>QXTE01000053.1:5496817-6096817 GCA_003942145.1 Platysternon megacephalum
TAGATCAGGGGTCGGCAACCTCTGGCACGCGGCTCGCCAGGGTAAGCACCCTGGCGGGCCGGGCCAGTTTATTTACCTGCCGCGTCGGCAGGTTCGGCCGATCGCGGCTCCCACTGGCCGCGGTTCGCCGCTCCGGGCCAATGGGGGCAGAGGGAAGCGGCGCGGGCGAGGGATGTGCTGGCCGCGGCTTTCCGTCGCCCCCGTTGGCCCGGAGCGGCGAACCGCGGCCAGTGGGAGCCGCGATCGGCCGAACCTGCCGATGCGGCAGGTAAATAAACTGGCCCGGCCCGCCAGGGTGCTTACCCTGGCGAGCCGCGTGCCAGAGGTTGCCGACCCCTGATCTAAACCCAGATCTTGATCCAAATTTCACAGCTGGGCCTGTATGTATAGTTCCCTTCGCAACTCCACAGCTGAACATCAGCCCCCAATAAACTTCAGGGTGGCTGATAACCCAGATCATGTTTCTCTCTAATGATCTTTACTTGAGGATGAATATTTAGGTTTTGATAAATACAGGGCCAGATCCTCAGCTGGTATAAATGGGTGTAGCTCCACTGAAGTCAATGGAGCTATGTCAATTTATAGCAGCTAAGGACCTGGATCTTTAGTACTGTAAAGAAAGAAAACTAAGGGGCAAAGTCTGCTGGGACCGTAAAAGTTCTTTATTAGACATTCAGTGGATGTTTACTTTATTGAGAGTGTTTATAGCAGAGGGTGCAGCCCAGAACCTCAGAGAAGTATGATGGTCTCCCCCAAGTCACTCTGGTTGTCTGACATGTGCAGGTGGATACTGATTTAAATGTTTGGAGCTGAGCCTGCCTCTAAGTTTTGATTTTGGTTTAATCCAAAATGTGGTAGAAGCTTGTTTTCCAGTCTGGGTTCACATCCAGTCCAAGATAGCAAAAATCTCATGAGTTTCCCATGCTGTCAAAATGGACCCCATGTCTGGATTGACCTTATACCCAAACTCTAGATTAAACATTATCTGGATGCAGACAAGAACACTACCTCCTTGGCCCATGTCTGAACATTAACAAAACCCCTTCACGTCAGAGTGTGTGGACTAGCATGTCTGTGGAAATGCATCTACTGCACCACTTACGCTACTCTCAGGCTCCAGTTGACTATACTGAATGCCTTTTGAGGCATTTATTGAGAAATATAACATTTGTAACTTGGTTTCTTGTTTAGGGTTTGTCACGCTATGAATTAAAGTCACAAGTTATGCATAAGTCACTGATGTGTTAATTTGGTAAAAGCCAGAAGTGAGAAACTCATCTTTGTGACTGACAGATACAGTATTAGCGCCTGTGTCTGTTTTGCTTGGCTTCCCCCCTTTTTCAATTGTAATTGCATCTAAAATCCATATACAGGGAGAGTCAGAGTCAATCTCTCCTGTAGAACTGGTGGCTATAGCATTATGGTTTCACATTTATTTTTATTAAACAAAGAAACAAGCAAACAAAAGCAGTAGTCCTGAGAGCAAGTCAAATTTAGCACTGTTAACTCTGATATCTCTTTACAGTGAATTTCTGGTCCAAATTATCTTTCAATTAACGCTAAATGCTGCTCTTAACTACAGATAAGATTGATTCAACTTCCTTCCACCATTCCCCCACCCTCCATCCTGTTGTGGGAACCTCTGACCTTCCAATGTTTGGGTGTCCAATCTTGAGCCCAAATTTTGCACCCCTAGTCTCTCTCTGTCTGTTTCAATGACTATCAAGTTTTATACTCCAGTCTAATATGCCGTATGGGCACCGAACTTAAACCCCAATCCTGAAAACCCCTGTGAGCATGAGCATCTCTATGGATGTGAATTGCCCCACTGAACCCCAATGGTCCAATCACCTGCGGAAAGCCAACTGCATATTCATAGGTGCAGGGCTTTAAGTTCCAGTCCTGCACACTTGACATCAATGGAAATTTTGCCACTGATCCCAATGGGAATTGTGGTTGCTCAGCATCACATAAGATCAGGACTATGCTGCTTGCTTGAAAATGATATGATCTCTCCCCTGCCCTTAAAATGTTTCTGAATCTGCTCTGAGCCCACTTCCCACATTTGAGGCTCTGCTTTTGCAACATATAACATGTGGATGGAGTATTGTGTTCCCATGGAGCCCTTCTGAAGTTCATGGGACTCTGCGTGGGTGCATCACACCCTGCATGCCACACAATGTAGGATGGGGTCATTAGGTTTTAGCCTCTTTTGAACAGCTTTTTCATTGTAGGACTGAAACAAAGAAGTAATGGGTTAAAAAAGACTTTTTCTTCATTTCAGAGGTGGCAGGTTATTTTTCTCAGCCTTTTTGAAGTAAACCATTGAACATATTACAAAATGATATCTATAATCTCTCTATATAGTTTATATATAGACACATAAATTATTCTGAATTTTAGTATTAGGAACAGAAATACAACATTTATTTTGTTATACACTGATCTTAAAAATATTTAGGGATGTTAGATGGCTATCTGGAGCTACGGGATATTTTAATCAGGAATGCCCTTAACGTGGAAGTTTGGACCTCATTGTTTGACCTCACAAGGAATTAATCTCATGTGACTGTAAATTTAGGAGAGTTTCTAAGAAGGTAAATGTATTTTTTTTTCATTCTTTCCTGTCCCTTTTTTTTTTAATAGCAAATATGATCAAGACTGTTTGAAAACTTTTAGAATTCCCATCCAAGTTAATCCTTTTAAACCTAGCTATGCTTATTAGCGTTCTTTGAACAGATAAGGCTTAAACAGATGTGTCATTTGAAGAAGTGAAGTCAATTTAATAGCAAAGAAGGATACAAAATAGTGGCTACAGAAGGTGAAATGTGGCATTTGATGAAATAGTGGTGATACATTTTTAAATCTCTTCTAAAACTATATTGTTGAAATGACAGAAATTACTAGTGAGCTGTTATGGTTTTAGGAATTATAGGCATCAACCTATTTAGAGGCGCTAAGAAGCCGCTTGATTCCCTGGCTGTCTTTCTCAAGTCATTTCTGATGGCATGGCAGCTTCAGCAGTATCTGCAGACAGGAAATGCCTTGAATTTATCAGCCACTGGGTTGAAATTTAAAGATAGGAAACTTCTTTATCCATCTTTAGTAGTGGAGGGAAATTCTTAAACCATTTGAATTAAACTGGTAACTTTAATTGAGTTCTTGCCTATCTCTCGTGGTATTTTGTATACATCTTCATCCATAATGGTTATGACAACTACGACAGACAACACTGTCTTTGTTAGAGTGCTCTGTTGAGTCTAGAAATGTGACTGCTAACGCTAGGTGTGTGTATGTGTTACAGCAGGAATATTTATAGCAAATGTCTATAGAGTTGAAAGACAGATTTCATTAAACATATCAGAGGCACACTTGAACAAGAGAGTATTAAGTAGGGCACATTGTATTGGATCATCTGTAAAGAAAGTCAAGGGAAAACTTTCATTTTACCATAGAAAGCTTATCTTAGAAGCATATTTACAGCTAATATTCCAAATAGGAGTTTCAGAGAGATCCTCCCAGAAGAACATTAAGTAAATGTAAAGTGGTGTCGGCTTCTGAAACATGATGGATAGAGAGCACTGTGGTGAAAGTTACTGAGGAACTGAAAGTACAGTTTTGTTTTCAGTCTGAGGATATGCAGACATTAGTGTCCCGATTCTCATTTAATGCCCCTTTCACCTGAAGTAGGTGCAATGCAGAAGAAAACATTTAAGCCCATGGGTGAAAACACTGACATTCACTGTGAGAGATCCCTTTACACTTCCAGAGTGGTGTAAAGGGTCCTCACTGTAAAGGAGAAATAGTTTTATTGGGCAGATCCTCTTTGATCCATCATTGACTTCGAAGATGTGGTGTACTGAAAACTGTGTTGAAATTGTAAACTGTCTCTTTAAATGCTGAGGGTGTTTTCCTGGTCCTGCTTGCAGGCTAGGAGGTTCTGTCAGAAGCATGTGATCTGGGCCTACCTGCCATCAGTTTACAACCAGCCAGTCTAGAATAAGGTGGGAGCAGACTGCTTTGTCTCTCTCTTTTTTGGGGTTCCAGCAAGAGTCTTTTTTGTTTTTATCTAGTTTCTCTGTTTGTATGCCATGAAACATAACAAATGGAGCTATGACAATTTACACCAGTAAATAAGAAATAGGTGATATGGGGCAGGTCCTCTTTGATCTGACATTGACTTCAATGCAGCTATGACAATTTATACCAGCAAAGGACCTTCCTCTAGGTGTTCTGAAAGTGCCATGATCAAATCAATGAGCCTTCAGCTTTGAACATATTTTACTAGTTTATCTGAATTTCAGGGAAACTCACTGCAACCCAATTCTTAAACGCTCTGTCTCCGTCAGTAATCACAGAAACTAACTTCAGGGGTCGGAGAAAGGGTTAATGCCTGTGACCAGGCTGAAGCCCTTTGTAGCTAGGATGCCATTACAGCAACTGAGGTAATAGGGTTTTGTTGAGGCAGGATAAAGGGGCAGCTTAAAAAAGGATGAACTGAAGCTGAAGCCAAATATTAATTAATTAACTTCAGATAGACTGAAATTCTATTTTGAGAAAGCAACAACTAGGGCCAGTGATCAAACCTAAACACACCATGCTGGGAAGAGTATGAAATAATTAATATTTATCTCATCGCGACACTGATAGCTGGGGGCTTGTCTACATGGTGCGTCAGTCCACACCGCAGTGTAAATTCTTGTCCACACCAGCATGTTGTGCACTAACCGGCCCGTGTGGATCCTGCTGGCCCGTACAAAAAGTTCCTGAGTGCACGTTAACATAGTTCCATTTGAAATGGGGCTACGTTAATGCGCGCTAGGGAACGTTTAGTGTATGCCAGCAGGATCCACATGAGCCAGTTAGTGCATGACACACTGGTGCAGATTAATGCATGGTGTAGACAAGTCTCAAGGCAGCAACACTTTATAACTAACGGTCAATTGCCCTGAATGTTATGGTTAGCAACAGCTGCTTATGGGCTCGTTCCGCCATTCCTTGCATAGTCAAACTCCCAGTGGTGGTGTTGCCAACTTTTGCAATTATATTACGAGTCTCACTATATTTGTTGTTTATCTAGAAGCCCCAGTTCCTGGAGTCATGTTATTAAATTAGAGTTTCAGCTTTTATTTTTAAATATGTTTCTAGCCTCCTTGGTGATAAAGAAAAGCTTGAAAAATGTAAACTCTAAAAGGCTCAGAAACCAGTAAGTAAATAAAAGGCACCCAACATGTATTATTATTATTATTATTTACAATCTCATTATTTTTAAACTGATTTCCTGATTTTTGAATACTTGGGGTTGGCCATATGGCAGTGAAGCCAGTGGTAGTCTGGGATGAGCAAGGAATACATGAGTGAGCCCCTAGAGCTTTTTAAGTAAGAAAACCATGGACCAGAACCTTACCTGGTGTGAAACAGCAAAGCTCCATTAAAGCCTAATTTCACTAAAGTCAGTGGAATTACGCCAATTTACACCATCTGAGGATCTGGTCCTATATGGCTTTATATCCACACAGAAGGAATGGGATTTAGATTTTAAACAATGAGGGTCTTGTTTGAATATCTAGTGCTAATTAAAGGTACTAGCTGTGTCCTTTTTTGTCCATGTAACAAGTAGTTTGTGGGCAGCAGAAGTAGAAGCTTTCCTTATAATGTTCCCAAAAGGGCTACAACCTTACCGGCATCTTGCCCATGATCTCATTGTCACACTTTGGGGTTCGACCAAGACCAGTGAGAGATTGTAACCCTGGGTGTCTTAAATGCTCAGTTGCTGCATCTCACAGCCTGGACACCAACAGCCAGCAGACAAGCTGGCACTTCCCTCAGTGTCTGTGTGTGGCAGCCCTGCTTCAGTGCTCTGACCTCAGGAGCCTGCCTTGGTCACTTCAGCAGGCTGGACAATTCAGGGCAGATGGGTTTGGGGAAGTTTGGGACTGGGAGCGTATTGGGGTCACCCTGCAAGTAGTAACCGAGGCTGGTGGAGACCTGGGGGGTTGGGGACTGTTGTGTTGTAGGCAGGTTGCTGGGGTCACAGTACTGAACCAGGGTTGCACACCACACAGACACTCAGGACACTACATGTTTGTCTGCAGGCTGTTGGTATCCGGGCTCTAAGCCACAGCAGCAGAGCATTCAAGGCACCCAGGGTTATAGGGCAGGTGGGGACACAACCCCTCACTGGTCTGAATTGCACCCCAGAACGTGACCCTGCAATTTGTGTATATGGAGTGAAATGCCACCCCATATAGACCTATTAGCCTTCTTATGGCTAAAGTGACCACAGGCCTTATGTGACAGCCACGACATACTGGGGATTGAACAGCTTGAGCTAAAGAACCACGGTTCTATGGCTGGGGGCAGTAACAACTCATATCCTCTGTGGGTCGCCACAGAGGGAGATCTGTAACATACTCACCACACTTGCTCTGACTCTCTGCACGGGAGACAATTTCTCCTGTGCAGAACACCCATTGCCTTCAGAGGGGAGTCCCACCACGGGAGGGTTTGCAGCAGTGAACCTACAATTCAGTTTGCTATGGCCCGTTCAGTTCTTGGCCTTTCTGCTGAGATTGCCGAAAACCCTGGCAATGGAGACAAGAGGTTTTCTGATGGGCGTGTTTGTCCTATATCACCCGGACAGAGAAGACCAATGCATTTGTCTTAAGTGACTAGGGTGACCAGATGTCCCGATTTTATAGGGACAGTCCCGATTTTGATTTTTTTTTCTTATATAGGCTCCTATTATTCCCCACCCCCGTCCCAATTTTTCACACTTGCTGTCTGGTCACCCTATAAGTGACCACACACATTTTCTTTTGAAAACTGTATGTGCTGTACTCAGCTGTGAGGTAATACTAGACATCCAAAATGAGAATATTGTGGAAAGGTTTTCTGAAGAACTCTAGGCTTTTCAGTATGACCGCTTGGCTTACAGCAAACAGGTGGGAATCTACCCCACGCTAGTGTGCCGTGCAATAAATGTCCATATGGACCCTGTTGTCGCACACTAAAAGTTCCCTAGTGAACTTTAATCTAATCCTGTATCAAAGAGGCACAGATCAAAGTGTTCTAAGGTTACACTTGGAGCTGGGGGTGTGATTCCTAGCTTGCATAGGCATACCTGCACCAGCGCTCATCACTAAAAATATTAGCGCAGCTGTGGAAGCATGGGAAGCAGTGACCGGCAGCATGGGCTAGCCATCCCAAGTACACACTCTCCTGGACCCCATGGACATGTACTTGGGGCAGCTAGCCCACACTTCCGCTTGACACTGCCCATGCTGCCCGGGATACACTACTCTTTTTAGCGTGCTAGCTCAAAAAGAGTTAACGCACTATGTCTACTTGAGCTGGGAAGGAGGCTCCTCCACAGCCTAAGGGTATGTCTTCACTACCGGCTGGATCGTAGGGCAGCGATCGATCCAGCGGGGATTGATTTATCGCGTCTAGTCTAGACGTGATAAATCGACCCCTGAGCGCTCTCCCATTGACTCCTGTACTCCAGCTTGGTGAGAGGTGCACGCAGAGTTGACGGGGGAGCAGCAGCAGTCGACTCACCGCGGTGAAGACACCACAGTAAGTCGATCTAAGTATGTCGACTTCAGCTACGTTATTCACATAGCTGAAGATGCGTAACTTAGATCGATCCCCCCAGTAGTGTAGACCAGGCCTTAATGTCATGCTCCTGTACCAGATGTGGACTGGCTACAGGGCTTCCTTCTGAGTGAGATACACACCTGATGTGTTCAGTATAAGATCCTTTAATGTTCTGTCCATATGGTCAAGTTTAGCTTAAATAAGTTACATTACACCTAATAACTGAACTGTATAATACAGTTTAGCATTTCTTTACATCTCCCCCTTTAAATTCTACATTTCTACCATTTACAAAATTTTCACTATCACACTATCTTTGAAGTTCAGTACAGATCAGTCTGTTAAGTGTCTCTGAGTTGTACTGGTTTTCTAATTACATGACCTGAATGCATAACAAATTGGTCATCCGGCTGTCCGTTAGTTGCAACAACTGGCTGTGGTCCATTTGGAATCCTAGTCTTCTTCTTCTTGTTTTGCATTCACTGTCTGTAGAGTTTGCTCTGTTGATTGTTCTTTTGGAGGAACAAATTGTAGATGTTGATGGTTTCTGTTGAATTCTTCGTTATTAGTCTTGATCACCTCTGATCTGGGCGCTGAATTCTTTATCTATACTACAGCTGCAGTTGTCCATTTTTGTTCACCATCCAGTTTGACATGCATATGGTTCTAGACCCAGGCCATGTCTACACTACCACATATGTCAGCAAAACGTATGTCATATAGTGTTCCTAAAGACAAGCCCTCTATAACTAAAGATAAACCAAAAATATGGAAGTGCGCTGTAAATTCCTTTACCAATTATTACTGAATTTAGGGCTTGATCCAAACCTCAGTGAAATCAATGGTCTTTGAGTCGGGCTCCCAAAGCGCCATTATCTGGCAGTGAAGCATCTTTTGTTATACCCACCAAATATTACCATGGCTACTGTGAACGGTTCCAAATTTAGACCCGTGCATAGACCTGTTGGGAGCAACTGTTTATTACAGGGAGACAAAGGGATGTTTACACATTGCTGTGTTCATTCTCAGTTGCTCAGATTGTTTGGAATCCACATGAGGGTGTGTTTTTTAGTCACTTGCTATTTTGTGGGCACTGTAAGCAGTGTCGTAAGCAGGAACAATTGTATTTACGTTCATGAGATGGTGTCCATTAACACCAGCTGAACACCGGCAGTCATTTTGGTTCAGTATTTTTATGCCTCATTCACAGTTACATTCAGCACAGACGATTTTATGCACAGGTCTAAATTTATTAAAGTGGCTAGTAATTATGGGTACCCAACTTGAGAAACCGTCAAGGAGCCTGATTTGCTCAGCACACTTTGAGTAACAGGCCCCTAAGCTCAAAGATGGTTGGGCACCGGAAAACTGAAGCCCCCCAAGTCAAGTCACTTTTCAAAGTTGAGGCTTCTATATAGATTTTTCACTGCTTACGTTCACTCTGGACATCCCAACGTCATTTCTTGTATCCCTTATCCATTGTTTGAACATTTGTAGTGTGACTTACTAGTCAATGTGTGGTTGCTGTGTCCCTCTCTGTCTTCGATCACCAGAAGATATGAGTCTGTTAGAGCCCCAGCTACAGAGCTGTGGCTTTTTAGCTCAAGCTGTAGCAGCTCATGCTTTTAGCTCTTGACCACCACACTATGGATTGACCTGAAGATCTCTACAGCTAAAAGCATGAGCTGCTACTGTTTGAGTTAAAGCTCCCCAGCTGGGGTGTAACAGACTCCTATCTTCTGTGGATCAGGCACAGAGGAGGCTCTGTAACACACTCATCAGTGGCCTACACTAAACAAATAATAAAAATAATAAACTACTGTTTAGCAGATGTATCTGAAATGCAAACAGCTGACCCTTGAACACACATCTCCATAAATCAGAATTTTGCTAATTTACATATCTATCCGTTGTCTGCCTATTTTGGTGCTTACATGACACCCATCACTGAAGTTGAAGAGTGACTAATGGAGAGGGAGAAAGAGAGAAAGAGAGGGAGATCCCAAGAGAAACATTTACAGGAAAGAGAATTATATATATTTGGAAGATGCTCTGTGTTTCAGCCCCAATCCAGCAAAGCAGTTAAGCACGTGCGTAAATCCTGTTGACTTCAATGGTTGGAAGCGCATGCTTATGTGCTTTGCAGAATAGAGAAGGATTGATGAATTGGGAGCCCTTGTTAACTCTTTGGTTCCAAGTTTTGCACTGAAAAATGGTTGGCATTTGATCCTGTTTAAAAGGATGCGGGAGGAGGAAAGGTCTCAGCCCAGTTAGGTGACTCTCTGCAAAGGGACTGCCTATGGCAGCTCAAGAGTGCAGTTTAGCTGAACAGCAGTGATGAAGGGTGACCTAGGTTACAGCTAGCTCATGTGTGAGTGTAACTGAGACTCAGTAATCTCAGTACTCCCAGAATGTGCTTGCTGTCTCTTCTAATAGACTAAACACATATGTCTCTTTACCCACTTAGAAAAAAAAGCTGTTATGAAATGGCTGTAGTCACAAATGGGGGTTTAAATGGTTTTAACGCAATATGACAATCTGTTCACAAATCCTGATGTGTTTACAAAACATATCCTTGCTGCCTAATATGTTTATTTTAACACTTTATTCTTAACAGGCTTAAATGCCATTTTCACATGCTCCGTTTGTTTAGATTTTCATAAGGTTGGGCCACTCGTACTGGAATGCCTTGACAATAATACAGTGTTGGGAAGCAGGTCATCTTTTGTTTGGGTTGAATCAAATTAAATGTCCATTACTCACCATTTAGGAGATAAAGCCACCAAATCACAAAACACATTAGTAGTAGTAAATGTTACTTTATGTGCTCCACCAGGCAGGCGACTTTATTTTTTAAAAAGGCCACAGGCAACTGGAGCTAGCTGAACCTGAGCAAGATGGAGGTTGGGCTGGTGGGCAGAGAGAAGCACTTAAAGGAATGGGCTGCCAGGGTGCAATCTCCTTTGGATGAAACTCCACATGAGCTTTTGCAGGCACGTCAAACCTGTTCTCCGCTCGGTACGCTGCCTTCCCATAGAATAGTGTGTCAAGTTCAGTGTCTTGATCCTTAGCTTCCAAGTGCTCAGTGGCCTAGGTCTAACATATCTAAAAGGTCACCTAAAGTTCTGGCATGAAAACCGTGGTCAACACGTCTGCTTCTCTGGCACAATGGAGGTTTCTACACAAAGGTAAAGTTCATCCGTTCAGGAGAACTAAGGCCCATCAAAACCTCAATGCCTGCTGTTCCAACTGCAAGGTGCACATCTTCAACCGGCCTTCTCTGACATAAACACAGATCAGCATGTACACTGAAAAAAAATAAACAAAAATATCCCCATTAAAATACCCCCCTTTCTACAAAAACAAAACACTGTCCTTGTACATACTGGGTTCCGGGAAGTGGGCGGGCGGAAGCCCTCCCACTGCTAAAGGATCTCCCCCCCAAGCCAAAGGGGAGGATCTACAGGACCTGAAACCCAAACGATTTCGGGGGACAACTAATGAATAACAGGAACAGGAGTGCGGTCAAAAGGTCAAAAGAAGGGAACCTGACGGGGACACCGAGCAGAGAACCCTGGACACACTGTCCTTGTAGTGGGGCAGCTGCCCCACTCCTGGAGAACAGGTGTTAAAAGCAGCCAAGCTAGGCTAATTGGGGAAGCAGCCACACCTGTGGCTAGCTCAATCAGGGCCCAGCTGGCCCTGATAAGAGGGCTGTGGGCCAGAAGCTGGAGGAGTCTCACTCTAGCCCTGGAGTGGGAAGGGCTAGCTGCCTGGGAGCAAGGTACCTGAGGCAGAGCAGTGCTGGGGAAGGCAAAGGGAGCTGGGGAGCTCCAGCCTGGTAAACCCCCAGGCTGCAGGCCTTGGTGAAGGCCTACAAAGGTACTGGGGCTGCAGAGATACAGCCTGGGAATAGGCAAAGGCAGCAGGTCTGACCCCCTTGCCAGTGATGAGTGGCCATGACAGACTGCAGTCTGCCCCAGTGAGCGGGGGCTAGATGATGACTGGCAGTAGCCACTGAGGCAAGGTGGGGATAGAGGGTTCGGGTTTCCCTGGGAGAGGAGACCCAGAGTTTGGGGGTAGTGCTGGGGCAGAACCCCGAGGTAAAGGGCACCGGGGTCCATTAGGGACACAGGGCCAGCGACAGGCGAGACACCGGCCTGCAGAGGGTGCTCCGTAGGCTGGAAAAGAGTTAATTCCCAGACGACCAGCAGGAGGCGCACAGCCGGTGAGTCCTCGCTTCACTACAGTCCTGAACAGACAATTCACCCTGTGGGGAGACGATGAGAGAGAATGAATCAATCACATCACTTAGTGCATGACTGGAAGAGCTCATGTACTACAGAGATGAAGGTGGTATGGGAATCTAAAACAGATTGTAGAGATGATGGAATAGAGCAGTTTATATCAAATTTTAATCTAAACACAAGTTAAGGCATGATCCAAAGCCCCCTGATGCTAATGGAAAGATTCTCAATGACTTCAGTGAGCTTTGAATCTGGTTTTTAATGTGTTTTTCTTCTCCCCCCCATTTTAGGGAACAAAGGTAGAATCAAGACTACTTTGAAAATGGTAGCAAGTAGTAGTCTTCACATGTTCTAATAATGCATATCTTTCATTTATACATCACTTTTCATCCCAAAGAAGTCTCCAAAGTACTTTAAAACTAGGATTAAATTTACCCATCACTGAAATGCTGCCCCCTCGGATAAAATATGTCAGCTGTTTAACCAAATACATCAACACAACACAATAGTTTAAGGATGTAAATCAGGAAGATTATCAAATCCAGTTGAAACCACAAGGTTGATGAGGGAAGGAATTTACCTCAACAGGAACTTACCCAGAACATCAGAGATAATATCTCTCTTTTCTTACACGGAAGTGCCATGGGATCTTTAATGACTCTAGTGGCTAATATCTGGACTTTACCTCTCATATTAAAAACACTGAGCCTGATTCTGCACTCACTCCAATGACTTCAATGGAGTTTCACCCGATTTACAGCAATGCAAATGTAAGGTGAATCATGTACAGCAGTTCCAAAAGTATCACAATGCTAGGACATTAGATTGTAACTGATACAGAGGGAATGATCTCACTGAATCACCACTATTATTTCCTATATTTCCTTGGTCTTCTCTCATCATCCACTCACTCTACTGACCAGACCTTGCCTAACTTGTGAGAGCTGATTGGAAAGTATCTCAAAGTAGCCCGGCTTACTTTCATAACACAGAAATATTGGGTGAGGCTGGTCAAAAGGATGGATTTCCAGGCTCATCAGTGAGAAACCTCAGCTTTTGGTCATGAGAGATTGATGACTTATATCACATATTTATCCCTAAATCATTTTAACACCAATAGATGGTCTAGTGTGGCTTTGATGCTATCCTGTGATGGGTATCTAACCTTCCTTTTCCGCTTGTTCCATTACCAAATTATTATAGGCCCAAATTCTATAGTCAAAACACCCTACGTCTTCAATAAGAGTTTAACCTCAGTAAGTACTGAAGGATTTTCCCTGTAGTTATTGTTTTCCTTAAATTTCCACCTAAAGCTGTTCACTCACCCACCCCTGCCATTCATCTTAATATGGCTTAAATATAAGAAGGGGGGAATAGACCACTTCACACATGCCACAGCACATTATTCTCTTTAATCAAAGGGTTTGCTTTGGTTTCCAAAGTGTGGGAAACCTGACACAAGATGCCCATTGCAGATAGGGAAGGATCCTCCGGTCTATGACATAGTGTAATAACAATGCTAGCTTTGATTTGATTGAAGACTTCTCACTTGGGATCCTTAAAGAGGTTCTAATATCCCACCATGGAGGCATATTGTTTTTGGATTGAATGACTGGATGAGCTTGATTTGCATCTTATCTCTCCTCATAACCCATCCTGCTTTTGAAATCATGTCTAAATAACTTACCACACACGCAAAATTGGAGGCAGCTGATGGGAAATGCCTTGAATAAGTTGAGCATCAAAGGAAGAACCCTCCAAGGGCTGCGGAGGTTATGTTTACAGCTGGCTGAACCATGTTTTGTGTGGGATATGAGTCCCCTGTTAACAATAAAGTGAACACTAAAATAGTGTTCTGCTCTTTCTTAACTTGCTCACTATGTCAGTAAATGTTATGCAGCCACATTTGCTAGCAGTGGGACATTTCATTAAGAACTATAGCACTTCTACCCAATTAATTTCAAGGTAACTTTGTAAAATAGCTTTTTCTACATTTCTCCTGCCTGATGACCTAGGGCCATGCCTCTTAAGAGGTTTCTGTTGTAGTTATTCATATGCTGGGATGTATGGTTCATGTTGGGTATACTGTAGGGTTATAACAACACTTATTCAAAGGCAGACCTAGATAAAGTGAATGGCCACCATTTTCAAGACTAGTAGGGCTGGTCAACATTTGGTTGAAAATTGTCCATTGAAACAGTTTTTCAACAGCATGACATTTTTCATGAAAATTGTCTGCTTTCTGTGGAAATTGTTGTCTCTTTGTTGGAAACATTTGATTGAATTCTTTTCATTTTTGAGTTTGGAGCCCAAAACTTGAAAATTTCTGAGGAAAGTACAATTTCTGACCACTTTAGGGACAGGTCATTTTGAATAACTCAGGTTTGAGGCTCAGTGTTTTCAGAAAGCACTGAGTGTCCAGTCGCTGAAGACCAGGTCCCCTTAAGATGGCCCAGCTTGGGCACCCGAAAACGGATGCACCAAGAATCACAAGTCACTTTTTGGAAATCTCAATCAATTATTTTGCAAACACCTTATTTATGCAAACTGGCAATTTCTGTTCAATGAATCTTAGGCACAGGACCAGGATGCAGACACGGAACCTAGTTGGGCAGATGATGTACGTAGTGGGAAAAATTACACTCCCAAATGCTCTCTTTATTGTGCTGCAATGCAATTTTAAAGAACAAGACAGAGGGGCTGCAATTTGTTTGATGCACGCATTTAAAAGGAGTAGGAAAACTTGGGGAAAAGATAGGTGCCCCTTTGATACAAAGGCTCAGCATAAAAAGGCCTTCCGACCTATATGTATATTCTCATCTCTAATGCATGGGGACTTACATGCCTGACTCTGACTAATGCTAATGGCTGGCATGGCAATATGTCCTCGGCATTGTGATGGGATAGACACATCAGCATTGCAGCTATTCAGACATGTGAATAACTCAAGCATTTAGCTAGGTCTGTCTATCAGCTGCACGTCTCAAGCCATTAACACAGATGTGCTGCTGGAGATAGGCACAATACGTCAGCCTGGGATTTATCTGCTATGATTGTCACAGGTGAAAAGAGCCCGCTAATGAAGTCAGTACTAGTGTTAGACAGGGAGAGTGCATTCTTGTTCTCTCTGCTATCTAGCTTTGGACTTAGGAAAGCCCTGCTATAGGTCAACCCGAGGCTGATGTTTTGTGTCTCACTCAAAGGCTGTCTTCACTGCAAAAAAGGTGTCTTTCCTACAGCGGGATAACTAACCCAGGTCTCCTAGGGGAGACAAGGCAGCTGTAGATGTACTGCAAGATAGCTGGGAGAGGCCAACAAACCATATCCCCATCCATAGTTGGCCTTGCCTAGTTTATCTTGTGGTAAAACTACCGTGCCTTGTCTTCACTGGGATTTTACAGCAGGATAGTTAATGTGCATTAGTTACCCCATGGTTAAAATATACCTTTTTGGCAGTGAAAACAAAACCCCTAAATGCTTTATTCTGCTATATGGCATTTGTGTCCAAAGATGAAGGATTTTAAACTGAATAATATGACTGGAGACCAAGATCAGTAATTAGCTATTCACCCCATGCGCCTTTAGGTTACATTTGATCATAGCGAAACTGAGTTTTAGCCTTGGTTCCTGCTAGTTGTTTGGACACAGCTCAGGCCCTGTAGCTCCAAAGAGAAAAGCCTTCCCCACTAGAACCTTGACTAGAGGCCAGATCATGTGCTCAGGGCCCAGTCTGCCTATAAGTGAATTGGGGCCTGGGGACTGTCATCTTTCACCAACTCTACCAAGATCCTCTGTCCCACCTTCCTGATTTCACACCCATTGAGTGCACAGAGCTTGTTCAGCTGGGCTCTACACGGAATCCTGAATGCACGGAATGCACACGGAATGCACACACGGAATCCTGCCATGCTATGGCCCACCTGGCCTGGGAGGGCTGGAATTGCCCCTAAGTGTAGCAGTATTAACACTCATCATCCGTGGGTCAACACTAGAGGGCAGTGCAGCTACACACTTAACCATACATGAGCGCTTCCAGGTGGATGGGTGTTGCTTTGATGGGGTGTCAAGACTGTGTATCACACCGAAAGCTAGTCACTTTAACAAGGGAGAGATGCCCAGAAATTAACTAAGGTCATCACTTTTAGCCCACGAAAGCTTATGCTCAAATACATTGGTTAGTCTCTAAGGTGCCACAAGTACTCCTCGTTCTTTTTACTGTAAGATCAGTATCATTCCCTCCCTTATATAGAGGGGTGAAATGAGACAGAGTAGTTAAGCGATGAGCCCAGGATATGTATATAATTGTGTATTAATGTAGCTATTTCTGCTCAGTTCAGATTAATTTTAAAATCCCTCCTTACAGAACTGGTATGTACAATAAGGGGTTAAATTCCTGCTAGATATATGGTAGCAAAAATTCTCCAGACAATTAAGTAAAAGTGATATTATTACGGCCAACCTCTGTTCAGGGTCCCATTCTGAACTTGGCCTTGCCCTTTACTTTACTGAAACTCTATCCCTAAAACCAGAGAGATGGCTGATATGGGACAGGCTAAAAAGTTCAATCTGTTGGGACCAGGATTCATTTCAGCCCATCAGTGTTCGTTATTCCACTAAGTGGTGACATAATTACAGCCCCACATTCCCCGGGGGAGTGCGCTCGGGCTGTCTCCCATTTGCTGACTTCCCTGCAAAAGAATGCCCAGCTCCCACATGAAACCGAGCAAAGAGGTTTGCAGCAAAGAGGATCGCTCTGAAAATGGACCACGTGATACACCGAACAACATCAGCTCTTCATCTAACCTTCTGCCCAGGAAGTGTCGGCCTGTCTGTCTCGCTCGCTTTTAAAATCTGTTTCTAATGCTTAACAAAGACCCGAAGGGAGAGTGTTGCAGTAGAGGCTGCACCGCGGAGATTGTACATAGCTCTGCTTTGCTCCTTCTCCAGCATTTAGATGGGTGAAAATCAGAGGCAACACGCGGGGGGAGGGGGACACGTGGGGTCATGTGCCCCCCCCGCCCCCCCGATTTCTACCTTCCATTTAGCACAGAGGTTTTTTAATTGTGTTTGGAAACCGTCGCATTCTTCCTGCCAGGAGCCAGTGGATCGGATGCTGGGAGCCACCTGGCCCACTCAGACCCCTGGCTCTCTGCGCCCTGCCCGGTAGCTCTCCCCATGCTGGGCCTCCTCTGCATGGCCAGGCGCTCCCCAGGCAGAGCAGGTGGCACAGCTCTGAGCCGTGTCCCTGACATACCCTTGCCTCTCCCCTGAAGGAGCCCAGCCCCAACCGGTGACACCCCCTGGAGTAGGCCCCTGCCTGCAGAGCCCAGCTGCCATGAGATGGTCCCTGAGGCGCTCGCTCGCCGTTGCCCTGGCGCCCCTGGCTCTGCTGCTGCTCCTCATCCCAGAGGCAACGGGTGGGGCGGTCACGTGCCCTCCCCCCGAACCTTTAAATTGTGTCCCTCACCATCAAGGGTTGCGCGCCATCTCTGGGCGAAATACTTGTCGTTTTTGAATTTGCAATCTAGATTACAGAGTGAAAGAAAGACAGATCAGAGGTTAGTGACTTACCCTCGGAGATAAAATCACAATGATCGATGTCTATTTCCAAACTGATATATTTTTACTATGGACGAGACCCTCAGACTGATTCAGTAAATCAGTGAAACTTTTTACTGGGCTCTGTATCATGCACACACTGAATCCTGCCATGCTGATGGCCCACCAGCTGAGGATCTGGCCACGTACCTTTACATAAACCCATCTTCGATGAGATTCTTAATTCAACGAGTCATTAAGGTCCTGGTCCCTCAGTTGGACGGTGATTCAACAAAACACTAGAGCATGTCATTAACTTTAAAACACACACTTAAGTATTTTGCCAGTTCTGGGCCTAAACAAGCTGTCCACAAGAAACAGGCTAGATAAGTTTCTACAATAGCGGCACCCCGTAGTTAATAGGAAAGGGTGACTTGTACAAATGCACTGATCACTCACCCACCCCACCCTCATCTGCTGCTGTTGGTGGAGTCCCACACAGATCAGTTCTGTGGCTCATGGGACATACGGACTCTTCACATCTTTCCCACATTAGCCTAGTGGAACTGTGGCAGTCTTGCTTCCCCTTGGACTGTAGACACCCATGTAATAATACCAGGATTTGCCCCTCGATGAATTTACTTTTGAACAACGCACTGGGTGTGTCCACTTGTCCTATAAATGGCAGTGAAAGTACAAAGCAACCTTTCACTGGAATTTTAAGCAATTGGTGACTCAAATTATTTGGAATTCAGTGTAGAGGTCTATAAAATCATGAGTGATGTGGAGAAAGTGAATAAGGAAAAGTTATTTACTTGTTCCCATAATACAAGAACTAGGGGCCACCAAATGAAATTAATGGGCAGCAGGTTTAAAACAAATAAAAGGAAGTTCTTCTTCACACAGCGCACAGTCAACTTGTGGAACTCCTTGCCTGAGGAGGTTGTGAAGGCTAGGACTATAACCGGGTTTAAAAGAGAACTGGATAAATTCATGGAGGTTAAGTCCATTAATGGCTATTAGCCAGGATGGGTAAGGAATGGTGTCCCTAGCCTCTGTTTGTCAGAGGGTGGAGATGGACGGCAGGAGAGAGATCACTTGATCATTACCTGTTCTGTTCATTCCCTCTGGGGCACCTGGCATTGGCCACTGTCGGAAGACAGGATACTGGGCTAGATGGACCTTTGGTCTGACCCAGTACTGCCATTCTTACGTTCTTATGTAGAGCAGGGGTTCTCAGACTGGGGATCGGGACCCCTCAGGGGGTTGCGAGGTTATTACATGGGGGGTTGCGAGCTGTCAGCCTCCACCCTAAACCCCGCATTGCCTCCAGCATTTATAATGGTATTAAATATATTTAAAAGTGTTTTTAATTTATAAGAGGGGGGGTCGCACTCAGAGGCATGTGAAAGGGGTCACCAGTACGAAAGTTTGAGAACCACTGGTGCTTATAATGATCCCTGTTGGGCTTTTATGCTGTCCTGAGGTGTTGCTTCAACCCAAATCTCATTATTTATTTAAATTTAATGTAAACTCAATCAAGCTGAGGAGAGAAGGAAGTAGAGCGACGAGAAGATATGGAGAAGACATCCATTAAAATTGTAGTTTAAAGGACTTGGGCCTATAGGTAACAAGAGAAGATAGAGGAAACTTTAGGGGCTATGATATATCCTCCCAGCATGGCAAAACCCCTTTGAAATATATACAGGTTAGAGTGTACAAGACCAGTAAATAAAGAATAAAAAGAGGTGATGGGGTACATGTAATGGACTGTCATCTTAGTTATCACCAGAGATTGAAAGCAGCACCTCCAGAACTAACAGCATGAGCTTCTGCTACAGCTTGAGCTAAAGAACTCAAGCTGTAGCAGATTCATACCCTCTGTGTATCAGACACAGAGAGGAATGCACAGCGCACACTGAGCAGTATCATAGAATCATAGAATCATAGAATCTCAGGGTTGGAAGGGACCTCAGGAGGTCATCTAGTCCAACCCCCTGCTCAAAGCAGGACCAAACCCAACTAAATCAGCCCAGCCAGGGCTTTGTCAAGCCTGACCTTAAAAACCTCTAAGGAAGGAGATTCCACTACCTCCCTAGGTAACCCATTCCAGTTCTTCACCACCCTACTAGTGAAAAAGTTTTTCCTAATGTCCAACCTAAACCTCCCCCTCTGCAACTTGAGACCATTACTCCTTGTTCTGTCATCTTCTATCACTGAGAACAGTCTAGATCCATCCTCTTTGGAACCCCCTTTCAGGTAGTTGAAAGCAGCTATCAAATCGCCCCTCATTCTTCTCTTCTGCAGACTAAACAATCCCAGTTCCCTCAGCCTCTCCTCGTAAGTCATGTGCTCCAGCCCCCTAATCATTTTTGTTGCCCTCCGCTGGACTCTCTCCAATTTATCCACATCCTTCTTGTAGTGTGGGGCCCAAAACTGGACACAGTACTCCAAATGAGGCCTCACCAGTGCTGAGTAGAGGGGAATGATCACATCCCTCGATCTGCTGGAAATGCCCCTACTTATACAACCCAAAATGCCATTAGCCTTCTTGGCAACAAGGGCACACTGTTGACTCATATTCAGCTTTTCGTCCACCGTAACCCCTAGGTCCTTTTCTGCAGAACTGCTGCCCAGCCATTCGGTCCCTAGTCTATAGCAGTGCATGGGATTCTTTCGTCCTAAATGCAGGACTCTGCACTTGTCCTTGTTGAACCTCATCATATTTCTTTTGGCCCAATCCTCTAATTTGTCTAGGTCCCTCTGTATCCTATCCCTACCCTCCAGCGTATCAACCACTCCTCCCAGTTTAGTGTCATCTGCAAACTTGCTAAGGGTGCAGTCCACACCATCTTCCAGATCGTTAATGAAGATATTGAATAAAACCGGCCCCAGCACCGACCCTTGGGGCACTCCACTTGATACCGGCTGCCAACTAGACAAGGAACCATTGATCACTACCCGTTGAGCCCGACCATCTAGCCAGTTTTCTATCCACCTTACCGTCCATTCATCCAGCCCATACTTCTTTAACTTGCTGGCAAGAATACTGTGGGAGACTGTATCAAAAGCTTTGCTAAAGTCCAGAAATAGCACATCCACTGCTTTCCCCTCATCCACAGAGCCGGTTATCTTATCATAGAAGGCAATTAGGTTAGTCAGGCATGACTTGCCCTTGGTGAATCCATGCTGACTGTTCCTGATCACTTTCCCCTCCTTTAAGTGGTTCAGGATTGATTCCTTGAGGACCTGTTCCATGATTTTTCCAGGGACTGAGGTGAGACTAACTGGCCTGTAGTTCCCTGGATCTTCCTTCTTCCCTTTCTTAAAGATGGGCACTACATTAGCTTTTTTCCAGTCGTCCGGGACCTCCCCCGATCGCCATGATTTTTCAAAGATAATGGCCAATGGCTCCGCAATCTCATCGGCCAACTCCTTTAGCACCCTCGGATGCAGCGCATCCGGCCCCATGGACTTGTGCTCGTCCAGCTTTCCTAAATAGTCCCGAACTACTACTTTCTCCACAGAGAGCTGGTCACCTCCTCCCCATACCGTGCTGCAGAGTGCAGCTGTCTGGGAGCTGACCTTGTCTGTGAAGACAGAGGCAAAAAAAGCATTTAGTACACTAGCTTTCTCCACATCCTCTGTCACTAGGTTCCCTCCCTCATTCAGCAAGGGGCCCACACTTTCCTTGACTTTCTTCTTGTTGCTAACATACCTAAAGAAACCCTTCTTGTTACTCCTAACATCTCCGGCTAGCTGCAACTCCAAGTGTGATTTGGCCTTCCTAATTTCACACCTGCATGCCTGAGCAATACTTTTATACTCCTCCCTGGTTATTTGTTCAATCTTCCACTTCTTGTAAGCTGTTTTTTTGTGTTTAAGACGAGCAAGGATTTCACTGTTAAGCCAAGCTGGTCGCCTGCCATATTTACTTTTCTTCCTACACATGGGGATGGTTTGTTCCTGCAACCTCAATAAGGTTTCTTTAAAATACAGCCAGCTTTCCTCTACTCCTTTCCCCCTCATGTTATTCTCCCAGGGGACCTTGCCCATCAGTTACAGTATCAGTAGGTTACATACACTAGGGAAGACGTGGCTTGAAGAAGAATCAGAACTTCATACTGGGTTATAGCAACAGATTTATTGTTATCTGTGAGGGTGGGTGGGTAGGTATAAAAGCGTATTTAAAAGTTAGAAACAACAGACTGCGCTGAAGAGAGGAGACTACAAAGCAGACCAGGCATCAGTGGTTAACAACATATCACAATGAGCATCGACTTACCCCAGGAGATGAAAGGAGAAAATGAATACAAACTGAAGCAGTCAAGCGTTGTTGTTAAGTCCTTCTATCCACAATGGTTTTAGAGAGAGACAGACAGGCAGGAAGAGGTTACAATCTGACCTATGTTTGCTCAATGTGTGTGTCTCTCTCTCAGCTCACCTGCTGCTAGGTTATATTACAAGTAAATAGGTCCAAAAAGTAGCTAGGATTTTGATTGGTGTCAAAGGACTCTGCAACAATCAGAAGTTTTACAAGCAGTGGCTTTACTTTAAAGATGAAGGTTTGATGGCCTATTTCCTGGCAGTTAGGGGAGACTGGTACTAAACCAGTAGCTTATTAAGCTGTTACCATGTTTTGCCAGGCACTGATTTATTTTAATGCACGTTTGTTCTGTCTTAGTTTGTTTACTGTTATTTGGTGAGTGGGTTGGTTATCTCCTCTTTAATGAAGCCTCGTGGTATTTACCTAAGTAAAGCAGAGCCTTTAATGTATTTGTTATTTTAAAAAAAACATATTTTGATATCTACTCTCTATTACCTTTAAATAAAATCATTTTGTGCGTTCGTCAACTGCTCTGAAATGTTTCATATGAATGAAACAGAGCGACTTAGGTTACCATTATTTTTAATATTAAACAAGTGAGCATCCTTCCACACAAAGCATCAGAAAAGGTGAAATAAATAAATAAATAGCCCAATCTTAACTGGTGATTTGCCTGTTTTTTTTGTTTTTGTTTTTGCAGTAGAGACTGATCCAAAGCTCAGTGAAACCAATGGAAAAACACCCACTGATTTCAGTGGGATCAATCCCATAATGAACAAACCCCTCATCTGCTCACTACTGTAGTCATAACACATACGCACACACGGACAGCCATCCAAAGTAGTATAAGCAGCAGCAGATTCTGTGATATCCCTAAGTGGCCCTGGACTGCACATATGCTATGCTGAGTGGCTACGCAAGCAGGTTAGATAATGCAATGATCTTTTGTGGAAAAGTCAATTTGTACCAAACGCAAACTTTTTCTCTGGTCTCCGTCAAGATTCAGTCAATGGCCTGAGAGTGCCAGCAAAGGTGGAAGGAATGGGAAGGTGGTGCAGCAATTTGAACCCTGGCTTAGGACTTGGGCGATCTACAGTCAGTTCACTGCTCCACCACAGACTTCCTGAGTGATCTTGTGCATGCCTTTGGACCTCAGTTCCCCATTGATAAAATGGGGATAATAGCACTTCCCTATTTCACATGGGTATTGTGAGAATAAATACATTGAAGATTGCGAGGAGCTCAAATACTACAGTGATGGGGGCTCTACCTTACTCAGATAGGGTTGAATTTGTTCCCCAAAAGGTGCATCAAGGGACCAACTGTGGGCACTGGAGTTAAAAGAGGGCTGCTATTCTTGGTTACAGAGTGGTGAGAGTATGTATGAGATAAGGAATTCTTAGTAAGTGTGGCTCTTACGCTCCCCCTGACTCACATAGTTCTCTTTATGATGGTGGTGACTGTCCTCTTTAGAGACAAATAACAAAAAGTAAAAACGTGAATGTTCCTTTCAATAGGCTATCTATCTATCCATATCTATCTATAGATAGAAGGGTAGATATTTAAGAAGAGGCCAAGAACCTGGGAAGTAACAAGGTTAGCGTTGCCACCATGAATACAAGAGGGAAGGAGCTATAATGCAGCTATAAGATTTCATGGATGTGGACTCTCCAACTGAAGACAATATGTTCACCAGTGGGAGCTGCTGATATTCATGCTAGACACGGATTAACCAGCTCAGGCAAAACAAAGAACAATTCTCAATTTTCTTGAGCTTTGAAAAAGTTCTGTTCTTTTTCTTTCCTTGCCCCTCCCCCCATCATTTTTAATCTTCTTCTAGACCAGGGGTTGGCAACCTTTCAGAAGTGCTGTGCCGAGTCTTCATTTATTCACTCTAATTTAAGGTTCCACGTGCCAGTAATACATTTTAACGTTTTTAGAAGGTCTCTTTCTATAAGTCTATAATATATAACTAAACTATTATTGTATGTAAAGTAAATAAAGTTTTAAAAATGTTTAAGAAGCTTCATTTAAAATTAAATTAAAATGCAGAGACCCCCAGACCAGTGGCCAGGACCCGGGCAGTGAGAGTGCCACTGAAAATCAGCTCGTGTGCCGCCTTCGGCACGCGTGCCGCCTTCGGCACATGTGCCATAGGTTGCCTACCCCTGTTCTAGACTTTTCCAGATGCCACCTTGGGTCAAGAAAAGAAGTGGAGGAACCCATCCACCATTGAGGGATGAAATTCTTGTGCCGTTTTCAACCAAGCTGGAAGGAGGAAAGGACTGAAAATCTGAGCTTGATCACATGAAATTTATATTCTAACGTTGATGTAAAGAGTCCATAAGTTACTGAAAAGACCCTGCAGACCTATGGAAATTCAGCATCTTGAGAGAGAAAAAAAGGAAGAAAGAAATTATATAATATGATATTGCAGTAGCAGTGAGAGTTCTCTGCTGATCATAACCCCAGTGAGCTAAGCTCTGTACAAACTTAAAGAGTAATGGACAGTCCTTGCCTAAATAAACAAGTGAAACAAAGTAATAGTAATAACCTCATTTTACAGATGGGAAACTGAGGCACAGGCATTAAACGACCTGCCCAAGTTACATAGGAAGTCTGTTATAGAACCGGGATTCGAACTCAGATTTCAAGTCCCTCGTCTTGTCACAAGGCAACTTCCTCCCATCTAATATCTCATTCATACCTTTTTAATCTAAGAGGAGCAGCTACGGCTGGTAAAGCACCATGTGATCTTCCAATGGGAAGCACAACAAAAAATGCAAAATATTATTATTATTAATGACTGTAAACCTGCTTCTGGGACTTCCTGATGAGATTGCCTCATCATAATGAATGTGGGTACAGCACCTACAGAGCTTCCTGAGCGAATGAACTTTTAACTTCTAAGAATCAAATTTCTAAGTATGCTCTTTGGTGAGTACTGAGGAAATATGAATCATTTGTGTGATCACAAAATCATTTTCACTTGAAAAATTGCGAGGCATCAAACAAGAGTTGTTCACTTGTAACATTTCGTTTTTTTGTTAACGTAACCACCCAGCGAGGAGAGCAAAGCGGTTGTTGGGCTCACAGCTTCCGTTGTAATTTTTTTTTTTAAGTGAATAAAAACAGTCTCTTTGTTTGAGCCTTAAGTAAATCTTGATGGGAAATCCAGTACAGTGCTAGTGTGAAATGTGAACAGTAACTTGCAATGCTCAAACCAAAACCAGCATCAAACATCCTTTTCAAGTCTAACTTACTATACAACAAATTTTTTAATGGCTTAGAGAAGCAGATCAGCTCTGAACACGAAACCAGCTAATAAAACAGATTTTCTATTGTGCTTATCACAGATGAAGTGACTCCTGGATATTAATCAACACATGCAGAACATCCCTATATAGCTGCCCCCCTCAATCCCATTCTTGTATCCTACTGCTTCCCACGTATTTACTGATTTAGACGCACAACATCCCTGTGAGGTAGGAAAGTAGTATTATCCTCATTTAGAGATGGAGAACTGTGGCCTTGTGAAATTAAAGAACTTGCTCAAATCCTCACAGGAAGTCTGTGGAAGAGCTCGGAATTGGATGCTGATCTTCTGAGTCCCAGGCCAGTGGCTTAACCACAAGAGCATCGCTGTGTTCCCACAAATATCTGTTAAACAATTTCACTTTGCAGGGGTTTGTGATGCCCATCTGTGAACACTCCGGCCACTGAGTTCATTAACAGGGCTGCTGCTGAAACAGAGAGCTTTGAGTGAATATGGCTAACTAGTCAGGCTACAATATAGATTAGGGTTTGAAGCACCAAGGGTAGAAGACTTTTAGCAGCTCAAGTTCCATGATGACTAGAAGCACGCACACGTGATTAGAAGGTAGCAGGTACGGTATATATAGCCAAAGTCACAATTGCCTGAACAGGTAGGGAACAAATGTTGTAGATTTTTGGCGTTCGTGCATGTTGCAAATGTAGGACCTGATTCAGTGAGATTGGATCACAGAAATCAATGAGAGCAGAGAGCACACAGTACCTTGCAGAGGGAATGTGTCACCTTACAGGACCAAGCCCATTTGAGCTATCAAAAGGGAGTTGCACTGGAAAATGAGGTACCATTGGACTTTTATTTCTTGCCTCAGTCATAGTGAGCTCAAAGATGTAGGTCACTCCCTAAGCGTGTTCTTCTTCAAAATGATTGATGTCACTCTAGGAAAATTAACATCAATTTAGAATAAAATGTCTAAAGTGTAAAATAAATTTTTTAAGTATTCCATTTCTTTTGGCCACCGCATTAACTTCTCTTTTAGTATATTGGGGGAAAAAAGGTTTCCATCCCATATGAAAATCCTTGACACGCTGTGTTATGCAGTAACATTATGCCCTAACATTTCAATCATCCAAATATTATTTTTGGGATTACTCATGGAAAACTTCTAGCTGGGGGAAGGGGGCAGAGGATGGAAGGTTCTTTGGCTGCAGAAAGAAACTGAAGTGCATGAAAAATATTCTGGCTTACTCAAAGACATTCTACCCTTTGGGTATCTATTTTCAGTGTCATGTTTGCTCCTAACCCAACTCTTTTTTGTTTCCCCCCATTTGCAGACAAGGATAATGATTATTTCAGAAGCAAGGTGGATTGTCTTTATATGAAGTGTAGGGGTTGGGTAAGGCAATTAAGTGGAACAGAAAATACCTTGTATTAAAACTGATTTTTAGATCCTGCCATTGCAAAAGTCATTGTCATATGGAAACAGTGTTTAAGCTGCAGTGCAATTTGAGCAAGAAGGTTGCGAGGATGATTGTTAATGGTTTCAAATAGCAAATGGGGGAATATTCCAAATGAATGGAGAATACAGAGACGGTTAATGAAAGGAGAAGACAACTGTGCACCTGTGATAAATATAAACCCTACAGCTGGCATTCGTGGCTAACACCTTTGGGTGAAAGTGGGCTGTGAAGCAGAGCAAGCCTGCTTGACACCCACAGATGCTAATTGCTGTTTTCAGCCCGGGTTTCTGTTCACAGTTCCTGTGAAAACGGATAGTGACATAGGGTGAACCACTGGGCAAGTGACATTCTAGTAAGGATTGACAACCTTCACACTGGGGGTGGAGATAATTCCAGTGGGTGCTTAGTGAGGGATAAACCCACAAAAATTAATCATTACTGGAGAAAGGCCAGAGTCTTAACATTTTGCTACTCAGAAAAGCTGCTGGGAAAGTACAACCAACGTGCAGTTTTGTGTTAAAGAGAGTGCATAGCATTATTGGATGAAAACTTGTGGCCTGTGTTATGCAAGTCAGACTAGATGATCGAACAGTCCCTTCTGGCCTTAAAATACATGATTCTATGGGCATCTGGAGCATTTATAAAACCAACAAAGCAAAAAAAAAAAAAACACGGGGGAAAGGGTATTATGAAAATTACTCCAAATCAAGGTAAATTGGAATCTGAGATCATGTCAAAACTACCCAGATTTGTAACTTTGAGAATGGATGGTTCATGGAAAAGAGGCGATGTTACATAAATGTTGTACCTCATTGACGACTCCTGGAGATTGCTCGGAACCCCATCAGTCAGCCCAGATTGATAGGTCTAAATAAGGGAGATGATAGTATCAGCAGTCACAGGTAGGTGTGAAGGAAGGGACGGGAATGATGTCAGTGGGAATCCTGTACTTTGAGAGGTCACTTGCAACCTCTGGGCTGTATTCTCCACTGATTTACACCCCGTGAAACTCATGGGGTCAGTAGGATTGCTCCAGGTATAAATCAGGGCAGCTCTTGGCCCTTTCTGGCAAATGTGGATCACAGAGCAGGTCAGGCTCAATCTGCCCCAGTGTTCAGTGGTATTTGCACCTGGGATCCATCTGGACCACAATCAGCAGGTAACTCACTTCAATAAAATAAATATTTCTGTTGCCATACCCAAAGTTATCTGATCATGCACCAAAAGACCTCAGCATAACTTCATCACACCCAGTGGGGGATAGACTCTGTGTCTGGCAGAGTGAGTTAATAGACTGGCTTCCATTCTTAAGATCGCCACTACAGGTCTGTCTCATCTTACGCTGGGGTTACGTTCTGCGGTCAGCGCGTAAAGCGAAAACAGCGTATAGTCAAAATTACATTGAGTGTAATGGCGGGCAGAATCACCCGCCCTACAGAAACAGTATTTAAATTGTTATTTTTCTCTTTATTTTTGTTTTTCTCTTGTTTTTGCCGACCGTGTAAAGCTGAAATCGCACATGTTAAATGCGCCTAAGATGCGACAGACCTGTATTACATTTTTGCCTCTGCTGCCAATGGGGTCAAGTCATTTGTTCCTTGGGTTAAATAGTAAAATTTCAGACCTGGAATTTATTGGCATTTGCTTTTGAGCAGAAAGTGGGAAAATTAATCTATGCTGTTTGCTCTGGCTTAAAAATTGGAAACACCTATTAAATTGTCTCAGTTAGCCTCCTGGCTATATTGAAGCAAAGATAAATTTCACCACTATTTAGTGAATCTGTTTTCTGTATTTTTAGTATGTAAGAGTTCTACATAACCTAGGACCACTTTCCCTGAGGGTTCCCAGCTCCCATTCATCCTGAGATGGCCTCTGAGATTTGTGGGATTGGATTTGCTGATCAGCTCCACATATAATTTTGACTCGGTTCCCCTTCAGATATCCACCATTGTACATCTCCAGAATTCCTCAAAGTGGGTCTGAAATTATGTGTTTGTACCTTGGATTTGGGTAAAATTGTTGACTGGAATTGATTTTCATTAGGAATGGGTTTGGAGAAATATCCTGGAGGAGAACAGGACACAACAGTTGAGGGAAGAAGCATAGAAAGAGGTATCCTATTGAAATTGGCCCAGCCCAACCTGTGACTGATTGGTTGCCTCCCAGGTGAGGCTGTGGAGTGAGGGGTCAGGTGATAGCCTGAGGAACACATAAAAACATAAGAACGGTCATATTGGGTTAGACCAAAGTTCCATCTAGCTCAATAGCCTGTCTTCTGACAGTGGCCAATGCCAGGTGCCCCAAAGGGAATGAACAGAATAGGTAATCATCAAGTGATCCATCCCCTGTCGCCCACTCCCAGCTTCTGACAAACAGAAGCTAGGGACACCATCCCTGCCCATCCTGGCTAATAGCCATTGAATAAGCACTTGGTACTTAGAAAGGCCAGTAAGAGCTCAATTAAGCTAGAGCATTACAGACTGGGGGACAGCTCCTAGAGGAATTTAAAGCTTAGGGTAAGGACCCTGAGGGGCTGAGGCGGCTGAAGGAAAAGCCTCTGGGAATTGCAGCCCATGGTGGGCACAGAAAATAGTTTATTTTGACATTTTTGTCTAAGGTTTAGTTGATCCATTAAATTATGTCCTGAGGCAAAGCCACTGAGACAGACTGGTGTGGCATGGATCTTTCATGGGCTTGTGAGACAGCCCTGTACTTTGTAGGGCATTTAAGTGGACAGAACATAATTACTCAGATGGAATTTAGCATGAACAGTGTGGCTAAGATGTTCTGGCATGGGCACTTAGAGAACCACACAGGGTAGTATTCAAAGTATATGTAAATAGGATATATGTATAACTCAACTAGCTCTACCCGTAATAATCCATTAAGGCTATTATCCGTCTTTCCCAGAAGTAAGGGAACAAAACTGGTACTTTGTGGACAACGTATTTGTAGTGTATGAAGAAGATGTTGACTCTATGGGCCAAATTCTACTCTTATTGACAATGGTGTACATCTCATATCTTCCCACTGACTTCAGTGTGGTTATGCAGATTTACAGCCAATGAAATTGAAAGGAAGCACATTTAAAACTGATACAAGGGAATATTTTTTCTCCATACAATTAAGCTGTGGAACTCATTGCAGCAACACTGAGACCAAGAGTTAGCAGAATGGTTCAAAAAAGGATTATCTATTTATATGGATAATAGTACATATTCAAATACATAGTTTTGGAAAGGATATAAACCTTTCTGCTTCAGTACATAAGCTAACATCTAACTAGTTGTAAAATGGTAAAACAATTTTATTGATGCTTTACAATTTTAATCCGTTTGATATGAGTTTTCCATTTTTCATTAAACTTTCTGCAACATGTTTAGAAATATTTTTATCAAAATCATGTTTAAAATCATTGAAATCTTTCACTTACCAAAAAGGACAGAAAATAGTTCTGAAAAGGAAAACTTTAAGGTTGTTGACAGTCTTTTCATGAAAAGTTTCATCTCAGGAAAAAAGACCAGGTTTTGACGGAGAAACTTTCTGTGTAATTTTTTTTCTACCATCTTAATGTCTAACCTTTGGGAGTTTGGAGGAAAATTTTCCTAGGAGTAGGTTATCCCATAACTGCCTACTGCAGAGTTTCTTGCAACTTCTCTGAAACAGCTTGTACTAGTCTAATCCACTCTGCAATTGTATGGTCCTACACCAGTTGTAACTGGGAGCTAAGTTGGGAGGTTGAGAAAGCATGGTGGTTTCCACTCGTATCAATAACAGAGAGTTGGTTGAATAGTATGGGGCCCCTGTGCTAACCATGCATTATGTTTCTGTCGGTAACCTCTTATTACATTTTCCGTTACATAAACTCTGGGCTTCCTTCTGAAAACCTTAGCAAACTAAATGATTTCATTGAGCTATGCGTGATGTTAAGAAAACAACACAGCAAGAAATATATATCCCTTCTTGCCTTGAGTCACTTGATAATTCACAGCAGTGAACAAAAGAAAGCCAGTGGATAAAACATGTTAGCTAGTTCCCTGTGAAATTACCATCCATATTAGATCGCCTGCCAATTCACATTAAAGTTCAAATCAAAGTGCTGATACCTGCTTTTTTTCTTAACCAGATCCATGCGATTTTTGTCCTTCTTGTAGCGATGAGTAGGGCGGTGACTAGTAAAAGACTATCATGAAGCTCACATAAGTTGTGATCTTTCTGTGTTTTGAGGCACAAGGACCTTATCACTTCAGGGCATGCTACATCCCGAAGATTCCACCACGGCTACTGTCCTCCACAGGGGCATGAAGATTCCTGAGGCTGATCCCACCTACAATGGGTGAGGAGACGTCACCAACACCATTGCATGCACCCATACCCATGGAGATTATGATAATTTGCATTATAGAACCTAGAGTTCCAAACTCAGCCCAAGGCCCCATCATGCTGGGCAATGTACAAACACATAATGAAAGACACTCTCTGTCCCAGAGACTTTACAAACTAAATAGATAGACAAAGAATATAATATTATCCTCATGTTAGATATGAGGAGGTGAGGCACAGAGAGATTAAGCCCCAGACCCACAAAGGTATTTAGTTTCTCCTAACTTCCATTGACTTCAGTGGAAGTTAGGAGGCTAAATATTAGGGCTGTCGATTAATCGCCATTAACTCACTCGATTAACTCAAAAAAATTAACCGTGATTAAAAAAATGTATCACTATTTATCGCAGTTTTAATCACATTGTTAAACAATAGAATACCAATTGAAATTTATTAAATATTTTAGGTGTTTTTCTACATTTTCAAATATATTGATTTCAATTACAACACAGAATAAAAAGTGTACACTGTTCACTTTATATTAGTATTTTTATTACAAATATTTGCACTGTAAAAATGGCAAACAAAAGACATTGTATTTTTCAGTTCACCTCATACAAGTATTTTAGTGAAATCTCTTTATTGTGAAAGTACAATTTACAAATGTAGATTTTTTTTGTCACATAACTGCACTCAAAAACAAAACAATATAAAACTTTAGAGCCTACAAGTCCACTCAGTCCTACTTCTTGTTTAGCCAATCACTGAGACAAACAAGTTGTTTACATTTATAGGAGATAATGCTGCCCGCTTCTTATTTACAATATCACCTGAAAACGAGAAAAGGCATTCGCAAGGCACTTTTATGGATGGCATTACAAGGTATTTACATGCCAGATATGCTAAATATTTGTATGTCCCTTCATGCTTCGGCCACCATTCTAGAGGACAAGCTTCCACGTTGATGATGCGCATTAAAAAAATAATGCATTAATTAAATTTGTGACTGAACTCCTTGGGGGAGAATTGTATGTCTCCTGCTCTGTTTTACCCGCATTCTGCCATATATTTCATGGTATAGCAGTCTCGGATGATGAGCCAGCACATGTTGTTCGTTTTAAGAACATTTTCACTGCAGATTTGACAAAATGCAAAGAATGTACCAATATGAGATTTCTAAAGCTAGCTACAGCACTCGACCCAAGGTTTAAGAATCTGAAGTGCCTTTCAAAATCTGAGAAGGATGAGTTGTAGAGCATGCTTTCAGAAGTCTTATGTGGAAACTACAGAACCTGAACCTCCAAAAAAAAATCAACCTTCTGCTGGTGGTATCTGACTCAGATGATGAAAATGAACATGCGTCAGTCTGCATTGCTTTGGATCGTTATCGAGCAGAACCCGTCGTCAGCATGAACGCATGTCCTCTGGAATGGTGGTTGAAGCATGAAGGGACATATGAATCTTTAACAGGTCTGGCACGTAAATATCTTGTGATGCTGGCTACAAGAGTGCCATGCGAATGCCTGTTCTCAGTTTCAGGTGACACTGTAAACAAGAAGTGGGCAGCATTATCTCCCCTGCAAATGTTAAGAAACTTGTTTGTCTGAGTGATTGGCTGAACAAGAAGTAACACTGAGGTGACTTGTAGTTACATTGTTTTATTTTTCAGTGCATTTATTTTTTGTACATAATTCTACATTTGTAAGTTCAACTTTTAATTAAGCAACAGGCTCATAAAGGCAAAGATTTAATTCATTTTTTTTTACTCCAAATCGGGTCACCCCTCCCAAATCAAGCATTAATCACAGAATCATAAATGAAAATGGAAAACACCTCCAATAGTAAAATAAGCTACTACCACTTGGGTCCATTAACCTGCTAAGTGTTTTCTGCTGCATATAATAAGGGTTGGGCCGCTGGCCACTTTACTTGGGAGAGCATTCCCAGCCTTGCGGATCCCACTGTCATGAAGACTTTCCTCATTTTCAATTCAGGTAGAATTCATCAGGAAAAAACAACCTTTCTTTGACCACAATGTTGTTGTGTCAATAGTTCCATCTGTTTTTATAATACAAGCCTGGATTCTACTCTGCATGGGCCCTGTAGGATTTTTGTTTTCAGTGTTCCAAAAATGTTCACAAAGCCATCAAACGTTATGCATGGCAGACTAGTTGGCATATACGTAAATGCTACTTTGGGCTTTGGCAGACCTGCTAGATTAGCCAAATTTAGGGAACTGAAGAAATTCATAGGTTATTAGTACTCATTGGGAACTTTGTGTCATTTGCATTAGCCTATTTATTTATTTAACGTAGAACGTGCTTTTCATCCCATTTTCCTGTATATTCCTGGAGGGGGGGGAGGGGGGAATGGATAATTCCAAAAATTTGTGAGCGGAGACAACAGAAAATGGAGCATTAAACTAGCCAACAGTATATAACCCGTTACATTAGAAACAAAGGTGCAGATCCTCTGTTAGTGCATCAGTGTAGTGCAATTGGCTTCAAAGATCCAGGCCAAGTTACACCAGCAGCAGATCTGTTCAAAAACCTTTATAAATTATTCCAGGTCAAGGATTCATACATTAGTACTGCCCATGGGGCAGTAGCAGTTTTCACACTGGCATCTGATTGGATTATAGCCTATTTCTTGTATTAGTAAATGACAACACTGATACTGGAGATGGGACACTGAAAACCAAAGTTTGCATTGGTGAGTTGGAGAGAATGCAATGAATCCAAGCAGGTATAACAGGCCTGATTCCACATTGACTTCAGTGTAACAGCCATTTGGACTAATGTCTATTATTTAATATATGTGTTTTATACCATATCAGGGCTAGTTAGTTTAATTTTTATTTTATCTTACAGTATCTGTCTCTTAAGAGCTGATCATAAAATGGAAGAGGGAAAATAGTGAAATTGTTGTGCAATTTCTTTTTTTCTTATTCTTCAAATTTCCTTACCAGCTTTACTATATATCAGAGGTGTTTTTCTGTTGCACCTGTCAGTACAGTATTTGATCAGACATGAATAAGAGATTGTACAGGCTCTGGGTAACGTTATATATTTCAGATATCTAAATCATTCACAGCTAGGTATCAAACACAAGATATTAGTTGTTAACTGAATTTCACTGAAGATTCATCTGATTTTTAACACAGATGAGACAAAACAAACTTCTGAGTCCATTTGAATTTTTTAGAGAGGGAAAGGAAGGACAACTTGGAACCCTTTATCTATACTTGCCCTCATGTTTTTTAGTGCCAGGTCAGATGCAATTGAGCCTATAATGGGTAATGAATAGACAGCCCATTGTTTATTTCATGTTATAAATTCAAATCTTGGATTTTTGAAGTGTTTCTGGAAAGGTGGGCTAGTGGTGGTTTGAGAAAGTTTCCTCCATGATTTTTCAGTGCACTAGATGGCACTAAAGTATGGTTTTTATATATGAAAAAACAACACACAAAAAATTGTTATGTAGGTTCAGTAAACTTGAACTACTTTTATTAGGTATATTTTATGAACGTTCTTTGATATATAATTTGTAATTTCTCATTTTAATTTTCAGATCATCAGAAATGGAGAATTAATTACACCCACTTTGATATTAAAAGAATTTCAAATTGAAAATAAATAATGCTAGAAAGTTGAAAAAACCCAAAGAAACTAATTTACCCCGGGCTAGATGCAAAATTACTCTAATGTTTAAGGATTAAGGGGCTTGATGCAAGGGTAAAAAATGTTCTGTACCAATTACATGGCTTTTCCATGAACTTTACTTATCAAAGCATTAAAGTCACTAAAAATAAAGTTGTTAGATTTCCTGTATAAAAATATCCTCCTCGATGTACATGCAAATGGTTAGTTCTGTGCTACATCACCCAAGGGTGTTACATCCAAAACAAGGTCTAGAGTCATCATAAAAGAGATTTTCCCCCCCTTCCTATAAAGAACAGGGGAACAAAATTAGATTTTTATCCCCCAGAAATTAAGAACTGTGGGTTAGTTATGTGGAAGCATCTTTTAACTTATTCTCTAACCATTTTGCATGGGGTCGTATTGTTGTCTGTTTTGCTACATGACTACAATAAATAACAACATAGAAAATATGAAAGGTGTAACCGTTATATCTCCCTACACAAATACACACTGAAACAATTATTGGGTAATCTGAGACATTTTAAAATTGTTGAAGGGCAGTTGGATTGTTTACAAAGACAAGAATTAGCAAATCTTTGTTTATTACATAATGTTGGAAAGTACTCAGCTTGTGAATACTCAGTGTTATTTCTGGGGGAAGATACAGGTCAGAAAGAATGGGGAACGCATAGTAATAACACAGGTGAGAAACTGTGGATTGCATTTGATTCTGATCTGGCAATCTTCTTTCTTGCAGCTCTTTGGTTTCCACAGCAAAATGGTAGTTGTTTTATTTATGCTGTAGTCATTAACAAAGGTGACATATAAAGTTCAGATCAGAACGGTGTATAATTAATCCATATATAGGTAAACCCAAGCATGTAATCCTTCGGCACTCAGAAATCTCATTAACTTTAAAAGGAGTTATATGCATGTAGGGACTATGACAGGATCAAATCTTCAGCTAGTATAAAAGGGGCATAATTCCACTGAGGTCAGTCAGCTGAGGATCTGGCCCATCAAAAATTGGGCCCTCCACATCCAATTCTTTGCTGAGAATTTGCCCTCATGTTTATAAGATGTGGCCATTAATCGTTTGTTATTGTTGTTGTCTGTCAATTGCATCGGAGTCCATGTTTCAGGAAAAATATTTCAGAGGAAAGACTAAGAATGCCCACATAAAATTATTAAACTGGACCTCAGTGCACACCAGTCCTTAAATTACCATGTTTGCAAGAGTCAGGTCATGCTATTTTGAGGACTAATATTTTTAGCACCTCCACAGAAAATAACTTCCCTGAGAATTGAAAGTTCAGCAGTTTCAGGAGTATTAGTTCTCAGTTTCCTAAATGATCATTTTCCATACTTCAAAGACACAACTGTACAAAAACAGAACTGTTGAAGAGAAATAAACCAAACAGTGGATGATGGTTTTTTCATCTGGCATGCAACTTAATAGAAAATAATAGGACATAGCACAGATCACAATAGTACCATGTTTTATATTGTGTCACATCCTCAGTTGGTGCAAATTGGTGTAGTACCATAGTAGGATTAAGGCCTTATTATTTAAATCTGAAAAAAAGGTTATCAGGCATTTTAAAAGGAAACTAATGATCTAAAAATGGTATATTTCCATAAAATACATTTCATTACAGATATTATTTATATAACACCACAGATGAAAGCATTTTAAACAGCCTCGTTTATTTTCCATTACTTATACTGTTTGCATTTCACTAAGCCTGGGCAATTTCACTTTTTTTCCCCTCAGTAAGTTTCATTTTTAGATTTTCATGCACTAATTTCGGGTTGCAAATGCTGCAAGAGATTTTTTTTTTTTTTTTAAGTTTCCAAAAGATTTTCTAATGAAAAAAAGCAACAAAATGAAAAAAATGGAAATATTGTTATTTGTCGTATGTATTACAATAGCACTCAAGTTTTGGGTCATGTTTTTGCTGGCAGTTATTTTGGGCATGTGAGATGTATCTAACTGTTCTGTTGTAATCACTGATGTGCTTTAAGGGTCTGAGCCAATGTCACTGACTTTGATGGGCTTTGGATCAGGTCCCACCTTATCTATCCAATATATGCACTCTCTTATGACAAACATGGATAGGTACAACCATGTCTAGCATGATTCTGTCAAAATAAGGGATGGTAGAGGAGTGTCAGATTGTGATAGGCCCTTACGCTGGTGTGCAGGGTGGGGAGCATGCAAGGAGTCTGTCGCTCACGCTCTCCTGCAGCCTGTTTGAATATATGAGTGGGAGGAGACAGGGCCTTCCCTTGAGGACTAATCCAATGTCCACTGGAGTCAATGGGAGTCTTTCCATTGGCTTGTATCAGCTTTGGATCAGGCCCTTAGGGCACCTCCTCCCCTCACACACTGATTTGCAGAGCAGGACAGCTGCCTTAGGGGCAGGAGGCTGTACCACCCCTTAAACACCACAGCTGCTTGGGAAGGGTTAGTGATTGCTGTGTATGGCAGCGTGGGTCTGTCCTACACTTTGTTTGTGGGCCAGTGGTTTGTCCCACAGCCTCTGAACATGTACGCAATTACTCATGCGCTTAACTTATGTATATGCTTAGTGGGATTCCTCACATGTGTAAACTGTTTACAGAACTAGGGCCTTTGGGTCTGATCCTGCTCTCGTTCAAGTCAGTTGACAAATTCCCATTTACTTTAATGTTGCAGGATCAAATGCCAAATGTGCATTTAGGGCTTGATGCAAAGTGCATTGAAGTCCAGGGAATCCTTCTGTTGACTTCAGTGGACTTAGGAACAGGCTCAAATTCAGCAAAACATTTAAGCACATACTTACATCTCTCTCTATTCAGCAGAGCACTTCAGCATATGCTTAATTTTAGCTTAAATAAAGCTGATTAAAAATTTTCCATGGCTATTTAAAAGAAACAAAACCTTTTCTATGTACAATTCTTTTCCAGATTTTAATTTTTTTATTCAATAAAAAAAATTGTTTCAGTTTTTAGAAAAACAATTCTCTTTTGTCCTTCCCCCTCCTCCCATTGCCTTTCTTTCTTCTTTTTCTGTGAGGGGAAAAAAAGGCCGGAAAGGGGAAAAAAATCTCCCAAACCAAAAATTTTACCAAAAAGTTGTTTCAATTTTTGAAATCCCCCAAAATTTAAGTTTTTGGTTTTGGGCTTTTCATCAATTATTTTTCTGGAAAAAATGAAAAACAATTTTTCTCCAAATTTCCCACACAAAAAATACTTTTTTCAACCAGACCTAGGCCTAAATCCCACTTAAACAAATATTTATAAAATATGGGTCCATGACTAGGGCTATTAGGCACTTACAAATAAATAATAATTTAAACAGCAATTTAAAAAATGGGTAAAAGGTATACACAAGAAAAAAGGACTCACAGCACAAAGTGATCTGTAATTTTTTTTTTTTACACCTTAGCACAAGTTGTTAAATATGTGCTTAGAACATATTACAGGATAAAGACATCTTTTCCCTGCTTCTTCTAGCACATGTTCCAGAAATTCAATTTTGATGCATTGTGCTCCTCAAGGGATTAATGAACACCATCAGAGAATCAGGCTAACTGAAACTCCATCAAATTGATAACATATTCCATTGTGGGGCACTTCTTAGTCTTTTTCTATATCAGTTTTATTCTTATCATTGATCTTACTACCCAAAGGGAAATATAATTAAAAGAGTAAGCATTTTAAAACACTGCTGGATGATCCTGCCTCAGTCTGTGAGTTATTCAATGTGGAGAGGGGGCAGGATAAAATATAGAGAAAACAAATGAAGCATAGGGAAGCTGTTTTCTGTTTAAAATATCTTCATTTAAACCTTCAACTCGTTGGGCTTGATGCAGGCATTACTGGATGGAATTGTAAGGCCTGTGTTATGCAAATGATCAGAATGGTCCCATCTGGCCTTAAAGCCTGTGAATCTATGAATTTGCTCAATGAACTTTCTACTACTTTCTGTGGGGTAAGGAGACTTTGCCGCTTGGGTTAGATTTTCTATAGACATAAAGCGTACGTGTGTCTGTACATAGCAATCTATATCTATGAAATAAGAGTTGGTTACAACAGATCTCCTTATCTGACCTACTTAAAATCGTACATGAAAGCATAGTTAATTTCAGCCTTTATCTCTCAGATTGATAAAAATCTCCTGTTCAGTATTAATTATTTTCAGCATGAATATGCTTCATTTTGAGGATGTGGGAAATTCATTATAGCCCCAATGATTATATCAAATATAAAGATCGATACTGAACTTATTCAGATCAATGGGAGTTGGAGCAAGCCCTTGGTTGAAATGGGCAACTTTTGGGACCCGTTTGGTCATTGCTTTGCCCTTTGTGTAGTCATTTATACCTGTGTAAAATGCTGCCATTGCTTTTTGGTGGTGATTCATTCCCACTTTGCATTCACTAACCTGCACACAAGGTAGAGGCTAATTGAGAGTTTCGGTCTACAGAGTTTAAACAAAGTGGTGCCAATTTTCATCTGATCCACATCCCTATGTTTTCCATTCTCTTCCCTTCTATTTCAACTCCTTCTGGGAACAACCTGGATGCTTAGAAGCTGCTTGACCTAATTTGTTCATGATGGGCTGTTTCATAGAAGGACATTTCATACCAAAAATGACTTCTGTGCTACATTAGCAGCACAGAAATCATGAATTTCAGAGTTAAGGTTATGTGACATCACAGCAGAAATTAGCACAAGAGACAGGCCAAGATCAAGACACAAGGGTTAAACACACCCAATCCCAAGTTTGAATCTGGATCATAAAGACTTCATCCTGCAGGCTGCCATCCACCTCCTCTGAAGTGCTCAATGTCTTCACATCTCCGGGTATTACATGACTGAACTCTAAGGCCCCAATCCTGCTCCGTGAGGGCAGACCCATGTGGACCCCAATGGCATCAGCCAGGCTCTGCACAAGCAGAGGGGGTCCACCCACAAACAGCAGCTTGCAGTTTGCACCTATGGCCCATTTCTAATGACTACACCAGTCTACCTATAGTAGTTTGGTATTGTCACTCCAGAAGAAGAGATCATGTAATGTACCTTGCCATTCCTGTGCATTGGGTGAGTGAGGAAGAAATTCTTCCTGGCTGTCATGTGTGAGCATTGGAAGTGAGATTTGGTTTTACTGGTAGAATTACTGTTACTGTATTAGTGTGACTAAGTGTTAGAAAGTTTCATGTCCTTTAAGAACATAAGAATGGCCCTACTGGGTCAGACCAAAGGTCCATTTAGCCCAGTATCCTGTCTTCCGACAGTGGCCAATGCCAGCTGCCCCAGAGGGAATGAACAGAACAGGTAATCATCAAGTGATCCATCCCCTGTCGCTCATTCCCAGTTTCTGGCAAACAGAGGCTAGGGACACCATTCCTGCCCATCCTGGCTATTAGCCATTGATGGACCTATACTCCATGAATTTATCTAGTTCTTTTTTGAACTCTGTTATGGTCTGGCCTTAGCAACATCCTCTGGCAAGGAGTTCCACAGGTTGACTGTGCGTTGTGTGAAGAAATACTTCCTTTTATTTGCTTTAAACCTGCTGCCTATTAATTTCATTTGGTGATCCCTAGTTCTTGTGTTATGAGAAGTAGTAAACAACAATTCCTTATCTACTTTCTCTACACCAGTCATGATTTTATAGACCTCAATCATATCTTCCCTTAGCCGTCTCTTTTTCAAGCTGAAAAGTCCCAGTCTTATTAATCTCTCCTCATACGGAAGCTGTTCCATACCCCTAATAGTTTTTTGTTGCCCTTTTCTGAACCTTTTCCAATTCCAATATATCTTTTTTGAGATGGGGCGATCACATCTGCACACAGTATTCAAGATTTGGGCGTACCATGGATTTATATAGAGGCAACATGATATTTTCTGTCCTATTATCTATCCATTTCTTAATTGTTCCCAGCATTCTGTTCGCTTTTTTGACTGCCACTGCACATTGAGTGGATGTTTTCAGAGAACTATCCACAATGACTCCAAGATCTCTTTCTTGAGTAGTAACAGCTAATTTAGACCCCGTCATTGTATATGTATAGTTCGGATTATGCTTTCCAGTGTGCATTACTTTGCATTTATCAACATTAAATTTCATCTGTCATTTTCAGCATGATAAGGCTAAGGAGAGATGCATTGTTTTTTAATGGTGAGCCCTCTTATATGTAAAGCTTTGCCTTACCATTCATTTACTAATTCTATTTATTCTATGAGCATTCTGCTCTGTATCCAGCATTCCCACAGAGTGAATTTCACCTGGGTGGAGGGAGGACTCCAGCACTCTGTGAGTCCAATCCTGCAAGGCACCGAATGCCTCCTCAGAGGAGACTACCATGGGGAGATGAGCTCCTTTGTAAGGTGTGCAGTAAGGAGCCTCATTCCTGGGCCCCTGAGGAGCTATTGCCTATTGAAGTCAATGGGACTACTCAAATCAGTGATGATTAATCATGGGAGTAAGAATTGCAGGATCAATGCACTGATCCTAGAGTGGGGAAGCCTTTCTGGAAGATGCTGCTGCAGTGCACCATGTTACAAAAATGGATTCAGGGGGAGATACAGTGAAGAAGCTCCTACTGATTAGGGGTATGGAATGGCTGCCGTATGAGGAGAGATTAATAAGACTGGGACTTTTCAGCTTGGAAAAGAGACAACTAAGGGGGGATATGATTGAGGTCTATAAAATCATGACTGGTGTGTAGAAAGTAAATAAGGAAGTATTATTTACTCCTTCTCGTAACACAAGATCTAGGGGCCACCAAATGAAATTAATAGGCAGCAGCTTTAAAACAAATATAAGGAAGTATTTTTTCACACAATGCACAGTCAACCTGTGGAACTCCTTGCCAGAGGATTTTGTGAAGGCCAAGACTACAGCAGGGTTCAAAAAAGAACTAGATAAGTTCATGGAGGATAGGTCCATCAATGGCTAATAGCCAGGATGGGCAGGAATGGTGTCCCTAGCCTCTGTTTGCCAGAAGCTGGGAATGAGCGACAGGGGATGGATCACTTTATGATTACCTGTTCTGTTCATTCCCTCTGGGGCATCTGGCATTGGCCACTGTTGGAACACAGGATACTGGGCTAGATGGACCTTTGGTCTGACCCAGTATGTCCATTCTCATGTTCTTATTGCCTTCAGTGCTAAAAAACACGGAAAGATAGTTTTGTAAAGTCAGTCTTGCCTAGGCAACTTGTAACTGCTGATTGGCTTCTTCATTCTCATCCTTATAACCAGCAGCCTCAAAGAAGTGCTCAGCATATGGAATCTTCCTTGTGCTATGGTCAACAGCCCCTATGCCATCATTTCCAGTGGAAAAATCAGCCTCACTGGGGCCAAAATATAATATTTAGTTAAGAAAAATACTTGCTTGGCACAGCAGATCTGAGCTAAATTGGACACGTTCATTACACTTAGGTTTTAAGGTGGGTTAATGAAAGACAAAAACCCCAACAGCTGACTGAAGGGCAACACAAACCAGTTTAAACTAGATATCTCTGTCCCTAATCTCTTGAAAATCTCTGGTTTTCTTTAACTCTACATGAACTTTTGCAGGGTATGATTATCTGCCCGTCAATGCTAGACATGTTTTCAAAATCCTTTGGTTTTGAAAACAAAACGGAAAAAAGTCAAAGAAAAAAAAAACACCCTCTCAGTTGTTTTGCAAGCCATTTTACTCATCAGAAATAATTGCGGTCAGACATATTTAGCTGAGAATGCTGGTATTTGTCCTAATGTTTTATAAATGTTTATAACAAACTTAAATGCATGTAAATACACCGTCTCCATGCCCTGCAATAAATCATTTGTGCAAACCTTTGTAGAGTTTCAGCACTTTAGGGCCTGAGCCAATACCCATTGAAGTCAACAGGGCAAATGGTACCTTGCATTCTGCCTTATAGACCAGCAAGTAGCTGGATTGGCCCAGAAGCAGAGCAAAAACCCAGTTATGACTTAGTGGGCCACAACTGGGTCCCTCTTACTCCAGGGAGGAAGTAATCTGTGCCAGTCCTTTTCTTGGCACAGTTTACTTCCCCCACTCCACGCAAGCTGAGTGGTGCCGATTAGCATGTTGGGAGTTGAACCTAGACTTCGCCCACTGCACACACACCAGCCCTGGAATCTGCTTTCCCACCCTCCGAAAGCTCCAACCCATGATGCAGATAGTAATGGGCAGAAGCAGAGGTCTGCTCATATCTGAACCCTTAGAAAACTCCTTTACTCAAGCAAGACTTCCACTGATTTCAGTGTCATTAAGGGTTGTAGGATTGGGCCCTTGTTTCCCTCTTCCCAAATTCAGAGTTATCATTTGCAGATTTAAGAACCATAGTGAAAGGGGATCCGTTACCCTAACTGTGTCATTTATCTTAATCATTTCACTCCTTAATCAGATGCTGCATGATAAGGCGCTCTAGAAATATATAAGACAGATAGTCAGTGCCTAGGCTTTTCTAACGAGGCAGTTTTAATAATGTGATCTTTTTCTGTATATCTAGAGGAACTGTTCTTTTATTAACTTGGCTTTTTTTGCACGTGAAATGCTTTCAATCAAATAGGACTTTTTTAAAAAAATTTGCTTTCCAAAAGTGGCAAGAATGAATTAGACCATAATTGAACAAATGGGGGAAAGTTCTTGTAAATTATGACAAAAGTGCAGTGTTACCAAGATTTGAACTTGCTTTTTGTTGTTGTTTTAATATAAATGTTTATTTTCTTGGCTGCGCAATCTTTGGCTGCATTCTATGGAGATTCATAGGTGCTGAATTAGCTAAAGAGGACTCACTTGTTTTTCAATAAGGACCCCATCCTACAAACATTTAAAGATATAACATATGCATAAGCTTTATCATTTATGTTACATGAGCACTCCCAGGCCTCGGTCGGGACTAGAGCTAGGTGCTATACACAAGAGCCGAGCAAAATATTTTGATCAAAACTTTTTTTGGTAAGTAAATAAATAAATTCAGCATCCCTGAAATATTTTGTGAATGTGTCAATTTTACCAAATTGTTTGTTCTGGAACAAAAACCTTAAAAATTCTTTAAAAAAAAAAAATCAAAACGTTTAGTTTGGTGCTTTCCAAAATGAAACATTTTTTATTGTTTGATTCCTAACAACTTTGAATTCTATTTCAAATGTTAAAAAGCTCAAAATGAAAGAAAATGTTTTGTTTGATCCAAAACAGTTTTTTCTACTTTTTGAAATGACCAACAAATAAAAAAATGTATTATTTACTCAGCTCTACTGTACATATACATTTATTCAGACATACAGAAATGTTAAAAAAGAGAGCCTATCTATACGTTCTAGAGGCCTTAGTCATACCTTTAAAATAAGTCCTATGCACAGCAGTACAATTTAAGGTAACCCACCACCCAAGACAGGCAACTTCAAAACTCACAAACAACTTCTAACCCAGTAGATGTTTCTTTCATCTAGCAGACAGAGGCATAACAAGATCCAGTGTCTGGAAGCTGAACCTAAACAAATTGTAACTAGAAATAAGGTGTAAATTTTTAGCAGTGAGGGTACTTAACCACAGGTAGAATTTATGTAGGGTTGTGTTGAAGTCTTTAAATCAAGATTGGATGTGTTTCTAAAATTTGGGCTCTAATTCAAACAGAAGTTATGGGCTAGATGTAGGAATTACTGGGTAAGGTTCTCTGATCTGTGTTACATAGGTGGTCAGACGATTGTCCTGGCTCCTTCTGGCCTTAAAAATCGATTAAACTCCTCCCCTTCTCAATTCTCCAACCCATGTTCCAGTGCCTGAGAAAAGAGATTTTGCAATATATGAAGGTTAGCAGACTCAGCATTTCAGAACAAGGGGAAGAGTGAATTCCGAAGCCAGGAAATCCCCCCAAAAATACAACCAGCCAGCAATCCCCTCTCATTTATACCAATAGGTTTTCAGCATGAGTGCCTCTACTGTGGCAGTAGGGCATGGGAGGGAGGTGATAGGCCTCATTTGTAAAAGGTATTTAGGGATTGCAGTGATCATCATCAAAATGCCTAATTGATTTAGGAGCCTAAATCTCACTTTCAAAAGGGTTTTAAGTGCTTAGGAGTTTAAATTCCATCAACAATTGAAAATGAACATTGAAAATGAAATTTAGGCTCCTAAATCGGTTATGCTGCTGAGTGCAGCAATACCTAACTGTCTTTGAAAATGTGTTTGCAGTGTTGCTGTAGCCATGTTTGACCCAGGATATTAGAGACGTAAGATGGGTGAGGTAATATCTTTTATTGGATCAATTTCTCTTGGTGAAAGAGACCAGCTTTCAAGCTTACACTGAGATCTTCTTCAGGTCTGAGAAAGATATTCAGACTATCATAGCTAAATACAATAACAGATTGTTAAACATAAGGAGTTAACACATGTTGCCAGAGATCATTCACGGTGAAGTGCACAGTTAACACCTCTGCAGTTGCAGGACAAGGGAAGGTTAATGGGTTATAGATTGTAGATTATAAATCCAGTGTCTTTACTAAATCCATGATTTTTAGTGTCTAACAAAGTTATGAATTTAAGCTCCCAGGCTTGTCTTTTGACAGTGTTGTGCAGGTTTCCTTTGAGGATGAGGACTGGGAGGTCAGATATGGAGTGACTGTTCTGTAAAAAGTGTCTGCCTCTGGTTGATATGGTGTTTTTGTCTTATATCATTTTCCTGTGTGAGTTCATTCAGGAGTGTAGTAAATGTCCGGTTTCACTCACATAATTGTTATTGGGGCATTTAGTGCCCTGGATGAGGTATGCCACAGGTTGTGGTAGGCATGTGTAGGACACATGGATCTTGACAGGTGTGATGTGTGGGGGGGGATATTGATCATTATATCAGTGAAGATATGTCTGCAGGTTTTGCATCTGTTGTTATGCCAGGGTCTGGTTCTGCTTTGAGTTGGTATGTCTTGGTCTGTGGGCAGCTTGCTTCTGACGATGAGCCTGGCAAGGTTAGGGGGGGAGGTTGTTTGAAGGCCAGTAGAGGGGTTTCAGGAAAGATTTCTTTCAGGATGTGGTCCCTATTGAGTATGTGTTGCAATTGTTTAGTGATACCTCTTATGGGATCCAGTGTGGGATGGTAGGTGACAACTAAGGGTGTGAGGTATGTGTGTGGGGTTTTCTGTATTGAAGCAGGTTCTATCAGGGTATTTGGGTGGCCCATTCCATGATGCGATCTACGTCTCTGATGGAGTGTCCTTGTTTGGTGAAGGTGTTTTTAAGTGTGTCAGGGTGTATACCTTGGACTGTCTCCTTGGAGCATATTCTGTGGTATCTGAGTGCCTGGCTGTAGATAACAGATTTCTTGATATGTTTGGGGTGGTTTCTGGATTGTGAAGGTAGGTGTGGTAATGCATGGGTTTCTTGTAGATAGTTATCTGTAGGGTTCCCTCGTAGAAGCTGATCATAGTGTCCACAATGCTGATGCAGGTGTGGGAGTGTTTTAGAGAGAGTTTGATGGATGGGTGTTGGTTGCTGAAGTTGTGGTGGAAATCTATGAGGGAGTTTAGGTCGTCTGTCCAGAAGATGAAAATTTCTCAGGTATATCAGTGGTTTCATGTTGCATTTGTCCAGAAATTCTTCCTCGAGGTGGCCCATGAAGAAGGTGGCATTTTGAAAAGCCTTGTCCTCAAAGGAAACTTGCACAACACCTTCAAAAGACAAGCCTGGGAGCTTAAATTCATAACTTTGTGAGATACTAAAAATCATGGACTCAGTTAAGACTTATCCTTACGCTAAACAATTTGTTTCACCTTGTATTTAGCTGTGACACTTTTAGTACCTTTCCCAGACCTGAAGAAGAGCTCCGTGTATCTCGAAAGCTTGTGTATTGCTCACCACCCAAAGTTGGTCAATAAAAGATATCTCACCCACCTTGTCTCTTTAAAAATATGGGTTTTTAGGGCTTTCAAGATTAAAACCAACATCTTAAAACTTAACTCAGAAGCTCACTGGCACTCAAGGAAAGGGATAGTCCCAGATTGTTTAAACAAACAAACATACAACAGTGTTTCTCATCCAGTGGGGTAATGAAAGGCAATCTGGGGGTCGCAATAGAATAAAATTATTACAATCTAAGAAAATTCGCTTTCCCATTCCCCGTGCACCCTTGCTCTTCAAAGCCAAGCATTCTGTCACTCTCTCAAAACACACATGTACAAATAAATCACATACCCTCATCATTGTTACCCTGCATGCATTTATTTTTTCTTACTCTTACTTTTATAGTAAACCCCAAGAGGTTAATGAAAAGTTTACTTCAAATAAGGGACCACCAACTTGAAAAGCTGAAGAAACACTGGTCTACACTAATTTACCCCAGTTGAGCATGTGGTGCTCTGTCTTTAAGTCCTAATCTGTGAATCAAAACCCATACTCTGCTACCTTTCCTCATGCTGAGAAGAGCCTTACTCTTCAAATAGTCTGGGAGGTTTTAAAGTAGCTATTTATGGACTAAAGTGCTGAGAGACATGAGTAAGGGATAGTATGGTGATAAATGCAATATAAAAATATATATAGAATACCACAGGGTAGCAGACTCCATCCCAAAGAAACTACTGAGTCTTTTTAGAAAACTAAACTTGTATTATGGTAAATTGAAGCTCAAAGAAACAATGAGTTTTAAACCAAAAATGATAGCTTCCCCACTGTCATAACTGCTGTAATTCACCTTATTTTATATTTTATTATTTTACTTATTTCGATATCAAAACAATTAAAAAATGCCCAGGACAGAAATTTTGAGCACCCTAACAGTAATTAGTGTTGCCAACTCTTGTGATGTTCAGCTTCTTAAAGCCCCAGCTACTGGAGCCATGGGATTATATGAGAATCTTAGCTTTCATTAAAAAAAAAAAAAGTAATAATACTAAGATTCTAGCCGTCATGATTGCAAAGAGAAAAGGTTGTACCCTAGTGGCTCAAAACCCAGGAGGCAAATAAAAAGAAAAAGAACCCAACATTTATTATTTTTTTTTTAAAAATACCTTATGATTTTTCAGTTAATCTCATGATTTGGGGGGGGGGCTAGCTTATGAATTTTGAATATGTCTTGTTGGCAACATAGAATAATTAAATTTACAATAACAATGAGAGCTACCCTAAAGTCTTGAAGAACTAAGGCAAACTTTCTTGTATGCCACATCCACATAAATGCATTAAAATTAAGATTTAATGATTCAGTGAGAGTATTTTCTTTTATCTTGTTATTTATCTCTTAAATAGTGTACATATTTTTTTCTTTTGTCTGTCAATCGCCTATTTGTATTTTAAACATATTTGACTAGTCTACACCTGTTCCATTCAGATTGCATTAAGTTATTGATAATTGACTGAATCCTTTTTAAACTTAAATTCAGAGGTTGTCTGGTTCAGCACAGAAACTGAACTCTCTTAGCTGTTTGAATAGATTATCTAGATGACTTTTTTATCAGTATTAGCGGCATAACTATATGTACAGTGCAGGAATACAGACTTAAGATATCGAGCACAATAGGGGCGCTCTCCAGAATGTAATCTTTGAGGGACTGGAGGATGCTAGTAGTGTTTTGTCCTGCTGGCCTAAAACAACTAAGGCTCTCGGGAGATATCGGCAAAGTTTTTGAATGGTCCTTTCTGAGAGAAAAAAATCTTGTCCAAAGTCTGAATACTCTCCAAGCTGGCTCTGACCACTGCTGCATAAAGGGGTGCTAGAACAATTTTTAAAGTGGGGGTGCTGAGAGCCATTAAACCAAAATGTACACCCTCTATATGATGGAAACCACTTCAAGGCAGCACAAGCACCTATGGCTGCTTACTTTTGCCACCCATGGCAACACAGTTTAAGCTGCCGTGCATCCCCACAGGCCGGGGCCTACACTGAACTGCTAACGCAGCATGGGGCTGTGTTCTCTTTCTCAGCTTAATCCACCAGGGCCAGAGTGGGGGTGGGGAGGTGGTATGTGTCCCCGCTACTCTCTTCCTGTGCACCTTCCTCCCCCTCCCCGCTCGGTCTTCACCTCCACTTTCAGCACAGGCCCCAGAGGGTTGAGGGAGGGAGGTGGGGGATTGTATTAGGAGTCCCCCTTCCATGTGGCTGTGGGAAGAGCCCTGAGGAAATGCCCCTGGGGCTCCACTCCATGTGCAGCTCAGGGGGGCCTGGTCTGGCCCGTAGTGTGCCAGTCTAGGGAAATCACCACGGCAATCGTTTTGTTATGAGCAGCAATTGCTGTGTAGGTTGTTAAAAGGAATAAAACACTCTCCCTCTTGTTGGAGGATATCAGATGACTCAGAGTGATTTTAATATTGCTCAGCTTCACAAGAACTGAGTTTACCAATGCCAGAGGATTATTGATTCCAGTACCTGCTACAGTGAACTCAGAATTTTGCTATTGTTTTTGTGGGTCCAATCCTGCATAACCCTTTAAGGGTCATGGTAAGTTCTTTGAGGCAGCCCCGGCTTTTTGTTCTGTGTTTGTACAGCACCTAGCACCATGGGATTCTGGTCCATGACTGGGGATCATAGATGCTACCGTGGTAATACAAATAATATTAAAAAGTCAGTGGAGAAATAAAATTGTAACAAATAGAACGCTTGTTTCTCTCCAGGGCAGTGTGGCCTAGTGGATAGCGCAACGGACTAGGATTCGGGAGATCTGCATTCTGTTCCTGACTTTGCTGCTGGCCTACTGGGTGATGTTAGGCAAATTGCTTCACTTCTGTGCCTTGGTTTCCCCATCTGTAAAATACTGACCTCCTTTGTAAAGCACTTTGAGAGCTATTGGTGAAAAGTGTTATCTAAGAGGTAGGTATTATTATTCCATGCATGACGAATGGTTGTAGGATTCGGCCCTGTATTTGTGTAATTAACTGGTTGCTAATTGTCCAGTGATAACCTCTTGGGTAACCTCATTACAGCAGCTGAAATGAACTGAAAATAACTGCGGTCTGCAGATTAGCATGTCACACACTTTCTGTGTGTACATCATAAAGATGCCCCAATGCTGCAGTCCTTTATTCTCATGTGCAGGCCCAGTCACGTCAATGGGACTCCTCGTGGTAAATAAGGATTTTCAGGATAAGGGCATTGAGAAGGATTCTCATGACACACACCTCTCATGCCTTTTAACACAGTCTCTGTCCTTTAATAGTTTGAAAGGCACTAAAACAAATCTCTAACCCTCACACGTAGGCCATGCCACTGGCCAAAATTCCTTGGCATTTAAATAATGTTAGTGAATTTACAGGCTTTACTAGTGTGCGCATCACCATAGTGTCCTTTAATTAATTTATACTCATGTGAGGGAGGGATGGATTACTATTCCCATTTTACAGATGAAGAAACGGAGACTCACAGGTCATGTTTCGAACCAAAATTCAGACATGGCATCTGTAGCGCTATGGGACTAAAACCCAGACTTCTCCACAAATCCTTCTTCCCTTCTTTTTTCCATCGTTCCTTCTTTCTGGCACACACTGGGCAAAGCCACAAGGATATAATTAAAGAGACACTGTCAACTTGAAACGTAAAGGCAAGTCCACACTTCAAACACTGCATCGGCGCAACTACGTCGCTGTAGCACTTTAATGAAGATGCTCTAAGTTGACAGGAGAGAGCTATCCCATCGGCGTAGTTAATCCACCTCCCCGAGAGGCGGTCACTATGCTGGCGTGAAAAGCTCTCCTATCTACACGGGGAGTTAGGTCAGTAAACTACATCGCTCAGGGGGGTGGATTTTTCACACCTTTGAGACACGTAGGCATATCAATATAGGGCTGTAGTGTAGACCACATCTAAATTAGTCCGTTTAAAAAAAACAACCACCACCCAGAAGTTCTTAGTTTCAGCTATTACAGAGGCCCTGCTCCTTTTTATGGGTTTGCAACCACCTTTTCCGATTTTTCAAAAGGTATTTATCTCCCCACTGCTATGCTATCTCAGCAACAGGGGAAACTGACTAAGGCCAAACAGCAAAACTCACCACACAAATGCTGCCAGATGCACAATGTAAACTACTTGAAAAAAGACAGGATTTCCCCCCACTCATCTCATTCATTTATAGGACTCTTAACTGAAAGACAGGGTGGGTGAGGTTATATATCATTTACTGGACCAACTTTTGTTGGTGAAAGAGACATGATTTTGAGTGCCACAGAGCTCTTCTTCAGGGGTGGGTTCTTATTGTTACTTTCCTGTAACAATAGCAGATAAAATAGTGACAAAGAGAAATATGATTTGCACATTGAGGGCATATGTCGATCTGTAAAAGCCCATTTTCTGCCTGCTCTGTAAAGACACTGACGATCCCATGGCCCTTTACTCAGAGAAGGGTTTTTGCCCTGGTGTCTTTAGACAGCACTTTCCTTCCCCGTCATGCTATTCTGTGGTGGCTGCCACATCCATCCAGCAGCGCTATGTGTATATTGTTTATAAAGCAATTTGGAATAAATATACTGGGAGATGTCCGTCCTTTGGGCTGCACACAAATGGAATTTTCAAATCAGACGAAGGGATTTAGGCACCTAACGTCCATTGAAATTCGTCACGTTACAGCACCTCTATTAGGATCTCCAAGTTGTCTACAAACATGAAATCTCAGTAGGACTTTATGAGAGAGCCATGTCGTATTTCTGTTTTACAGGTGAGTAGACTAAGGCCCAGAGAAGTTAAAGTGAATTGGACAAGATCACTGGCAGAGATGGGAAAAGAACCCAGTTGTCCTAATGCTCTCTCCTCTTCTCTAAGCACCACACCTCACTCACTAGTTAAATAAAGCTACCAGAGAACAGCTACTCCTTTCTCTCTCTCTCTCCATGTCCTTTGAAACGACAGTGCACCCACCTGATATAGACATCAGTGAAACAGCTCTGTCTAACCATTTCTGTAGGCACCTTTCTAAAATAACGTGGACCATTTAACTTTGCATATTCGCCTCTGCTGCCATGTGCGCACCTATAAATATTCCAGGCCTTGGAGGGACCAATTAAATAGGCATTTACCAAATGTGGGTTGTAAAGTGAAAATCGGCAAAGCAGCAGCGGAGCTTCAGCTTTCATTTCGTTAGCTCTTTGTCTGCTCCATGTGCATGCAGAATTCTTTTATGAGCGGAGAGGAAGGAATCAAAGAGCCAGACAAAGATCGTGCCCAGGGGCTAATCTGCACCTACTTAAAACATGTGCCAATTAGAATCTGTTGTACAGTGGGGGTGGCTGTCCTGCTTTTAAATCCTGCACTCTGTGCTCTGGGACCCATGGTAGTAGAATCGGTGCTGTTCTGCTGTGCAGGGGGCAGCGAGTGGGTTTGGAAGGGCTGCAGATTCCATGTGCTGTTATCATTTATTTATACTGCAGTAGGGACCAGAAGCCCTAATAATTAGGGACTGGGGCCCACCAGGCTAGGCATAGATCACCCATATAAGTAAAAGGCCGTCCCTGCCCCAAAGAGCTTGCAATTTAAGTAGGCAGAGCACTGCCCTGGGGGAGCCTATGCGAAAAGGGTGGTGGGGGTCAGAGGCTCCATGGATTCTTCCCTCTGTGTACCTGGAATATAGAATCATAGAATCATAGAAGATTAGGGTTGGAAGGGACCTCAGGAGGTCATCTAGTCCAACCCTCTGCTCAAAGCAGGACCAACACCAACTAAATCATCCCAGCCAAGGCTTTGTCAAGCCGGGCCTTAAAAACCTCTAAGGATGGAGATTCCACCACCTCCCTAGGTAACCCATTCCAGTGCTTCACCACCCTCCTAGTGAAATAGTGTTTCCTAATATCCGACCTAGACCTCCCCCCACTGCAACTTGAGACCATTGCTTCTTGTTCTGTCATCTGCCACCACTGAGAACAGCTGAGCTCCATCCTCTTTGGAATCCCCCTCCAGGTAGTTGAAGGCTGCTATCAAATCCCCCCTCACTCTTCTCTTCTGCAGACTAAATAGCTCCAGTTCCCTCATAAGTCACGTGCCCCAGCCCCCTAATCATTTTCATTGCCCTCCACTGGACTCTCTCCAATTTGTCCACATCCCTTCTGTAGTGGGGGGACCAAAACTGGACGCAATACTCCAGGTGTGGCCTCACGAGTGCCGAATAGAGGGGAATAATCACTTCCCTCGATCTGCTGGCAATGCTCCTACTAATACAGCCAAATATTCCGTTGGCCTTCTTGGCAACGAGGGCAACAGCAGTGTCTACTGAAGAAGCAGCATCTATACAGCAGTTCTNAGGGGAATAATCACTTCCCTCGATCTGCTGGCAATGCTCCTACTAATACAGCCCAATATTCTGTTGGCCTTCTTGGCAACGAGGCAACAGCAGTGTCTACTGCAGAAGCAGCATCTATACAGCAGTTCCTCATGTAGTCTCCAGTGAGGAGGAGAGCAGATTCCTAACCCCACCCAGACCCCTGCTGGGCTATTCTGCACCCAACCTAGCTAACTAGCATCTGGGCTGTGGAGTTGGACCGAAGGGATTTTGCAGGGAATCGGCATAGTGTCCCCTCAGTTGGGAGATCACTGTTTTTTCAGCACAGGAAACAAAGACAGGCTGGTGTGCTCCCTTCCTCCTCTATGTTGAAACACTGAGGTCAATGTACCATTAGGAACTGCCACAGCTTTTGTGAAATATGTAAAACCCTTAATCCAATTTAATCACCGGTGCCAAATTTTCTATTCAGTGGGATAAAATGCCTTCTGTGTGCCCACTGACTAGCTACGGAGGAGGAAACAGTTGATTAGAAGCACTTATGAAACCAACAACCTTTTTCACATGCTGCCTACAGATGACCTTTCATAAATCCCACCAAATCCTAGCCTGCTATTCCACCATGCTGTTAACAGTTTGATCTGTTGCCCATTAAGGAGACACATATTGCTTCACCTTCAGCTACATTCTGAAGCACAATGGAGATTAGAGGTGTTTGCACGGGGAGGAAAAAGAAAATTCCGCCAGATAAACCATAATTTAAAGTTATTAACACATGGATTTATATAGCTCTGCTTCAAACGACCATATACACAATGCCCACAGCATAACTACCTAAAGCATAATGTCCTAATGGATCACCGTCTTCTAGAGGAGCAACACCACCTCAACGCAGTTAAGCATTTCTCCCAAATTAGCAAAAAAGTTTGAAATCATTATGGCCTTATCAGTCAAGACTGAGCTAAGGGAGATGAACGCATAGAAGCTGTGTGGAGAGGGGAAATCCATCTTTTGCGAAAAGCAGATATATAGGCACAGAAGAACAGCTACAGTACAAAGTAAAATATACAGCCTGTCGAGCTGTGTGCATTCAGGGTCTGATCCTGCACCTTTCAAGCTGATAGGATCTTTAACAGTGACGTCAGTGGGTGCATGGTCAAGCCCTGCATCTGTGTGTTTTGCTGGAGAGACTATAATAAACTCATCTGTAACAGGGTTGTCCAGTGGTCAGATGTGGCTGGGACTCAAGACGACTGAGTTGTACTCTGACAAGTGCTCACTCTGTAATCTTGGGTGACTATGTACCATTGCTGTAATAATCCCCCTCTAGTGCACCATGGTGCTTTGAGGCTTAAGTGATTACTCGTTAGAAAGTGCTTTGAGTTCTCCAGATGGAAGGGACGATGTGAGCAGAATTATTTATTTCACCCTACTTGTTCTAAGTATATGTGAAAATATCCCTTCATTGCTAAATTAGTGATTGCTTCCTGGTGGCTGATATCGTCAATACAGTATTTTAGGAGCACATTTGTATCTCAAAGGAAATAGCTCCTAATGGGGAAGCAGAATCATAGAGATTATTGTGAATTTTATTTTGTTAGAGAAAAATATGGGGCTTGCTTCTGCTCCCATTATAGTACAGCTCCTATTGACTTCAACGGGAGAAGGCTCGGGCCCAATGTATTGCAGAGTCAGTGATTATTCAGCACTTTATGTAAAAAAAGAAAAATTAAATGCAGCTGCTTTTATATAATTCAAAGACAGAACTAAATGTTTTCTTGAATTATTTTTGGTTCCTTTTCCCCTCTCCTTCCTACCCACACTGTCTACAAAGAAAAGCTTCAAAGAACATAAGCAAATCCAACCCTTTTATTTTAGGATTTTTTAATTTTTTTTACATTTGAAAAAAGTTTATTCTACTTGACTCCGTTGCAAAGAATCCAGTCAAAGAAATCCTGCCTTTATAGTTCCTTCTCTAATGCCTTTGTGGTGTTAGAAACCCAGAAATGCCTAAACTGGGGCCAAGGTGATCTGTGAACCTGGATGCTTTTGAAATGCACCACTGTCCATTCCAATCAGATGCGGCATGGCCTGAGTGAAATCTATTCATTAATACCTGCTTTGGAACAAGAATCTACGTATTACCGATTACTGAAGCCTAAACTGGCAAACTAATGGATCAGAAACTTTGGTGGCTTTGATAAGGAATAAATAAAACATGAGTTCAAAATCCAAATGTGGCTACTAAGGGGGAAAAAATGCAATCAAAGGAAGAAAAAGCTTTAATGCAAATAGATGCTATGCAAAGTCCAGCAGATTGTATCTCCTGAGCCAGGAAAGTATTTGTTTGAGAATATTTTACTTATTATGGAGTCACTAGTGTTACTCAATAGCTAAAAGCCTTTTTTCTGTTCCCACTAAGGCATTGATTCAGCAGTGTTTAAGCATATGCCGAAGTTTTTGCATGTGAGTAATCCCATTGACTTCATTTGGAACTGCTCATGTTTGAAGTTAGACATGTGCTTAAGTTCCTTTCTGAATCAGGGCCTAAAGCCAATGGTAAAATTCCCCTCAATTCCGGTATGAAAATAGGTTTAAGACCTATAGTACAACAGTTTCCATGATAAGTTTGATTTTGTCTTTTGTTGTTTCTGCTTTGTAATTGGATGCAGGGAAGATGAATAAAACCGACTTTCATAACAAATATTTGGAAAAATAACCATTTGTGCTAAAATTCTTGCAACTTTTAGGCTTTGTACATTTTTAGCATGCCTTTCCATTATTCAAGTCTACACACAAGCATAGAAAATAAATAGCAACTAATTCATCTATTTTTCCTGTCGAGCTGAGAGGAAGGAAGACAGCTGTGATGTAATTATTTATTTCTATTTTAATTACTTGGGAGGTGCTTACTAGTAGGATGCTGGGCACACAGAGTATCATTTTAACCAACATTGTGATCCAACGTGATGTAGCATATGTGTTACAATATATGTCATGCCTTTACATTGCTGTTTGTAGTGTTGTTGTAACTGTGTTGGTCCGAGGATACTAGAGAAACAAGGTGAAGTAATATCTTTTATTGGATCAACTTCTGCTGGTGAGAGAGACAAGCTTTCGAGCTTACACAGAGCTCTTCTTCAGGTCTGGGAAAGGTGCTCAGAGTGTCACAGCTAAACAGAAGGGTAGAACAGACAAGGAGTTAACAAATGTTGCAAGAGACCATTCAAGGTGAAGTGGGCAGTTTACACATCTTCAGTCGTAGTTAACATGTATTAAATCCTTATCTGTTCCACTCTTGTATTTAATTGTGAGGCTCAGGGTATGTCTCCACTGCAAGTAAAATCCCAAGGCTAGCTCATGCCAGCTGACTTGGACTCATGGGGCTTGGGCTAGGGGCTATTTAATTATGGTGTAGACATTCAGGTTCATGATGCAGCCTTGGATCTAGGATCCTGCAAGATCGGAGGGTCCCAGAGTTCGGGCTGCAGCCCATGCCCAAACATCTACACTGCAATTAAACAGCCCCTTAGCATGAGCCTGTGTCAGCTATCACAGGCCAGCCGCAGGTATCTAATTGCAGTGTAGACATCTGAGTACCTTTCCCAGACCTGAAGAAGAGCTCTGTGTACGCTGCAACGCTTGTCTCTCTCACCAACAGGAGCTGGTCCAATAAAATATATTACCTCACCCACCTTGTCTCCTTACATTTCTGTAAAGTGTAACAAAATTGTCTTTCTTTGTGCTAAATATGAAAAAAAAAATCTGCCAAAAGAAAAAGGGATGAAAAATGAATAAGGAACAACTTTTCTACCAAATTGAGGGGGAAATCTCACATTATCAGCTCATGTACATTTTTCCCCCGCATAGTCTATCTGAGAAGAGATGTTCATAAAAAGCCCTCAGTTTAGAGATTTGACATTATCAGATCTGTTCTGGATGTCACTTACTAAATTGCATCCCCCTTCTTCTATTCTGAAGTTATTGTAATTCTTATTCTGTTTATCCTTGTGCATGCCCGGTATATCTGTATAAATGTATGTGTGTGTATGTATAAATACTATACCTACGGTCTAGCTTTATTATGCAGATAATGGCAATGGTAAGCCAGGCTGAGTAGGGCATCCCTTTCATATTTCAGAAGAATGCCAGGCAAGGAGATCTCGCCCACCATATAAGAATAAGAATGAACCAATTTTCTTTGCAATGTGAGGGAAAGAATAGGAATAATCAGAGAACAATAACTGTTGTCTTTTTATTAGATCCCACAAAACAAACCTTGCTGTAAAACTTTCAGAACAGCATCGCAGCACTGCCTTGGGATGGAGTTCCTGGGTCTGATTCACTATTGCGCTGCACTTTGTACAGTCATTTACAGGATAGGGTGGGTGGAAATCATCCCCGGCCTGATTTAGTAGCATTTTACACCCACTTTCTATGGGGTATAAATGACTGCGCAAAGTACAATGCAATGGAAGATTTGCCCAGTGGTATCAGGATAGTTTTCTGGTGTAATGCTGCATTTTGTTTCTCACACCTGTTTTGTTTTTTAAATCAGCAGCAAGTTGACCTGATTTGGGGATATAAACAAGTGGGTCTTTGGGGCCTGATTTTTAACCTGGGTCAATGGCATCCACAGCTCCATTGACACTAACTGGGGCTGTGGGTACTCCTCTGAAAATCAAGTCCATTAGCAACATAGATACAGAATGAGATCATGGATCATGATTTTTAGGTGGAATTTCTCTTTGCTTTCATGCATAATCTAGATCCAGGTAACTAGAAATTGTGTGCCCCTTAATTGAACAAAACTGGATATAAATTACCACTGAAGATAATTATGGGGGGGAAAGAGAAAGCTGGAAATTTGGACCTCTAAGTATGTTCCATCCAAACAACAATTTAAATAACCAAAAAAAAAAAAAACCCCAACAAAAAACAGATGCTCCTCTTGACATAGAGTCATAGGACTGGAAGGGACTGCGAGAGGTCATCTAGTCCAGTCCCCTAGGACTAAGTATTATCTAGACCATTCCTGACAGGTGTTTGTCTAACCTACTCTTAAAAATTTCCAATGATGGAGATTCCACAACCTCCCTAGGCAATTTCTTCCAGTGCTTAAACACCCTGACAGTTAAGAAGTTTTTCCTAATGCCCAACCTAAAATGCCATTGCTGCAATTTAAGCCCATTGCTTCTTGACATTGACAACAATTTTTCTCCCTCCTCCTTGTAACAACCTTTTATGTACTTGAAAACTGTTATTGTTGTCCCCCCTCAGTCTTCTCTTCTCCAGACTAAACAAACCCATTTTTTTCAGTCTTCCCTCATAGATCATCTTTTCTAGACCTTTAATCATTTTTGTTGCTCTTCTCTGGACTTTCTCCAATTTGTCCACATCTTTCCTGAAATGTGGCACATGGAACTGGACACAATACTCCAGTTGAGGTCTAATCAGCATGGAGTAGAGCGGAAGAATTACTTCCCATGTCTTGCTTACAACACTATGACCCCCGGATTCCTTTCTGCAGTACTGCTTCCTAGGCGGTCATTTCCCATTTTGTATGTGTCCAACTGATTGTTCCTTCCTAAGTGGAGTACTTTGCATTTGTCCTTATTGAATTTCATCCTATTTACTTCAGACCATTTCTCCAGATCATTTTGAATTTTAATCCTATCCTCCAAAGCACTTACAACCTCCTCCAGCTTGGTAGCATCCACAAACTTTATAAGTTTTCTCTACATGCCATTATCTAAATCATTGTTGAAGGCATTGAACAGAACCAGACCCAGAACTGATCCATGTGGGACCCCACTCAATATGCCTTCCAGCTTGACTATAAAGCACTGATAACTACACTCTGGGAACCGTTTTCCAAATAATTAGGCAACCACCTGATAGTAGCTCCATTTAGGTTCCATTTCTCTAGTTTGTTTATGAGAAGGTCAGTATCAAAAGCCTTACTAAAGTCAAGATATACCACATCACTGCTTCCCCCCATCCACAAGGCTTGTTACTCTGTCAAAGAAAGCTATTAGGTTGGTTAGACGTGTTTTGTTATTGACAGATCCATGCTGACTGTTATTTATCACCTTATTGTCTTCTAGGTGTTTGCAAATTGATTGCTTAATTATTTGTTCCATTATCTTTCCAGGTACTGAAGTTCAACTGACTGATATGTAATTCCCCAGGTTGTCCTTATTCCCCTTTGTATAGATTGGCACTATATTTGCCCTTTTCAAGTCCTCAGGAATCTCTTCCGTCTTCCATAACTTTTAAAAGATAATCGCTAATGGCTCAGATATCTCCTCAGTCAGCTCCTTGAGTATTGTAGGATGTATTTCATCAGGCCCCGGTGACTTGAAGACATCTAATTTGTCTAAGTAATTTTTAATTTGTTCTTTTCCTATTTTAGCCTCTGATCCTAGCTCATTTTCACTGGCATTCACTATGTTAGGCGTCCAATCACTACTAACCTGTTTGGTGAAAACTGAAACAGAAAAGTCATTGAGTACTTCTGCCATTTCCATATTTTCCATATGAATGATACTATGAAGAAAAGAGCTGTTTGGAATTGATTTTTAAAAGCGATGCTGCTGTGTGCTACTGTAAATCATTTCAGAGCAAGGCTCCCTTCCATGTAGACAATATATCCCCACATGCATCTGAAATTCTGCAGCAAGCCAGAGGAATATAAAACAAAAGGTATGTGATATTATAGGCAAACTGCTACTTAACATCTCTATCAAAGTAATATATTTTTACTTAGCGTGTTAAAAATGCAAGGGAAACCTTTAACTTCTAAGATCAATTGCAAGCACAGACAGACTCTGGTTTAGGAAGAGTATTCTGTCTTGTCAAGCCCAGCTTATCGTCATGGAAGAATAAACAGCATAATTATTCTCACCTTTTTGTTGGTTTTCTAATTGGATCATTTGTTACTTTCAGAAAATTCAAATCAACATCAGATTTATAGTGTGAGGCCACTGAAATATTGATTTGGTTATAGAAATGTCAAAGTTGGCAGGTAAGCTGTCTTGTTGTCTCTGGGGGCTTTTGCATTAGGAGATATTATGAAAACAGACCTTTAGAATCTCATAAGTTTAACAATTTGCTTCTGTGCCACGCATGGGTAAAAATTCTGTTCTTTTACCTGTCTGTAAATCTTATGTCTCACCCATCATTTAGAACACTGCTGTTTTGAATCAGCCTGACAGAAGGCTCAGTTGTAACAGTTCTCCGTTTCAGAATGTGTTTCATTTCTTGGTTGGCTACCACATCTTTGTGGGCTATTAACATTAGTCTTCTGGTTGCTTATGCAAAATGAAACCCTGTTGCTAGCAACCTGAGGTGAATGAATCAAACCCTGTTTACAAGGAATAAAGTCTGAGGTGAGCTCTGCCGATCACTGGATGCAAGAAGTTTTATATTCTTATATACTTGCCACCCAATCATGTTTCCTCTACTCCGCAACAAACAAAGATTACAACGTTCTTCTAATAAAAATCATTCCAAACTAAACGTAATAAAATACAATCAGATTGTCCGCAGAAGAGGGCTAACACGAGAAAACTTGGTCTGACTGTCTACCCACTTGAGCTTCAGGAATTACAAGCCTAGAACCACAGCCTCATGTTGTGAGTGAACTCATCTCTACTCTTTAGTGCACTGTACGTCTCCAACTGATACTTTGCCACCACTAACTGCATGAATTCCAGTAACATTATGGGTGGTTTGGTTTGGTTTGGTTTTTTTTGTTTTTTGCGGTTGTTGTTTTTCCCTGTTCCACACACACCCCAAAAAAACAAAAACACCCTGGATAATAAAGGATTTGAGGCCTGAACCAAATTCTATTGAAGTCAATGGAAAGACTCCAATTGACTTCAATGGGCTTTGGATCAGGCCCCTACCTAGGGCAAAATTCTGCCTCAGCTTCTGAAGGCTTTCTTAACAAAGCTCCCACTGAAATTGTTTAATGTGTGTTTGGAAGAAGACTTGACTGAGATGTTTTTGGTGAATAGTAAATTCTTTCAAAAATGCATTTTTGAGGCACTGAAAATATTTGTGGGTTCAGGTCGAGTTTGGAAAATAATGTTGACACCTCCCCCCCAAAAAAACGCACCCCAAAACTTGAAAACAAACATTTTGGAAATGACAAAACAGCTTAGTTAGAGAAAAGTCAAAATTCAACCACTATGAAAATCTTGCATTAAAATGACATTGTAGATTTTTTTTGACATTTTGAAACAACATTAAAAACATTTCTGAATAAAATTTTCAGTTTTTCATTTAATAAAGAAAAACCAAAAACATTATTTTCATTTTGAAACTTTTTTTTTTAAATTATTACCACTTTTTTTGGTTTGGCACCCATTTGCTGAGTGCTCCTTGCAAGAGGTTTCTGTTTAACACATTTTCTGTGATAGAAACTGCTCCCAAGATAGCAGCTCTAGTATATTTCCCTGGAAAAAAAAAGTTACATAAAGGGCTCTGAAATATTTATAACAAAATGAAAAAAATGCTCAAAAATTGAGTAATTTGCTCAGTGTAAAAGTTATGTTTTAAAAATCTGTGTTTCTGTAAATCATGCAGAATAAGCCTGCCACATAGATAACATATCCCCAAAGCATCTGAAGTCCTACAGCAATTCAGAGCCAGAGAAATATAAAATGTAAAGTAACATAATTTATGGGCAACCTTCTCTTTAACACCTCTGTCGGAGTAATACATTTTAACACAGCAAATTAAAAATGCAAACGAGATCTTCAGTGCCTAAACTCAGCTTACCAATTTTGCAATTTTTTCTTTCTTCAAAAAGAGATCAAATCTCAAGTTAAAAATTATTTATTTTGAGTTGAAGCTTTGTAACAATAACATACAAATTGGGCACTTTGCTATGCAAAAATAACCTTTTTTAATTTCACCAAATTGAAGGAGTGAAAATTAAATTTCAGGTGTACATAATAACTCCTAATGAAATGCTGAAAAAAATCCACAAAGTTTTTGGGGGGGAAATATTTTCACCACTTTTTCCTCATGAATTGTCATCTCAACACCAATTACATGCAACCACTTTAGATTAGTTTATTGAAGATTACCATGCACTAACTATGGCAATTCCAGCAGTGCTTTGGGTTTTCCAAACTAGAACTTTTGAAAAAGAGATTTGCAGAATGGTTTTGTTTGTTTGTTTTGTTTTGTTTTAAATCCCATAAATTTAACCCACTGGGTTTTTCTGGGGAAATTTTAATTAAAACCTGACTATGTTTTTCTTACTTTGCTATGCAAATAATAAAGGAGGATATGCTCAAGAAATTATTCATGTGTATAAATAAGAAATGAAACCCCTCAATGTTGTCAAATGTGCCTATCTAAATGCTGCAATATTTTATTTAGGTACTTAAAATAAAGAATTAAACAGCAGGCATAGTGACAGAAGAAGAGATGCCCCAGCAAGCCTCAGATTCTGCAAACACATACAGCAGTAACTTTACCCATGTGTGTAGTCTCATTGGGCATTCATGTTGTTTAAAGCTAAGCATGTGCTAAATTGCTTTGCTGTATCGGGGCCAGAGTGTGATCGATCCCATAGAATGTAATTGCAGGTTCCTGATATGAGCTTGAAATTTTCAAGGAATAGAAAGAAAATTTATTGGAATGAGCTTTTTTCCTACTACCAGTTCATTCTCTATGTTCAAGATCTGAACTCACCCACCTCAAAATGGATTTTGCTCCTATTCAGATCAGTTACCAAACTCTTATTAACTGCAGTGACAACAGGTTCTGACCTTTATTTTGCAGAGTTGAATTGCTTGTCCATGTAATTAAGATCCCTTAGCTTCTGTAGCACAAATGGGAAGCAATCCTGTCTAGTTATTAAGGCTGAGGACTGGGAATCAGGTCCTTCTGGTCCTAATCCCAGCTGCTACTGATTCCGTGTAACCTTAGGTAAATCATATTAATCTTCCTCTGCCTTAGTTTATTTACCAGGAATTTTTTGTTTGTTTGTAATAATGCTGAACTACCTCACAGGGGTTTTGTGAAGTGTAATAATAAATACTTGAAAAATGCTTTGAGATTTTAGATGAGGAGCACAAAGTGCTATCATTATAACAACTTGTTGATTTTTTTTCTTAAAAAAGAACAGAGATCCCTGTAACAAATAAATCACGTATGTGCAACATTCTGTTACTAAATACACTTGTAGGGCTAAATTCCCAACTGGTGTAAATTGGTCGAGATCCAGTGATGTCAATTGGCTAAGACAATTTACACAAACTGAGGATCTGGCTCAAAATCTTTTCTGCTAAAACACTTAAACTAGTATTGAGTATTTAATAACCCAGTGGCTGTCCCATTCACATAACATCCAACCTACGACTGAGCAAAGTCCAGTGTGGAACAAAATCCATCTAACTCCATAACCTGTCGGAAACTGTGTGCTGATGTCTCACTCAAAAGCCATAACCACCCCCACATAATGCACCCAGCTGTGAACCACTGCTACACCAGAGGTGGAAATTAATTTCTGAACCTAGCTGGTGATCAGCTCATGCCCTGAAGGATAATAAAAGTTTTAAGAAGACTAGCAACACCATAAAGACAATGACAATGTTGTGGGCTGCCTTTGACAACCACATTCTTTTCCTACGCAAATCAAACCACGGACCACTTTGGGGCTCTTTTGGTCCGGCTTATTACAAGAAGGGAAAATCCACTTTTAACTAGCGTTCGTTGGAAATTTTTGAAACGTTCCAATTTCAGCAAAAAATACTCGGTGGCATTTTTCACGGAATTTCTTTTTCAATCACCTGTGACTTTTACTTAGAGCAACGTTTTTATTTTGTAAAAGCAGCAAAGAATCCTGTGGCACCTTATTTTGGACACCTTTTCCACTATCCTATCCAATGTGTTTCTTTAACTAAATCTTTCCTTTTTCTGTATATGCTTTTCTGTGTATGATTCTCCTCAATAATTTTTCATCTTAGTACATTTCCATATTTCACTGTAAACGCAGACAAGGCATTTGTTAAGCAAACTGGTATTGGTTTTAATTTCCAGACGATCTCGTTCTTTCTCCTCATTACAAATGGAGTTAAGCAACATTATTAAAGCATTTCTCTTAATGTTATTGATCTTACCTTCATTTTTCTTTTTTTCCCCCACTATTGGGAAATGCTGTTACCCATCCTTAGTCCATCTTCCTAACATGAGTTAGCTCCTGACAATTAAACTGCTAGCATGTCATTTCTTTCATGGCAATCCCCTATCTGAAGATTATTTAGTGCAATTCATGACGGGTGCAATGCATTATTATCTGCAAAGGTATCACCTCACTTGCCCTAGTCCCAGCTCAATCTGATCTGTGTAAAACCCTAATGAAAACAAATGCAATTCTAAGAATAATGGAAAAAGGTGCAAAATACGATACATTATGCTTAAATCATTTTTACTGCTACTGTATGTGGGTGTTACTACAGTAATGAATTGCTAAAGACCAACTTAAAAAAACACTTTGTTCTTAGAAAACCAGCTGTATGTCAAATTGTTTTTCATCACAGTACCGAGGAAAGGGAAAAAAATGGGGGCTTCAAAAGATCTGAAACTGCAAAGCGATGATTAGGGAACCTTACAATGAAGTATGCAATAGCTGACATTTGGAGGGTTTTTCTTTCTTAAAGAAAACTGCTGGGAGTGATTCAATCACTCTGCTTTAGGGGCTGTCACAGGAACCTTCCGAAGAAAATGTCCAACCCTCAACGTCGTTTTCTTCTAAGAAAAATAAAGATGATGTCGAATTAAGCAAAGCAGTTTTTCTTTGGGTTCTCAGTGCATCGGAACTCATGCGGGTTTTGGATTCAATTAAATGAATCATTTTAGGAAGGTAAAAGCTAATCCAGCTGTTTCTGAGATACTACCGAGCTCCCACGGCTCCCGCTGAGGCTGGCTCTAAAATCACAGGCTAACATGACAGCATAGAAACCATAGGGTTAGAAGGGACTGCAAGGGTCATCTAGTCTAACCCCCAGCCCAGATGCAGGGTTTGTTGTGTCGAAGCCATCCAAGACAGATGACTATCCAGCCTCATGAAACATGCTGGAGAGGCAGTGTGTTCTAAAAGATAGGCACTAGAGTGGGAGTCAGGAGACCTGCTCTGTGAACTTACAGGCAAGTTATTTCACCCTTCCAGACCTTTTATTTCCCCTTCCACCCGTTGTGTGTCTTGCCAATTTGGATTATAATTGTTGGGGTAGGGGTTGTCTCTCTCTCTCACTACATATTTGAATAGGCCCCTGATCTCATGTAGGGTCTCCAGGTGCTACGATAATTTCAAACCAGTAATATTCAGGAGGCACTGAATTTTGCTCCCAGGCCTTGTCTACGCTGGCAAGCTTGTGCGCAGTAAAGCAGCTTTCTGCGTTGTAACTCCCGAGGTGCACACACTGCCAAGCCACTTAGGGCGCAGAAACTGCACAGTTGCAGCGCTGTAAAAACCCACCCCAACGAGAGGCGTACAGCTTTCTGCGCTGGAGCTACAGCATTGCGGTGCCAGTGTAGACACCGTGGTGATTACAGCGCTGCGATTGGCCTCCGGGAGGTGTCCCACAATGCCTGTTCTCACCTCTCTGGTCATCAGTTTGAACTCTACTGCCCTGCCCTCAGATGTCCAACCGTGAGCCCCACCCCTTAAATTCCTTGGGAATTTTGAAAGTCCCCTTCCTGTTTGCTCAGTGACACGTGCAGTGGTCTCAGTGCATCTTTCCAGGTGACCGTGCCTGCTCCATGCACCAGGCGATCCTCCGCTTGGAGCAATGCCGAGCTGCTGGACCTCATCGGCATTTGGGGAGAGGAGGCTGTCCAGTCCCAGCTGCATTCCAGCTGTAGGAATTATGATACCTACAGACAGATTTCACAATGCACGACAGAAAGTGGCCATGACCGGGACACACTGCAGTGCAGGGTCAAAGTGAAAGACCTGCAGAACGCCTACCATAAGGCGCAGGAGGCAAAGCCATCCACAATGAAATGCATGTTGCCCAGAGTCATGGTCTTTCGGAGCAGGATGCGATTAATGTCCCTGCACACTTCCGTCAACACGAGTCCAACGGTCCACTTTCCCACTCCGAACTGGTTAGCGACTGATCGGTAGCAGTCTGGAGTAGCCAGCTTCCACAGTGCAATCGCTACGCGCTTCTCCAACGTCAGGGCAGCTCTCAATCTTGTGTCCTTGCACTGCAGGGCTGGGGCGAGCTCATCACACAGTCACATGAATGTGGCTTTCCTCATCCGAAAGTTCTGCAGCCACTGCTCGTCATCCCAGACATGCAGGATGATGGGATCCCACCACTCAGTGCTTGTTTCCCAAGCCCAAAAGCGGTGTTCCACTGTGATCAGCACCTCCGTGAATGCCACAAGCAATCTTGTGCTGTAGCTACTACGCGTGGCAAGATCAATGTTGAACTGCTCTTGCCTTTGTAGTTTAAGGAATAACTCCACTGCCACTCGCGAAATGTTAGTGAGAGCGAGCATCATATTGGTCAACAGTGCAGGATCCATTCCTGCAGACCAAAGAGGCAGAGCAGGTCACGCAGTACACAGACCGTTGAAAGATGGCGCCAAATGCAGATGGAAGCACAGGGATTGCTGGGATGCGAAGCAATGCATCACGGGGCATTGGGACAGGACCCAGGACCCGTGACTCGCTCCGCCTTCCCACAACTCTTAGCGGCAGAAGAGGAAGAGAGGCTCTCTGGGATAGCTGCCGCTCTCTGAGCAGCGCTGTAACTACCGGCACTGCAGCTCTGCCAGTGTAGACATACCCTACACCGATGAATGTCACTCAAGTCAACTGGGTGGCATTGGCACATCAGGGCAGATTTAGGACCAGGGTCTTCCTTATTTATCTAGGCATTGTACAAATGAGGTGATGCTTCCTTGCCTCAAAGAACTCATCTTTTCATTTAAAAACTCCAGTGTCTCCTGTGTCAATATGCATTCAGGCCCTATGTTCTATAGAACATTTCAGTACAATTGTCCTGGTCACAGCGTGTGATGAGAACGGTTAGGGTAAAGAGAAGATTCACAATGAATAGGAGAAAGGCTTGATACCGAGACTATAGGCAGAATGTGTACACATGCTTTGCTGAATAAAAATGGAATTAAGAACTGCTTAAGTGCATTGATGAACTGGGGCCTGATCCAAAGTTCATTGAAGTTAACGGGAGTCTTTAAATTGATTTCAATGGGCTTTGGCTGAGGCCCTAGTATAGCCTCATTTTAAACTACTGAATTACACCGAAATTATTGCTTTGCAGAGAATTCCCCCTCAGAACTCACCCCCACCCTCACCCAGGGAGGAAGTTGGTCAGGAGTAGAGATGGGAAAGGAGCCTAAACTAATCAACGATCCTTGCAGTTTCTTCCTTCCTGTGCTGAGCCCTTATCCTCTTTACCTAGATTAAAACCTCCAGTTTCTGAAAGACGCCCACAGCTGACACCTAGCCCGCTAGATTGAAAATCATTTGAAAACTACTCTGCACTGTGGTTTTTTAAAGTCACATAGTGATCAGCGTAAAATAGATATAAGACAAAGTAATTTACACTTTAAAAAATTATATTGATGGCTAACAGCAAAACATTGTTATACATCACTAAATGATAAGACCTGAATGCAGTGCAGGGATATTTGTTTATATCATAATAATGAAACACATTTCTTAACCTTCTGACATAACAGTAATTTAACTTTGCAAAATTACACTCAGATTCTACTAATTTTAAATGCTTTTGTGGGTGCTTATACAATTTATGCTATGAAATCCATTCCAAAAGTGATTGGTAAATCCTCTTGTCAATTATATATATATATATATATATATAAAAAGGCAAGGTATATTTTCATGAGAGGCTGTATATTGCAACATTATTTATTTAACCAGGAGAATATAAAAAGGACAAAGGTATATTTTTGTGTACACTATGATTTTAATCATTTGCTCCCAGTTCAGCAAGCTACTTAAGCACATGCCTAACTTAAAACATATGAGCAGTCTCAATGAAGTCAGAAGGCTGTTCGCCTTCTTAATATTAAGCATGTGCTGAGGTACCTCCCTGAATCAGGGCCATTATTTGTATTCCAGTTGCATCAGGAGGCCCCAGTCAAGATCAGGGCTCTGTTGTATTGGGCACTCTACAAACATATATTAAAAGAAAGTCCCCACCCAAGACAGTGTGCGTCTAAATAGACAAGACAAGGGGTATGAGGGAGAACAGAGGCAAAGGGAGATGAAGTGACTTCACCAGCTCACATATGTCAGTGGTAGAACTGGCAATAAACCCCAGATCTCCTGACGCCTCATTTGGTCCTCTATCCCCTGGGCCACCGTATGTATGTATTTATAATGGTTAAAGCTCATATTATAACCAAATGGATCTCCTCTGTATTTAGCTGTGGTTTGTCTTTAGTAATACTTACTATACATGTACCTGTAAGCTTAATTTTCTGGGCAGTGCTGCTCTGTCCGTAAATGTGTGCAATATTTATGCCCATAAGAGATTTGCCCTCTGTGTTCGTGACGTATCTATAGTTAGTATGATATTTTATGCACATTAATAATTCAGACTATGTCATTATGAAAAGATGCCATTGTTTCACATGCCCAGCAGCTATTTTTTTTTTCAGACTTTCCCTCAGCTGTGATCTGCAGTAGTGATTCAAGACTGTACTAAACAAAACGGCAAGGTGTAGTGGTTTGAACCATTACTGTAGTCCATTTTTGTTTTCAACCATTTGATTAAGTCAAACGTTATTATGGGCCAGAATCAGATACCCTTATTTAGTACCAAGCTCCAAGTATACTTATGGGCATAAATACTGTGCACATTGACGGACAGAGCAGCACTGCCCAGGAAGTTAAGCTTACAGATACATGTATAGTAAGCATTACTAAAGATAAACCACAAGTAATACATTTTCTGTTGTGACAGTATCATACTCTACTAGGATGTTGGAGGCCAATATAAATTTAAGAACTGTCTGGGACTGGCCTGTCACGTGTACAGAAGGGGTGAAAAAGGAACAACAGATCTATCAATGTCTAGTCTCATTTGCAGTTTCCCACCAGACAGTTCTTAAATTTATATTGGCCTCCAACATCCTAGCAGAGAATGATACAGTCACAACAGAAAATATATTATTTTTGTAATAAATTGCTGACCAGTTTACTATTGTTTAAAGTTAAGAATACTACATCACAGTCTGGAAGTGGCCAAATCTTAGTTGGTAAATTGCATTTCAAATGAGACCCGGTGTGATGCTCGTTGCCGGATCACAGCTATATGTTGTTTGTGGTTTTTTGCTATTTCCCATGCTAAGGACCTAATCCAGTGCTGCTTGAAATCAGGGGAAAGACGGCCTTTGATTGAATTAGGCATTGGCTCAGTCTGAGAAGATTATAAAATGAAACACCAATTCCTACAATAAATAATATTCATAAATCCACAAATAAAGGCTAGTAGATCTGCAGTTGTGGAGCCCCCATTATGCATAAAATACAGTGTCTGGACTTACATGTTTTGGGGGGGGGGAAACGGGTGGGGGGCTGTTTGACGATTGAAGAGAGGTGTTTACTTTCAAAGGGTAGACGAGAGGAATAGTTATTGTGCTGTGTGCAAAGGCTGAGGAAATGAGATGGATGCACTTGAGAGCACTGTTTCATGGCAGGAAAGGGAAGCAAAGTTAAGATTATCCAGCAATACTCTAGGCTTGCTCACCTTTCACTTCAAGGGTTCACTGTTGTGCCACATCATTTTCTTTTCCTTTTAGGGGAATAGAATGGATTTCCCACATGCTGGCGTGCTGTTTGCTTGAGCATATTAACAGGGGCCTTAATTACACTGAGCTTTGTTGGGCGTGACCAAATGTTGTATATAACCCGCCTTTCCGTAGCTGTGTCAGAAAGGTGGCATTAAAGTAACCACAGTACACAGCACAGGAAACTCCTAAGACAGGCTGAGCTAAAACAAATACACAGCATGAATATTAAACCTCTTCTGCTCACTAAGAAAGGCCATTCCTAGAGCCAAGCCATCAGTAAGGAGAGCAGGTTCTGACCCTCACTTTCAAAGATGAATGTGGAGAAGCTAAGCCTGCAAAATTCTCAGTGCTCTGCACTGCTACACGAAAGACCAGGGGGTCAGATCCTGGTCACAGACACCTTCTTCCTGGACTATGACATAGGTTTGCAATAGAGCTGTGTAAGATACTATGAAGGCCATACAGTTGGAGTTTCACTATAGTTTTATGAGAGTCTGGGGATTTAATATCATAGACAGAGTCTATGTCAGTGGTCAAACACCCAGAAAAGCAGATGCTAGGGGTAACACACTACCAGGGATCACCATGGCATACATTCTAGGAGTGGCTTCCTGACTCCCAATAACCTTCCTCCTACCTTTGCTGAAATCCATCTGGATATCTGAGAATCTTTGCCAGAGCAACTGGTATTGAATATCCAGGATTTGGGAAGGATTATAGAGATGGGGTGGTGAAGCTACAATGGTACAGGGGAATGAATGATACAGGGAGGCAGATCCTCCGCTGCTGTAAATGGTCATTCTGGAGCTATGACCATTTATACCTGCTGAGGAGCCGCTGCCCAGTGCCTACATGAGATTGCGGCTTGGATGGTGGCTTGGCAAAGCAAGTGCAACCTATTGTTTCAGATGCAGGCCTGACTGCAGATACCCAAGCCTTCGTCACCTTGAGATTAGGTTATTGCAACACAATCTCCTTGGGACTACAACCTGGGTCAGTTTTAGCAAAACTGAAATAAGATAAAAACGCCTCAGAATTCTGAGGAGTGTAAATGGTTTTGCAGCCTGACACTAATTCTTGTAGTTGCCATATATATCTATTAGCTATAAAAATAATAGGAAGTAGCAGGAGTGTTGGGCACAAGTTGTTTACCCCTATCAACCCCTCCTCGGGCCTTAGATGGTGTGGTCCTCATATTTATGTATGCACTGTACAACCCCTTATTCCAGCACAGACCATTCATGCTTCAGAAAGGAGCCCTCTTGATTCTGTCCAGCGTATGGACATAGATTTAGCTCTGCCTTAACCGAATAAATACAGTGGTCCCATTTTAAAAGTTTCTTATATATTGAAAGATTCTATCGGTCTGAGAAACACATCCTCTCTTGCTTAAAAAGGGAGGACACCTCTGGAAACATTAATATCTCTCAGGAGGGAAGAAACATTTTAACTATTTAGTAGAATCTTTGACACAATACCACATTTTGGCCCATCAGATCAGCCCCAGATTGACCTCAGAGTCCCACAATTTGACCCGTACATTGGTTCTGAGCATGAAACAAGCACGGGTAGACCCGAAAGGAAAAGTTTGCCCTCAGTGTTGTATGAGGGATGTCCAAAGAGAGAAAACTTTTAGAAACCACCATTTTAGGAGGCTTGGCTAGGATTTCGTGTATTAAGTTTATTATCGGATATTTTTTCTAGATAATGACTATATCCTGCCCTGGCGAAGGGATGGACTCAGTGATGTAATAGATCTTTTTCATCTCTAACCACAATGTCATGATAACATAATTCTGGCTTTTTTCTCAGGGCCAGAATGAATAGCCACTTCCTGTTGTCCTTCAGTGCCATGGAATGTGGTTGCATCATTTTAAATGTCAGCACATTTCCATGGTGCATAGTGTGCTAATTATTCAAGGAAGCAGCAAAGTGGTTACTAACCAACATTTTCAGTGATCTTAACAAGCAATGGGCTTGCCGATTGCTAAGGGTTGTTCAAAGCAGAACTGAGCTGAACACAACCAACTAAGGGTATGGAGGAATGCACTGGGCTATGCCAATGTGAACGTGCCAGGTCACCAGCGTGTGCACAATGAATTGTCAAACAAATTCTGTGGCATGTAAAAGAAAATGATTATAGATTCTACCCCATATTCTGCTATGCCAATTAATCAGAGACTGCTTGACAAGTCATTAAAAGCAGATTCTGTGACTTGGAAAAGAAAAAAAATCAGAATCTGTCGCTGTGCCAAATCAATCAGAGCTTGCAAGCTGGATCCTGGAACATGCATGGCTATACATAAAGAAAAGGAAAAAACCTCTTGTCTATGCCAGTGTGTTAGTCCATTGACCCAAACTGGTAGAAACAGCTAAAGGTGCCACAAATATAATTTGTTATATTAAGTGACAGAAGACGAGGATGAAATCAGATGCTAGGTCAACCAGAACCATTGACTTGCTTTACAGTATCTGAATCACTTTTCCTATCTATCTGCTGACAAAACAGTATATTGTGATAGGCGGCTCTTATAGAGCAAAGGTTTCAAGATCAAACCCATGTGAGTAAATGCATTGTTTCCGCAGGCACGGATCTAAACATTTCAGCTACATTGCAAAATTTTGAATAAAAAATTAACCAGCTTTACTGCTAACAAAACAGAGTGGCTACATCCTCTTTCCTACTCCCTTTGTGCATCAGCACTGAGGAAGGCAGCATTTTGCCAGTAAAGTATTAGCTACATTACCTATAATTCCATCTATCTTTAAAGGAATGTTAGTGTAGAGAAATCAAGAATTTCCAAAAGTTTAGATTGAATGTTCAGTCTCACCATCAGATTTCTCTATATATCACTTTATGATATTTGTCAGATAATTATTAATTAATTAATTAAACAAATTGGCATTTCCTACACAAAATTGAGTCATCTCAAACTCTGTTCCATTCCAAGCTATGGGGCACCTTGACATTTTTAGGATGCTATGCCAGTTGTTAAGTTGGTCCTCCACCGGATGCACATGCAGGGATAGCTCAGTGGTTTGAGCATTGGCCTGCTACACCCAGGGTTGTGAGTTCAATCCTTGAGGGGGCCACTTAGGGATCTGGGGCAAAATTGGTCCTGCTAGTGAAGGCAGGGGGCTGGACTCGATGACCGTTCAGGGTCCCTTCCAGCTCTATGAGATAGATATATCTCCATATATATATATAGCTATTTATAACTTTATACCTATTAATTTGGTTTTCTTCAAACTTGACTTCTTCTGTTGATCTCAATGAGACTTGATGAAAATTGGCTCAGGCGTTTCAATCTTATACCTGTTTCAGCTTGGCAATATATGGCTTGAACTGGGATATTACCAGAAGCATCACACTAAAATATGGGGATAAAAATTCCACTGCATTTGTTTATCAGTGAAACTACCTAATTTAAATACTCATACCTTTAAAACTATTTAAAAAAAAATTGACTTTATTCCTAGATCACTATGGAACCTAAAAAAACAAAGAATGTCCCTGATCTTCCAGCTACTTATGCATATGCTTTACTTTGCACCCACGAGTAGTACCATTACAGTCCTCTAGAAAGCTGTGGGACTGCCCCCAAACCAAATTTAAGTGCATCTGCAAATGTCTGCAATCTCAATGTTGATGTTTAACGTTTCTAATGTTAGTCATTTTTAATTCACCGAAATGAAATATTCCTAACTGAAACATACAAGAAAAAATGTGTTTAGTTCACTTTTAAATAATGAAAACTGAAACAATTCGGCTCAAAACTTTAGAAAAATATTTTTCTTTCACATGAGTCCAAGCATGGAAAATTTCAGCCTAAAAAAGAATTTACCCCAGAAAGTTATGAGCAACTGAAAAGGGCTGAAATAAATTCATGCACTCAATATTCTAGAAAAAAATCATGTTCGCCTCTGTGTTACTAAAGTCTGTTGCTCATGCAGCATAAATTAACAGATACAGATATACTAGAAAAATACCAGTCTTTCCAACTATGTATTATACACACCGCTGCTTATTACTTTGAACTTTTCAGTTTCAAAATTGTAAGTCTATTAAAGGTTTAGTATATTAAGAATCAGGAGCTAAGCTTACATTTAAAGTGATTTGACTCACAATACAGTTAAGTGTTGGTACATTTATATATGTTATGTATTTAGATGTAATGCAAAGACCAGTGAAATGATGGGCTCACTCTGAGATGCCTGAGGAGCTTCCTAGGTGTTAGATTGCTCCCTCCCATGGGACTGGAGGATGAGGAAACCTCTTCATAGAGATGACCATGGAACCCACACTAACAGAGTGTGTCTCTCTGTCCCCCTCTAGTGGTTGGTCCATGTAAGAGGTCTATGAATTTCATACAGCTTCCAGTGCCAGGACTTAAGGGTCGATCATGCTTCTCAGCAAGTCCCGGTTATTTATTTAGAATTCCAAAGTAAAAACATCCTCCTATAACATGATCTTTCATTGTTAATATCATCTGGTATATTCTGTATACACAAACATGGAGGGATTTTTCTGCTTTAAAATCTTAAGTATACCAAAAGCACGCTGGTGCCTGATCCAACCTCCATTGAAGTCTATCGAAAAACTCCCATTTAACATTCTGGGGCCACGTCTACACTAAAAACTTCAGTTGATGCAAGTTACGTCAGCATACACCTGCCAAAGTTAGTATATCACTTGTGCGCGTGCATACGTGGCTGTTTGTGTTGGAGCTGTGTGTACTCACCAGGAGTGCATGTGCTGATGCAAAGTTCAGTGCTCCTCGGGTAAGTATCCCACTGTTTCATGCACTGCTGCCCCACGTGCAAACTTTTGGGAAATTTTCGCAGTGTGTTGTGGGGTAGAAATGAGTCGCTTAGGGTTCAGTACTCGGAAAGATAATGGAGCATATAATCAAGCAATGAATTTCCAAACACCTAAAAGATAATAAGCAGTTAAATAATAGTAAACATGAATTTGGCAAGAACAAATCATGTCAAACCAACTGAATAGCTTTCTTCGACCGGGTAACAAGCCTTGTGGATAAGGGGGAAGTGACAGATGTGGTATATCTTGATGTTAGTAAGGCTTTTGATACTGTCTCGCATGACCGTCTCATAAGCAAACTAGGGAAATACAACCTAGATGGAGCTACTATAAGGTGGGTGCATAACTGGTTGGAAAACCATTTCCCAGAGAGCAGTTATCAATGGTTCACAGTTAAACTGGAAGGTCATATCAAGTGCGGTCCTGCTGGAATCAGTTCTGGTCCCAGTTCTAATCAATATCTTCATCAATGATGTAGATACTGGCAGAGAGAGTACACTTATAAAGTTTGCGGAAGATACCAAGCTGGGAGGGGTTGCAAGTGCTTTGGAGGATAGGATTATAATTCAAAATGATCTGGACAAACTGGAGAAATGGTCTGAAGTAAATAGGATGACATTCTATAAAGACAAATGCAAAGTACTCCACTTAGGAAGGAACAATCAGTTGCACACATACAAAATGGGAAACACTGCCTAGGAAGGAAACTGGGGATCATAGTGGATCACAAGCTAAATATGATTTGACAGTGTAACACTGTTACAAAAAAAGTGAACATCATTCTGGGATGTATCAGCAGAAGTGTTGTAAGCAAGACATGAGAAATAATTATTCCACTCTACTCCATGCTGATTAAGGCCTCAGCTGGAGTATTGTGTCCAGTTCTGAGTGCCACAATTCAGGAAATATATGCACAAACTGGAGAAAATCCAAAGGAAAGCAGCAAATATGATTAAAGGTCTAGAAAACATGACCTATGAGAAAAAATTGAAAAAGCTCAGTTTATTTAGTCTGGAAAAGAGAAGATTGAGGGGGGACATGACAATAGTTTTCAAGTACATAAAAGGTTATTACAATGAAGAAGGAGAAAAACTACTTTTTTTATTAACCTCTGAGGATACGACAAGAAGCAATGGGCTTAAATTGCAGCAAGGGAGGTTTGGTTGGACATGGGGAAAAACTTCCTAACTGTCAGGGCAGTTAAGCACTGGAATAAATTGCTTATGGAGGTTGTGGTATCTCTGTCATTGGAGGTTTTTAAGAACAGGTTAGATAAACATCTGTCAGGAACGGTCCCCCTTGTGTGCAGGGGACTTAACTAGATGACCTCTCGAGGTTCCTTCCAGTCCTTCATCTCTATGATTCTGTAATTTGCTTTGGATCAAGTTTCAGATAAGCGCTAAGTATTATCATTATTAATTATGATGAGTACATAAGGCCAATACTCTGCAAACATTCTGTGAAATAGGGCCTCTGTATTTCATGTTTCCGGAGCTCTTTACTAAATAATAATTCAACATTAACAATAAAATCAATAGCAACCCTTGTATAGAACTTTATACCTCCAAAGCTTTGCAAACTTAAGCTTTTTGGGGCAAATGCCATCTTTTTGTTCTGTGTTTGTACAATGGAGGCCTGGGACACAACTGGATCTCCTAGGCACGACCACAATACAATAAATAAATATATAACCCTCACAAAAATCCCTTGAGGTAGATAAGTAAGGGTATTATCCACATTTTCCAAATGAAAACAATATTGACTAGAAAGACATTTTGGGCCCAATCCTGAAGTCCTTACTCAGGGAAAACTCTGGATTCAATGAAACTGCCGGTAGGCACTACTAAATCTAGTTCAGTTCTAGTATTGGGCAAGTTTTACATTGGGGAACCCTCCTTCTAATAAAAACCACACGTTCACTTTGACAATATGCATTACTCACTTACTTCAAAGGGTCTGACGTTATCAGCAATACCAGCCAAGAAAAGTCCACGAACAGTCATCCCTCGCTACATTAGCAGAACACATACATTGAATGATTCCAAATAGTGAACAAATCTGTAAATATCAAGGTCTTATTTGCAGACAATATGCAAACAGGCACTGGGTTTGCAATAAAAGACCTGCATCATTGCCGCTCGGGTCAGCTGACTCGGGGTCTTGGGGCTCAGGCGGCAGGGCTAAAACTTGCAGTGTCAATGTTTTGGCTTGGGCTCTGAGATACAGTGACATGGGGGGGTTTGATTGCAGTATAGATGTACCCTTAGGGTCGAAAATAAATGATGTGACGACACTGAATTAGCTCTACCGTCTCCCTGTAGTATTTTAATTAGAGTTGTTTGAACAATGGGAAGACAGTTGTGTGGGGGAGGGGAATGTGAAATTTTGACAGTATTTCCATTTCACAGAACAAATATAAGTTTCTCTGAGAGAGAAAACAGAGCCGACCCCAAGCCGTCCCTAGCAGCCAAACAGAGACTCCACGTCTTTAAAAGTGCAGTGCATGGAAAACAGCATCATGATGTGTCTTCACACTCCCAGAGCCACATGCACCACATTTTCTGTCTTTAATCTTTTCTTTGGGTCATCTAGGTAAATTATTGGAGTGGAGACTCCATTGGAGTCTGGTAAATGCTGGAGACTGCAGCGAAGGTCACATCGTACCCAGAGGTGACAGGAGCTTGATTCTCATAGAACATAGGAATTGCCAGGATGGATGGGACCCACAGTCCAACTAGTCCAGTATCGTGTCTCTGACAGCGACCAGCAGGAGATGCTTCAGGAGGAAGATCTAAGAACTCAGTAGTAGGCAGAGTTGAGATCATCTGCCCCTCGCATTAGGTCTTGTCCGGGTCTCTTAGGCTACATCTACACTATAACAAAAGACCCGCAGCATGGCCGGGGCAGGTCCCAGTCAGCTGACTCAAGCTTGTGGGGCTCAGCCTGCAAAGCTATAAAATTCCAGTGTAGACATTCAGGCTCAGGCTGGAGCCTGGGCTCTGAGACCTCGCGAATTGTGGGAGGATCTCAGAACCCGGGCTCCAGCGCGAGCCCGAATATCAGCATTGCTATTTTTAGCCTGGTAGCCCGAGCCTCGCAAGTCCGAGTCAGCTGACCCAGACTTTAAGACTCTTTGCTGTGGGTTTTTTAATTGCAGTGTAGACATACCCTTACTGTATGTGTACATGGCACACTAAGCCTGGGCTCTAACTCAGGTTTGCAACCAAACCCCCCTTCCATCCCTGCACAAATCAGTCTGACTCTGGTCAGCAAGCACTCAGGACCTGAGCCCTAGGATCCTGCTGGGAGGGGCGACCCCACTGTGGCTCGGGTCCAAGCCCTGTCATTTTGTAGTGTGGCTGCAGCTTAAACCACAGACCTGAGTCAGAAGGTCTGTGTACTGCAATATGGACACATTATCTTGGTTGTGATACCCAGGTCCAGGAACTGTAAACCTAGGTGTGCCACGCAGTGTGACCGCTCAAGCAGGAACTTGGAAACACTGCGTCCACTTTACAAGGCACTACAGACATAGCCTTAGAGATTGGCTTCTGCCTTGAAGCACAAGAAGCACTGAGTGAATAATGGATGTATTATGTAAAAATGTTAAAAAAAAAAAAGTTTCAAGTCAAACCAAAACCAAAACTTTTTAGAAATGTTTAGCAAATCAAAAACGTGCTTTGAGTCGAATAAAATGTTTCATTTCAACAAAATTGAAAGGTGTGATTGCGATGTCAATCATTTAACAGCTTTGAAATTAAAGTGAAAGGGAAATTTTGAAAGGAAAAGTAGTTTCAAACCCAAAAAGCCCAATAGTTCATTTCAAAAAGGTAAATATTAAACATTCTGATTTTTTTTTAAATTATTTTCTTTTTCAAACGCCCAATTTGGCGACCCAGACATGGGCCTGCTAAACCCAGGGTTGTGAGTTCAACCCTTAAGGGGGCCATTTAGGGAACTGGGGTAAAAATCTGCCGGGGAATTGATCCTGCTTTGAGCAGGGTGTTGGACTAGATGACCTCCTGAGGTCCCTTCCAACCCTGATATTCTATGATTCTATGAATGTGCAGAACATTCTGGTGTTACTGAATCTGCATTTTTCACCAGAATGAGTTTCTGACCAAAAAAATGTTGCCCAGAGTCTTAGCACCAAAACATGCTATTTATTAAGCCTGGCATCTGAAAGGCCCCTGAATCCCTTAGCCTTCTTTCAGAATCTCAGCCTCACTAGACACACATTGAAAGAGTGAAAATAAGTGGCCTGGATAGCTTTGGGATAGTCGTTTCTGGGGGGGAGTTCCCAAGTTTTTACTGACACAACATAAAAAAGCAAAAATACATGGACTCAGTATAAGAACATAAGAACATAAGAAAAGCTGTACCGGGTCAGACCAAGGGTCCATCTAGCCCAGTATCCTGTCTACCGACAGTGGCCAATGCCAGGTGCCCCAGAGGGAGTGAACCTAACAGGTAATGATCAAATGATCTCTTTCCTGCCATCCATCTCCACCCTCTGACAAACAGAGGCTAGGGACACCATTCCTTACCCATCCTGGCTAATAGCCATTAATGGACTTAACCACCATGAATTTATCCAGTTCTCTTTTAAACCCTGTTATAGTCCTAGCCTTCACAACCTCCTCAGGTAAGGAGTTCCACAAGTTGACTGTGCGCTGCGTGAAGAAGAACTTCCTTTTATTTGTTTTAAACCTGCTGCCTATTAATTTCATTTGGTGCCCCCTAGTTCTTGTATTATGGGAATAAGTAAATAACTTTTCCTTATCCACTTTCTCCACATCACTCATGATTTTATATACCTCTATCATATCCCTCCTTAGTCTCCTCTGTTCCAAGCTGAAGAGTCCTAGCCTCTTTAATCTCTCCTCATATGGGACCCGTTCCAAACCCCTAATCATTTTAGTTGCTGTATCAGTATCTGAGTGTGCTGCTTTTTTTTTCTCTTTAGCCTCTCAGTCTGATGAGTAATTGGAATTGTGTTTTTGGAGGCAAAAGCAGTCTGGGCTCTGAAGTCTGGACCAGGACGTGTCTCTGGTTCCGTACTAAAATATCACTGCCTGGGATGATGAAGAGTCAGAACAAGCAGACTGTTTAGGGACCGCAGATTCTCTAGTTCTCACCCACAATGGAGCACAACGCTACATCAGCAGAAGCTGCTTCCTTTCCAACTCTGAGCCCCAGCTCAGATCTGAGCTTTTAAAAACCAAACGTTCTGACATCATTGCTAAGTCAACAGCGGATGACCCAAAGATCTGACTTCTTACAGGAAACAGCAACAAAGCAAGAGACTGATTTGAAAGTCACACTACAAATTTATGTTAACCTAACTTACGTTGGCATACAGCCACAGCAGTTATTAAATCGTTTGTGTGTGTGCACATTTGGTGTCCTGTGTCAGTGGTGGACATGATCATCAGGAGCACTTGTACTGTCAGTGTGGGGCATTGTGGGACAGCTCCTGGAAGCTAATAACAGTCAACATAAGCAATTCAGTGTCTACACTGACACTGCGTAGAGCTAATGACATCAACCGTAACTCTACACCACCGCTCATGGAGGTGGTGTTACTGAATTGGCGTAGAGATGCACTTACGTAGGTGGGAACCAAATTGAAGTGAAGACACTACACTTCCACAGTCAGGTCAACCCGAGGCAGCTTATGTCGACCTAACCGTGTAGTGTAGAGCAGGCCACAGTCTGTGACTTTAGCACACTGATATATTTTCCGGATCCTTGACCACAATTTCTGATCAACCAAAGAAGAGATGTGCACCGCAGAGAATCCTGCCCACGCTTACACTATGTTCAGTGAATAGTGGATTTGGGGAGTTTGGTGAGTCCTGTGTGAATGCTTGTAATGTGTCATAATGATCAATAAATCTCATAGTAATGTACTTCCCTCATCCTGCCATATATACTGGACCGCTGGGCGTCTGAGTCATAACATCAACCTGTCTGACGTAATGTTGTGTTTGATCATTGAGGCCAGTGCTGTCACTTTGCTGGTCATGCTCCCTGTTCCATCCTATACATTGCATTGCTTATAGCCAGACTGCCAGAAACCGAGACTGGACAACAGGGGATGGATCACTCGATAAATTGCCTTGTTCTGTTCATTCCCTCTGAAGCATCTGATGCCAGCCACTGTCGAAAGACAAGATACTAGGCCAGATGGACCATTGGTCTGACACAGTATGGCCACTCTTATGTTTTTAGATACCCAGATTCCATCTTTCCTGTAGGCAGATACTGAATTAATTGGTAAGCCCTATGCATTTTTAAGTATGTGCTATTAATTATTATTAATCATGTATAACTCGGATTGTGGTAACAGCCAGAGGCTTCAAGCAGGGCCAGGGTAACATAGAGGAAGACACAAAATCTGCCCTGAAGAGCTTAAACGCTAAGCAGACAAATGATCATTTAGAATGAGTTATGAAAATGTTTCTGATGATCCTGTACTTAAGGGAGGCATGCGAGGCAGTATGCTTAGTGGATAGAGCACTGAGCTGGGACTCAGGAGATCAGGATTCTATTCCTGGCTGTGCCACTGGACAGCTGGGTGACCTCGGACAAGTCGTTCTGTGCCTCAGTTTCCCCATCTATAAAATGGAGATATCAATACTTACTGCCTTTGTAAAGTGCTTTGAGATCTATGGATGATAAGTGCTATATCCATTCTGTGCATATAATATTTAATTCCCAGATACCTAATGGTCTGTGTGCCTCAGTTTTCATTTACCACTGGAAGGTATCAACTATCTCATAAGAACTAAGCAAAATCCAGCTATCAATGCTGTTGTCTAGTCATATGTAAAAACTTCAAATCTCAGGCTAAAGGATCTGAGCTGATCATTACAGGTTATGCTTTTTTCTCTCTCCCCTATACACTGCTCAACTGACCAGGTGCAGTATATGGTTTGTATTTCCTTTGAAGTATCAGATATTGTAGCTGGATTTGGGATACTAGACTCTGATGGACACATGGCTTGATTCCTCGTGGCTAATTCTATATTCCTGTTATAATTAGATGAGATCCTCAGCACTGACCGCCCATCATGTGAGATTAGAAAGAACCCAACTACCCATCCTTAAAAGACTAGCTTGCTTTGGTAGCAAATAGAAAACACCACCCCCAGCAGTTGCTCTGCAGAGACACTGTTCGTACTGGGTGGTTTGCTAGAGACACTGAATGAACAGTAACACTGCCATGCTTCATCCATCACTACTGAATTACACAGACACTTAGACCCAACCTTAAAAGATGTTTAGGCACCTAACCCCCATGTGCCCAAAAACCTTTGAGACTCTGGATCTTATGGTTTGCTCCTGCTTCATTCAAATCAGTGGGTGCTATTCAATGGAAGCAGAATCAAGCTCTTATACCTTTTTTACCTTACATCCGGATAGAAATTATACACTCATTTACAGATTACAAAAGAGAAAGCAGCTTCACTGGTATGTTATCTCCAGTTTCTCCTGAATTCTGATTTTAAACCATGCAGAACTGACTAATGAGAGAAACCATTATTTCAGTCATCATAAAATCACTCAAATAAGGAAAATTTTGTGTAACCTTTCGCTGTAAAATCCTTTCCAAGCTGCATCACAAATAGAGTCCTGGTTTACCAAAGCACTTAAGCATGTGCTTAACTTTATGCACGTGCTTAGGTCCCAATGCCTTGCTGAACCAGAGCCATTGTGAAGGTCAGAGCCAGTTCTGTGCTATATCATTTGATGTGGGTAGTTTACAGACTATTCCTTGGCCCTTGCTACTCTGTTAAGATTAGGGTGACTTGATGTCCCGATTTTATAGGGACAGTCCCAATATTTGGGGCTTTTTCTTATATAGGCTCCTATTACCCCCCACCTCCTGTCCCGATTTTTCACACTTGCTGTCTGGTCACCCTAGTTAAGATGAATGCTGTTGAGCATGTCCCCCAGATAGTTTCACAATCATGCAGAATGCATAACCTTCAAAGCTTCAGCTCAGCCAAACACATTGATGAAAGGGGAAGTTTAATGACAAATTAGTATTTGTAGGTTTTTCCAAGTAAAGGAAAAGGCTCTTTTTTCTCGCCCTCCCCTCCCCCCCNCTTTTTTCTCCCCCCCCCCCCCCCCCCCCCCCCCCAGTCCGCCCCCATATTAGACTAGTGAACTGAGTGAGCAAATTCATCTTCTTTTCACATACATGAAACCAAAATCCTCTTGAGCCGCCTCATCCCTTCACTTTTAGGTCCTCGGTTGCTCTAAAACGGAGTATACTGACTGCTTCCTAGACTCTCATTTTTCAATTTCACCTCCAGTGTTTATCACAAGAGAACGGGGACCAGAGATTCCTACATTACAATCCCAGTTCTGCCAATGACTCGCTAAGGGCTTGTCTATACAGTGTGATAGTCCACACCAGAGGGGTGTAAATGCTAGTGTGCCCTGGTGTGTTGCACACTAACTGGCCCATGCAGACCCTGCTGGCATGCACTAAACATACATTAATGCACACTGGGGAACTTTTAGTGTCCTTCAGCAGGGTCCATATGGGTCAGTTAGAGTGCAGTATTCTAGTGCACACTAGAATGTACACACCTCCGGTGTGGGCTAACCACACCTCTGCAAGTGGTGGTACCTCTCTGGAGGTGTTACAACCAGAGTGAATTTGCTTAATCATCCCCAGTGTTCTTAATTCTTGTAGGAGTTGTGATCAGCCTCCCCCATGTAATTACATACAATCCCTGGCCCACAATGATACATAAACTTAAGTAAGATCTCCCAAAGCCACTGCACGAAATTGCCATATCTGTCACTACAAAGTTTCCACCCTTTTCTTCCCCCTTTTTTTTAATGTTTTTTTCCCCTTATGAAAGGGGGGAAATGGAAAAGGGTGGGGGGAGGGGAAATCAAAGAACAAAAATGGGAAAACATTAATTTCATTTTAGAAAAAAAAATGAAAAGCTAAATATTTTCTGTTTTAATCACACACACACACACACACACACACACACCTTTTGAATGGTCAAGAAGCCATTTATTATCAAAGAAAGGTTTGGATGAAAATATTTTGACCAGCTCTATCTCCGTGTAAATAATTCACAATGGCTTACAAACCCAATGAATTCAGGTTTTGTGGGAAAGGAACCGTTTTACCCTCTTAGGAGAGAGAAATTAACAGTTGTTTGGCATCAGCACTTGTATGCAGCAAGAAAGAGGTGGGTGGTTTTGTGGTTACTCTGAGGGAAAAAAGTAAATTCTAAGAAACAAGAGGGAGCTAGTACTCATCTGGAAAGAGGTGGGTTATTTTTAGACCCAAGGAGTTTGCAGTGTTAACAAGAAGTTTATGACATATACATTGTGTCTTGATATAAAATGTCAAGTTTTTATATCACATTTTTCAGACAGGCTTCTTACACAAGTAAAAATAGTCATTTTCAAAGTAAAGAAGTCATTGACATGACTTTAAGTCTGCTGGCAGTGACAATAATATAATGTGCTATATATGATCAAAAATAAAAGTATTTTAATTGGTTCAATTTTAATCGGAAGTGCAGGAAACACTGCATTGGTGAATAAAAGGCAGGTCTAGCAAAAGCTGTGATAGGGCAACCTTACCCTTACTGCCCACTCCTGACCCAGAGAAACCACTTCTGGAGGTGTAGAGGAGGGCTTCGTTCTTGTTCAGTCTCTATATTCATACATTCCATGTCCTCTCGATGACATGGTCCAGTAAAGTTACCAGTTGTAGTGGCGGCTTGTATGTCATCAATACTACCCAATAGAAACCAGGCTGAGATCACAACTCAGTTCATATAGTCCAGCAAACACCTCTCAGATGGGCATGACATCTGGCCACTATATACAAGGGCCTAGACCCTGCAATCAGACCTGCATAGATGGGCCCTTCCAGCCCACATAGAGCTCATTTGGAGTCAATGGGGTGCTGCACAGGCCTGCATGGCTCCAATTGTTGGATCCGGGCTGTGGGCTGCATTTGAACCACTGACTGTTACCTAATTCTAATTTCCCGAGCCTGAATAATCTAGTCTTCCACGTAATAAATGGAGCTAACGCTGTTGACAACACCTGGTACACTTTGAGGTAATAAAACAGGAAATATGTGACATTACTTTCATTACTTTCCTAAACCCTCACCACAAAATTACAATGTTTCCACTGATACTGCCTGTGTAATCTCATTAGGTATCCATGGCTCAATATATACAGCACAAACTCTTGATTCACGTAAGCCACAGAATGCTGGTTTTGCTGAATATGCCTTAATCTTGAAAGACAAGCAAGGGGAAAAAATGAAAGAAGAAAAACTTTGAACAACTGAACTTAGGAAAAGAAAAAGATCCCCAGTGGGGGGTCGGGGGAGGGAGGGAGAGAGAGAGAGAGAGAGAGAAGTTATATTTGGTCCCCATAAGTGAATGTAATGTACATATTAGAGAGAAGGGATGGTGTTTTGGTTAACACATTGGGTTGGAACTCAGGAAATTAAGCTAAAATTACAAATGTGGATCTCTGATAGTTCCCAGTGAATGTAAGTGACTGGATTTCAATGCCTCTCAGAAAGTTACATTAGTCACTAATGGAAAACTGATAACCAATTCCATCACCCTACCTAAACCTGTCCTCAACTGTTGTTGGCTGGGAGAGCGCTAGGAGACAGCGCACTGGGACTGGAATAGGAGCATGAAGAACAGGTAAACATTGGACACGGAGGCAGAAAATAGTGCTTGTTATGAGCAGTAGTTCTTGCCCAGGACAAGGTATTGAGTTTCTAGGTCACAAGGACTGGGTACTTAGTCTTTGACCTAGCAGCTAATCCAGTTACTCCTTTGAAGGACATCCCACCCAGAGGCATATCTTAAAAGGCAGAGTCCATTCTAATCAGTGTAACAGCATGACCTACATCTTACAGCATACATCCACGTATGTGAAATACACTTGCAAGGCCTGGGGCACTCAAGAGGTTAAAATAAGAAACATATTTACTTAATGGATACCCAAAGCTCTAAGAAAAGCTCCTATAATTAAAAAAGCTCCTGACATCTTTTCCAACCCCTGGTCTTCCCACCATTGTGGGGCTGCTAGTGGAACACTGGCTAAATTAAAAAGGCTGCTGTCTATTGGAAAGACACATAATTAAATCAGACAATTTCTTAAGCGGTGGTGGGAGTAAATTTCCTGTCTCACGGGAAGGATGACCGAGAATGTGCAGAAAAATGGAGCAAGAGAAGCCAGAGAGAAGAAGAAAAATCAACCGTTGAGAGCGGCAAAGCAGGACCTGAAAAGTCTGAAAGCGCCACTAGGCCCAGTAGGGAAATCGTAGCGGTATGAACAGTGACAATGGTCCAAACCTGCCTGATTTATTCCCATGAGTCACTGGGGCTGTTCTCATGAGTAAGGCGAGGTGAACAGGCCACACATCTAGCTCTCACAGACGATGCAATCAAAGATGTTCTGTGTCTACAGATGAAAGTATATCTGCTTATCACAAAGAAGAGCTACATTAATGTCATGTCTTTGAATTGAGTTTGTTTGCTGCAGTTATTGGCTAGACCAGTGGTTCTCAAACTTATTTGATTGCGCCCCCTCCTTTGTGTCTGTAGTAGTTTATGCGCTACCTTCCCGCCACACAAGTCCATATACCAATAAAAAATATCATCATGAAACTCTCACTAAATATTAAACACAGCAAGGCATCGATTCAAACTGAGCCATTGAAGTATACAGTCATGACAATTTTAAGTGAGATACTGCTTACTGGCATCCCATTGTTGTTGCTAGTGTGATGGGTGTGCCCCTTTTTTGGAGCTGAGCAATTCCACGAATTGCACGAATGAGCCAACGGTCCATAGTAATCAGAGAAAAAGCAAATCTGCGATTGTGGTCGATGCTTACAATGAAATGTGCACACCGCGTTGTGGCAAACGGAATAACGTACAGATGGCAAAGACTTTGCATAATGTTATGCAAGTTTAACAGAAATCTGCCAAAATGCACAGTGCCATCTGAGGACCTGATATGTCTGGAGGAATCAGCTTTGCTAGTTATTCATTGCTGAGGGTCAAATGTACGCAGTAAGTTTTTTCCCCCTAAAGCTTCTCACTGCCCCCCTCCCAGAATACACTGCGGTGGCGCACCTCCCAGTTTGAGAACCTCTGGGTTAGACTAGTCTGCACATACCGCATTTAGCTCCTTCCCTCCAACAAACTGACAAAGTACTTTAAAAACATTAATTAATTCTCACAAAAACCGCGAGAGGTAGGTAGGTACGTATCATTTTTTCCATTTACTTGAGAGCAACTTAGCTGCAGAGAAGTAAATTTGCATTATTGTTGTAGCTGTGTTGGGCCCAGGATATGAGAGAGACAAGGTAGGCGAGGTAATGTCTCTCTGCAGTTGTAGGACAAAGGAGGGTTAGTACGCAGCAAGGTATATTACAAATTGTTTTAATGAGCCGTAAAACCAGTGTCTTTCTTAAGTCTGTGGTTTCTAACTCCCAGAGTTATAAATTTAAGTTCCCAGGCTTATTTTTTGATGGCATTATGCAGGTTTTCTTTGAGAACAAAGAGGTCAGATATGGAGGAATCACTTTGTGAAAAGTGTTCAAACCCTTTATGCTTAACAATCTGTCCCACCTTGAATTTAGCTGTGACACTCTGGTTACCTCCTCCAGGCCTGAGGGAGAGCTCAGTGAAGCTTGAAAGCTTGACCCTTCCACCAACAGAAGTTGGTTCAATGAAAGATATTACCTCACCCACCTTGTCTCTCTCATATCTGGGACCAACATGGCTACAAAAAACTGGCATTTTTCAACCTGTTTCTCTTTAGGACTTGGGTAAGACCTCACTAGAGGCTTGTCTAAACAAACAATTCGTTCACAGCAAGCGAGAGTGTGACTCTACCCCATGCTAGACTGCCGGGGACTGACTGTCTGTGCGCACCCTGCTGGCGCGTGATTACAGTTCATAAGAGCACTTTGAGCTAGTCATGTTTCAGAGGATTAGATCAAGGCACTCTAGCAAACTGAAATAACAGCTTCATAAGAATATGAAGATTTTTGAAACATCTTGTAGCAGCCTACTATTCCAGAGCCCCCCCTTGGAACTTTTCTACCACCCCCCCCCCCCCAGCATCCCTCCACCTTTCTCCTTCATGAGGGTCTCCTGCATCCCCGACCAGGCCCTCTGGACAGATTCCTCTTATGTCCCCCTCCAGGGCTATAATGTCCTTCAAATTCCAAATAATGTCTTACAGCAAACCCCAACAGGTCTTCTGCCCCTTCTGGGACTTCCCTTCAGTCCCCATCTCTCCAGCAAATACCATTCCAACCATAAACTCCCCTAGACTTCTCTCACTTCTGCTGGTTTGAGGTTTCAGCCCTCATCTTCACTCTGACTCTTCACCCTTTTCTCAGGACATTAGCTCACAGGGTCACTTCACTCAAGCCCTGCCCCTTTACAGGGTCCATTGCAGGAGCTAATCCTGACTCCTATAACTACACCTCTTTTCTTTCCCCCTTGACCAGGTCTTTAACTACTCTGTCCTCTCAAGAGGGGCCTTCCAAACTGCCTCTCCCTTTGACTGTCTTACATTTTTTCTTTCAAGTTTTTCCTTCTGTCTGACCACATCCTCCCCAGGTGTATCAGGTGAGCTTAATAGAGCTCTCAGCCTCCCTTAAACCTTTTCTGGGCCTCTGAAGCTTTCATACACCCCATCACAACATCTATAGTTGAGATGTGCAAAAGTATTTTCAAGGGTGTTTGATTCAGGCTCATCTCTATTACATGCAGCAGTGTGAACGGCACCCAAGTCTATCCATCCTGAGACGAAGCACATTACATCTGTGACACTAATACATCTTTTGTCATTTGATACTATTTCAGGTGACTTCTCTGCTATTCAATCATGTGCGATAGCCAGGAAAATAAATGGATTCGGGAATATCAAAGAACAATACAACAATATTTTAATCTGTGTCCTGGGTTTGGGTTGTTGGTTTTTTTTGGTTGTTTTTTATATTCCCCATTCAAAGTTTACTTGACAACTGCATTTATTTCATGTTGCAGTTGTTACAGGTTAACAATATTATTTTATCAGGAAACATTTATCTTGAGGAAGAAAGTTATCCTAATACGGGAGATTTCTTATCCAAGGACAAATAGAAAGGGGAACATTTCTAGAGGGTAATGTTAATGTCCCTAATGCTATAAAAATAAATGAAATCTGATTAACATCAGTGGTGAGAGGAGTAAGTCATAACTTGTATATAAAATATAGTTGCCTTGATTGAGAATATTACTATTTTTGGCAGTTTAAAGCAATGTATTAACAGATGTGAGGGCATTAAAACTGTGACAAATATCTTCATACCATGACATTATAAATGGGGCTTGCAATCTTGAAACCTAGAGCGCTTTTAAAAGTCAGTTGCTTTGTAACTTTGGCCTGGGCTGCACTTCAAAGTTTTAGCAACATAGCTATGTCAGTTAGGGTGTGATTTTTATTTATTTATTTATTTATTTTACTGACATCGCTATTTTGAGGAAGTTCTTTGGCCTGTATTATACAGGCGGTCAGACTAGATGAGCTCGCCTTGGAATTTATGAATCTATGGCCTGGTCTACACTAAAAAGTTAGGTCAACCCAGCTACTTCGCTCAAGGGTGTGAAAAATCCACACCCGAGTGATGTAGTTAAGCCGACCTAACCCCCCAGTGTAGACAGCGTTAGGTTGGTAGAAGCATTCTTCCATCGACCTAGCTACCGCCTTTCTGGGAGGTGGATCACTTATGCTGATGGAAGAACCCCTCCAGTCAGCGTAGGTACTGTCCACACTGTAATATTTCAAGTGTAGTCAAGCCCTATGTCAGTAAAAGCCTAGTGTAGACACAGTTACAATGACATGCTTACATTGATATAGCTTATGCTGGTCAGGGAATCCGATATAAACTATAGCAGCATAAGAACTTTTATACCAATATAACTGTGTCCACACTAGAGGGTTTCACCAGTATAGCTCTACTAAACCAGCTAAACCCTCCCAAGTAGACAAGGCTGCCGCCTTAGAGGGACATAAGATTTTGCCTGTATTTAGGGTGACAGCAATGTGAAAAATCAGGACAGGGGATGGGGGGGTAATAGGAGCCTATATAAGAAAAAGACCCGAAAATCGGGACTGTCCCTATAAAATCGGGACATCTGGTCACCCTACCTGTGCTCAACATACTCAGGTGAATGAAAACAATGCCAGTGCACCTCGGGGAGATGAGGCTATGCGGCAAAGGTAGCCTTGAGCCATGTTTCTGCCTCACGCCACTCCACAATCGCCCTGGAGGCAGCAGGGGACTCAGCCCCCGGCGTAATTTAGAAAAGCTGGCAGTGCAGGTTTTACACCACTCAGGAATTCTCCCTCAGACCCACTGGAATTCTCAGTTGCCTAGTAAGGGTAACTTTAGGTCCTCTTTGCTCTGCCAGAGCACTACAATCAGGACGTTGTGGGATGGAGGATCTGGCCCTACTTGTTTTCCTCCCTTTTCACTGTAGCTTCTTAGTTTCTCCCCCTCCCTCCACTATAATTTAACTCTGCTGTTGTCTTATTTAATTCTGAAAACCATGTTCAGTGCCTGAATTATTCATTTGTTTGCCAGATGCAGTACATAGCAAATAACCCGTCATGAGAGATTCTGAGCATCAGCAACTCCCAGGACTTCAAGGGGTGAGAACTCACTTCAGAGGACGCCTTGCCCCTGGCTTCCAACAGCCCCCTGGGGGGCACAACTGAAACATTTGTGCCAATTGCAATTGTGGGGAAGGGGTATAAGAGGAAAATCAGCCTCCCCAAACAACTGGGGCTTAGACCATTTATGGCTTTGCATGGTAAACAGTTATCAGCACCTTGTATTTCATCGAGAAATGGATTTGCAGGCAGTGCAGAGTATGATTATTATTTATTTGTATTACTTAGATAGTAAGCTCTTTGGGTCAGGAAACTTTTTCGTTCTCTGTCCGTACAGCACCGAGCACAACAGGGTCCTGGTCAATGACTGGGGCTTCTAGGTGCTACCTCAATATAAAAATAATAAACAAATAACAAGTATGGAGCCTAGATGCAATGTGCTATCTCAGAACCATTAGTGGTTATCTTCAGGAACTCATGGAGGACAGGTGAGGTCCCAGAGGCGAATGGTAAACATAGTACCTCTCTTTTAAAAGGGGAAGCACGAGGACCTGGGGAATTATAGACCAGACAGCCTAACTTTGATACCTGGACCGATACTAGAACAAATTATTAAGCAATCAATTTGTAAGCACCTAGAGGACAACAGGGTTACAAGAAATAACCAACATGGATTTGTCAAGAACAAATCATGCCAAACGGACCTAATTTCCTTCTTTGACATGATTACTGGCCTAGTGGATGAGGGAGAAGCAATTGACATGCTATGTCTTGATTTTTATAAAGCTTTTGACATGGTCTTACTTGACATTCTCATAAGCACTGTATAGACAAGCTCTTATTCCCATGTGGAAGGAGGAATAATTATGCCAACATCAGGCACCTTTATACTGGTATGACTAGATCCACACTAGGGCTTTTATTGGTATAACAGATTCAGTAAAAAATCACGTAAGGCTGTCTTTTCTGTTCTCTACCACAAGGGACACTACAGCAGGAAAGTGGAAACACCTTCCTGCCCATGGAATTGAAACGAACAGCATCATACTCACTGACATGATATTTGTTCCAAGGACTGTTTGCATTCCTATGCATCAAAACACATCCTGAGTCTGCAAAACTGAGCTGGAACATGAGAACAGACTTCTAATACCTGCAAGACTTCTAACTCTATGCTTTCCCGTTTCAGGAGGGTGGAACACAGCACATTCAGCCAAAATTAGGAAGGGCAGAAGAATGAATGGATAAATTTAAACGTCTAAATATTAGTAATATTTCTGAGATGCTAAAATAGCTTGGGGGAGCAAAGGTCAGTTCTTATTTTACACCCAATTTTAACCTGTTAAAAGAGACAAACTGTTTAAGGAGCATGGAAACAGGAAAAATCCAGCCATTGAATTGCTTTCTGTTGTTAAGCAGTAAAATCTTAATATTTCCATTATTTATGATTTTCAAGTAAGCAAAGCCTGTAATTGTTTGTTTTATTGTTCAACTTGCCTGTACCTTACCTTACACGTTTGTGTCTCTTTTTCTGGTACATTATTCATTAGCTTATTTAATCTATCTGTTTTAAATTTCTATGCCTATACTCTTACTTATCTTCTTAAAGCCATTATCAGTGCTTTCAATTTTCTTTGATGTCAATTTGAAAAGGGACAATGCATGTACAGACAACTATTATTTCAGCCATTTTGATTACACACTTTGCCCTTTGACCTGTCTTGCAATCATCTGACCCTCCCTAAAGACCTTTGCATAATTACATATCCAATTTCCTTATCTCCATTCTCCCTTTGTGTTTTGCTCTTTCACTTTCAGTTCCTAAGAGCAATATAGCTGTGGTCACTGTCAAAGTCATGTTGACCTTGTTAAGGCTCTTTCTATAGCCCTACTAAGATAACCAATTAATGACTTATTCCTTTATCTCAATGTCATGTCATTCCTAAAAGTCCTGTTATGTCTTTTTTTTTCTTTGACTAAGTGTTAATTAACTTGACCAAGTTTTCCTTTCTTTGTGTTTGCCCATTATTTAAAGCATAATAAAGCGCATGTGAATAGTTTCATTCCTATATTCTCTCTAACTATTTACAGAGTCCAGTCACTTTCAGGACTCGATTTCATATTTTACAATATTCATGTACATCCCTCCCTTTAAAAAAGAGTTTCCAGAAATTTTGCTGGAGCATTTCAAAGCACAGTCACTTTGTTCTGTGAAGTTCTTTGAGACGTCATGCACTGGCGGAGCTATATACATTCCCAGTCTTCACATGGGGTATGTCTACACTGGAGCTGAAGGTGTAATTTCCAGGACACATACCCAGGATAGCTCTGATTGAGAAAGTGTGGTAAAAATAGTAGTGTAGCAGCAGCAGCACAAGCAGTGGGAGGAGCTAGCAGCCCTGAGCATGATCCCATCCGAGACCCTAGATACATATTCATATGGCTAGCTCCTCCCACTGCTTGTGCTGCTACAGTAGAATTCTATTTTAATTCTCTAGCTCAGATGGAGTTAGCAAGATATATCTACTCAAACCAGAAATTACACCTGCCAGTTCCAGAATAGATCTACCCGTGTGTCATATAGGAAGACCGCTAAACATGTTGCACAGTGAACAAACAGAGGAAGATATGGGGCTTGCTTACACACAAAAATTGCATCAATTTCATTCAAACTGGTTGATAAACCCATTTAGTGCAAATTCCTGTGTAAACACGCCTACATGGGTTTCTGAATCTAAAGCTTTCCTGAGCTGTCAGATGTCATTTAGAGCATTATGAATGGGCTCTTCTGCTCCAGGAAAACTCTGGCTGCTAAGTCCTCTTGGTGAATTAAGCAGCACACGGGTCTACCAAGGTACCTTCACTACATATGTTTATTGTTTGTCTCCTTCTTACACTCCAGGTACAATACAAGCATATAGCAGCAGTGATGAGGAGCCCCTTCCTGCTCCCTGGGTTGGCTTTTTATAGTGCCTGCCGTCCTTGCTGGGTTCTCCAGCGGGTGAGCTAATGACCTCATTGACTCATCAGGCTACCAGCAGGTGTAAGTGCTACATTAATGCACCCAGTGTCCTGGCTGTTCTGAATGACCAGGGTGCTGGTTGTCATAGAGCTCAATTTGAAGCTGTTAACAGGACCCCGTGAAAGGCACGAAGAAGGCACTCCATTGTCTGTCTATCATGCTGTTTGCTGGAATGGCTATCTTACTGTGTTTCTGCAACCTAACTTTTTTTACGAGGATAGGTTGTTGGCTATTGCTCATCCCCCAATCTGGAGGACCAGTAGACTGCAACTCATCTCCCTTCCTGCCTCTTGACCTGTCTGGGGTGCCACCAGGAGTTAGAATTCCCACCAGCGCAGCTCTCAGTGTCATTGGGACATGCAAGCTTTCCCACCATGTGACAGCACAGTCCCTAGGGCAGGTTATGTAGGTTTAAACTTGGCTTAGCTGGCTTTAGCTTGTGTCAGTAATTTATAAAAAAATTACAGCAAACCCAAACAATTTTGATGAAAACTGAAATTTGTTCATATAAATTTCCATTTTGTCAAAAAAGCCACTTTCAATAGAAAAACATAAGCATATAAGAACAGCCATACTGGGTCAGACCAAAGGTCCATGCAGCCCAACATCCTGTCCTCTGATAGTGGCCAATGTCAGGTGCTCCAGAGGCAATGAACAGAACAGGTAATCATCAAGTGATCCGTCGCCCATTCCCAGCTTCTGGCAAACAGAGGCTAGGGACACCATCCCTGCCCATCCTGTCTAATAGCCATTGATGGACCTATCCTCCATGAATTTATCTAGTTCTTTTTCGAACCCTGTTATAGTCTTGGACTTTACACAGGACCGGCTCTAGGCACCAGCAAAGCAAGCACGTGCTTGGGGCAGCACAATTCCAGGGGCGGCATTCCTATTTCCTATTCCTATTTCCTATTCCTATTTCCTTCATGGAAATTTTTCAACTAGGTGTATATAATACACTGTGTCAAGTGCATCTCCATGCATATATAGGGAGTGGAGGGGTTAATACTCTGCCTTCCCTGATTATATGCTATTGTTTGGTCAGGATAGGAGACTATTTCAAACTCATACACACTCTCCTTTTTACTAGAATTTCAAAACTCCACCGTTTAAACAGCATTTGTTTTCACATACATTGCTATTAATTGGGCGGGGGGGGGAATAACAAATGCATTATAGCAATGTGTGAGTTCATTAGAAAAAGCACAAGTAGAGACAACACCATGGATGGAATCCTGGCCCCACTGAAGTCAAATGAGAGTTTTGCCACAGATTTTGACTGGGTCAGAGTTTCACCTCATAATTCTCTCACAGAGACTTAAAACACCATGGACCAAAAGTTTCATCTGAGAGGTGTTATAGTGGATAAATCACTAGACTGGGCCTCAGGAAATCTAGGTTCTAGTCCCATCTTAGCTGCTAGGGGGCTGTGACATTGTGCAGTCTATATGATTTTGTAAAAACATGATAATAAGTGAGTATAATGTAACTGGAATATGCTTCATGCAAAAGGTATCGTCACAAAGCTTATAATCTACTGAGAGTAATCATCCTATTTGTATAAATGTACCACTCTTGTATCTAAAACTAGAAATATAAAATATAACTGAGGGCCTATTGTAATTATGCAAAGTGTGGGCCATTAATGGTGGTTTGGAATCTTGATGACTCCCATTAACCAGAGCCATTGTCTGCAGATGGCTGTATTTACCTGTGAGTCTTCCTGTATATGTGTGTGCTGGCAAGTGAGTAATGAAGCCTTGCAGTGACATGTGATCATGTCACCTGAACTGGAATCCATCTTTAACCTGGTGCTTTTCCAGTGAGGGGTGGGGGAACCCAGAGGGACAAAGGATTCCCGCCTTATGCAAAAGATATATAAAGGGGTGGAAGAGAACAGAGGGGGAGAGGAGCCATCATGAAGAATCCCCTAGCTATCACCTGAGCTGGAACAAGAGCTGTACCAGGGGAAAGAATTGTGCCCAGGCCTGGAAGGTGTCCAGTCTGAGAAAAAACTTACTGAAGCATCTCTGAGGGTGAGATTATCTGTATTCAGTTTGATTAGACATAGATTTGCGCATTTTATTTTATTTTGCTTGGTGACTTACTTTGTTCTGTCTGTTACTACTTGGAATCACTTAAATCCTACTTTCTGTATTTAATAAAATCACTTTCTACTTATTAATTAACTCAGAGTATGTATTAATACCTGGGGGAGCAAACAACTGTGCATATCTCTCTATCAGTGTTATAGAGGGCGAACAATTTATGAGTTTATTTATACCCTGTATAAGCTTTATACAGGGTAAAACGGATTTATCTGGGTTTAGACCCCATTGGGAATTGGGCATCTGAGTGCTAAAGGCAAGCACATTTCTGTGAGCTGTTTTTAGGTAAACCTGCAGCTTTGGGGCAGGTAATTTGGACCCTGAGTCTGTGCTGGAGCAGACGGGTGTGTCTGGCTTCACCAAAACAGGGTGCTGGAGCCACCGAGCTGGCAGGGAAGACAGGAACAGAGGTAGCCTTTGCACATCGGGCGGCAGCTCCCAAGGGGGTTTCTGTGATCCAACCCGTCACAGGGGCTATGGACAAATCCCTGCACCTCTTGGTGCCCCCATCTGTAAAATAGGGTTAAAGATATTGAGTTCCTTAACAAAGTGATGTGAAATAGGAGCTAGGTATTATTAAAGGGGCCTGTTTTTCAAAGGGCAGGTACTCAACACTTTTAAGGTACTGTATCTCAAGTTGGATACTTAAAAATGGAGGCTCCCTTTTCTTTAAAACAGTTTCTTTTAATGCTTTCATAGATATACTTTTAGAAGACAGAACTGAAAGCATATTATGTCCCTTGTCATTTTTTTTATCCCATTTGCTGTATAATGCTGCACTTGGGGCCAGACTTTGCCCTCTGAAACACGCATTGCGCATGACTCCCATGTGATTTGTACTGAAGTACCTGAGGGCTGCGTTTTGCCCCAGATGTGTGTGTGTGTGTGGGTGGGGGTTGTCTGGAAGTCATGGGGGTATATTATGACTGGGTGTGAGAGTTTGATGCAGCAAACACCCAGGTGGAGTGGAAGCAGAAGGGAAGCAATGGGCAAAGGAGGGTTGCTGGAGAAGCTACCAGACTCTGGAGAAGATGGAGCATGGTTGTGGGAGCAGGGATTTGGATCGTGGTCCAGGGATGGAGCAGAAGAGGTCAGGCATGCTGGGGTGTGTAGAACAAGCTGCCAAGGAGAGGAAAAGGTTCCAAAGGGTTGCAGCCCAGACAGAAGTTCTGCAACCCTTTGATCTGAGAGTCCCAGGTGAGCCACTATAGTGACACATTGGGCTGAAAGGCTTTCATACATCCATGGATTTTAAGACCAGAAGGGACTGTTGTAATCATCTGGTCTGATTTAGATATAACCTCTGTGGGTACTAATACTTATAATAATAATAATTCTTACAATTCTGTGCCATAAGAGAGTATTTACCCAAGTACCAGCAAGTTCCTATAGAAGAAATTTTGCTGCAGTGAGAGCTCTTAACTTCTCCGTGAATCCCTTTAAAACTGCACATAAACAAAGTAAACAGATGTTAAACGTATGATCAATAGGCGAAGGCTGTAACTGAACGGCATTCATCTCTCCTTCAAAACTGACATATCCGTGGAGGGAATCAGTGCCAAAACAAATACAAGCAAAGCAATAACCTGGAAATACTTTAAACATATTATCTGAATTCTCAGAAGTATCATTTTTAACTTAAAGTAAACATTGGCATGCAAACCTAACAGCCTGCGTAATCCAGTCTTGAAGTGTAACTTTATTTGTTATGGGGATTTGCTCAGGGAAAGAGGAGGAGGGCTAGGGTGGAGGGAGAGAATAACATAAAAACTCTTCTGCTACAAAGAGGAACGAGTTGTTTCTGCAATGCTGCAGACATTCTACAAGGTCACAGAAGTGACACTGTCTCAAGATCCCTTAACAACTTGCGCCTAAAGATGGATTTCATTGTTTTGCAGTTCAACTCTCACTTGGCATGCTGGCCTGGGGCAATCATTTCTGCTGTTCTAATAATAGTCAGAGGCCGAGCCATGCCAGACGGAGTTCCAACTTGCTACTTGGGTGCCTTGAGCCACGAGATTGCTGTTGTTTAGGGAAGGAAGGGCCTGCCCCTCCTTCATTGAGAGTCTCTTGTGTCATGCTGGGGCCCGCCAGCCTTTTCTGAAGTAGTGCCTACTTGTAGCAATCACCAAATAATGTCTTCAATTAACAGGGAAACAAAAGTAGCTGAGGACTCTAGCCAGGACGTGCTATTAAGCAGATGAGGCTGTATACGCTCTATTTCCAGCTGGGAGATAAAAAAGCAGTAACATGCTGACAATATTTTAACAATAAGCTCCTACAGAACATAACCCTCCCTTATCCAGGATAAATCTCATGTACCAGGAAAAGGTGAGAAGTTGTCCCATCTAAACGTTTGCTCCTAACCATAACCAAGGAAGGAGACAACTCCACTTAGCTAATAAAGTTACATCAAGTGTATATCAGTGGAGGTCTTCTATCTATCTAGGTCCTGGTACTGTACTGTACTGATTTAGCTTCACCTGAGCATGTGTAGTCCTGGTGTAGGACTGAGACCTAGGTCCTTACACCATGCTCATCGCTATAGTATTTACACATCCTTTATATTTTACTCCTGAAAAAAATATAGTGGCTGAGATTTTCAAAGCAGACTCAGGGTTTTAGGCACATAGTATCTATTGAAATTAGTGGAAGACAAAAGACTAAATTCCCTAGGCTGCTTTGAAATCTCTGCCACCATGTATATTTATAGTGTAGCACCATGTTCTGCTTTTATAATTTGAAGGTCAGCAGGAGTTAGGGGTAGGAGGATAAAGATACTCCAGCAAAAGGTTGAGGGGTGGCAGGCAGGTGGTCCATGTACTTAGTTAAAACTGGGGCATAACATAAGTTACTAGGAATTGTCTCTGGCATGGGTGGTATAAGAGTATCCAGAAAGAGTATGACTCCATCAGAAACAAGGAAATCCCCCTCATCATCTCTTCCCTTTGGTGGAAGAATTTGACAAGGGTATCATGGGAACCACTGAAAGTCCGTCTAGCTGAGCATTTCACGCATACAGTAACTCCTCACTTAACGTTGTAGTTATGTTCCTGAAAAATGCAACTTTAAGTGAAACGATGTTAAACGAATCCAATTTTCCCATAAGATTTAATGTAAATGCAGGGGATTAGGTTCCAAGGAAAATTTTGGGGGGCAGACAAAAGGCATTATATACTGTACAGTACTGTACTGTGGTGGGGAGGTGCCCCTGGTTTACCCCACACAGACACAGCCCACTGCAGGCAATGAGGCAGGCAAGGATGCCAGGAAGCACCTTGCACAGCAGCAGCTTCCCCCCAGAAGAACAGGTGCTGACTTTGCCAGGGGATGCGCTAGGCCTGCCTTTTCCCATCCCCGCTCCACTCCAGGCCCACCTCTTCCCACCCCCACTCCACTTCCTCCCCGGAGCACACTGTGTCCCCGCTCCTCCCCCTCCCTCCCAGCGCTTCCCTGCCGCCAAACAGCTGTTTGGCAGCACTTAGGACTTTCTGGGAGGGAGGGGGAGGAGTGGAGACGCGGCACTTCCCCGCTCCTCCCCCTCCCACCAGTGGCGGATTTAGAGTTAGTGGGGCCCTGTGCTCAGCTTCATTTTTGCTGCCCCATGGGGGAGCATTCTCTCTTATCTCTTCTCCCCCCCACCCACCCCCCGTTTTTCATTCTTTTTTCTCCATTCTCCTCCTGGGGCTCAGGGCTGGGGCTGCAGGGTCTGGGAGGAAGTTAGGGTGTGGGATGGTGCTCAGGGTGGAGTGCGGGGTTTGGGAGGGAGTTAGGGTGCGGGAGGGCGCTCAGGGTGGGGGTGCGGGAGGAGGCTCAGGGCTGGTGCAGGCAGGAGGTGCAGAGCACTTACCTGGGGCAGCTCCTGTTTGGTGCAGGGGGTGTGCAGGTGGCTCTGTGCAGCGCGGCACCGCCCCCATGGCCGCGATTATGGGAGCTGCCCCCACCCCTGGCAGGCAGGGCCACCTGGAACGTAGGGGCTTCAAAACCAGCTGGAGAGAAGCGGCGCTTTGAAGGGGAAAGTGCCCCTTCTCTCCGGCTGCTGGCTGTGCGGCTGCCCCTGCTCCTCCTGAGTCCTCCGGCCCGTGCTCGCAGGGCCGCATTCCGAAAGGGGCTTTAGAGCTGCAGGCCAGGGCCCCGGGGCCCCCTTAGCCCAGGGCCCTGCAGCCCCTCAAGCCCCTGCATTCCGGGTGGCCCTACCTGCTGGGGGGGAGGAGGGGCAGCTTCCCCGCTCGCTCCCTCCCTCCCTCCCAGAAAGTCCTAAGCGCCACCAAACAGCTGTTTGGCGGCAGGGGAAGCGCTGGGAGGGAGGGAGGAAGGGAGGGGGAGGAGGCAGAGAAGAGGAACTTGTGCAATGCTCCCTTGTAAAGTCAGCCAAACGACATTATAAGGGAGCATTGCACAACTTTAAACGAGCACGTTCCCTAATAGAGCAACAACGTAACTACGAAACAATGTTAAGCGGGAGGACGTTAAGTGAGGAGTTACTGTACATGGTATTCCATGACTGAGGTGGGGTAGCTTAGGCTCAGTATCCTTCAGTAATGGGACGCCAAACAGAACTCAAATGGCTACATGCATATTTGCTAATGTGAAGATCCTGCTGTAAACTTCTGCACTTAGAGACCTCATGTAGACAATGGAGGGAAGCTAGCTTCCATCAAGATTACATTGTATAAACATGTGCTACATGAGCTTTTTATACACTAGGAAAACCTAGACCTATAACTGTCCCTTGGTGAAACACCATTGGTGGTAGCCACAGAACCGGTTCAGAAATGAAAACCAGTTTTTGTGAAAAACTTTTGAAGTTGTTTGCCCTATGGAATGTTCCAAATGGCCTGGTTTTCAGAAGCTTTCCTTCCAAAATTGTTATTGAACATGTTACAGAAACAAGGATTTTTATTTATTTATTTATTTTTCAATATACTTATCAGGACAAGGAGGCACTGAATTTTTCACACAGATACAAACGAAAAACAGTCAAAAATGTTGACGGCGTTGACAATTTTTGACTAAAAGTTTCATCTAAAGTGATATCTGTTAGGATATAGATATTCAGGCCTGTCTGCAAAGGCCTAGACTTTAAGAATGTAGGTGTATTCTTATCACTTAGCTAGTTCTAGAGGTATAAAAGAAAGAATCAAAATCACTGTCTGCCGGTGTAAGGGCCTTCTCTTACTGTGACAGTCTGAGGCCCTGTTCTTAGGCTAAGCCTTCGGCTAAGCAGCAGAGGCAGCCATAAGCTGGGAAGCGAATGGCCACATCCTCACATTCCAAACTTAGTCACATTGAAATAAGGCAATCTGGGGCTGTTAGAAAGGTGATCCGATCTATCACCTCCAGAGAAAGGGAAGAGCCTAAAAGATTTAAAGAAAACTTGGTTTGATAGCATCCTGTCTGGCAAGAACTCACTTATCAATAGCTGGGGTGTGAAATCCTCATTTCTGTATTGTTCTATCACTGTAGTCTCCACTTCCCTATTGTTTGTCTATATAATCTCTGTCTGGTTCTGTGATTGTTTCTGTCTGCTGTATAATTAATTTTGGTGGGTGTAAACCAATTAAGGTGGTGGGATATAATTGGTTAAATAATCATGTTACAATATGTTAGGATTGGTTAGTTAGATTTCAGTAAAATGATTGGTTAAGGTATAGCTAAGCAGAACTCAAGTTTTACTATATAGTCTGCAGTCAATCAGGAAGTAAAGGGGGCGGGGAATGGGACGGGGAATGGGGGTGGCAGAATTAGAATCATGTTTTGCTAAGGGTGTGTGTGGAATGGAAACAAGGACACAGGCAAGGCTCTGTGGTGTCAGAGCTGGGAAGGGGGACACTGAGGAAGGAAACTGGAATCATGCTTGCTGGAAGTTCACCCCAATAAACATCAAATTGTTTGCAACTTTGGACTTCGAGTATTGTTGCTCTCTGTTCATGCGAGAAGGACCAGGGAAGTGAGCGGGTGAAGGAATAAGCCCTCTAACAATATCATATGAATGCCTCCTGTAGTTTGCATGGAGATGTAACCCACGCACCTTCTGGGTGTTGTGTTCTGTCCCATCTAGTGGCACCGAGACAACTTAGAGAGAGTTAATTGAGACTGCTCTATGGCCCTTAGCTAACAGCCAGTTGGCTTTTAGCTCATGTAGTAGAGGCTTATAGACTAAGCTCCAGAGGCCCCAGGTTCAATCCCATACGCCAACGACCAGGGTCTGTTGGCATTACAGAGAGACAATGGGTTCTGAGTGACTGGAAAAGATTGTACAAACACGTATGGGTGGAAATCAGACATACTAGCTAATCCCTCTCCCATTCTCTCTCTCTCACACACACACAAATATGTGTTAATATAAAATGGTAATATATAGAGCTAGGCACAGGACAGAAAGACTTCAAGATTTCACTATCTGCCTTTGCTCTGAATTGGAGCAAACCCCCAAAATGACAACGTTCTTCACAAAGGAAAATTCAAGAAAAAAATGTTTTGGGTTGATTAAAATATTTTGTTCAACAAAATCATTGGGATTTTTACTTTTTCAATTTGTTTGGCATTCTAACATATAATTCTTTTGTCTAATATTCCAGATCTGAAAATAATTGAAACAAAAAGTAAATTCAATATGAAAAATCAGAACATTTTGTTCAAAAAAAATGTTGCAATAGGATGCTTTGAGAAGCTGAGTTCAATGGAACAGCATATTTTGATGAAATATGGTTCCATCAAAGTTTCTTCAACCAGATCTAGTAATTAGGCAAATCTAAAAGATATAGTTATTACGTGAAAAATAAGCTACAGCTACAACCATGACCTAAATTCTTCCCAAATAATATAGTTTAAGGCATCTTTTTTTAAATTGTGTTTTACACTCATATTTGGAAATTTAAACAGAAGCAATTTCTATTAATTATGGCAACAATGTATTATTTTTACAAGTAGTCATTCATCATTTTGTCTATTTCTCAAGCTAATTCCATGTGCTACCCAAATAGTTCCTTAGAAAAATGAGGTGGGTTTCCCTAGTTACTATAGCTGTGATACTCCAAAATTAAATAATTTCTTTTAAATTAATCTTGGTCTTGTGATAAGCGTCAAAGGAATTATCTGCTTGCCTAGATTTAATTATGTTGAAGGGAATCTCAAATGCAATTAGCTGCTTAGTAAATAATAGAAGGTTCTTGGTTTTACTACTGGAAAACAGAAGCGGTGTAAATGTCTGAAATGAGCAGCATCTTTGAAAGTATACTGAGAATTAAGTAAGAGTGTGTGACGTGCTGGATCTATTCTACTGAAGTCTATATTTGTGCCACCCACTAAGATCCCACGCCTATCAAGGTAGGCAGATCTTTATCTCCATGAAGAGGTTGACAAGGGTTCTATGTGGGTGGAATCTCAGGTACTTATGTGGCCCCTATTAACATAGCATCTGGGCACCTCCATCACCTCTGAGGTAGGGAAGTATCATTATCTGCCCCGTTTTACAGATGAGGGGCTAAGACACAGAAAGATGTAGATAACTTGCCCAAAAATCATACTGGAAGCCTCTGTGACAGAGGGGAACTGGACCCTGGTCTTCTAAATCAGCACCCTAACTACTAGGCCATCTTTCCTCCAACTTTCCCTATTGCAAGGATCTGCCTACACAGATTGCTTTGAAAAATCAGGGCTTAATTTTGTAAGTTCCTTAGAAAAACCCACACTCCATTTTGAACAGGATGATTACTACTCACATTGACATTGTTCTCTGAGTGTTTATGGTCACAGGTTTTCCCCCCCCTTAATATTTGTTCCATTGTTTTATTAGGGATTATTTTATGTGAGCTGCCTGGCACTAATGTTGAGGCTTTTGTCTGACTCCTAAAATTTGGCAGGTGTTCAGCCCTTCATAGATTTTATGGAGCAACTAGATATAAGGCAGCTTCACCGTGTCTCTAGCACTGAAAAATACAAGGCCGCTATGTAGACCGCTATACGCAAGCTTACATAGTTTAACGCACTTGCCTTAGCTTTTAGATCTGGTGCCAGGAAAACACTCCCGCAGTCATTTTCAAGTAGCACTCCTCAGACCTACCTCCTGGAAGATCACTACTAATTGTAAAATCTCCTAAGAAGGCAGATCTTGAAATAGAAAAAGGATTCTGTTTTCACAGTAACTGGTCCTGTGCTATGATTTTCTATATAGATCCACACTGCCAGCCCACTTTCCACAATTACTCAGAGTCTTTTTTGAGGCATGCCTGAATTACAGATGAAACTGAAGGGGGATTTGGGCCAGGTCCCCTTTATTCCTTCAGGTTCCAGCACAGGGGAAGAAAGTGTGTGATTTGATGGCCTCAAAAGACACTTAATTGCTAGAGTTCCCATGTTCTCATGCCGGGGTGTGCCTGTCCCAAACACATACACCCAAATGGGCAATCAGCTATAACAACCACAATGTCTATGACAGGCAGCTACATTTTTAAAGCTCCATATGCTACATCCGGAACCGTGATTTCTCTCCCATTTGGCTTTTAGTTATCAAGCGTCTCGTGAGCAGAGTTGTGTAAATAATTGGTTATTTTTGGTTTGCTGGCAATCCTGAAAAATAAAAAAACCCTGTGTTGGATTGACCCAGAACCAATTTTTTTTGAAATTTTCACTGAATCGCAAACTAAAAATTAGTTTTGATTTTGAGTGCTGTTTAAAGGGCTTTGGTTTTTTTAAATTAAATTTTAACGTGAAAAGTAATTTTGAATTGAAAAATTGAAATGTTTCATTTCCAAAAGTCTAAATATTTTGACATTTTCTGAATTTTTGTTGTTGTTTTTTGTTTAGATGAACAATTCAACAAATCTGCCAAACCTTTTGTTGTCACCAAATCTGTATTTTTTTAATTAAAAAAAAAGTTTCACCCAGGTCTACTCATGATGCTTTTGTTTTTAAAGGAAAAATGAGACACAAAGTAAAGTCACCTTGCATTATATTGGACTTCTGAAACAGCATCTACTACCAAAATGAGCTTCCACAAGGAGCAAGGAGCTATTTCATATACCTGGAAAACAATGAAGTGTGTGCACACACATTTTTATTTTTTTCTTTCTTAAACTATCCAGCTTTGACCAGTACATCTGCAGTATAGATGCAACATGTGAGGCACACATACTTTTAGTCTCATACTATACTTCACAATGTGGGAGTTGGAAAAACCGCTCAACATTTTTTTAAGTTTGCTGTGTTCACAAAATTCATCCAGATTTGTAAATGTTTCTTTCCATACATTAAACCATGGTTCCTCTACTGCCCCCAAGAATGATTCATTTAAAACACACTCTTTTCTAGCTAATCTAGTGAAGCATGTTCTATGCAATAGTGATACTAGAACCATCCAAAGTTAAGCTGAAAGATCTTTATGGTATATCACATATATTTATTTCTTCCTTACAATTTTTCTCTCTTCTCTATCTGCTCCTTCCCTACTCCATCCCTTTGTATAAATTTTCCACTCTGTTCCATTTTCACCCTATGTTCGTTCCCCTTGGATTTTATTCTCTCTCCCACCTCTCTACTTCCATTTTAAGTCCTTTCTTAGTAAACCATGAACCCAATAATTTTCAAGTTTCAAGTTCAAGATATACTTTCAAACCCATGGTGCTTGATAAAGTTCGAAATAAGGCAAAGCAAGTTTGTCCACCCCAACTAAAATAGCCTTATTTTAGGGCCCATTTTGAGCAAGAGTTTTATTTTCTCCATCTCTGAACATTTTCAGTGTTATAGTTCATATTTTCCATCCTGCTTTCAAACAGACTTGGAAAGCTGTGATAGTATGCACAGGTCAGAATGGGTAAACCAACCTACATTCTTTGGGACACTGGAGATGGTTAAAGAAAACTTTTAAAAATTCCTTCATCCCCTCAAGGTAGAGTTTGTCAAGATTCTCCTGTAATTGAAATTTTCTATGGCTATTAAGAACCAAGAGAATAGTAGTTTTTCCCTCTGAATTAAATTGTGCTGCCAGATTTGTATGACATTTCATGATCCAAGCTTTAATTTGTTATACATTGTTCCCAGAAGGTGAGATGAGATTACATGGAGCCATACATTAGTCAGAAGATTTATTTTACACTTACCCACTCAAAGTCCCTTTCTAGTTATTCAAACAGAATGGAGCGATCTTGATTAGTTAATCTCTCTACATCAGCGTTTTTCCACAGAGCACTTCACAGAAATGTTGAAAATTTTTGCAACAATTAAAAAAGCAATTAAAAAGGATTATCAAAATCAAAGTTGATCTTTAATTACTGCATATATCTAGATCTTTATTCCATGATATGCCAGATAAAACACTCTTAAAAATGCTTTGTTAATAGATTTTATTATTGAGAACATAAGAAATTTTGGTCTTTTGAGGATCATCCCATTTCATCATCAACTCCATTTCAGGTTGTCATCTAAAAGTTTGTTCCCCTCAATCTTGCCTGGTTACAGCTGAACAGACCATTCCATTATCTCCTCCCCACAATGAAAGGAGGTCACCTCACAGTCTGAGTGCACAGCTCCAACTTCCACTATGGAAAATTACGGTGAAAAAATACTGAGCAGATACGTGTCTTGTGTCTAGCTGAAGTCTTCTCACTGTAGTATCCGCAACTGTCTTTCAGTGCTTTTATGTCCTGTTAGCTCTATAGAGCCAATAGGAAAAAGAAAGTGTGAGCTGAATGGCATTCTTCCTTGTGCATCATCTACAGCCCACAGAATGGTTTGCTAGAAGCCTGGACACCTGTGCAAACCCACTCAAGGCAACGGAACTGCCCAGCTGTCTCAGAGGGTGTAATTTGAAGGCACAGGTATTACTGTGGATGGTTTTGGCCTGCAAACCCTTTAGGACTGGTGAAGGTGCACAAGAAGGGAAGAATCCAGATTGACTGCCAGGGTCCAGGCTAAGTTTGAGGAATTCTGGTTCAGTTCACATTAGCATCCAAGGTTGCACCTATGGAAAATTTGCAAGCATTTTATCACACCAGTGCAGCTCTTCAGGTGCTACAGGAGGTGAAGACTGTAGAACCGACATGCATCTTATCTAATTCCCAGAAAGCATTTTTATCACCGTGTCATCTAACCAAAATTAAGGGGACACAGCAGTATAGACACCTGTGCCTTACCTGCACTACACCTTCCACCAGTGGAGCTGCATCATTAAAGACAAACACATACAAATGTCCCTAGTCTAGACAATGCCCAAATTTCTGCATCGCTATGAGTACCATCTTTGAAAGATCTGATCCTTGGTGATCTTTGGGCAGAAAGGGGTATGCAGTGAGTGTGAGAGTGCACAATGGCCTTGAATGAAACATTCAGATCAATAGCTGACCAAATATTTCTAAGGGGGACTAGAGGCAAGAGGCTCTTATGTTTCCCCCTTAAACATCCCTTGGGCTTGACCCTGAAAACCCTCATCCACGGGAGTCATCCCAATGAAATGGGACCACTCACATGAGAGGTGTTTTTTGTAATTGCAATTGCATTTACATTGATGTTCAAGTCAAGTGTGTGAGTCTAAATGTCTTAACCATTCACTAGCTGAGGGAAGAGCATTGTTCAAGTCCGGGAGGGAACCAGGCAGCCTTTGCCGATGGATGCTCCTTGCAAATATATGATCTACATCTTCTAATTGGCCACAGCAACAAAGGGGAGAGTCACAAAGGCCCCACTTATACTCATTTCAACACATCTGATCACTGGACATCTGAAGCAATTCAGGTTTGCCCACGGATGGCATGGAAGATCAAAAACCAGAGCGGTTGGACTGTTGGATCTGTCATGAGATAGGCATTGGCTAAGTTTGGAGCATGTCCTTGCTACCTTGTACATCATCTGGAAGTGACACCAAGGTTCTTTAAAGGAATTGTCCAGACAAGATGGCATGAATTAAGGTGGTACATCAGTGGACTAGACACATCTTTAAACAGAGTTAGATGTGGCATGTCTTGAACCCTAAGTAGCGGATTCTGCAAAGAGACTTGTTGCCTGATGCAGGGCCAGATTTCCCATTAGGCACAGTGGGCACGTGCCTAGGGGCAGCAGCAATCTAGGGGTGCCTAAAAATTCAAATTTTACCACTCCCTGGTCCCGGCAGGGATCGGGGCTGGGGCCGAGGCCGGGGCCGGCTGAGGGGGAGACGGCTTCAAGAAGCCCTGCTGGAGCACTCCTTGCTCAGCCCAGTGGACAGAGTCACCTCCAAGAAGGGCCAGTGAGTGTGGCCTGGGGGCAGGGCTTGGGAGAGTGGATCTCTGGGGGGTAGGGCGTGGGGGGATCTGGGTAGTGGGGGTAGGGAAGGTCTATATGTGTTGGGGCGCTGGGCAGTGGGGGGGGGTCTGTGGGCGGAGGGGCGCTGGGGCACCTACAATTAAAAGTGGTGGGGTACCCCTGCCACCCGCGGCAGTTAGAAGCTCCGAGCACCCCATAGCTCCTGGCCACCATGGGTGGTGGGGGGGAGATCTGAGCCCCTGCACCTAGGGGCACCCATGGTGTAAATCTGGCCCTGGCCTGATATGAGAAGGGGCAACATTGGACAGGACTGCAAATCAGTCTAGTTGGTCTCATGGTACATGAGATTGGGACCTTGATTTTGCACTTGGTTTGTATTCTATTTATGATCAGCACCTTATCAGAGTTACTGATGACCAGCGTCTGTACTGAAAGACAGCCATTGATTTTTGCAGTTTGAAAAAGTTTTTTGTTGTTGTTTTTTGTTTTTTAATTTTAAGAAATTCAAATGCAAGCAAAAAGGTGAGAAACCATTTTGCCTTAATAGTTTATCTGGATGCAGAACCAAAATGTCGTTCCGAAATGAGATAGTAAATGGACTATGAAAAAGGCTTTCCCACCAGACTATCCAAATCTCTGTGACTAAGCATAAATCAGATTAGGATAATCCAGCCCTTCATATCTTGACAGGTGTCTACTGGTACCATTGTGGGGCATGGAACATCTAGGAAAGGGTTAATCAGATGTCAGAAGTGGTTACTGTCATGCCTGCTAGGTATGTTCAGATAATTAGTTTATTCTGATGTTGTTAATGCTTCCTCCTCTTGCTCCTTTCATTTTATTTGTTTTATCCAGAGAGTTTATAGTCTAAATATACAAACATGGATGAGGGAAGGGGATGCAAAAGAAACAAAGTGACTGAGCAATGAAGTTTATAACTATTATTTATATTTCAATAGAGCCTAGGGGCCCCAATAGAGACATGACTGAAATACAAAAAACACAGGATGCCATGACCAAAGTTAAAGACAGTCCCTGCCCCAAAGATCTTACAATCTAAATAGACAAGACAGACAAAAGGCAAAAGAGGAAACAGGCACAGAGAGGCTAAGTGACTTTTCCCACGGTCAGACAACAGATTAAGTGACAGAAATGGGATCAGACCCCACATTTAACCTAACAGACTTCCATTTCAGGGCCCTGTCCACTACACCTCGGTGTGTCCAGGATCAATGTTGTATGACTAGTCATCAGAATCACATGGTATTTTTTTCTTCCCTCTTGTTCAATGACTGAAAATTTTAAACTGGGGGCGGGGGGGAGGGAAATAAACTTCTGGTATGAATTTTTGGACAGATAAGTTCATGCTATATTCATGTAACTTTTGGAATTCACAAACATCTTCACAAATACTCAGCAGTTGTCCAAATACTCAGGAATGATGAAAAACATGACCCCACAAACCAAAGTGAGATTGGGGTTAAATTCATGTAGCTATGCATGACTCAAATACCTCTCATCCATATCCTTCTGGGGGTGGGTGGAAATCTTTGTCAAGCTTTCAGGAGACACCATAGTGAAGTAATCTCTTAGGACTCAATCCTATAATGTGATAGGCATGACTGTGGAAGGTCTACCTGCAAACATCATACCATAGGAGCCGGCCTTAGCTCTGCATAAACCTCATATTGTTGGTTTCCCAGTTTGCCTCTGGACACCTAATTTCTTTAACTCTAAACACAACACACACCATGTATTTTGTATTTTGTGGTCATGTCTCTATTGGCACTTAAACTGAATTTGGGTGCCACATTTTAAACATGGTACCAGTCAAATTACTTTATAACCACTCAAGCAAACAGTGTTAGAAACCAGTTTAACTGGAACAGTGTGTAAACAAGGTGCCAAGGTGTTTTAGTTCTTTAGTTGTTATGAAAATGTGTGTGTGTGAGAGAGAGAGAGAGAGAGAGAGAGGGAAAGACAGACATATTATTGTAATTTACAGGGATTATGTTTATTTATCTGAAGGGATCTGAAAACATTTGAATATATCAGGACATTTTTAAAGGCTAATTTTTAAACATCTTCTTTGTCAAAGCTGGTAAATATTTGACCAAGAAAATGTGACAGAAAATTCAGTTGACCTCTGAAGAGTGAATGTGAAATATGGAAACTAAATTCAATCCTTTGACTGTTAAATAGAGGGATTTTATTCTGTCATTAGGTGCAAATCTATCTGCAGCCTTCCCTATGAAGCCACTTTGGACATTAGGGAGAAAACTCGGGCTCCATAATTAAGAATGAGTTGAAGTGTGCACTTAAAGCGGGGGTGCAAATACTATATTATGTCAGAAAAAAATACTGCATAACTTCTGTCAAATTGCAGCACTTATTCTTTGAACATGGAATGTTTTTCTTGAGAATTTACAAGTAAATACATTAATTAGTTTATGAGTTAAAATGAATGTTAACAGGTTTTTTTTTAAAGAAATGTAGCATCACATGAAACCCAGATATAGACTAGAGCTGAAGTATTTGTTTAAGGTTAATGGTTATTTTTTGCTGTTATTCTTCATAACTGAAAATTTTTCCAGCAGAGGCTGAAGAAAATGTTCTACTTCGGGGAATTCCATGAAGAATTGCCCCCTTTCAAAATGGCTGCCATCTCCTACTGTGCTCAGTGGGATTGAGGCCACAGGTGGCCCTTAGCAAAGATTGCCAAGGTCTTCTTACAGTACACCTCTCTGCTTCTTGACAGCCTTGTGGACCATCATCTTCCCTGAGGGAACAATGGGCGATAATGACCATTTTGAAAGAGGACATTCATGGCCATAAACATATGCCTATTGTATCGTGTTGCTAGAAGGCAGAGATAAAGTTGTTGAGTTCCCTAACCCTGCTTTTGCATACATTAACAAAGGGAAGGCTGTTATTAATGACAATTAGTGAGATCTGATAGACTCATTGCCTGGCTTTTATGTTTAAGTGTAAGGTATTAATGAAACCTACATGTTTGTTAACCATACACCTCCTGGGTGTGCTGTTCTGTCCCCTCTAGTGGCACTGAGACCACTTAGAGCTTAACAAGTCTGCTCCACAGCCTTAGCTAAGGGCCATGTGACTTTTAGCTCATGCAGTAGAGGCAGATGCATTTAGCTCCAGAAGTCTCAGGTTCAATCCTACCCACGGGCGACCCGGATCTGTTGGTGTTACATTTGGATTGCTGAAAATTGATAAATCCAACTATAAAACCCTACCCCAGAATTTAACACTTAATCCAAGCTCACTCAAAGTCCAGACCAGTAAAACCTGACTGGAGTGTGGGGTTAGTAATAAAACTCAAAGCCAGGGAAGATTTGAGTTCTTTTTTTGAGCATTTTTTATAATTTTTATCTATTTAAATGTTCACAGTTCCAGGAAATTATGGGGAGCTCAGACAGCAATGATTTAATGTTGAGATTCAAAATGTTAAAGCTAGCTTGTTTCAGGGAGCAAATATAGTTCTCCTTCCCAACAATAGAGTTAGGCCATTGTTCAGTGTTTTTAGACTTGCTCTTATGCTGGAATTTTATGCTATGGCATGACTGAAATCCCAGTGTTCTCCAAATCTTTTCTTTTTAATATCTGGATTCTTTTCTAATTATTTTCAGATTAATTTCTAGCTAATACATAAGGATAAAATTTGGTGTATGACCTATAACCTTAAGTATGTTGTAATTCTGTTACCAATCTCCTGATTTCATGTGCTGCTTAATAAGTACCACATGTGAAGCATTGAATTCTTCTGTGTTAATACAGCCTAATGATTTAGAAAATCTTTCAGCTACTATCCTTCATTTTAATATTGTCTGCAATCAAAAGATGACAATTCTTACATCTAATAGAATCTCTTTAGACTACATATGCTGTATATAGGATGCCTCAATCTTGACTTACCTCTCAAAGAAGGGTTTGACCCAAAAACCAGTGATGTAAATGGAAGTTTTTCCACTAACTTCAATGGGTTTGGGATTATGCCCTGTGCAAACACATACTTCACACACTGCCCGTCTAACACTTCTAAAATACAACTCCTCTTGTAAAATGCCATGGGCCTGCAGTAATGTTTGAAAATGAGCTATATATCCAAAGGTTACTGGACCAGTGGTGGTAAAAAATATTGTGATAGGTCTTTGCAAATACAGCCAATTATAGATTGAAAATCCTTCTTAGGAGCAGAGACTGTTCTGTGATCAGTTACATTCAGGTTTTAATGTATAGATTGAAGGAATGAAAAGGCTGTTGGTAATGACTTTTGCAACTGGCCAAATGATATCCCTGAAAACAATGTAATCCCTAGAACCCTTGCTCATTGCCAATTGTGCAATTGGAGCCACAGGCTTCCACAGCTCAGCCAATAAGCACCTCCAGATTTTCACTTATGTTTCAACAATAAAAGCCCAAATGCAGACCATTTCCCCTCCAACCCCAACGCTACTGATCGTTCTATTACCATGGCAACCAACTCCTGCTGGCATGATCAAGAAAAAACCTGATTTGGGATTTTAATTAATTGCTTGGAAATGGAAATGTAACAGTGACTGGCAGTTCAACTAAGCACGTTTGCAAAGTGAATAAAAATAGAATTTCTGAAATACTTGAAATTGTTTCACTGGATATAACCCACTTTTTTTTTTTAACTAGACACCTTAATTTATTCTGCTCCATAAAGTAAATCTGCCAAATGTACTAAGCCATTTTGTCAACACAAATCATTTTGGCAAATACTTTAATCCTTCTTCTTAACAAAATGTATTGTATTAAAAAAAAAAATCTAACCCATCAGTGTAAACCCATAGGTTCCATCTGAAAGTACGCCTTCTCCACCAGTAGGTCACATTTATAAAAGGCTTTCATCTTGTCTTCACAAAAGAGGCTTTGCTTCTTTTGATGCACGTGAATATCTCCCATTAACATTTACGGCAGTTACACCCTGGCATTCAGAAAAGAATAGATCAGAAAGCACTTTCATTTGTTTTACCTCCAATGCTCAGTGGTTTGTGCATTGGCCTCCTAAACCCAGGGTTGTGAGTTCAACCCTTGAGGGGGCCATTTAGGGATATGGGGCAAAAATTGCTTGGATGATTTTAATTGGGGATTGGTCCTGCTTTGAATAGGGGGTTGGACTAGATGATCTCCTGAGATCCCTGCTAACCCTCATATTCTATGTGTGGGTTTTTTAATAGCAATGCACTGGTGAGTGTGCACATACACTATTGCCCTTTACTGGATGATATCAGAACTGCTCAGTTGTGTGTCACAGATCCTATACTGCTGACAGCTAATACACATCTCCTATATTTCCTGCTATTTTGGGAGCAGGAGGATCAGGATTGTGTCTCCACTTACGTTTCCATATATTTATTATACTATATTGGGTTTAATGGGGAAGGGATAGCTTTAAAAGATTTTGAGGCTCTAATATGTCTGATAAAGCATCTGAAATTGGATGCAAACTTTTATGGAAGCATCAAGTCCTTCAAGTGCATCACTATGCTGTGACATTTATGTGTCTGCCTGTACCATAAAACACAGTATGGGCATTTTGATGCAATGGCTTCATAGTGCAATGTCATGGTGAATCGAAAAATGTTATGTGTGACAGGGTCTATCAGGCCTTCTCTGTCCTGTGCTGGGGGCATCAGCACCTTGTCATTCCCCTACTTAAGGAAAATCTGCTCGAGCTGGGCTACCAATGAAATTTAGTCCTTCCGAGGCTTAGAAGGGCCAGGAAGAGACACTGACCAATAGTTTTGACTGAATTCAAGTTTTGTTTTTTTACAACTTCAACGGTTAATATCTATGTTTATTTTTAAGCATTTTTTTCTGATTCTTATTGATTTAAATTTTCTCAGTTGGGCAAAATTATGGGTTTTAAGAATTTTTTAAAAAATGTATCTGTATCTATTTAAATGCTCACAGTTCCAGGAAATTATGGGGAGCTCAGACAATTGGGAGGGACAGACAACAATTATTTAATAACAATCGATGTTGAGATTCGAACAGTTAAAGCTTTATAACGGGTAAAACACAAATTGTCAACAGCACCTGTCAAAACACACAAAGCAAATATCCTGAAATCAAACTCCACACGTTCTCAAGCAGCGTTTTTCTTACTTTGCCTATCTGTAAATTTTGATTATTATCAATGAACACATTTTTTCATTGGTTTGTGTGTGTGTGGTGAAACCAACATTTGCCGATAAAAAAACGAATCCTTCCAAGCCTACCAATAGGGAGTCAGCAGACCACTTAAGAAGACTTGCCTGCTTCCTCTGCGGGAAAATCTGAGTGAAACTGGAAAAGGAGAAGAATTCCTAAATACTAGCCCAGGACTCGGTCAGAGCCTTGGCTGAAACACTGACTAAGCAGCCACCTTTTTAGTTTGACTGAAGGCACAGCCAGCCAGTTTTTGAGTTTGATGATTGTTAACCATCTAAGATTGGTGCTGAGCTCATGACATGGGCTGTTCTGTTCAGCCTGGCTGCCACATTAGGACATTGCATTAAGCCCCAAAATAGAGTCCAAATTCTTTAACATCTGCAAGCCAGGGTTATAGGGTGAAGGCTCACCCTGCTGAAATTAGAACAATCCCAAATAATACCAGGAAAGGGAACATCCCTACCTAATTCCTGGAATGCTTTGGTCTTCCCACCAGCCTCTGGTTCTTTACCTTGATGCCATACAGCTCTACTTATTTAAAATAAAAATTATAACGATTTGCCCCACACTAACTTGTTTATATTTACATTTTCTTAAAATCTCCCTTCAGGCAGTGTCTATTAAAGTACAGCCACAACCTTGCACCCCCACCTTACCATTTAAGATCACAGGACAATACTTCTAGGCCTCAGTGGTTTAACTATGGCTTCGGCTACATAGGAGGTCAGACAAGATTATCACAATGGTCCCTTCTGGCCTTGGACTCTATGAATCTGTGAACTGCATTTGGGGTACAGTTCTCCTCACCAACCTCCACACTGGGATTCTCACTTTTCATTCTGTTCTCTAGAGCACATCCTTCACTCAGTCCACACGCTGACCTCCGACTGACGATCGTGTGGCTCAGGTGATAGGTCACTGTGCTACAAGACCTGCATGGAATGGAAGATGTGTGAGCTGCCTTGGAAATTCTCAACCCTTGGGTCTATTCTGCCATTGACTTGTTGTGTGCCCTTGGACAACTTGCGTAACCTCCCATGCCTCAGTTTCTCCATCCCAAAATGGAGATAATATTGACCCAGGAATAAAAAATTCATTAAGAGCTAAGTATTATTGTGCCACTGGAAACTGTACCACTGATCAGGGTGCAATATGAAAATGCAACAGAGATCTGTCTGTTATCTTTCTTTTTATTTCTGTATCATCTCTTCATATTTATAAGGCTATTATCTCCATGCTATGTCAGCACTGTAATATAATATAATCACTTGCGAGTTGTATTTAAGTGCGATGGATTTTACCTATTAATAACACTGCACTTATCTTTAAAGCGATTCACAACCTAATTAATTCTCACAGCATCTTCTCCATGTGAGGCAGGTAAGACAACTGTTATTACCCCCATTACACATATTATGATTATTACCTATTATGCAAGGAAACAAGGTTGAGTTACTTATCCAATCTCCCAGAGAGAGAGAATGTTAAAGGGAGGCTTAGCACGCAGAAGTAGTGAGTCCGGGGCCTAATTCTTAGACCACCACAGCACCTGGGCAACATTGCCTATTACATCATAATTACATAATTCATTAATCACTACGTGCAAGAAAACAACAAGGGACTCTTTGTCTGAGATCATCTAATTAAAAAAAATTAAAGCTCCCAAATCAACCAGCCTCCTCTGTGCCAGTGCACGGTGACTCAGCAAGCTTATGAAACAACTTTATTGAGTTGGCTGCTTCTGCTTCAGGTGGCTTATTTTGTTGGCATTGCTGAGCAATCGGAATAATACGGGCTCTGGCTTTCTGCATCTTCAAGGCAAGGAGGATGCATGCCAGAGAGATTTCTACAAGAGGAAGCAGAGAAAAAGCCAAAGAGATGTAGCAAGACGTAGCCTTGTGATATCACCAGCTAGGTAGAAGAAGTGGAGGGGAAAACAAATGTTTCGTTCCATAATGGCAGAGAAGGATTTCTCCTGGAGAGGGTAAAATCTCCTTCACCAGAATGTGGACTTCTCTTTGTTGCAAGGCAGCTTTAGGCACTGACATTTGGTTCCAGGTAAACATACATTTAGGATGCAAAACTGCATCCCTGAACTTCAATGGGAGGTTTTGGTTGAGGATCAGTCCCATAGTCCTGTTTCACCTGCATTAGCTATTGCCAAGGTTTATGAATGACATTAATCAAACAGAAGTTGGTCAGATAAATGATATTACCTTACCTGCCTTGTCTCATTAATATATAAAGTAATTAAAGAAGGAAAACAGAGATAAACAAACAAAAACAATTACCCCAAGTGAAGGAGGCCTCAGTACAGTGCATTGGCAGCATGTTACTAACTAATCTCACCAATTGGTAGGATGGCCTATATGTTAATAGCTTCCCACATGCTGGGAATACAGTGGGCAGATATCTACCAACTGCCTCCTTGTATAAGAGCGGCTCTTCTGACATCTATACTGAATGCCAACAAAAACATTGTGCATCGAGATGGAAAAAAATACATGTCAGTTAATTACTCACTGTGGGGTGTTCTGTGGCAGCTTGACAATGTAGCCATAGAAATATATATATATAAATAATCTTGCTGTAATAAATAAAAAACAAGATACAGCTGATATTGACGCACCTGAATGTTATAAGGGGGAGGAGCAAACTTCAAAAGGTTTGGAGCTTAGTTTCATAAAAACACACCAAGACCTTTGGATTTTTATCCGAACGATCCAGTAACTTCTTGAGTCTGAAAGTGAAATGGCAGAACAGGGTTGCCTTTGCGGTGTCCTCATGCTTTTGACACCATGCTTGGTAGAAATCCAGAAGTGCAGGGGTGCCGGGTGTGGGGGGATGTGGGGGGGAAGCCTCTCTCTTGCTTTCTCAGTGAGATGGATACACAGTTGTTAGCATCCTGTTGGCATAAAAAGAAAAGAAGAGGCGGCTGGCAGAATTCTCTTCATTTGCACCTTTCAAACAAGCATCGCCCCCACAGGGCACCAATTTGCAAGCCCCTATGAACATGTTAGTGAATACGTTTGGCAAAAAAAAATTAATTGATTTTTTTTTTAAGTTGACCAGTGCTTAAAAACTGATTGAAAAACAGTAAACTGTTTTCACAAACACATTTTAAAATATTTCTATATTAATGCAAATACACAGGGGATTCTGAGCTCCGATACTGAATGTTCACAGCTAGTAAATTTTAAACTGTACATTTTCAGTCTGCGCTTTATTGATTAGTTACATAATTCATCCAATCAGGGTGCAAAGAGATCACCACACGACTTACATTTCTCACGAAAGCAGCATGAATGTTTAGTATTTGCAAAGAATAATCTGCAAGCTCAGACTTGTCCCCCAAAGAAATTTGTGAATGGTTTTAACAATTTAAACAAAATCTTGATCTTTTTATGGTCCGTTTGAAAGAGACAAAATTTGTCTGATAAATTATTCTTTGGGAATTATTCACCCAGATGTACTGGTTTAAAAGCTGTAAAGGAGAAAGAGAGAAATTTCATTTCACAAAGTATTTAGAAATTTCAGAATTTGGCTTCATTACTAACTGCAACAAAACCTGAAATTCACCATAAAGGAAAATCCTGGAAAAAATGGTTTTGAGTGGATCAAAATGAGTTAGATGTTTTTTATTTTAGATTATTTTGAAATATGTAATATAATACAAAATATACATTTAAAAAAATGTTCTGAAAATGCCAAAATGGGATGTTTTGACACTGTTAGAATGTTTTTCTTATTTTTTCTCTGAAACAAAATTTTGGCAAAATCAACATTATTTTTCAAAGCATTTCTATTACAATGGAACTGCATTCTCCAACAGAAACTAGTTCTATCAAAGATTTCCCAACCAGGTATAAAATATTGCAGATTTTCCCCATTTCCGCCCCCTCGCCCCCCGCCTTTTTGTGAAAATTTTGATGTTTCAAAAATTTACCAATGAGCTGTAACTAGTAGGGCTCCCATATATTGATCATTGAAGTTAATGTGACTGTTTTGGGTCCAGCAATCCAGGAACACACAAGAAGTTGCAGGATTGAGGACCCAGGTTTTTCCCACAGATATTTGTCATCACTATCTTTACAAAAATTACAGATTTCATCCTGCAAGATCTGTCTGTAATTTTTCCTGCAAAATTTGAAGCAAGAACAAAAATAAGTTTTATTTTTATTCTAGCCTGTGATTATTTCTCCCACTGGTAGGAAACAGTGCAATGTTTAGATGTTTTGATACTATTTCAATGTATTGGGCTGTCAATCAGATGTGTCAGAATATCAGGGTTGGAAGGGACCTCAGGAGGTCATCTAGTCCAACCCCCTGCTCAAAGCAGGACCAATCCCGAACTAAATCATCCCATCCAGGGCTTTGTCAAGCCTGACCTTTGTCCCTTCTTGAACTACTAATAGTAAATTGCTTTTAGTATTTTAATAAGCATAAAGCAAATTAACCATAGCAAGTTGTCCCTGTAAGAAAGGCTTTGTACATACTACCAGATTATAATTTAACATATTTGTTTCGTTGAATTTAAATGATCAGTCAACGTTATATTGAACTGCTTGCTGCAAGAAAAAAAATATCAAGATGGTATATGTGTCAATTTTGAAGTAGTAATTATAGTTATATACAGTAAAGTATTTATTAAATTATCAAATTAATACACCTTTTGACATGTCAGGGTTTGTGGGTAATTATAGTTTACTATTGCGGTAATAATTTGTATGATTTATGATACCTATGAAGCAGTACTGAGAGCCAAAAAGCTGTCTGGCATAATTACTGTTAAGAGGTATGATCAACAGATATCTCCAGCCAAAAGAACACAGCCCTAAGGGTAACAGACTCAAACAAACAGAAGCCACCTCAGATGTTCACTTCACAGTGTGTCCTTTCTCACCTAAAATACAGCCCACCCACTGCTCTGACTTACATCAACAAAGACACATTTGCTTGAGCATCATTGTTTTCCACAAATAATGTCGTTCTCATGATTGTAATTGTGTCATGATTCTTGCCAGATTGTATGTGTGTGTGTGTGTGAAACAAATAGGGAAATGGTTTGATTTAGGTGAAGCAATTTGGAGCATCTCACTCTCATGATGCTTGGTTCCCAGTGGAAATGGAAATAATTTCTGAGGCTCCGTTATTACTTATTTATGTGTGGGTCCCAGGACCCACAATATTCTGTTGGAAGACTATTGCAGCAAAACATAATACGTCCTGCAAATTCTTAGCGAGTGTAGGGGACAGCTTTCTGAGTCATAAAGTTGAGGAAACAATGAGGAGTTCATCCATTTTGGATATAGTTTTGCCCACCAGGGATGAATTAGTTGAAGGTGGTTGGGAACTTGGGAGGAAGTGATCATGATGATAGAATTCAAGATCCTATGGAAAGGAGGACTTAAGAACAAGCAAAACAAGGACACTGGACTTCAGAAAGGTGGATTTCAACCAACTCAGAGAAATAGTAGGCAAAGGTCCCATGGAGAAAATTATGAAGAAAAGGAGTCGAAGGGGGGTGACAGTTCTTAAAAGATGTAATATTAGAGGCTCAACAGCAAGCTATTCCGATGCAGAGGAAAGATAAGAAGAGCCACAGGAGGCCAATGTGGCTGCACAAGGAGTTTTTAGCTATCTAAAACCCCAAAGGGATACATGGAAGTAGGGGCATGTCACTAAGGAAGTATTCATGGAAATAGCGTGAGCATGTAGAGACAAAATCAAGCCAAGGCAAAGAATGAGTTACAGCTGGCAAGAAATATTAGAGAAAACAAGAAGGGGTTCTTCAAATATGTCAGACAAAAAAGAAAGATCAAGGATGTTGTGGGTCCACTGTTCAATGGAGGCAGTGAGCTGGTAACAGAAGGATAGGAAGGCAGAGCTGCTCAATGCCTACTTTGCTTCAGTCTTCTCATAAAAAATAACATGTGACGGGACTACTAGCGAAGTTGCCATAGAAAAAAAAGGGGAAGGGATGCAGATCAGGATAAGTAAAGAACACGTCAGAGATCTTCTGACCAATTTGAATGAATTCAGATCAGTGGGGCTGGGTGCTATTCACCCAAGAGTACTGAAGGAATTAGCTGAAGAAATCGCTGAGCCACTGGAAATAATATTTACAAACTCATGGATGATAGCCGGAATACTGGAGAAGGGCTAACGTAGTGCCCATGTTTAAAAAGGGGGGGAAAGGAGGAACAGGGGATAGACCAGTCAACCTGACTTCAACTTTAAAAACAACAATTTTTTTTTTTGCCAAACATGTTCACTAACTAGCTGAAGTTAGAATATTACTATATCTATTACTTGTAGTGCTTAGTAGCCTTAGTCATGGATCAGGACTTCATTGTGCTAGGCACTGTACAAAACACTGGAGAAAAAGACAGTCAAAGAACTTACCATCTAAGTAGCAGAATATTAGTGGAAGGAGAACACAATGGGCCAATCTGAGTTGCAAGACAGAAGCCGAAGGCACAGAGCTGAACTGCCCAAAGGAGAACACAAGATGGTATTATGCCTCAGGGCACCCGTACACATACGAAAGGACCAACCATGACACAGCCCAAAATGGACTCAAACATGGCTAAAACAAATGTGTTAAAATATCTGTGCCTAGCACAACAGATTCCTGGTCCTTGACTAGGGGTCATAAGTGTTACGGTAATATAAATAATAATAAATACTTGAAAGGACTTCTTTTTTTTTGAAGTGTTCTATGTATTAGATTAATGTATTTTTTTTTAAAAATGATGTACCAAATTCCAAACTCTTTGTTCACCTTTGATTCTGTCCCCATTCTGACGTACTTCTTTTGACTTCAACAGTCCCTTGTCAACATCAGGCCTAGAGCCAGTCAAAAAATGCCAATTATTTTTCATGGGAATTTTTTTTTTCTTCAAAATTTCCCACAGTGATTTGTTGTCATTTTAAAGTAAAAGTGAAATTGAAAACCAAAAATATTTCCACTTTGATGTCTCTTCGCCCCCCTTTTCCAGTGGCAAAAAGGGTAAAGGAGAAAGCGGTGGGAAAGGGGGAAGGAATAAAGAGAGAAAAGGAGAGAAATGAAAAACAGAAAAGAAAAAAAATCAATTCTGAAAACTGAAAAAACTTTTTAGTTTTGGGGGTTTTTTTCAATCAAAAAATGAAAACCTTGAAATTACATTTAAAATGCCATATTTTGTTAAAAAAATATGTGATGGAAAATATTCAATGAGCTCCAGCAAAGGCCAAGGGTGAGCTCCAGGAAGAAGAGAGAGGATGGTCCAGTAGCTAGAGTACTAGCCTTGGATTCAGCAAATCTGGGTTCAAGTCCCTGATCTGCCACACACTGCTTGTGTGATATTAGGCAAGTCACTTAATCTCTCTGTGCCTCATTTCCCCATCTCTAAAACAGGGCTGATAGTATCTACCTCACAGGGAAGTTGTGAGGTATTCAGATACTATGGCAGTAGAAGCCAGTATGTAAGTACTTAAGATGGATAGATTCCCCTGGAGTTATGCTCAAATATTCAAGCTTTACAGAGGTGAGGTGAAATCCACCCTCTCAACTGAGAGCCAGGGAGAATGGCAGCCTTTCCATTAACCTCCATGGCTGCTATTCCAGCCCTCTGAACCCAATGAGTGGGGCACTGGGCCCAATGTATCTGCACAGCTGTTGGCCTGTGCCATAAAATGTGGAGACACCCCCCATGGGGCTGTTCTATTTGTGGTCACCTCCCCATCATACAGAACCTATGAACGTCCAGAAGGCTCTGTTCAATTTTACACTGCCTGAATAAACACCATGGGACAGATCCTCAGCTGGTGTAAATTGGTGTAGCACCAGCTGGGGGTCTGGGCCATTATATATCAATTTCATGCTGTAGCTTTTTTAATTAAACTTTTTAACCTTTTATTTTTTTTACTACTACAGAATCAGCATGTATAATGTGATCCTTTGGGACCAAAAGCATTAAGTTTTATTGTAAGTAGGCTTGGCAGAATTCATTTTGTTTAAAATTTTGATGGATAATATCAACATGTAAGCATTTTTTTCCAATTTTTATCTATTTACATGTTCACAGTTGCAGGAAATTATGGGGGCTATACATTGGGGGCGGGGGATGATCAGATGATAATTATTTAATGACAGTAGATGTGGAGATTCAAAGTTAAATCTTTATCACCATTAAAACACAAATTGTAAACATCACGTCATCATATACAAAGCAAATATCCTTAACTCAAACTCAATAAGTTCTTAAGCAGCATTTTTCTTATTTTGCCTATTTGTAAATTTCAATTATTATCACTGGAAATAGTTTTTCGTCCCTTTGTGTGTGTACGGTAAAATTGACGTTGACTGACATTTACCCATAAAAATCTAATCCTTCCAAGCCCACTGATTAGTTACTTTTATCATCTTATCCACCCCCTCCAGCCAGTACAATATTGTTCTGTATGGTAAATCTGTTTTTGTTGTGAACGTGGAAATATTTCTGTCTGTGGTAAATTCAGCCAGGGCCCGATTTGCTGAGGAATCCTCTATTAACCCCTGTAGTTTTGTTGGTGCAAATAACTATAGGGGTGAGTGATTGCAGACCTAGTTGATGGCATTTAGACATCTAATTCTCAGATCACGCCTTCCGTGTCAAGTACATCACCTGTGCCTATAAAACGGCACCAGCCTCTATTTGAGACTTTGTCACTGGTGCTTAGAAACATTGCGTTCACTGATTGAAATGAAAAAAAAAATGGCTCATATGCCTAAATACTTGGAAAACGTCACTTTTCATACACAAATACTCATGAAGCAGACATTGCTAGTTTCACGCAACATCAAATTAGTTATAAATAAGGTTGGGCACCTCTGGAGCTTAAGAAGTTCCTAAAAATGTGATTTTGGTAGTCAATAAAATGAGTCACAATCACATACACATGCTAATCCTATGTAGTACACACACACCCTGTTCGACAAGCTCATCACGAGGGACTTATTTCTGCAAGAGTTCAAGCGTCATTTAGGACACTATTGCTGTAACAAGCTGTGACTGCCTACAAGTAAAAACCCCATGGCCGTCAATGCAGGATTGAGCCCTACAATTTCAGCTCCAAGAGCTTTTTTTGATAACTTGAGCTAAAAGTTCAGCTCCATTAGCTGGCAGTAGTAGATTCTTAGGCCTGGTCTACACTGGGGGGGGGGGGGTGTCGATCTAAGATATGCAACTTCAGCTATGAGAATAGTGTAGCTGAAGTCGACGTATCTTAGATCAAATTAAAATTACTTACTTCGCGTCCTCGTGGCGCTGGATCGACAGCCGCGGCTCCCCCGTCGACTTTGCTTCCGCCTCTCGCACTGCTGGAGTTCAGCAGTCGATGGGAGAGTGATCGGGGATCGATTTATCACGTCTACACTACACGTGATAAATCGATCTCCGATAGATCGATCGCTACCCGCCGATCTGGCAGGTAGTGTAGACGTACCCTTAAGTTGTGTGTGTACCAGGCATGACACACATCTTTGAAAACTTAAGAGAAGACTTGGTATGAGTTTGATTCTAAAAACGGGCAATCTTTTTTTAACTAAACCATTTCACTCCTTCTTCTCAGAGATATTCTTGATCTCAGTGCAGAGGCACATCCTACTGTAAATATAGTAACTTACAGAAAGCTTTAAACTATCTAGTTTAAGTATTTCCTGAGTGCCTATCTGCTTGATACCTAGGCATTGTTTCATGGAAATAACAGCTGATGTGTATGATTGGAATTTCCTTTTCTTTTTACAGTACTTTACAGGAGAGAAGCTAATAAAAAGGTAATTGTGATTACTTAAATCCTCCCTTTTAATATTACAACAGACAGTCAGTGATGATGACGTGATTCATTACTTGCCTATAATGTTAATTGCACATGATTAGCCATTTCACACTATGATAGCTGGCAATTGGAGATATGATTCATAAAGTGCTATTGTCAAGCAAATCTGCAAATCTGTTTGATTTAGGTTAAAAGAGAAGGTGATAGGTTGTGCAAAAAGAAAAAACCCAGAATAAAGAGAAGACACCGACATAATTTGCGGTTCTATTTTTATGTGAACAACAAGGTTTACAGTGAGGAACTGTTGGATACAGTTTCGGTGAGCAAGGATTTTGCAGAGAGATTAGATCAGTTACAAATTGCTAAATCTGATGACTTAGATAAAAATTTAACCAGAGGCTTTGAAAGAGGTAGAACATGTTTCTGTGGAAAAGTGAGTGCCCCGTACCTGTGATACAGAACTAATACAGAGGGACGGATTGCCTGTGCCCTGTGGTTAAAAGAGAAAGGAGAAGAAATCATTCATTTGGGGAGAGCAGGGTATTACCCTTCCACAGAATGAGCTGATGGGCCCCACCCACACCTTGATGATCCCCTGTGATCTTGGGGACCCCATAGGAGGCCAACACCATCTGCACAAAAGCCCTTTGCCTCCAACTAAGCTCTATAGCTTTGATGCGTACCCCCATACTCCCTTCTGAGATGGCTCCATTGCAGCCACATTATCACCAATTTACCCTGGCCTGTCCTTCACTGATCCTTGGACACCAATGAATGAGGGATTTCCCCCATGGAAGGGGCTCTGGCTGCACCACTCCTCCCAGACAATACCCAAGGGCTCTGTGGGAGGACAACGTAATCTCCTTCCCTCATCCAGTGCAGGGCACACTAACTCCCCATCCTCAAGCAGTCCAGTCCCTGCCCCTTCTCCAATGCGATCTGAACCCCACAGAGAGGGGGGTCTGAGAAAGGGAGGGTAGTGCCATGTTTTCCGCTAAATGATGCTGCTGCTGCTGCTGCTTCTGATGGAGTCTCATGTCAATGTTGATGTATGAGCATTCAGCAAACACGGTGTCATTCCCATTAAATAACAGCTGATAAGGCAATAGGCAATCTAGAAATAGCTAATTAAAATCTTAAAAGTGAGTGGATGAAACCAATGGAAACTCGCAAGAACCTTCCCAGTTATGTCATATTTCTCAAGTCAATGGTCTCAAGGAGTAAACATAAACCTGGTAGGCAGGAAATCCCGAGATTCTAATCCTTTCTCTGACACTGTCTCCATACATTGTCAATTGCCTAGATAGCATGGTAATTTATTATTTATAAATACACAGATAGATTAGATTAGCTAGAGCAAGATTAGATTAGACAGAGCAAATCACTTAAACTTTCACTGTCTCCGTTTTCTCCATTGTAAAACAAGGATAACAATACTTACCTATTGTACATGGATATTGTGAGGCTTAATTAATCTCCGTAAAGTGTTTTGAAGTATCGTTATTACTACTCTGGAACAAACTGATCTCAGCCAACTGATCTACAGGGAGTTAAGAATGGTAAGCCAAGAGGAAGTTATTAAATGATAAGTATGAGAAGAAATTGCTGCAGTGCTCTATTTCCATACAGCTTGGTATTAGCATTGCAGATCATTCCACAATAAGATTGGTTACCTTTAAGTCTCTGTGCTCACTGAAGTCCTGCCTGTCGTGATGATGAACGTATTTCTGTGTGCAAATCTGTCTGCATCTCCGAAAGGCTGATCCTGTACTAATGAAGACAGTGACAGTTTTGACATTGTCTTAGAATATGTCTGTGCAGCAGAAGCTGTGCCCGGGGCTAGTCTACCCAAGCTAGCTTGAATCCAGCTAGAGTGGGTAAAAATAGCAGGGAGGCCAACACTGCATGGGCTAGTGAGCCGAGTGTGTGCCAGAGTCCATGGCAGGCTTGTATTATCTACCCTACACTATCTTCACTGCTGTTAGTCCTACACTGCTCGCACACGCTAGCCAGTGCACAGATTTTAATGCATAGACATGACCTTAAGTGGGAGCAGGTTCAGGGGCTGAGTCCAAAATAAGGAAACTAGTATGTGGATCAGCATAAGTGTGGTAAGTGTATCAGACTACCATGACCCCATCCACCTTACACTACATTGCTAAAGATCAGGGACTGGCAGAATTATCCGCCAACCAAATAAGGCTTGCAGGCCTGATCCAAAACCCATTCAAATCAATGGCAAAACTCCCATTGACTTCAATGATCTTTGGTTCAGACCCGAAATCAGAGGATAATACCATGTTGGCAAAGATCTTTGCAAGGGATGGATTTTTTGAGAAACAGTTTAAAAACTTCTATCTCTAGTAACAACAAAGAAGAAGGAGAACTTCTCAGACCTTTGTTGAAATGTCGGACCCAAAATCTAAATAACTTTAAATTTGTTTTAATCTGAGAGTTAAAAAGTCTCAATTCTAAAGTACCTTTTGATTTTTCTGAGGTATAGGAAAAACTAGCTCAGATACAGACTATTTGAGTGTAAGATCTTCAGGACAGGGTCTGCCTTCACTTGAGTCTTTTACAGGCCTAAGCACGTTGTCAGCACTTAACAAATAACATTAATTGTAATGCTTGTTTTCACATATCCCTTCACTCCTTGGTACTGGCTGGGATTGGAAACAGTGGATTATTTCCAAATGGAAACAGGGCACACTGGAAATCACATGAAAAAAACCTGGCCACATGAAAGTCTTCAATCCAATTGTGAAGACTCATTAGGATTAAGTAACTCAGACTATGAGACTGTGGAATGAATTTCCCCAGGGACTAGGGACTATCACAAATCTCACCACTTTCTGCTCCAAGTGCAAGGTGCATATCTTTGACCTGCCTTCTTTAAAATAAGCACATAGCAACAGACATATTTAACCAAAACAAATAACAACACAAGACCAACACAAGACGCTCCACATGCTTCTCCCTCTGGGGAGAACAAACACTTGGCAGGCGTGTAAGTCACATTGTTGAATTTGTTACTGGAAGGCACTCAGATACTATAGTGATGAGAATAGTATAAAACCCTAAATCAAATAGAATGGATAAGGTCTGAATATGTGTCCAGACATCTCTAATACTTATCTACAGAAATATCTGGGCCAAGATTTTCCAAAACAGGAGTCTACAGTTAGGCTCCTAAATCCCTAAGTAAGTGAAGTGACCTGATTTTCAAGGTTGTGAGCACTTGTAGCTCTCATTGACTTTAACAGGATGTGCTGGATGCTGAATACTTCTGAAAATCAGGCCACAATTCAGCAAAGCACCTAACTTTAAGTATGTGCTTAAAGGGACTTAACATATGCTCAAGTGTTTTGCTGTACAGGGACAGACACTCATGTTCTTTGCTGAATCAGGGTCTTATTTAGGTGTCTAAATCTGGATTTCAGATCCTAATTGAAGACTCCTATTTTAGAAAATCTCAGCCCTAGTTCGTTCAGTACATTGAATCCAAACAAAACATTAAAGATTTGTCCATCACCATTATTTTTTTAAAATCTGCCATGCCAATGCCAGAAAATAACCACGTGGCTAATAACTTTGGAGACCTCATGAAAATCAGTTTTTGTTTCCTATCCTAGTTCTGTACCAAGTCCTTAACTAGAGAAGGAATCCAAGGCTGCAAAGTTCACATCCCAATTTGGACCCAATATTTTACAAAACTGAGAATATGAACTAAATTTTGGTACAGGCTTACCTCTGCTTCCATCAAAAACATCCCCAGAGTTGTGATCTTACTGATGCTGTTGGTGAAAAAGCAGTGGTCCATGAACAGGGTTTTAGGTGCTATTGTAATATAAACAATAATAATAACTAAGATTTTTTTTGGCATGACCAACTGGTATATAAATTGAAAATGTTGCTGTTAAAACATCTGTCGTTCAATACAGTTCCCATCAATATTCTCCATTGGCCCTCTCCCCGTGCAGTCATTTATATAAGGGCAAAATGGGTACAAAATGCTTCTATTCTGATTAGGGAGCATTTTACATCCACCGTGCCTCAGTGTAAATGATGACACAAGTAAAGAGCAATGGAGACTCAGAGTCCGTCTACACACAAATGCACTAATGTAATAAAACCGGTTTGGTTAAACTGGTGCCAGTCACAATGTGGACATTCTAATTTCTGTTTAAGAGTGGCTTATTTCAGTTTATCTCAAACCTGTTCCTAGCTGGTTTAAGCTAAACTGAAATAAGCTTTATTTAAAATTGAAAGAAGTGTGTTAGGTTATATTAAATTAGTGTAAACATCACACCTTTAGTTCCACTAACACAGCCATGCATCAACATAAGGCCATAGGCTCTGTGTGGCGGGGGGCTTGTCTACACCGCCCTCCGGTTCAGGGGTGTGGATAGCAGTGTGCACCAAAGTGCTGCGCTGTTACTCCCCAGTGTAGATACTGCGGGTGTGAACTAAAAGGTTTCTACTTTGTGTTAAATGTAGTCCTCTTTAAACAGGACTACATTCGTACGAACTAGAAACCTTTTAGTACTCACACACAACATCCAGAGAGGCGTTACAGTGCAGCACTTGTGCATATGAGTGAATGAGAGAGAGTGAAAGAAACTAAAAATAGATCGCATGAGTGGCAAAAATAAAACCTTCTACGCCCTGAGAGGGTATTAGTAAAAATGAAGAGTTAAAAAAATGCAATTTTAAAAGAACTATTAAAAAAATTACCTAATCTCCATAGTTCAGAGCCTCACCCAGACAGCTATGTGAGACAGTAGGACCCGCAGGCAGTTAATACTTCTGTACAGTAGCACTTAACATCTTCACTGCACTGTACACAAACATTAACTAATTAATACTCACTAGACCCATGGAGAAGTAAGAACTAATATCCCCTTTTTGTAGATGGGGTGAATGAAAGACAAAGGAGCGGAGGAACAAATTTTCAAAGGGGCTTCTGAGTTTCTGAGCTCCTCAATTTGTAGGGGCATAAGCCCGGTTGTAAAAAACAGCCAAAAATGGAGGCACCCCCAAATTAGAGGCTACTTTTGAAAATTTGGCTCGCCCTGAGTAACTTGCCTGACACCACATGGGCTCCAATCCAGTAAAGCCCTTAAGCACATGCTTAATTTTAAGCACGTGGATAGATCTGCTGAAGTCAATGTGACTACTTTCATGCCTAAATTGAGTGTGTGCTTACATGTTTTGCTGGATCAGTGCCTTAGTGTGTTAGTGTCAAGAACCAGACTAAAAACTCTGGAGTTCCAGTTCCCACTATGTTCTGTCCCGTAGACCCATTCTGCCTTTGTTTGTTCATTTCAATGGACCTTTAAATGTTATGCATAGATGACAGATTCCATAATTGCTTTAAATGTGGACCCTATGATAGTAACACCATGTTGTTGTCTACTTATCCATCCATAGTAGTTATATCATAGTATTTGAGTTCCTTACAATTTTTTATTTTAATTAAAATTAGCTTCAGGGTTTTTTTTCATTAAAAAATCTTTACATACTTTTCAAACATTAATTATGCTGCAAGACAATGCCCCTGTGAGGTACTGCTACATCAGTATTACAGATAGGCAAACTGAGGGACTAAGAAGATAAGTGATCTGCTAAGGGGCTTCTAAGCCTGTGGTGGAACCAGGAATGAAAATGAATTGTCCTGATTTAGACTCATAGATTTTAGGCCAGAAGGGCCCATCATGATCATCTAGTCTGACTCCCTGCACATTGCAGGCGACAGAACTTCACCTACCCACTCCTGTAATCGACACATAACTTCTGGCTGAGTTACTGAAGACCTCAAATCATGATTTAAAGCACTGGTTTACAACCTTTTTTCAGTTGCGGACCCCTGACAAATTTCAAATGGAGGTGTGGACACTTTTGGAAATCTGAGACACAGTCTGTGGACCCCCAGGACCACTGATTTAAAGACTTCAAGCAGAATTTTTTTGCGGAAACCAATATGGTCACAATTGATACATTGGTTGCTGTTGCTGCTTCTGGTGAAGGTAATGTTTGTTTGTTATTTCGTTACCAATGCTAATTGACGTAGGGCTCTCCCTACATCTCTGTGAAGTGAAGCCTGAGGCCTGGTCGACTCTTAAAATTTAGCTTCACGTAGCTATGTTGCTCGACGTGTGAAAAATTCACATCCCTGAGCAAAGTAGCTAGGCTGATCTAACCCCCCTTTGCAGATGTAGCTAGTTCGATGGAAGCTTCTGTTGACCTAGCTATCACCACCTGGGAGAGATGGAATTCCTACCCTGATGGAAAAAGCCCTTCTGTTGCTGTAGGCTGCATAGACTCATAGACTTTAAGGTCAGAAGGGACCATTATGATCATCTAGTCTGACCTCCTGCATGATGCAAGCCACAAAAGCCGACCCACCCACTCCTGGAATAATTCTCTCCCTTGACTCAGCTGTTGAAGTCCCCAAATCATGATTTAAAGACTTCAAGTTGCACAGAATCCTCCAGCAAGCGACCCCTGCCCCATGCTTCAGAGGAAGGCGAAAAACCTCCAGGGCTTCTGCCAATCTACCCTGGAGGAAAATTCCTTCCCGACCCCAAATATGGCGATCAGCTGAACCCTGAGCATGCGGGCAAGACTCTCCAGCCAGACACTTAGGAAAAAGACTTATAATATCCCATCAAAGACTTTTAATATCCCATCACCATGTTATCCCATCAAACCATCCCCTCCATAAACTTATCAAGCTTAATCTTAAAGCCAGAGAGGTCTTTCACCCCCACTGTTTCCCTCGGAAGGCTGTTCCAGAATTTCACTCCTCTGACGGTTAGAAACCTTCGTCTAATTTCAAGCCTAAACTTCCCGACGGCCAATTTGTATCCATGGCGCAATAGCTATATTCCTGTGGTCCCCGTAGTGTAGACAAGCTCTCACTCTTCACAGGAACAGTAGCTCATCACCTTGGCTTCTGAGGTCTGGATTACAACACATTTATCCACGGTAGATTATTGCATGTAGTGTTTTAGAATCTTCCTCCCACTTACTTTTCAGTTTTTGAAATGCTGTCTCAGGGATTTATTCCATTTTTTAAATTTTAGCTGAATAAAATTGTAACATCTAACCTAGCACGGTGAAGGCTGAGGAGAAGGAGAAAACCGATCACGTTCTGGCATGCCAAGCTGAGCACTTGGCCTGCACTAGCAAAACTTGCGAAATTTATTAACTCACCACTTGGGAAATTGTCTCACCCAATATCTTCAGGCGGCACCTTCAGTTTCACTCGTTGCAACACACATTTGGAGAATATATTAGAGATGCTCAGGTTATTTCCAAATCTTAGTCACTGTCATTTGGGTGTGGGCCCTCCTGAGACTATGTTTCAGAAATTGAAAAATAAACTAGAGGTGGAGTTACCAGTACAGGTCTCATCATAACAATGAAAGTCTGGTTTTTATACAGAGATGCAGCAGAAAGGTGAAGCTGCAAGTAATGTTTCACAAACACATAACCTTGATCAGGGTGATTTAAAGGAAGATCATAAATGCTGGAGATGGGATGCACTGGGAGGAGACACACATAGCTATTAAAGTATAGGGCACAACGATATACATGCTATCTGATGTATATCACATATAATCTGATGTAGCATGTTATAATGGCTATCCATTGTTATGTAGGCCTTACATTCAATGGTGATAAAATGCCAGTTAGAACCTAGGTAGACAGAGAATTCTGCTACAGGATTACACAATATTAATAAGAGCTGCTGTGAGATTTTGAAAGTGTCTGTCAGTAGTGTTATCATGTGCCAAATAAATTCTTAAGTAGATGGAGAATTGGATTCATTCCAACAGTCAAAAGTGGGAATGCAAAATTAGTGAGTGGCTTCACATGAACAAACAATACAGCATGTAATCTGCAAAATGATCTTCCAGAATTTGACTTGATAAAGAGTAGACAGCATTAAAAGTAACAAAAATCCAGATGTTATTAGTTTGTAATAAGACAGAAATGTTGTTTAAACGCTACTTTAAGGGTGGGTAAATTCGACTCAATTCTTTTTTTTGGTTGATATTGTCTTTTCTTTTTTGTATAAGATTTTAACATTAAACGCAACATTTAATGCTTCTATTACCTGAAGAAATGCACGTATCCATGTACTGTATGGGATTAGGCTCAGCTGGTTCAGTATAAAAGATTTTATGAAAATTAAGTCTCATTTTCAAAAGAGACAGGCACTTATGACTTTAAGTCTCATTAACTCCTAGGTGCCTAGTCATGTCTGAAAAATGGAAATTGGACTCTCAAGTCACTTGTGCACATCTGAAAATTTTGCACCCATCTTAATTTAAAGTAATAGAGAATTTACCACATATCTTGGTCAGATGGTCCAATGGTTAAATACCCCTCCCCTCCACACATACATACTGTTTAAAATTGGCATTTTATTTCCATCCATTTTAGGAATTTATATGGCCCCCCATTACCATAGTATCCACGTGCCTCACAATTTTTAATGTATTCATCCTCATAACACGCAGATGAGGAACTGAGGCACAGAGAAATGAAAACCGCATCTCCTGAGTCCCAGGCTAGTGCCCTAACTGCTGTCCTAATCCTTCTGCTTGTGTTTTTGGTATGAAACTTTGCAGGCTTCAGCTTCCAATCATTGCATCTTATATCTCTAATATCAGTTATCCTCTCTTTTGGTTGTGTGTTCCCGATTTCCTTCCTTTTGTTTCTCTTTTAACATATTGTCATGACAATCACACAATGTTGATATTATTTGTCTGTTTGTGTCTCTTTTGTCTGTTACAGTCTTTGAAAATCTTTGGCATGAGGTTTTCTTTTAAATTGCTGTATTTATACTGGGAATATTTTCACTGATGCTAACACAATCCCCTTTCTACACTGCTTTAGAATGAGTGTCAAAAAATATTTAATTGGGAGTCATTTAATTTAAGTCAACATGCCATGAATGTGCTTTGACATGAGCTGTGGACACTCTGTAGACTTGCCTTCATTATATTTTTTTTACATTTGAACACAGCTGTAAGAATCCAAATAACTGTTATAATTTTGACCATGACTCAGGACAAAATGTATTTATCATGACATCGGCCAGTTGTGACTAAGACCATATTTCAGCAAGTACTTAAATCCAAAAGTTGGTGAAACTTAAGCTCATGCTTAAGTGCTGGGTTGAATGGAGGGCCAAACCGTGAAAATGATTTGTCCTGGTATATGTTTACCACCACAAAGTTGTGGTCAGCATTGTATCAGCCAACTCCATCCTTCACCATTGTGTTGTTAAACTTAGTAACATTTTGTAATGAATACAACCCCATCAGTACAAACATGGGCAACTCTCTTAAATTAAACACCAGGAGTGAAAAAGATCACCAGTCCTTTTTTCCTGGTGCCTTCATTTTACACCTTAACACTCCATTGTCTGCTCTTCTTTTCTTGCCTGCCACTAACCCGTAGCAGCAGTGTCTAAATAATAGTGATATGCAGGCTGTCCTCTTGACTGAAACCACAAACTCATCAATACATCACAGTATATGGCAATGTCATGTGTTACACACCTGTGCTAGTATAGTGGATAGAGTATTGGACTGAGGGTCAAGAGATCCGGCTTCAATTCTCAGCTCTACCAATTACCTTAGATGAGACATTCCATCCCTCTTATCCTTTGTCTTTCTTGTCTATTTAAATTGCAAGCTCCCTGGGGCTGATGCTCTCTCTTACTGAGGCCTGGTCTACACTCAGAAATTAGATCGATATAACTATGTTGCTCCGGGGCATGAAAAAATCCACATCCGTGAATGACGCCGTTAAACCGACTGAACCTCCGGTATAGACAACTCTAAGTCAAGGGAAGAATTCTCCTGTCGACCTAGCTACTGCCTCTAGGGGAGATGGAGTGCCTAAGATGATGGGAGAGCCCCCCCTATCGGCGTGAGGAGTATCTTCACTCCACAACATGTTAGGAGTAGACAAGACTTAAGTGCGTGTGCAGTTGTAACCCACACACCTTCTGGGTGTGGTGTTCTGTCCCGCCTAGTGGCACCAACACCACTTAGAGAGAGAAAATGAGTTTGCTCTACAGCCTTAGCTAACAGCCCGCTGGCTTTCAGCTCATGCGGTAGAGGCTCATGCACTGAGGTCCCAGGTTCGATGCTGATGAACGGGGTCTGTCAGTGTTACACAGTGATTAGAACAATAGATTCATAGACTTTAAGGTCAGAAGGGACCATTATGATCATCTAGTCTGACCTCCTGCACAACACAGGCCACAGAATCTCATCCACCCACTCCTGTATCAAACGCCTAAACTAGGGGGGAGACTTTTACACAATGGATGATTAACCTGTGGAAGTCACTGCTACATGATAGCACTGAATCCAAGAGCTCAGCAGTCTTTTGTTTAAAGAATGAAACATAAAAAGTGGTAATTAAGTACATCCACAATTACGTAGGGAAGGATACATATCCAAAGTGGTATAAATCCTCATGCTTCCGGGCATAAGACAAAGTAGCACCTATAGGGCCCAGTCAGGATCAAGATTTATTGTGGTAGGTGCTGTAGAAATACATGAAAAGACATAGCCTCTGCGGCAAAGGGCTTACAATCTAAATCAAATGAAGTGTTCAAGAGTAACTCTCTCCCCATTGTGGAATTAAAGCCCAGACCTCTGTGCAACAGGCAACTATTCTCACAGCTGTACTAACGGAGAGACCTCATGTCTTTGTTCTAATGCCGTAGTTCTTGGAACATGGACATTCACCTCCAACAATGGTAAGGAAAGGAGTCGACTATCTCATCGGAGTTGGGGTTTGGCCCATTTGGATACGGCACTTAGCCCTTGGTTATAGGGATTTCCTCATCTCTTTCCTCACCAGCCTTTCTCAGCCAGCTAAGGACTGTGTGTCACTGGCTCTGAGAAACGTCCCCTCAACCAGGAAGATAGTGGGTGTGACATGAAGCCTGAGGACAGGGGTGTCAAGTGAAGAAGATTGGAAAGATCCTCAGGGATTGAAAAAGGATAGAGATGACAGGGAAGAACAAATAATAGCCGCTTTGGGCTCTTTCGGTCTCCATCTTCCAAAAATACTGGACCGATATGTTTGCATTCTACTGTGAGAAGGTTTGACTGGTCACGTCAGCCATCCTCAGTCAACCCCACTGGTTCCCCGTTCATTTCAAAACTACTCCCCTGCCTTGTTTTTTAACCTCTCCATGGATTTGCTTTGCCTTTTCCATGTATATTCAGAGATTCAAAGATCATGGTCTCTACTCTCTCCCCTGCTCCTTCTGTTCATGTAGCATTAGCCTCTTCTCTGTCTATTCACCCTACCTAGCCACCGTTCGTATGAGAACTTTGCCTTTGCAGATACTGCCACCTAAAACACCCTTTCTTTAATCTTCTACCTCAGCAGTTCTCAATATATTTTAACTAGCTCTGAACAGATCTTTTCTCTCTTATCTCTACCTCCCCTCTTCCCTTCCTAACACACCCCCCCCCAAGAACCTCCTTTTCTCCCGCAATCTTCCTTCACCTCCCATTTATTCTTCTTTGCGGTCATATCATGCAAGTGTGCAAAGCATTATGGGAAGCAGACTGGATGGAAGATGCTCTACATAATCCTTATTGCATTATTCACTATCCTGCCGTGTTCTTTATACAGCGGAAACAAGGTGCATGTTTAGCCCCCACTCACGCAAGCTGTTATATGCAGGCAACCCCCTGATTTCAATGGCGCTTCATGTGGGCACAAGGATGTACACTGGGGGCACATGTGTACACTGCTCCAATTCCAGGGTAAGGTCTTATGTTTTAATCGGCTGGTTTCGAGGGTGGCGGTGCAGGGTTTCTGGAGGCAATCAAATCATCTGATTTGTTGTTAGTTCAAGGCACAGACTTCTTGATAGCAGTATTGTCCACCCTAAGTGTTCAAAAATCAGGAGTTATGTTCCAAAAATTCAAGAGATTTTAAAAAGTCTCATAATTATTAGGTCAAATGGGTATATTTGATTTCTGAGTATATTGCGGGCACTCATGTCACATTTTCCAGCCTCACCCATCCCATCTAAGGTCTTATCTGGCTCCCATTACCACAGTAACTGAGCGCCTCATACTCTTTAATATATTTATCCTCACAACACTCCTGGGAGGAAGGGATGTTTTACTATCCCTGTTTCACAGAGGAGGGGACTGAGGCATAGACAGGCTGACTTGCCAAAGGCCACACAGGAAGTCTATGGCTGGAGTAAGAACTTGAATCCAGGTCCCCCTAGTCTTAGGCTAGTGCCCTAAATAGTGGAGCATCCTGCCCTACTGTGAGGTTTACACATTGATTTATTTTTAAATGAAAGAGGAGATTCTCCCCTAATCACATGCCTCCAGGAGCTGTGAATTTCAGAAAAGCACCAGATATTGTGAGAGTCAGAATAAAATCGCGAGCGCTGACAACACTGCAATAGACAGAGCCATTGTTTCTCTTTATGAACGGTCACAATGTTGACTTTGCTACAACCCATAACATTTTTAGCTAAAAGATTTGCTAATAAAACCCAGAGCTTGCAGTTACAGAATTTGAAATTCAGCACGGAAAGGAGCCCCTGCATCTTTAACAGTAACATCATTTCATGTTCCACCCTTCACTGGTGGCAGCTCATCTTGCCAAAGGTGTAGCTCTTCCTTTTATTTAACTGTTGCTCTCTTCCAGAAACCAGCTCACTCAACTGGTTACTCCCACTCACTCTCTCATCCCTGACTGTTTCCCCCCTCCCCCCCTCTCTCTTTTGCTTAGCGTCTTTCCCTGCAAAGCATTGCTTTCCTTACACAGGCTGCTATGGAATATTCCCCCAAGCTCTGGAAAGATCAGTCATACATTACACAGTATGTGTGCAAACTGGCCGGATTACACAGCAGCAGCTCTAGGTTATATAACACCGTGTTCCCGAAACACCTGTAAGAGCTCCCTCCAAAACATTCCATTACCAGCAACTTGCTACAACAGATAGAAGGCCTTTTAAAATGCACACGCCTGGGAACATTCTGAGGCTGGTTCTGTAGCTTGTCTTAATAATACGCAGTTTATCACAATGCTAAACTTTATCTCTGTGCATTGCAACAATGCCACACAATACAGGGGGTGAGGGGGAGCCTGAATTCCTTCGCTTAGTTTTAATTTATAATTTACTATAGATGGGTCGTGGATAGGTGGGTTAATCTGGAGTTATCTGCAGGCATTTGGTATTACCAATTTAGCGTGGCTCTGTCTGCATTTTTATCTCCACAGAGATTCTAAATTAAACACGCATTTAAAAATAATGGCATCTGAACAGAGTGCCTCATTCAATTTCAGTGGGCTGTACTATTTTGTTATGTTTGCATGTTACTCTGTAAATGTTTGTGTTCCTTATCCTGATTACAGATGCAATTTTACAGCCTGTTTATTGATTTTAAAACTTTAGATTACCATTGGCAGCAGCCATAAGGAATCTCATTTGTCAGGCAAGTGTCTAAAGAGAGATTGCAGAAAGAATTTTAGTTCTGATTGATTTGCTCTTGCATTGCCTTTCCACTTGAACTTGTTATAGGAAGTCTACGCATTCATTGTATTGTTTGTATTTGTAAAAAGCCACTGTATCATACTGCTCTATTTAGACACATGCAGAGGTTGTTTATTTTTTACTTTCTTTCTTTCTTAGTCAGTTGAGTTATCCTGTATAAACAGTTTGAAATAAATAAGTGTACACATAAAAATAGATAAGCATTCATGAGATTCTGTGAAGAAAAAAAAAATCTTAGGTACAATATTTCTCAATGTAAATAAGAACTCGAAATAATATTTCATTTTTTAATATTTCTCATCTCCACAGCATTTAAGTCAACGGAAGTTTTGTCTGCGTAAAGAGCTCACATTTGGGCCTGTTAATGCTTACAACAATGACAAAGTACTGTACAAACAGGAACGAATGATTTAGCCCTCATAACAACCCTATGGGCTAAGTAATATCCCCATTTTACAGATGGGAAAACTAACAGCAGAGTAGATAAGTGATTGACTCAAAGCCACAGTGAGCTCTGGGGTTAGAACTCAGGAATGGATTCCGGTAGCTCTGAGGAAATGTAATTTCCCCATTGTCCTAGAAAATTTGGCTCACATCCTAGGCTGCAATAGAGGAGAGCTCTGCCCTGCTCAGGTGCTTAGAGGGTAAAAGGGGTTTTAAGATACCTTTGTGCTCCCCAAGTCCTGTGATTCTCCAGGTGACATGCTGGTTCCCTGTGCAAATTGGAGCAACATGGGGGAGTGCTCTACATTTCACCAGCTACCAGCAGCCCCCTGAAACCAACTGGGCACGAAGAAGCCTTGGCAAATCTCCCTTTCCCTAGCCACATGCTCTGCACCAGAAACTGTGAGGCGGGGCAATATAGAAGCTGCCGTGACATCTCTGTATGCCTGGAAGATCTCTTTATGCTGCACAAATCCTCCTGTAGCTGGATACGCCCACGTTAGGGCAGCTTTGGTCAACAGTGTGGTGCGTAGTGGCACCAATGTACCAAAGAATCTGGGCCATATGTATTTCCACAACAGCTCATGTCTAGCCTTCACCTTGAGAGAACAAGGTCCTTCCAAGTCAGCTCGGAAAGTCATTTGGGGTATAAACAAGGAGAGTTGGGAAGGTCAAGTGTAAACACCAAGGAGGTAGAAGAACTGTTCATGGTGGTACCTGTACAAAGGGCGGACAGAACAACAAGAAACAAAGGGACAGAATTAAGCAAAGGGTAATTTTTATTAAACATCAGGGGCAAAATGTCCCAATGGTAAAATTACCACATTGCTTGGGACACTGAAAACTATCCTGGGCCACGTGTTAGGGAGTGGAAAGTAGAGGATGATCCTGTACTAAGAGAAAGGGAGAATGTACTAAGAGAATGTACTAAGAGAAGGGGAGAAATTGCTTAGATGACAAACTCAATTTATATATCCTACATCACTGATTGCTGCAGACCAAATTCTGTATTCCTTGACTGAGAATGCCCATCTTGTGAATTTAGATCCCCAACTTTCATTAACTGTTATGGAAACTGGGTGTCCAGACCCTCTAGGAAACTGAAATTCTCAGCCTTTACTCAGGCAAAATTCTTGTAGAAATAAATAGGGTGTTTAGCTTATGTTACGGCTATGGAATTTTGCCCAGCAATTCTCTGGACAGGATGGGTTTCACTCTGCTCAATGGAATCAAACTAGTGTACTGGTGCAGGTGCTGTGAGATAAGAATCAGGCCTGATTTTTTCTTTTTACAAGATCTGATGGGTGACATGAGAAGGGAGTTTAAACCAATTCTCTTCTCGCACTGGTGTAACTCCATTGAATTCAATGAGCTGTGTATTATTTACAGCAGCCTGGAAGGAGAATCCAGAGCTCAGAGTATGGTAGGCTTCCTGATGCAAACAGTAAAAGCAAAAGGGAATATCACGCCATCGCTTTTTAAGCAGAACTCCCCATTGAAACCCATGGGTACTTTTATTTAAAAACAGATGGTGTAATATAGCCCAGTGCTTAGATTCTGCCATGCTCTTTTATTGTTTAAATGAGATACACAATAGCATTACTGTCATGATACATCCATTATCATAGTATTAAAACACCAGTAGATCATTTAAAAAAGGAGGAGATACTGCTACATTCCACATGATGGCAGAAGATCTGTTTTTTCTTATTACAAAACCAGGTTTATAGCTTGAGATTGTTCTATTAAATATAGCAAGATAAGCAATCTCCCATATTCTGCAAACTATTTTAGAATAATGTGCTGTCAGGACATAGCCAAAAGGAGACATGTTTTCCTAAATGAAAAATAAATGTGCTAAGGTAGTTTTCGTAAAGTTTACCTATATAATAAAATAATAGAAATATCTTGTAAAATAATACTTACAGGCAACCTGGATTTCAAGGCAGATTTTCTATGTTGTTGCAAACATAATTTAAATGATCTTGAATGGATTTTTTAAAATGTGGGTTTTGCTCTTTATTGCTCTTTTATTATGTATAAAGAAGGCTTTGAGGGTTCTTTGGTTTGATTGTTTCTTTGGGGTGTTTTTGAAAGATTTTTTTGCTTGTATTTTTTCAACCTTAAGAAATAACGAATATCAAGTTTGGTTGCTAACAGATTGAAAGCTTTTAGGGGTTTCAATGTGAGCTCTCATGCATTAATTGAAAGGACAAAGGTGCTATATTTGTAACAATGGCCTTCTTTCTCCAAAGTGTTTATTTGGCATTGGAAAATTAATAATGCCTGGCATTTCATTTGCTTAGCATTCTGTGTCTTGACTCTTGTCCTGTCATCATTTCCCTGGTTTTCCTGTGACAATCGTGTCTTTTGGAATAGACAAGAAATAAATGTATAATGTAAATAAACAGGCAATGTATACTTTTTATTTTTAAACCAAAGCCTCTCATTCTTTCTTTATCTCTCTTAAAAAAGCAAGACAAAAAGGCACAGTTAATCTGTTTGTAGTTGTAAATCACCTTTGAGCAACACAGATGAGTTAATAAATGCTTATGCAAGCTGATGTTCTACAAAAAGTGCATTGAGTTTAGGGTTAAGATTTCACAATATGCTCCAGAAAGAGTGAAACAGAATACTTAAAGTATGGGCTGTGCTGTGAAAAGTGATTCCACAAAGACAGCATCATTTTGCTCAATAGACCTGCTCCCTTTGTGTAGTCATATTTGATAACTTATTTTAACCACTTTTTTTTTTTTTACAACTTTGTACTCCTGTTATCCCTGGAGAGCCAGCTCAGCTTCTGGCTCAGGCATCATGAAAAGAAGTGTTAACTAATTGTCGATGACAATGTCTTCCTTGTTGTTGATGAATGATTAAAAAAATACAAAAACAAACAAACAAAAACTGAGCCTGACTTTCAGCATAACCCAGTTTTCACTTGTAAACTGATCAGATTTTATCTGGTGACACTGGAGCCAATAGAGAGATGAGGTGAGTGAGGTAATATCTTTTATTGGACCAACTTCTGCTGGTGAGAGAAACAAGCTTTGGAGTTTACACAGAGCTCTTCTTCAGGTCTGGGAAATGTACTCAGAGTGTCACAGCTAAATTAAAAGTGGAACAGATTGTTTAACATAAATAGTTAACACATATTCAAGCGATCATTCAAGGTAAAGTAATAGGAGGAAAGAAAGTGGGGGTTTAGCTGGGTGGGGGATTGTAAGCGGGTTATAGATTGTTGTAAGGAGCCATAAATCCAGTGTCTCTGTTCAGTCCATGATTTTTAGTGTCTAGCAAACTTATGCTTTTAAGCCCCTAGGTTCATCTTTTGAAAGTGTTGTGCAGGTTTCCTTTGAGGATGAGGACTGAGAGGTCAGGTATAGAGTGATCGCTTTGTGAAAAGTGTTCAGCCACAGGTGATATGGTAGTTTTGTCATTTTCCTGTGTGATGATCATATTTCAAGAGTGTAGTGATTATCTCGTTCACCTACATAGTTGTTATTGGGGCATTTAGTGCACTGGATGAGGTACACCACATGTTGGGATAGGCATGTGGAGGACCCAGGGATCTTGAAAGGTGTGTTGTGGGGCGTGTTGATCATTGTGACAGTGGAGGTATGTCTGTAGGTTTTGCATCTGTTGTTCTGGCAGGGTCTGGTGCTGCTTTGAGTTGTTGTGTCCTGATATGTGGGGAGTTTGCTTCTGATGATGAGCTTGAAAAGGTTGCGGGGTTGTTTGAAGGCCAGATGAGAGGGTTCAGGAAAGATTTCTTTCACACCTGGGTCTCCATCGAGCATGGATTGTAGCTGTTTGATGATACCCTGTATGCAGGGCCAGCTACAGGGGTTTTTGCCGCCCCAAGCAGCCAAAAAAAAAAAAAAAAAGCCGCGATCGCGATCTGCGGAGGCAATTCGGCGGGAGGTCCTTTGCTCTGAGCGGGAGTGAGGGACCCTCTGCTGAATTGCGGCCGAATAGCCGGACGTGCCGCCCCTCTCCGGAGTGGCCGCCCCAAGCACCTGCTTGTTAAGCTGGTGACTGGAGCCGGCCCTGCCTGTATGGCTTCCAGTGTGAGGTGACAGGTGACAACTAGTGGCGTGCGGTTGAAGGGGGGGTTATTTCTGTATTGAAGCAGGTTCTCTTGGGGTATTTGGGTGGCCTGGGCCATGATGCAATCTACTTCTCTGGTGGAGTGGCTTTGTTTTGTGAAAGCTGTTTTGAGTGTTTTAAATCAGGCACTTCATCTTGAATGATCCCTTTAAATACTTGTTAACTACTTATGCTAAACAATCTGTTCCACCTTCTATTTAGCTGTGATACTCTGAGTACATTTCCCAGGCCCGAAGAAGAGCTCTGTGTAAGCTTGAAAGCTTGTCTATCTCACCAACAGAAGTTGGTCCAATAAAAGATATTACCTCACCCACCTTGTCTCTCTAATATCCTGTGACCGACGGGGCTACAACAACGTTGCATACAACTGGGGCCGATAGTTATTTTCACAAAGTCACTTTTCAGAGTAGAACCACACTTAAAAGATGCTGCTGCCAGGTATAATTTTATACACTTTTAAAAACCAAATGTTCCTACCTATTTTACAAATACAACCATTGATTATCAAAACAGCATTCATTTAAAAAATCTTACTCGATTTTGACTCGTTATGCTGTTACTTTGCTTTTTGCATATCACTCTGGGCAATAAAAATAGACGGGTTACTTTCATTTTAGTTTCTAGTCAGTTTCACATTCAAGGTCTCATGCACTACTACAAAGCTGCAATGACTGGGTTGTAACACTGGAGGGGAATGTTTAATTGTGGGTTTGATTTAAACTCCGGTTATATATACATACATATACTTATTATACATGTACATATTATCATATATATATATGAGGGAGAGAGAGTTGTACCTTAAAGGTTGTTTTTACACAAACCAAAATGTTGAGCTAAGACAGACTTGACTCTGTCCCTTTAATAAAAATGATGCTAAAATGTTAAGAAACTGAAGATGCTGTTTTCCTTTTTCAGTACAAATGTGATCTCGAAACTCCACAAATCAAAATTCTTATCTTGCGTTAGTGCCAACACATAAAGCATGAGTCCTTGGTAGATGAATGTCTACCAGTAGAATACATTATTAGTCTATTTAGCTCAGTGTTCTGTGCTGACCTACTTTAACTCATTCTTAATAATGTGCTGCAATGTCGTAATGTTGATGTCTCAGACATCAGTGATGCATTACTAATACATTATACTTTTCAAAGTGCTGAGATGGTTAAATCAAAGAGATCTGAACATTATTTGTAACGTCAAAAACAAACAAACAAATTGGAGATTATGGATCCTAAAAGAAACACAAAGAAGTTTCATATGAAAGATACTTGATTCATCTTTTTTTAGTTCAATCACAAATAAATTTCCAAATCAAAGTTTTCCTTAGATATGTTGCTCACTTCAGTTTTAATGGCTGGCAATGTTTTTTAATGTAATGTTTAATGGTAGTATTTCCTATCTATTTCCAGAAGTGGGGACTCTCTAGCATGTTCTAAAATGGGCACTGATACGTTTTCAAATAAAGGAAACATATAATATATCACATAATGAGTCAGCTCTTCAGATGGTGACAAATCCCAATTGAAATCAATGATCTATACCAGAGTTGGCTGAAATTTTCTGAATGTGTATTGTTTCACAAGATTTTCTTTCCCCTTAAAAATTCTATTTGCAATGGGGTAAAATATGAAAAACTTTGACAAACCTCTGTTAGTCTATAAGGTGCCACAGGATTCTTTGCTGCTTTGACAAACATGTTTGTAAACATTTTAATATTATTATTCTCCTAATTATTATTATTGGTCAGCTACAGAGCTGGTTGAAAATTTTCACTGCTTGCAAAATTTCATAGAATTTCAACATTTTGAAAAACTAGGGGGGAAAATCAAAAACATTCCCATTATTATTACTGGTATTTCAATCAGCTCCAAGCTAAACCAATATATATTAGCTGATGATCTGAGTCAACCATGTCAGTAGGAGTTTTCCCTAATGTGAACAGAAAGAAGAAAATCAAGACCCTTCTGTGCAACCTAAGCTCCTGCTATTATATATTATATCTGCAGCATCACTGGTGTGCATGGTGCATTACATATTATGGTAGAGCTGTTGCAATGCCATAGTTAAAGCTGCTTTAAATGCAGAACAAAATGCAGAAATTCAGCCTTTCTGTTTTGTATAAAAAACACATTCCATCTTCTCCAAATTTTCAGCATATAATCCCAGAGTACTGCTTGAATTTACTCTTGAGTTTCAAGGAATTTGGTTAATTACTTTCTGAGTTCTAATCAATTAAATGTTGACCTCCAAAAATGTTTGCATTCTGAGCCTCATGATTTTTCTAGTTTAAACAATACAAATGGTAGAAAATCAAAAATTGTACAATATGAGAATTTAGTGGGCTATCTGGAGTCAAGTAATTTTTTTCTTAATAAACAAAAAAGGGGGGCGAGTAGTAATATTCTTTGGCACATCTGAATTTTTATATGCCGCAGCCAGAGGAAAAGTTTTATATCATTCTCTGGCACTGTACGCAAAAGCCTTTTTAAATGGTTTAGGAGTGGATTACAAAGCTGCCTTTTGACATATGCTCTCAGTAAAATTCCCTGCATTCAAAATTAGAGGCAAGAGGAGTACATTTTGCTAGTCCATGTGCTAGTATTTGTGTTGTGTTGGAGAAGATCTTCAATGGAGTAGCTGTGGATTTGTCAAAGACCAGAACCCCATCGAAACGGATCTGCCAGAAGAATAGCTTCACAATGACCAGGATCTTTTACAAAGTAGTTGATGGCATATCAAAGACTGGGTCTCCACAAAACTGTCCGGTTAGTTCGGAAGCAAGTAGCTTAACAAAGAGCAAGATGTAGCAATCTGCATGTAACCAGCAGGGAGGAGCACAGGTTGCAGGAGATAAGAGTTTGGAGGAGGCACCAGGAAGTCAATCTCTTTGCACATGAGTGGAATGCTAGCTGCAGTTGCAGCATCTTTGTAAATAGTTCTCTTAATAGAGAGCTAGGTTAGATTTAAAAACATGGCGTCATCTCACGTCATTACACAGCAGGTGGGACATGGAACAGCTGGGCTGTTTGACAGAGATCCTGTTCTTCATGAAAAGATTCCTGGCTATGCTGAAGATCCTATCTATAAAAACCTGGAAAATTAACACACGAAAATACTGTGTTCTGTGTCAGTTAAGGTTGCTCTGTCCATAACCTATAGTGACAATTTCAGAGTTGTGTCTGTACAACTTACACAGTCTTGTTGATATTATGAAGTTAGAACGTAAGAACGGCCATACTGGGTCAAACCAAAGGTCCATCAAGCCCAGTATCCTGTCCTCTGACCGTGGCCAATGGCAGGTGCCGCAAAGGAAATGAACAGACAGGTTATCATCAAGTGATCCATGCCCTGTTGTTATTATGAACATTGTTGTATCACTGAATGCCTCTTTGGAAATGTGGGAATCACCTGGGGCTGGAAGGGCTGTGTCACTCCTCTGCCAGACCAGGGACAAAGGAGGGTCATTAGGATTTAGACAATAGGCAGCTAAAGAGGTTGCCTGAGTGGGGAAGCCCATTCTTTCCTATGCAGTGGACTGGTGGGGTTGCAGAGTAGAAAGTTACAAGTAGCAGAACAAAGACACCTTTAAAAAGGATGCACAGAGAGAAGACCAAGGGAAGTTTTGGGTAGAAGAGAAAAAGAGGGCTGACCATCCAAGATCAGAGAAGAAAAGCTGGGGTGAGAAAGTTCCGTTTTTCAGAAAACAAGCCATGCATTGCAGCAGAAGGTACGTTCTACTCAGCAGAGAATGCCCTGAAGTAGGGAGGAAACTGAGACAGTGAAATGCATGTAGGTTTTATTATTTTTGTTTGGATCTGTGTATTTTTATGTGATTAATATCAATGACTTTAGAAGCTTATCGAAATGCATGTACGTTTCATGTATTATACCTACCATGTGCCCCTACAAGAAGTAAACTGTGAGCCCAGAAGACCACAGAGCTGGCGTACTGGGAAGGGGCAAATTTAAGCTACAGGGAGAGTGTGAGGGTATTTCTAGTTGGTGTCCTGCAGCATGCTCCCGTGCTCCCAGCATATCTGTGACCTTTATAACCATCCACTCACTCTCCAAATCACGGCAGTAGGCACAATTCTTAGCTTCATCGGTATCAACATATTGGAAGGCTCCTTATGACCAACAGAGGCAAACAGGGGGTCTGCTCCTGCTAGGTTTTCACAAGGAAACATTTGGATCATTGCTGACTTCATTGAAGTCAATGGGAGTTTTGCTTGAGTCAGAACTACGGGATTGAGGCATTCTATTTTGGACATGTGAGAGATACAAACATTGCACAACTCATATGCATTTCTGGATTCTTCTTAAAATAAAGGATACAGCCAACGTCTCATGAAAAGGGCATCCAGATGCTAACAAATGTAACATTGACACTGCAATTTCTGTCTGCAGCCCAGCTTCTTTGTGGTCATGAAAAATCTCCAGTTTAATAATTAAATTCATTTTTCCTTCCCCAAACTACATGTGCAGTTATCAAAACCAGAAAGATCCTTGGCAGCTTCTTGCAGCCAGTCCCATAAAAAGAACCATGCATTCTAATCACATGATTAATTAATGTTCCTGTATCATGCAGTTATGGAATAGATTTACATTCTGATTAACCCTAACACATAACGTTACCTTGGTCATTATTAGGCCTGATTCTCCTTGGGTTTCACCCCATTGTAACTCCATTGGCTTCAGTGGGGTTAGTCCTCATTTACTGTGGCATAACTGAGACAAGCATCAGGCCAGCTGAACGTTTGAACCTATAATCTGATATGTTTTTATAAGGCTACTTTTATCTTGCAGAGTGGCTGCCATGGGTGGTATCTAGAATGCTTTGCATTGGGAAATAAATCTCTTGGGTTCACAATTTGGCCCCTCCTCTATCTCTTCCCCCTGTGCTCCAACCACTGCTGTTTAATGTCATCATTCACTGTACTAGGTCTAAGATCATTTTAAAAATCATTAGGGCCGACATTGTTTTCTGTTTCCTTAAAGCTCTGTTCACAACAACTATGGTGATGTCTAAACAACAACACATCATAAAACCAGCTTTGACAATGCGATTAATGTTATGTAGAGGAAATCTTGTCAAAACTTGATATTATAAAACCAGTCTCAATAATATCTATTTAATATTAAAAATATTTAAATTCTGAACTTCCATTTCTCAGTTCTTCCCTATACTCATCCCAGGAAACTGTTAATATTACTGTCAAGGTGGGCGAGGTAATATCTTTTATTGGTCCAACTGCTGTTAATGAAAGAGACAAGCTTTCAAGCTACACAGAGCTCTTCTTTGGGTCTGGGAAAGGTACTCAGAGTTTCACAGCTAAATGCAAGGTGGAATAGATTGTTTAGCATAAGTAGCGCTGTTTGTGAGTGCTGACAGATATTACCTCTCTAATATCACCACCTTGTCTCTCTAATATCCTGGGACCAGCACGGCAACAACAACACTGCAAACAATATTACTGTCTTCATTTAACAAGCTCACGGTAGGTGTGCATGACTTCTTTGAAGAGAGAATAAAGGCACGGGATCTATTCTGATCTCAGTTACATATTGCTGTAAATCAAGATAAACTCAACTGAAATCATCAGAGTTACGTGGTGTAAAACTGGTGTGAGATGAGAGTTGAGTCTATAGCTCCTGCCCCAAGCAGCTTGCTGCCTAGGTGAGACATGATGGCAGGAGAGATGACATCAATCAGGAGGGAGATCTGGATAAAATACGTTTCTGAGGCATCTTGCTTTTTCCAGGAGTTCCTGTTTTATGTGTGGATTTATTTTTGAACATTGTTATTCATTAGATACCGTTAGGACTTTTTAGGAGGATGCATTACAGCCACAGGGTGATCTCTTCCAAACTCTAAATGTTATTGAAGTTTTTACTAGAGTTGTTTGGAAATTTTCAGACCGACCATTTTTTCCATTTGAAAAATGCCAGTTTGTCGAAAGCTAAAAATGTCGATTTCAATGAAATTTTGTTTAAGGAAAAAAAAACCCAAACCAAAAAGGAGCATTCCGTTTTCATCTTTTCGGAACTGAACATTTTAATTTTCCATTCTGAAATAACTTTTCATTTCAGGATTTTCTTTGTTGGTGTGCTTCTGTTGTTGTTTTTTTTACTTTATACAACATTTAAAAAAAAATCAAAATCAGAATGAAATTTCGATTGCTTCCTGCAGCTCCCACTGGCCGGGGGCAGCAAACCGCTGCCACTGGGAGCTGCGGGCGGCCATGCCTGTGGACGGTCAATGTAAACAAAATGTCTCGCGGCCAGCCAGCGGATTACTCTGATTGTCTGCGTGCCAAAGGTTGCCGACCCCTGCACTAGGAGCTGCTCCAGCCATCTTAGCCCCCACCCCTGAGTTACTAACACGGCTACCCCTCTGATACTTGACACCTCGAGTTGTGAGTTCTGTGCTGGACCTCTTACGGCATGCCTACATTGCAGCTGGGAATGTGTCTCCCAGACCAGGTGGACAGACTCATGCTAGTTCAGCTCAGGTTAGCACACTGAAAATAGCAGGGTGGATGTTGCGGCACTGGCAGACGCTCAGGCTAGCCACCCGAGCTCGGACCCACCCGACCCTCTGAGAGGCGTGATTCTAGTGGTAGTGTAGACATACCTTAAGGACACAGCACAGAATCTTATCCTAGAATTCATAGATTCATTCGATTCCGAGGCCAGAAGGGACCGTTGTGATCATCAAGTCTGACCTCCTGTAGAACACAGGCCAGAGAACTTCCCCAAAATAATTCCTAGAGCAGATCTGTTAGAAAAACATCCACTCTTGATTTAAATATTGCCAGTGATGGAGAATCCACCACGACCCTGGGCAAATTGCGCCAATCGGTAATTACTCTCACTGATAAAATTTTACACCTTATTTCCAGTCTGAATTTGTCTAGCTTCAATTTCCAGTCTTTGGATCTTGTTACCGCTTTCTCTAATTTTTGTGCGCCTATCTAGCATTCAGTTGGTCTTGGAGGGACAGATTAAACAATGTCGTTGAACAAACTGTTATAACATTAAAAATCATATCTGCAAAATAATATGGGAAGACCAGCAACCAAAAAGTCTGAATTTTATCTTCTGACACTTACACAATTGCTGCTGTAAGAATTATATTACACAATCTCTGATATAACACCTACTCTTCACCTTTTTACTGTATATGCCTTGTATTAAACTATAGCTGTCATTTAGGAGAAAGAATATCTCCATTTAAGTTAGTACTGTAACATTAAAAATATTACAGCTCTTGAATTATTCAGGAATCTGATGAAAAACCAACATTTCTGGTTTTTCTCTTTTCTTTTAAAGACTTTTTTTTGCCTTAATGTCATTTGCCATCTTAACTTCTCCGATACTGACGTGGGTTATTGAATTGTGCTTGAAGTAATTTCTAATGGGTCTAAAGGAGGCAAAAAAATGGTCTCCTTAACAAAAAATGACAGTATCTTTCTGTGTGTCCCCCCCTTCCCCCCCCCAACCCCCATCTCTTGTTTTCTTTTTTCATCAGGAAATTCTCAGTCAAGTTAAATATATTTAGCTCTAAACAGACACCTATTCCAACTCTCAGTAACCCCAAACACCATAATCTCTCTTGCTCCCTGTTAGAGTGTGCACACCAGACAGTCAATCTGAAACATTTCACTAGCAAATTTCATATCATAGATACACAATTCAGCACTTTGGAGGAAGGTGAGTTATTTAGGAGAGTGTGTCCTAGTGGATAGGGCACTGGCCTGGGCCTCAGGAGTTCTGGATGTTAGTTCTAGCTCTGCTACTAGCCTACTGGGTGACCTTAGTCAAGTCACTACCCCACTCTGTGCCTCAGTTTCCCCACCTGTAAAGTGGGGATGGTGATACTGACCCCTTTGTAAAGTACTATTGAGATCTGCTTATAAAAAGGGCTCTATAAGAACTAGGTATTATTTTCATTTACTGTAAGTAGGGCTTCTGGATTGGGGAGTTTATTAATCTTATTGTTCAGAGTTTTTTTTTTGCAATTTTTGAGTTCTATTAAATATCCAAAAATCAGGAGGGGTTTGGGGATTTCTTTGATATAGTAATGGGAAGATTTTTTCACATACTTCATAAAAATTCTTGTCTAAATAGGATGTACTTTAATTTGTATTATGAAAAAAAATGGCTTACATGTTATTTTAAGCTTTGTATCCCTGTTACTGAACCCCTGGTTTAGTGTGTTTGTTCCCTAGTGGGATTAATGTAATACTGTTTCAAACAGCACTACTTTAAAGTGCAATAGAGAACTTTTAGTGCACACCAGCAGGGTCTACAGAGACCAACTAATATGCAACATGTTAGTGTGCTTTAGAAATCACATCCCCATTACTGCTCCATGCAGACAAACCCTTAGGTACAAGTCTGGGGGCAGGGACATCACCTAGATAAAACAAAGTGCACTGGGAAAGGAATGAAGTCAACACGAACTGAGTAAGCATTTCTGATGTTTTCCCGGTGTTTATTGGACAAACACCAATTTCATTCTTTTGTTTTTGTATAAGGGGTGTTTTATCAACTGAAATCAGAAGCCCTAACTATGTTTGTACAGCACCTAGCACAATGGGATATCAGTTTCAAGGTACTACCACAATATACATATTAAATAATAACTATAAAGAAATCTATTATTATACGCATTGCTTAAGTACTCATCAACATAAGAACTTGGTGCTCTTACATATATCTAGTACACTCAGAAGTGCTGACTCCGTGGGTGCTCCAGGGCTGGAGCACCCACGGGAAAAAAATAATGGGTGCTCAGCACCCACTGGCAGCCCAACGGATCAGCGCCTCCCCTTCCCATCCAGTGCCTCCCACCCACCACGGATCAGCTGTTTAGCGGTGTGCAGGAGGCACTGGGGGGAGGAGTGGGGGGCAGGAAGAGGTGGGGGCTTGGGGGAAGGGGTGGAGTGGGGGCAGGGACTGGGGCGGAGCAGGGGCAGGAAGAGGCAGGGCGGCGGTGGGGCTTGAGGGAAGGGGTGGAGTGGGGGTGGGGGCAGGGGCCTGGGGCAGAGTGGGGGTCGAGCACCCCCAGGGAACAGAGGAAGTCGGTGCCTCTGAGTACACTGCATGCCTTCTAATGGGAGTCTAGGTCTCCTCTGTCTTTTTACGCTAACTTTATCAATGGAGATTAGAATCCAAGTGGAATCAGAGGAGTCCTTCCTCCCTAAGGAAAATACACACTTCTCCCACTATTGCAATATTCCCTGAACATTGGTGACTATTGCAATATTCCCTGAACAGAGGTGACTATTGCAATATTCCCTGAACATTGTAAGTCTTAGACTCAGTCTAATCTTAGGTGAAAGCTTGTTACATGCCTACAATCCCTTCACTGAAAAAGCTTTTCCTCCATCTTCTGCAAAATTCAACCTTGAACTCTTATCTGCTGAAGTGACCCACAAAATGCAACGGCTGTTCTGGGATGCAGAGTGAGAGGTTCTGTGGAGGTCCCTGTGGCAACCAGGTTCCAGCCTATTTAGGGCTTTATCAATGGGGACCTGCAACAGGACTTGTTTTTCACAGTGCAGACCATGAAGCACTGGCATACTGTGTTCTTGACACTATCATGCTTGTAGATTGACTGCTTCATGCTGCACCATAGATAGAAAACGGTTGTTTTGGGTCACTGCTGTCCCCTAGGATTGCAGGTATAGAGAAGTCCCGCAGGGTTGAGCATCATCCTGACAGAAAGCAAACAGACACCCTCCACTGATGGTGTTATAAAGGACTACCAGCTCTTCAAAGCATTTTGCTAGGCAGCATCACTGCTGTTGTGCATGTGTGATGGCCGCCATCTTGGCTAACACCCCAGGAATAGAATCAGGGACCTGTGGCGCTTGAAGTATGAGTTGATACAGCTTGAGCTAACGCTCTCTAGCTAGAGCTGTAATACACCCATAGCCTGCATGGATTGTGTCCAGAGGAGTGCCGGTAATGCACAGTCCCCAGGAGCGCCGCCAGCTTTTTCACCACCCTAGGCGGCGGAAGGTCCTGCCCCGAAATCCCGCCCCCGACAGAGGCAGCGGAAGGTCCCGCCCCCAAAATACCACCGACGACCGGGGCACCGGCGCCCCCCAAATGTTAGTGCCCTAGGCGACCGCCTAGGTCACCTAATGGGTAGCGCCGGCCCTAACAGTCCCCAGTGGTTTACACATGGACAGTTTGAAAATCGACCTGGACATTACTTGGTTAAATGCACATTCTTTGATTTATATATGTTTGTGTTGATTTGGTTTCATTGCGATTCAATTTATGCCACTCAATTACAGGAATAAACTAGGTTTTGGCTTACAGGGGTTAAAAAAAAATGGTTACCAGGACTGCTGGTATTGAAAGTCAAACATGCTGTATCCCTACCTTGTCGTTTCTTCAGACATAAACTCAAACTTCAATTAATTCAGCTAGATACTTGGGCCATAACTCTGTCATAAAGAAAGAATGAAACATTTTCCATTTCAGAGTACAGGCATACAAAGAGAGGTGATATAAGTCCAACTCGCTGACATACTGAGAGGGATTTTCATTTGAATTGTTTAGGTTTCAGTCAGCTTTATTACTTTATTAATCAGTATAAATCAATGTTATTGCTCTTGCTTTTAAATCATTACAGTTCCGTGTTGGTTCTATTGCAACCTTTTGGGGAGGGGACAGAGAAGAGGGGAGGGAGGATAATAATTTGAATAAAAAATAATTTCAGTGAACAGCTCTACCACTCACGATGAATCTCGGAATTATACAAGTTATTTTACCAAAGATTATTGCATCACAATCCTGGTATTTAAAAACTAGTGAATCTGATTTTCAATTAATCTAAAGCCACTTTACACAGATCTGAAAATGTAACGGGGCTTAAATGTGGATCTAAACTTGTTTACACCTCTCTGGCAGTGGAAAGCAGCCTTGAAGCGAGCCCTTTACACTGCTAGAGCAGCATAAAGGGACTTTACCCTGAGAATCAAGCCCAGTTTATCCACTGAAAAGGATTCGAGAAAAACTCTCTTCCTGTTAGTATGCAGAAGGACTGATCTCGCTCAGAGGTGCTTCACCTGCCAGTTGTGATTTATTTGCCATTTCTTACAATGTCTCACTTTGATTATTAATGATAATGATTTGATTTATGAGTTCTGCCTGCTGAATATTCTCTGTTGCCAAAGAAGGGGCAATGTCTGGAGATGAACTGCCTCTGGTGGGGATTGGCTCAATGGCACAGCCAGTCCTGCTGCTCTTCGCTGATGGTTTGAATCCAGCTCACATCTGTGCTAGCTGGTAGTCACTGTCACTTGATAGCTCTTTGGTGGCATATATAAAATAGTCTCAGCCCAGCTGAGAGTGGGAGGAAAACTGCCTCCCAAAACAATCTATTATAAACAGCAGTCTGAACAGAGAGGTCAAGGAATAATTGACCATGGAAACTACAGTATCCTCCCACACTTAGAATGGATCCTTATCCTGAAACTAACCTGGATCTCACCATCATCTCAGCTTATCTCTGTAGTTATTATTGTTAATTATTTTTATTGCAGTAGTGTCTTGAAGCCTCAATCTATTTGGGCCTAGGCGCTGTACAAACGTATATAATAAATAACAGTCCTTTCCACAAAGAGTTTAGACTCTAACAGGCAAGATTTAATAAGAGGGTGAAACTAACAAGCAGGCGGGGTAGGGTAACAGTAATAATGGGGTGTTTTAACAATGGCAGAATTCATAGGTGAAGTACCAGACTTATCAAAATCCATAAGATATAAAGTGAATTCTGTGTCCTGTTCCATCAGACTGGAGCAAATCTCCAATCCCTTACTCCGTTTTAATTCAGCCTTTACTCAAGCTAAACTCCTGCTGAGTTTGGAGAGAGATTAGTTTGAGTGAGCCACCAGTTGGGCAAATATGAAACTGAATTTCAAATACTCATTCTCACCTACCGTTTGCATTCGTTTGGTCACAAACATTCACTAGGTAGGATTATCATTCATAAAAGGTTTGGGCAGACCTAAGCTTGTATCCAGAGCTGCAATTGGTTCTGTGATTAAACAAATTTGGCTTTAGGAGGGAGCAGGGAGGAGCCCACTTAGCCAACAGCCCAAGCCTGTGTATAACTGGTAGAACCATCCTATCCTTTCTCATCATATGAAGAGGCTGTCACAGCCCTTGTTTCTCCCAGAGTTGATTCTTCCTTAACAGCAGTGCTCATGTAGCCAGCCTGCTAGGGAGGCAGATCTTGTGGTTAAGACACTGAACATAGACTTATGAGGTCTGGATTCGACTCCTGGCTCTGACACAGGCGACCCCTGTGATCTTGCAAGTCACTTAATCTTTTGGTGCCTGAGCTCTCCGTCTGTAAAATGACAGCATTTCATTATTCATTTACAGAGTGACTAGCAAAATGGGCCCCCAATCTTGGTTAGGGCATCTAGGTGCTAGTGTAATCCACTGGTCAATATGTGTTATGTGTCCAAACCTGTGCCTGATCCAGAGAGAATGGGAGTCTGTGACCATGGGTGGCAGGTATAATATGCCAGGGGAGGTTAAGCCTCCCCTAACCCCGCCCATGCTCCACCCTCTCCACCGAAGCCAGTGGGGGCTCACCCCAGCTGGTGGCCAGCAGGCGGCTGGGGCCAGCGACCTGGGGTCCGGGCCTCTGGCCTGGTGCTGGGGCCAGTGGGTGGCCTGGCACTGGGGCTTTTGGTGAGGGCAGCCGGCGACCTGGCGCTGGGGCTGGGGCTGGGGCCAGCCGGTGACCTGGTGCTGGGGCGCGTAGTTTGGCTGGGCTGCCTCCATCCGTGGGAGTAGGGGGGCAGTGGGGGCTCTGGCGGAAGGGGCGGGGCCAATGACTAGCCTCCCCGAAGTGGGGGCTCACATGCCACCCATGTCTGTGACAGCTAGCGCTGGAGAGCTTGGCTCTTTACCACTTATATGATGCCAGCCATCTTGACCAATAAACCAGGGACTGAACCAGAGATCACGAAGTGCGACAGCTCTCTAGTAATCGATGTATAACCTCTCTGAAACCTGCCTTATAGTGAGAGAGTAAAGAAGTGCAGTCTCTTTAGTTCATACAAGAGAAAGTTAAGGGATGGCCTTACTTTGGGAAAAGATTCGGATAGCAATGGATTTTTTTTAATTTAGAGGACAAAGATANGGCTGGGGCCAGCGACCTGGGGTCCGGGCCTCTGGCCTGGTGCTGGGGCCAGTGGGTGGCCCGGCACTGGGGCTTTTGGTGAGGGCAGCCGGCGACCTGGTGCTGGGGCGCGCAGTTTGGCTGGGCTGCCTCCGGCCGTGGGGGTAGGGGGACAGTGGGGGCTCTGGCGGAAGGGGCGGGGCCCGTGACTAGCCTCCCCGAAGTGGGGGCTCACATGCCACCCATGTCTGGAGAGCTTGGCTCTTTACCACTTATATGATGCCAGCCATCTTGGCCAATAAACCAGGGACTGAACCAGAGATCACGAAGTGCGACAGCTCTCTAGCTGGGATGGTAATCGATGTATAACCTCTCTGAAACCTGTCTTATAGTGAGAGAGTAAAGAAGTGCAGTCTCTTTAGTTCATACAAGAGAAAGTTAAGGGGTGGCCTTACTTTGGGAAAAGATTCGGATAGCAATGGATTTTTTTTAATGTAGAGGACAAAGCTATAACAAGATCAAATGGCTGGAAGCTGCAGCTAGATAAATGTAGACGCAAAATAGAGCACAATTTTTTTAACAGGGAGGGTAATTGACCATTGGAACAACCCATCTAAGGATTCAATAAATTCTCCACCACTTGAAGTCTTTAAATCAAGATGGGATGTCTTTCAAAAAGACAGGCTCTAGCTCAAACGGAAGTTATGAGCTTGATGCAGGAATTACTGGGTGAAATTCTCTGGCCTGTGTTACGTAGGAGGTTAGACTAGATCAGGAGTTGGCAACCTTCGGCATGCAGCCCGTCAGGGTAATGCGCTGGCAGGCCGTGAGACATTTAGTTTACATTGACCGTCCGCAGGCACGCCCCCAACCTCCCCCTGCAGCTCCCAGTGGCTGCAGTTCACCGTTCCTGGCCAATCGGAGCTGCGGGAAGCGGTGTGGGCCACAGGGACGTGCTGGCCACCGCTTCCCACTGTTCCCATTAGCCGGGAACGGTGAACCGCAGCCACTGGGAAGTGTGGGGGGCCGTGCCTGCGGACGGTCAAGGTAAACAAACTGTCTCGCAGCCCGCCAGGGGCTTACCCGGATGGGTTGCGTGCCGACGGTTGCCTACCCCTGGACTAGATTATCATTATGGTGGCTACTGGCCATAAAATAGATTAATCTTTTTGGAGAGACTACTCCCCCTCAGTAGGGACTGAAGGTTCCATGTCTTTAATTATATTAGCCCTGAGGCAGGGACTGCACCTGTATCTGGCTACGTTTTGTCCAACATGGAGCACACAGTGTTTAAAAACTAAAACAATAAGAAATGCTTACATAAAACTATAGAACTACTCCAGTGTGGTGGATAAATAGTTACAATACAGTGCAAGGGAGAGTTTGGGTGGCGTTAACATCAGGAAAACTTTGGGATACCATGGACCAGCTTTCCAAGGAAAGTACAGAAATGCCTATTACAGCAGTTAGACAAATCTCTCTTAAATCATGCCATGGGGAACAATCCTGCTTTGCAGGTGGAGTGGAAAACCTCACAGATCTAGTTTCATTTTCACATTCTATATGAAGACCTTGGATTATAAACATGTATTCCATGGGGCAGCTTGTTATAAAACAGACATTTTACTTAAGATTTAACTATTTGAGTATGCATCTAGGAATGCCAGCTAAACTAGAACTGAAAAAGAAGTACCCCACGTTGCTTAGTAAACCACAAAAACATGCAGAGGCTTTTTAATATCCAGCCCTTTTATAGTTATATGTAACTATCATAGGAAACTACACATGTCATCAGAATTTATAAATTCAGTGTACAGAAATGGTTTGTAAGATTATAGATAATGTTCACATCTCACAGCAAAAGTTCTTTGAAACTAAGCCACAAGTTAGTTTTACTCCGATATTCACATTTTATCGGAGATCTTACTTGACGTAGATAATTTTTGCTTGGGATTTTGTCAAAGATAGTTATCGCTTCTTCAGCATGCTTCATAGACCTTAGTGGGTTTAATCTTAGTTTGTCATCTGTATGTCAAGCACATCTCTCTCCTCTTTGGTCTGAAAGACAACATGTTTTGGAAGCAGTGCTGTAAAACAAGACGGATGTTTTGGGCCAAATTAAACTCCTTAAAATTTGTGGGGTTATCCCCACAGTGTTGTTTGTAGCATTAGATTTAGGGAAACATCAGTCATGCTGCATTCGTCAATCACTACAGCATGAAACAATAAAATACACTTTGTGATAAAGTGTGAGAAGACTTTACCGCAGTTTGCATAGCAGTGATCTTCCAAGAATCTCAAAGTAGTAAGTAAACATAAATTAAGCCTCACAATAGCCCTGGGAGATGTACAAGTATCATTTTAAAGTGGTCTCTGTTAAAAATTGAACACTTTCCAAAAAATACTAGACGGTTGCCACAGTTATTCCATATTCCAAGCGAAAGGAAAAAGGTGAACAGCAACCACTGTACCAACTATACAGAAGGGTAAACTAAGGCACACAGACAGAGGTGTCAATGTTGGCACAACATGTCAGTGAAAAAAGCTGGGAACAGGCCCCAGGAGTTCTGGCTTCTGCAGACGGACGTCTGCTCTAACAATTATACCGTTGCCACAATCAATCTTTGGCCATTCTACACTCTGGTATCAAGTCACAAATGCTTGTGTGGTACAGATCTATTTTATGTAACAGGTCAGTAGTATCATGGAGGGTGTCATTAGTGGTCCCTTAGTTGAGGCTGAATAGAGATTTGCAGGTAGAGGGCCAGGGTTTCTTAAGAGCTCAGGGCTAGATTTCCAGCGTTCTTCAGCCACAATCAGGGCCAGGTTTTCTCCGATATCTACAGCGGCAACCATCACCATAGCAACTCACACTCTTTAAGGTACTTCAGCGTCATAATACCCCAGGGGAGTTAGGAAAGTATTAAACCATTTTACAGATGGGGGACTGAGGCACAGAGCGGCTACATGACTCACCCAAGGTGACAGAGGAAGCCTGTGGCAGAGCAGGGAATTGCACTCAGATCTCCCAGGCCTGAGACTCGTGCCTAATCACTGCACCATGGCTATATGTTCAAGAGCTAAGCACTGAACATGCTGCATGCTTTTGAAAAGCTGGACATTTTAGATGCTTAAATGGGAGCTGAGCGCTTTTGAACACGTGAGCCCAGAGTGTATGTCATTTGTATTTATTATTTGTATTACCGTAGCACTTAGAAGCCCCAGCCATGGACCACAATCACATTGTGCTAGGCACTGTACACAAACATTTAGTCTTGCAGCACATTAAACTAGCTCACAGCCAGGCCTGAGCAAAGCTTGATTCACAACAAACAGTTTGCAGAAGAGGTGTAGCATAGTAGCCTGCTCTTCTATACAGAATCAATTCACATAGCTCACCGAGAGGACAATCCCATATCAACGGTCTCCAGCAAAAAAATGAATCACTGGGCTCTACTCACTCTGCATCCACCAATAACACCACAAAAATCATCCAATGACCACAGCTGGTGCGAGCCCAGTCATGGGCCAAGAAACCACAATGAGGAGCCAGAGTGGGCTGAGGACACGGCCCCTTGCCCTCTGTATATAGATGTTGGCTTTAGGCTGGCACTGAGGGGATTACATGGTGCACTTCCAGCATGGAGGCTGTTCTCAGCACCCTAAGAGGCACTTGGCTTAGATCTTTACCAACAGAACGCCTCAGGCCATTGCCACAGATGTGATGCACCTCTGTACACAACTCTGCCCGCACACACTGCTGCTGTAGCTACAAAAGCCACTATGCCAAATTTTGCTCAGAGTTACAGCCCATGGAACCCCACGGAACCCAACAAGAATGGAGGCTGTTCAGAACCTCTCCAGAACCTCCGCGGATCAGGGCCTACCTGCATAAGCAAGCCCAGTATAATCACAACCAGTAACAGGCTAAACAATTCGGTGCCTAATACATTAAAGCTCGTAAGTAGCACTGGTCAGAAAATGAGGGTTCACCACCTCAAAATTTTGACTTTTCATTGAAAAATTGAAACCCCCCAAAATAAGCCCTCCTCCCCAGTTTTGGGCAACAAAAGGGAAAAACATTGTCCAAAAACCAAAAGGCTTTCACTTTTCCGTTGAAAACCAATTTCCTTTTTTTTTCTTTTGAGGAAAACAGACATTTTCCCTCAAAATGTTTCACTTTGTAAACCCCAATTTGGGACAGAAAAATTTCAACCAGCCCTCCTGCTGATTTAGAACGTTATCCGTCTCATGGATTCAGAGATTTTAAGTCCAGAAGGCACTGTGATAAATATCAAGTGTGACCTCCCGCATAACACAGGGCACAGAATTTCACCCAGTAATTCCTGCATCAAGCCCAGAACTTCTGGCTTCAGAAAGATATCCAATCTTGATTTAAAGACTACAAGTGATAGAGAATCCACCCACATCCTTTGCTAAGCTGTTCCAGAGGTTATATTGAATTTGAGAGCTCATTTACCACGTGTATTAGATAAGTGTACCTATAAAGGGCCTTATCCAATGTCCACTGATTTTTGGATCAGGCTCATGGAAAGGACTTGGTAAAAGTCAAGCACATTTCATTGTTTTAATAGTTTGCTATGAAGTTTGCATAGATTACAGAAACAATTGCATGCGGTAGCCCGTGGTTTTTAAAGCTGCAGGAAATATTTGTGGATAGGTTTTTATTTTGAATGCAAAAACATAGCCGTGTATTGTGGATAAAAGCTTTTCCAACATATTATTTGTAAAATAGAGGAAGAAGCAAAAAATGGTTGATTCATATTCTTGTTAGGCCCAGACAGTTTTAACTATGTAATTTGAACATGGACTATTTAGGGTAGTTTAGATCCAAACTGGAACCATTCCAGTCAGTGTGGAAGGATTTAATGGCATAGTCTTTATTTTCCGCTCAGTGCAGTGTACCGTTAATTGAAGGTAATTGTCGAGAGGAGACTCTCTTTCAAAAACTACATAGCTCTCAACTGTTCTAGTGCAGGATGGATGCCCTGAATTTAGGATCACATTTCCCCAGTGTTCTACATTACATTTGTCTTGTCACACAATTGTGTGATTGTGTTCAACTAAATAGTTATTCTGTGCTCTGACAGCATTTCAAATTGGTGACTCAAGTGTGCAGAAAAAGGGAGAGAAGGTTTACACTGGATCCTATGCTTTCCCGGTTGAACTAAATAAGTCTCTGGAAGAAATCACAGGTCTAAAGAATTGTATATAGTGAGACACTGGGAATGAAGCCACTGAGAGTGTGAAAAGCGGCAGAGAGGGTGGAATACTGGAGTTAGCAAAATGGCTGAGAAATCACAAGAGTAGTTGGTAGATGAGTAGGGCTGGGCCTAAACTAGAATATTAGATCCAACCCATCCTGCAGTATTTGTAGATTATTAATTATTATTATTATTATTATTATTATTATGCATTACTATGTATTGCAATAGCACATAGGAGCCCCGGTCGGGGACCAGCACCCCTTGTGCGAAGTGCTATACAGAACAAAGAAAACCATCCCTGCCCCAAGAGGAGTTGGACTTTATTGTGCTCAGTGGGATTACACAGGTTTAGCAGAGAGTAGAACTTGGCCCTGAACTTGAAACTTAATTATCTCGAGAATGAGGAAGAATGAAATCCAGCCCACTCTCCTCCAGCCACATTGGCTCTGCCGTGCTTCCAGCGACGAGCCAAAAGTGGTAAGAATTTATTTGCGTAACTGAAGTCAGCAGATGTAACCCCAAATAAACACAGGGAGTGGCAGATCTGCAGTGCAAGGAGCTTTGATGCTTGTAAGGTTCCCCTGTGAGTGTCCCTCCTGATTTTATCATCATGCTTGTCAGCAGGCTCAAAAGAGAGACCAAAGATTATGAATGGATATAGAGACAGAATTGCTCTCTTCCCTCTTTTTCTTAGAGGTCATATAGTCAAGTTGTTGTAAAAGCACGTTGGCCCTTGATGGCACGCCCAATGTGCATAAGGAATATTAGCATGAGTAAGGGTTTGCGCATTTCGATGACAGTAAATGTACTTTGTTTGTGGTGGAAATGTCATGTACCCAGTAGTTTTATTGCAAAACGTAAGCAATATGAGTCACACAGCAGGCTCTGTGAGTGGTCTTCTTGCTGTTCACATACATGTAGCTGAGTTCCGAGAAAGATTCAAATTGAGATTAATGGCCAGTTTGACACTCCGATGGACTTTTTCAAACATAAGCACATTCAGTTCATCTTCTTTAAAAATCAGAAGAGAAATTCTGTTCTTGGGGTCCTTGATTCTCTTTCGAGAGACAGTCATATCAATACTGCATAATCTGCAGCCCTGTAATCCATTAGCCAACAACACTCCCAAATATTCCAGCCCATTGAAGATAAGGGAGCGCGTCCCTCAGGGTGGCGGGGGGGGGGGGGGGGGGGGGGGGGGGGAAGAGGAGGGTAACAAAAAGCATGTCAGCCCTTTTATGCTTTTTCAACAAGATATTCAAAATGTTCTGGGCAAAATCTTGAAATCAACGGGATTTTTGTCATTGACGTTATGGGGGCAGGATTTCACCCCCTGACTATATCAAAGCATTTGAACTGAAATATGGAAGGGGTGTATGCATGCATGCAAATGACTATTGCAATATGTTTTTAATCACATATTCTTTACAAAGACAAAACTCCCATTCATGTCAATGATAGTTTTGCCTTTATAAGCAGTATGGTTTGGGGCTCTATGCAATATATTTAAAATGGTCATTTATGGCTTCATGCTGCAGCTCTGACTCACACTTAATTGTACTAGTTCTTGCCTACAAGAGTCGTCCCATTGACTTCATTGGGACTACTCACATGAGTAACGGTCGGAGGATCAAGCCCTTCTACATTGAGAACTGGACAAAATTGAGCCATACAGCTCCCATTAAAGTCAATGGGAGATGACAGTTCTGTAGCTATAAATGTATAGCCTGTGCAGCTCTGAAAATGTAGGGGTAAAATGACCGTTTAAAGGCCAAAGTACTATGTGTTACACTCATACAACCCCATTAACTCCAGTGGAGTTGCATAGCTGTGAATGAAGGTCAAATACAGCCTTAAGAATCCACCTGTATGATAAATTCTTGAATATAACTTCATAAATCATCAAACATTAGGACAAGCTGAACTAATTTCCAGTATCTGTTTTAACAAATAACAAAATGGGGGAAATCAGTCTCTTTTGGTGCCCCCCTAAGCAAAACAAATGGTGCCAACCAGTAGCTTTTAGTAATGTTTACAATTGGCTATCCCTTTGGCTCTTTCAGTGATTAATCGGAGATATAGAAGTAGGTAAACACTGTGCTATTAGCTTGTCTTCTTTGTATTCTGATATAGACCAAACTTTGCAAAGCCCATGGGACAAGAAACCCTTAAAAGTTCAGTGTCTGGGAATTTCCTTCTTTGAGAAAGTTATAGCTCTAATGCATTTGGCTGTATCCTGTCTACTTTTCCAGAGACTGTATTAATATACTGGAAAAGTCCTTGCAGAAAATCAACTTGGGTGAGGATGAGGTGTGAGCATGTGTTGGGGACGGAGGAAATGGGAGATTCTTTTTGAAAGAATAATAATCAAATCAAAATCTTTTCTTCCTAGCTTTAAGAGAAAAACACGGCAATTAAAATAAATGAACTAAAGTGTTGAGATCTCAGCTCTGAAATTCCTGCCCAGTAGCTGACATACCTATGTGGTTATGATAAATATAGGTTACTAAACTAAGAGCTTCTTTTAATTTCTTTTTTAGTTGATTCATTTAGTGCAGGGGTCCCCAACGCGGTGCCCGCGGGCGCCATTGCACCCGCCGGGGGGTGTAAGTGCGCCCGCAGAGCCCTCGGGTTTTTTTTGTTTGTTTTTTTTTTTGCTCCGCCGGCAGCGCTCAGGTTTTTTTTTGTTGTTGTTTTTTTTGGCGCCCGCCGGCAGCACTCGTTTTTTTTTTGTTTTTTTTTTGGCGCTCGCCAGAAAAAAAAGGTTGGGGACCACTGATTTAGTGCTTCTAAAGGAATTGCCAATTTTTACAATCCAGAGTTCACATACAGTACAGTTCATATTCAGATGATGTTATGTTAATTGTAGCTCAACTCAGCATCTTACTTAGAGAAGCAATAGTGGAAAGACTGGTCTAAAGTCAGCTATGCTAAATCAGAAAAGTTGCCTATAAAAATGTAGAAATAGACAAAGATCGAATTCAAAGACAATATAAGTTTGAGCAGGTAGAAAGCTCCCTTAAATCCTGGGGAGTTCAGATACCTTGATGAGCTAGAAAAAATATTATTTTAGTTTCAGTTCTTTATTAAACGAAGTGGAGAAAGATCTAGAAAGCCGGGGTGAAATCCTGGCTCCACTGATAATAACACAACTCCCCTTGACTTCCATGGGGCCAGGGTTTTAAGTATCTCATGGACATGCACAAATTTAACCGCAAACATGAATGCCTTCCATAGATTTTCCTGTATATTTCAGAAACATCCTACTGTTGCAGGACGCATGGCCTAGTCAATTGGGCACTGGCATGGGAACTGGAAGACCTAGGTTTTATTCCTGAATCTACTACTGAGCTGTTGTGTAGCTTGGTGAAAGTCACTCAAAATCTGTGTCTCTGTTTCCTCTCCCACTGTTTCTCTCTCTTGTCTACTTATATGGTAAGCTTTTAGGGGAAGGGACTATCTCTTACCATTAGTGTTAGCACAGTGCTTAGCACAATGGTTGAGGATGAGGCTTCTAGATGCTACTGTAATAAAAATAATGTTAGCCAGACAAAACATACCAAAGATACGTGGACATATCCTAGCATTTATATGGGGGAAGGAAAACCCCAAAGTTTATTCGTGCTGCTTCATGTAAACCTATAGCAAAGATGGGCCATCCCATCTCATATGTAATATTATATTACTGAGCATGTCACATTAATGTAGTAGTAGACTAGATGCATTTTAATAAAAAAAACCCACCCAACCTTGGATCCTACTGGACCAGGGAGAATGCAATAAAAATAAAAAATAATGTAAAAATGCCATGGAAAAATAAAAAATACCATCTGACACAAGCCTATCATGATCTTGTTGGCCTAGGTCAAAGTTTCTAGTTCTAGTTTTAAGTGCTTTGCTAGATTTAGGCGATAGTGCCCCAATATCCCATTTACGGGTGACAGCCAGAATGTTTGAAAGGAACTTGAAAACTATGACCAAATCTGACTATATTTCAATCAAGTGTCTCGAAACGTTAGTGATGGGAAAACTGACTCAGCAACTAAAAACACTACCAAGACAGACAAAAAATAAAACAAATATCAAGATGTAGCGCTTCCGTCTATTGGGTTCTGAGATAAGAAGCAGCATCCTCACTATAATAATTTTAAAAACATTGACGTCGTTTCTTGGAAGATTGTTTTGAGCTATGGAGGGAATCTTTCCATTGGCTTCAATAGACTTTGGACAGGGCCTTCTATGGGTGGGTCAGAACTGTGCCTGAAGCAGATCACATGAAGAGTTCCTGATCACTATGAGAATGAGACCTGACAAAATGGAATGGGCACTTGCAATTTAAGAAAGAGCTAAGAGGAGAAGAACTGGTCCAAAAAGGGACATCTTTTTCATCAAATTGTTTGTGGAAAATATATTATGTCAAAAAATTCAACATTTCTCAACCAGCTTTAAAGAAAATTAATTACCTCTGTGCATGATTCCTATTGATGTCATGATAGATCAGCAGATGCAAGGAGTCAGAAAAGCTGCTGTTCTGGAATACAGACATCTATTTTACTTCCCTGTCAATTTAGTACATTTCCACCCCTATTCTCCTCTCAGGAGTCTTGCGTGAGTCATGATAGCTCAAAAAAAGTGCTTTGCATGATTCTGGTAGTAAACTGATAGTTGAAGTAAAAAGAAAACTAATAATGGACATATCTAACATTTTCGGGTTGTTCTTACCCAGACTTGAATATGTGACTCCCACGTCCCAGAAAATTCATATACCCATCAATGGGAATTTTATTTATGGATCAAGAAATAGCCCCTCTGAATCCATGTAATTGAGAAAAATTAGCTTTTTCTAATATGAGCAGTTTAAACGTGTAGATCTCTTATCTGGGAGCATTGTAGACTGATCATTAACAGTGGCTTGACTTTTATAGGGTCTCCGGAAAATGAATTTGTCTGTAGGAAAAGCACATTCAAAGAAATAATGAAAGGAGTCTAGGTCTATTAAAAATACTATACTCCCTGTTACATGTGGCACACTTCCTCTAGTTCTTGCCTCACAAATGTTGATAAACATATATCTTTGAAGTGCCATGCCGTATATTATTTCTGTTCGTGATCACAAGTCTGAATTTAGCATTAAAAACAACAACAATGCATTAAACTATCATTAAAAAAAACTATGCATTAAAAATCGCGTTAAAATAATGAGTGAATAAGTGGATGCAGGTTCAATTTTGCAAGCAGTTACTTGTTCAGCATGCTGTAGAAACCTTTCATGACATGATTCAACATTACAAGAAGTCCCCAGTACATCAAGAGCCTGATTTTAATCTCATTTATGGCAGTGTAAATCAGGGGTAACTCTAATGAAGTTAATGGAGTTATTCCAGCATAAGATTCGAATCAGGTCCATAAACTATACATGAACTCACACTGAGAAGTGTATACCCATTATTATCCTTGTAAAAAAGTTTTATCTGTCTGTCCTTCATTTAAAAAAAAATGTTTCCAGTATTTTCCCAATTTAGGTTTAGATGATCTTGAAATCTCACAAGATTTTCTCCCAAAATGGCAGAATTTTCCTAAGAACAGCTAATCTAAAAAGATTACATCTAGTTAGGGGTTGTAATCTGACAAGAACAGTTTGGGAGATTTTGTTGTTAGTGAATCTCACACAAATTATCACCCTAATTTGATCTTGAACCTAAATTCTAGCCTCAATCATCTAAACCAGATTTGTTTCCACACAACATGAAGAGAAACTACCAAAATGCCATGTAAATCTTCTCATAGCGTGATATTCTATGTGGGGAGAGAGTGCAAGGTGTCTGGGCAGGGGATAGACACAATGGCAGCCATTCCACTCGCCTGAGCCCAAGGACTGCTTCATGTTAGTACCACAAGCGTTGCTAGCATCCCCAGTACAATTGGGAAGGGGCAAAGTCGGTGCTTAATTTGTAATGAAAGAGGTGCCAGAGCTCAAGCAAGTTTTTTACATTCATAACTGATGCAGCAAGCCCAGAGGTGCCAGGGCTATGAACTGCCAAGCCTTGAGGTGCCGGGGCTCAGCCCTGGCAAGCCCCAGCACAAATTAAGCACCGGGGAAAGGCCATGATTTGCCCATACTCCAGCACTCGCCAGCATGAAATTCAGCCAATGGGCTCTCCCTGTGCTCCAGAAGGCCCTGAGATTGTTTGAGGCAGAACGACTCCAGGATCTCCCTCTGGGGCTCTGTGGGTATGTCTACATTGTAATGTAAACCCAGGGTTTGAACTCAGGGTCAAACCTAACCCCCCTCCGTCTATATACAAATTGCGCTAGCTGAAGGCTCGCACTGGGAGTTCCAGGACCCCACAGTGGTGGATGGTCTGAGCCTGGGTCAAGAAGGGACCAAGGGTTCAAGCCCTATTGTTTTGCAGTGCAAATGCAGCCCCACTGGACTTGTGTTCGGGGAGTCCATCAAAAGTATCCCACAATTCCAAGGGCCAACTTTCTTTGTGCTCTAGAGAGTCAAGTTTGGTGGCCAGTCAAGTTTTCCCACGCTGCGCCGTAAACAAAGGACTAGAGTGGCCACATTTTGGGAGGACAATAAGCAGTCTGCAATATTGGTGGTTGGACTCAGGCCTGATTAATACTGTGTAGATGTTGGAACCCCAGGTTGGGACCCAGGGTTCGGCAGTTCCTAAACTGGGGTTTCAAATGAGTGTAGATGCTCAAGCCCTAGGTTAACAAACCCAGGTTCCGCTAACTCCATTTCTACTAACTCTGACTTTACATTGCAGTGTAGACATACCCTGTGCCTCTGCAATGCTCCATACCAAGGACTTTGCCTTAAAGGCACAATTGTTCCCTGAATGTAAAGCAAAGTCTCTTTCCCTATTAGTTTAATCCATCTGCTGGTAAAAAAAACACAAGAAGATGCCACAAAGCTAGCAACACATTTTGTAAGAGAAAGTGTATAGAAAATAGCTGTTTGGGAACAAAGGGGGTGGACCCCACAAAACACAGGTAGGAAATAAAACAAGAGGGATGTGAGATTCTGGCTTCTTCCATGAATGAGAAGTTATCAAAAAAACATGTCCTTGAAATTTGGGGTATCAGAACAAGCCCATTCCAGGCAGAACCTGAATTTTACTGTGACTCGGGGAACAAGGCATAGAAGTTGCTCTCGGCAACAAGCCAGCAAATGCAGTGGGAAACATTTAGATTAATAGGGTGACATTCTGTGCTGTACCTCCAAGTGGGACTTATATTATGCTCCTACTGAAATCAATAGCTCTGCCAATTAACTCCCTAAATGTTCATGTTGCTTCCTCCCCTCCCCGCAAAACAACTATTTTTTTTCCACCATCCTGTGCCTCTGACCTTTCCAGTTCTAACAGGAAATGGAAGGAGGGTTTCAGAAAAACATGAGAAAGGCTGCTCGATCAACATTTTAACTCAATTTTGACGAGCTAAGAACCTTGGATAATTCAGAAAAAGCATACGAAACTCTAGGGGGTATTGAGACTGAATCTCTGATCCATCTAAGGTTCACCCGTCATCAAGCCCCTTAAAACTAGCTTTACTCTAGTGGCGAGTTCTTAGACATAGCAGTCAGTCTAGCCTTCTCTCCTAAGCTCCTTAAAAGATGTCTTCATCATGATATTATTATTGTTTTGAAGAAGAGGGCTCGGGGTATTTGAAAAGAACAGTGTCATGCACTACTAAGCCCAGAACTTTGCAAAGCAAGTTCATAAATCAAGCTGACAGTAAATTTTTAACAATGTATAAACTCAGGAATGAGTAAGAGTCTAGTTTATTTTACTGGGGGTGATGATAGCTGAAAAGAATGCTGTAGAGTGGTATGGATAACATGGTGGCACACCTGTAAACTACCAGACTGAAAGAGAGGACTGTTTGCATTTCATCATTCCACAAAACCCCCCGCTATAACACACCCTACCTGGAGCCTAGCTGTCCTGAAAATCAGTAAGTTACAGTGTATACCCTGTCAATCTTACTCTCAATGATTATGTACTGCCATGGTATGTGGAAGTTTTATATAGCAATTACATCCATTGTGACTTTATAATTACAGTATTAGGAGGTCATAGACAGAGGAACTTTGCCAACCGCATTGATTCTAAAGGCTAGCCCGAACAGGATACAGATTTGCATTGGCCTTGTAACATTTTAAATATATACATGTAGTGCAATTTCTTCAAGGGGCCACCCTTATTAGGCCAGAAGTGCTGGGCCAGATTCTGATCTGCTATAATAGGGTAAATCTGGAGTACCTACCTAGATAACTAGTTTGGGGATTCAGTCATTATGTGCAAATCCTACAGAATGGGATAGAGATTAAGGGTAAAATTTTCAAAAGCACCTAAGTAATTTAAGAACCTAAATCCCATTGATTTTCAGTGAAATTTAGGTTCCTAAGTGCCTAAGGGTGAATCTTCATTAGGAAAAAAAGGTGCGTTCTTAATTTGAGTTAGCTAACATGAGGTAAAATCCCAGGGAAGACAAGGCAATTTGTAGTTTTCAGCACATTAGCAGGTTGAATTAAAGACTATGGGGGAGCCTACGGTTTATCTCGACCTGCTAACTCATGTGAAAACTACAAATCGCCTTTTCTTTGCCAGGTTTTACCTCATGTTAGTTACCCCATGGGAGCTAAGATGAGTTATGAACACACCTTTTTCTCAAGTGAAGAAAAGGCCTAAGTCACTTTTGAAAATGGGACTTAGATTCTTAAGTTGCTTAAGTGCTTTTGAAACTTTTACCCTAACCCTACAATAGATTTTTACAAAATTTACTTTAACGCCCATGACATTTAATAGAAAATACTCAACGTTTAATATGTTTTTTAAAGCCTCCAAATAGAATACAATAGCAGGAGTATAATTTATTAAATCCTATAGCATGGTCCAATATTAGAGTTGGCATTTTCTTATAAATTCTGTAGGGCTTCTCCATAAGAGACTGGAATGTGATAAGGAACTTTCACCTCATAAGGGAATGACAGAATTGATTGCTTAACTCAGGACGGTGGTCTTCTAATAAAGGTAGATCAGAACTTCACTTAAGGAACTGGCTTGGATCCCAGAAACACCACTGGGTATTCTATTCAGTGATAAGTTATTCATGGAGTTAATTGAGAGCTTGAATCATATATTCGAAATAACAGCATAAGGCAGAGACCTCACATTTCAAGGTTTTCAAGTTCTGTTGAGAATCCTCACACAGTCTTAAGGCCAAGTTACACTCTCTACACACTGGAGTAACTCTTGTGATGTTAGTGGCACCATAGATCTGCACCTTCTGGTGTCTTAAAATTCTATGGGTCAGATCCTCCCCGGGTGTAAATTGTCATAGCTGCACAGTGGAATTATAGCACTTGACACCAGCTTAAAATCTGTCCCAACCTGTCCTGCACTAAAGAATTTTGGTTGTTGTTTTTAAACAGGAATTCCTTGTTATCCAATAGAAGTCACCCCGTGGCGCAGGAAATCCCGTGATGGGTAGATGAAATTTTACGTCTACAGGATTGCACATGTATACAGCACAGGAAAAGAGATCTCTATTAAATGCTGTGGACCTAAGCCTCATTTACACTAAGGCTATTTAGCACCATCAGTGTAGCATTAAGGAGCCTTGAAGTGAGTCTAAGTGTAATTAACACATTACATTAGTAACAGTCTATTTTCATTATCTGCACCTCTTGTTTAGACTGAGTGGGTTTTTTTTATTATTATTATTTCCCCGTGATATCTCTTTACTTATCAGATTTCTCATGCTCTCAAGATAAGGTTTTGCACCATTTGAAAGCAAGACAAACAGCACTAAAGTAATCTGAAAATGAAAGGATTTTAATCAAGGGGATCTCTCAAAGTGTGAAACTGTGCAGAACCCACAACGTACCTTTCAGAATCGTTTTCATTCAGAATTTCTCACTGCAAAACAATCAGGGCCTGATCCTGTTCTCATTTAACCAAGCAGCAAGACACCAATGGCTCCAGATTGGGGCCTTAAAGGACTATTTGTTGGCAGGGCTGATAAATCCAGGTACTTAATTTACAATCGCAGGCTGGGCTTTTCAAAGGAGACTGCAGCCTGCTCCACACTATAAAAATCACACTTCCTAGCCTACGTGACTACGCTGACAAAACCTTCCATGCAGATGCAACTATGCCAATAGACGAGTGCTTCTGTCACCATAGCTAATGTCATTCAGGAATGAGATGTTACAAAGCTGGCAGAACTCCTCCTTCTGTCAGCATATGCTGTGTCTAAACATGAGGGGGTATCCTGGCAGAGCTATGCTGGCATTGACTCTGCAGTGTAGACATGGCCTACGTGATTTACACTCTCACCCTTAGTGAATTTGCTTTATGAAGAATGGTGATCAATACACAGAGACCAAAGTGCCCCATCCAGCACAGAAGAAGTACAACATGGGCAGTAGATACACACATAATAAAATGGGTTTAGGAATTGTATTTCTTCTTTTGTCATCCACCTTTGTTTGCAGAGGGAGGAGGAACAGATAAAAATAGTGGGGAGAGGATGGAGTTGGGGATGAAAAAATATAGCTTGGTCTTAGACAAGTTACAATTTTATGTAACTCAAATCACAAGGCCTAAAGGAGACGATGATCCATATCAGCTAACAGTAGTTTGATTCATGCTCAAGCTGAGTTCTTAATACAGCTGAGAGATACAGCAACCAGAATGTAATACCAAGAGGAAGGATGGTCCAGGGGTTCTATTTCCTTCTTTGCTACAGATGTCCTAGGCGACATTGGGCAAGTCACTTACCCTCTCTGTGCCTCAGCTCCCCATCTGTAAAATTAGAAAAATAGCATGGTCCTACATCACAGGGATGCTGTGGGGATAAATGCATTAAAGATGTTGAGGTGCTCTGATACTAAGGTAATGGAGACCACGTAAGATAGATCTTGGTTTAACTATAAACAGGAACAATTGAGATGAAAGACTGGTCCAACATTTAGTAATCAGGCCCTAAATTATTTCTTTGTATTGCGGTAGCACCGATGAGCCCCAGACATGGACCGGGTCCCCATTGAGCTCAGTCACTGCACAAACACAGAACAAAAAGCTCCCAAGGAGCTTGCGATAATAATTTGTTAATTAATTTGGCGTACATTAACCAGACTAAGGGCTACAGACGTTTGCCTACTCCACCAGTATATTTCAACCGTATTCTGAAAGGATCATAGAATCATGGAAATGTAGGATCAGAAGGGACCTCAAGAAGTCATCTAGTCTACCTCCTGCACTAAGGCAGGCTTAAGTATACCATATCTAATGGTAGAGTGGTTAAGTCTCCAGGAGTCACTAAATCCTTGGCCACTTTACAGAGATATTGGTTAGTGTCAACTGTGGATATGGTTTCTGTAGCACATACATGCCCAGTAAGAACTGGACTGAGACCTGCCAACTCATTTCACAGAAGCCACTAGATTTAAACTTTCAGCCACTATCAACTTGTGCTGAGGACTTACAGATGAAGGGGCCAGATCCTCAAAGACATCTAGGTGCCTGACACCCTTGGAGGAGCGGGGCCAAGGAGACTCTGTATTCAGTTACTGTTGCTGAGCCACACATTCCTCCCACCAAATAAAACGCAGCACCTCATTGTTAATAATAGACCCAGCTGAATTCTTCAGGTTCAGTATTTGTGAACATTCCTTCAAATTCTGTTGGGTTTAACCAAGTTCCCCAAACCTTTTCATTTGCCTTTCATAACCATTTTTTAGAATGGGTTTTGGTTGACACAAATATTCAGGTGATGACTGTTCTTTATACAAATACGTACTGTTCACCAGGGTATTTGTATGTAACAAAATGATTCACTCTTTAGTAGACATTCACTCTTTGTCATGCATCATTTGTGAGTCTCTTGTTTGAAAAGTTCTGTTCATCTGATCAGGGGGGGAAAATACCACCATGTGACCAATCAAGCACCATGAATAGCATGCCACAGAATCCAAATGGTTTGTCCAAATTACATGGCAAAATACTGAGTGCAGTATCAGATCCCAAATAATCAGCAGGCAAAAGAGAGAGCTATCTGTTGAGTTCATGTATTCAGAAAAATCTATTTATTAATCACTATTATTATTGCGTTATTAGGAGTATTATTTAAACCCTTTCTTAATAAAATACTAAAACAGCAGGAGCATCTTACACCCAGCCTCAGAAAGAAGGGCTCAGAATTGACTTAAACGGAGCTATGCCAATTTATGCCAGCTGAGGATGTTGCAATTATGGAAATAATGTTTAGTGGTATCATCTGTGGGGAAAAGGCATGGGAAATGGGTATGTGCTTCACCTCTGAGTTTTCTCCACGGTTGTTCTGGCATCAGGGTAGGATTTCTTTCCCTGCTAGAACAGACTGTGGGGCTGCCCTCCCGAGACCTGCAGAATTCTCAGGCATCAGTGGGAGAGCAGGGCTATCTTTGCACAGGCCTCTGTGCCAGATCTCCTTCACTGATGGCCCCTCTTTCCTGGCAGCACTGCTCCTAAGGAACTGGCAGAGCTTGCTTAGGCCACCAATCCAGCACTGTGATTCACACAGACAGACTGCTGCACACAGCTGCCCTGTTTTCACTGACGTCCATGGCAAAGCAGTCCACCTTCCTGGATTATGATGCAAGATCAGTCCTTTAAAGGGCCAATTGCCACTGCAGCTTAGGGGTGGACAGCACAACCTAAGGTTTTATTATTGTTCCACCATGAGCAACTCAGGGTCAGTGGGCATCATCTCCCCAGCTGACCCACCTCTTCCCACCCACCCCGGTAGATCTCAGGACCCATTAAGCATCCACAGAGCTTCAGGGGGGGAACAGGAAGGAATACTGCCATGAGGCTGCTGATTCCTACCCAGAGGACTGGGGAGATCTATGTGTGAAGAAGTCACCCTTGCTATGGATGCAAAGAACTCAATCAGGCCCTATTACTGAAAATTGGGAACATAGGAACTATCACATTGTATCAGACCCATGGTCCATCAAAACTGGTATCCTGGTACCAACATGAGGTGCTTCAGAGGATGGTGCATGAAATCCCACAGCAGGCATGGCCCCTGGGGAAGTCTCTTCCTAACCCCCATCAGCTAGAGGTCATATTGAGCCCTGAATCCTAGAAATGTAGGGCTAGAAGGGATCATCTAGTCCAGTGGTTCTCAACCAGGGTACATGTACCCCGTGGGTATGCAGGGGTCTTCCAGGGGGTATAGCAACTCATCTAGATATTTGCTTGGTTTTACAACAGGCTACGTAAAAAGCACTAGCAAAGTCAGTACAAACTAAAATTTCATATAGACAACGACTTGTTTATGTGGCTCCGTATACTATACACTGAAATGTAAGTAGAATATTTATATTCCAATTGATTTATTTTATAATGATATGGTAAAAATGAGAAAGTCAGGAATTTGTCAGTAATAGTGCGCTGTGACACTTTTGTATTTTTATGTCTGATTTTGTCAGCTAACAAGCAATGTGGAAAACTATTTATATAGGCCTTGACTCAGGAAAGCCTCAATATTCATTTAAGCACATGCTCAGTACAAGCTTAAAGGTAAGCATGAATTTAAGTGCTCTCCTCAGTAGGGATGGACTTAAGAATGTTCTTAAATACTTTCTTGAATTGGGACCATAGAAAAAAGATCCGGAGCAGTGCTAAGCGCCATTATTATTAATATCCATTTAATGCCAAGAATGCTATGTTCTATACCAGGGGTAGGCAATCTATGGCACGCATGCCGAAGGTGGCACGCGAACTGATTTTCAGTGGCACTCACACTGCCCGGGTCCTGGCGACCAGTCCGGGGGGCTCTGCATTTTAATTTAATTTTAAATGAAGCTTCTTAAACATTTTAAAAACCTATTTTACATACAACAATAGTTTAGTTATATATTATAGACTTATAGAAAGAGACCTTCTAAAAACGTTAAATGTATTACTGGCACGCGAAACCTTAAATTAGAGTGAGTAAATAAAGACTCGGCACACCACTTCTGAAAGGTTGCCGACCCCTGGTCTATACAATATACAATATGAAAGAGAGTCCCTAGAGTGGATTGAAAAATTGTGGGGAAATTGTAAATTTCCCCTCCCCTTTTTGATTGGCATTTCAACTAAAGCTTTCATTGAAGTTTCATGTCAAAAATATTAGTCAAAATTTCAAAATTTAAAACATTTTGACCACCTCTAGGTTATATCTAGAAGTCAGGATTCACTGAGAAATTCACAAATGCGGGCATGTGTGTTTTTCAAAGTAAGTTCTAAAACTTGCGTCTCATGCGCATTTTGTGGAAGAAAGTCGAATTTTCAAGAGTGGTTTGAATGAATAACAATATCCAGGCAAGGAGCAGAAACAATACCCTGTGATTTATCTGGCCAATCACACCACAAATAATAAAGAGTTGAGATTAATATTTTGTTACCATCCAGTAGTCTGAAATTTGTTTAAATATGAATAAGAAATGCATTCACAGATATTATGCTCCATTCAGTTAATTCACAGAAAAAGAGATACATTAATTGGATAATGTATTCACAATGAATAATTCTACTCACACAGGTCCTCAGTGATGAGTATCTGCTTTCCCAAAATTGAAAGCAACAGTGGAACTAAAGCAAAAAGCCCAGGGACAAAGTGTTATGTAACACACAAACCTTTTTTTTTTTTCTTGTGTTTTTTAGCTGTCTTGCTCTGGCCCCTCCACAGAGAGAAAAATCGGTTTCGCAAGTAAGGCACTGGACTGTATCTCAGAAGACCAAGGTTCTATTCCCAGCTTGCATTTCCTACGTGACCCTGCACAAGTCATTAAGGCCCCAATCCTGCAAACACTTATGCACATGCTTAAATTTAAGCACATGAGCTATTCCTGTGAATGAAGCATGTGTGTATATGTTTGCAGGGTCAGTGCCCTAGTCTCTCTATGCCCCTCAGTTCCTCACATTAGAAATACTTTTTTTCCAGCTATTCTTTGTCTGCCTTCTCTATTTGAATGCCAAGCTCTTTTTGGTCACAGGAACCGGTTCTTATCATGGGTTCACAATGGGTCCCAATCTTGGCTGGCACTCCTAGGTGCTACTGTAATACAAACAACAGGTCCAAACACAAATGCAACTGTTATTTTATTTTGCAGTTGCATTTGGCCATCACTAATACAAAAACAACAAGGAGTCCGGTGGTACCTTAAAGACTAACAGTTTTATTTGGGCATAAGCTTTCATGGGTAAAAAACCTCACTTCTTCAGATGCACAGATTGACAGACTGAGATGGGTACCCAGAAGTCACCTACTACAAGACAGACCCAACAAGGAAAATAACAGAACACCACTGGCCATCACATACAGCCCCCAGCTAAAACCTCTCCAGCACATTATCAACGATCTACAACCTGTCCTGGAAAATGATCCCTCACTCTCACAGACCTTGGGAGACAGGCCGGTCCTCGCTTACAGACATTCCCCCAACCTGAAGCAAATACTCAACAGCAACTACACACCACACCACAGAAATACTACCCAGGAACCAATCCCTGTAACAAACCTCATTGCCTACTCTGTCCCCATATCTACTCTAGCAACACCATCAGAGGACCTAACCACATCAGCCACACCATCAGGGACTCATTCACCTGCACATCTACTAATGTTATATATATATGACATCATGTGCCAGAAATGCCTCTCTGCCATGTACATTGGCCAAACCGGACATTCTCTACGTAAAAGAATAAATGGACACAAATCGGACATCAGGAATGGTAACATACAAAAGCCAGTTGGAGAACACTTCAATCTTCCTGGACATTCTATAACAGATTTCAAAGTAGCCATACTTGAACAAAAAAACTTCAGAAACAGATTTCAGAGAGAAACTGCAGAACTAAAATTCATTTGCAAATTTAACACCCATTAAGTTGGGCTTGAATAGGGACTGGGAGTGGCTGGCTCACTACAAAAGCAGCTTTGCCTCTCCTGGAATTGACACCGTCTCATCAATTATTGGGAGTGGACTACATCCACCCTGATTGAATTGGGCCTGTCAACACTGGTTCTCCACTTGTGAGGTAACTCCCTTTTCTTCATGAGTCAGTATATTTATGCCTGTATCTGTAATTTTCACTCCATGCATCTGAAGAAGTGGTTTTTTTACCCACGAAAGCTTATGCCCAAATAAATCTGTTAGTCTTTAAGGTGCCACAGGACTCCTTGTTGTTTTTGAGAATACCAAGCATGGGGGCTTCTTTTGGATTTTCACAACATTGATTTCCTGGTTTGAAGTGAAATATATTTGCAAGAGTATTTGTTGGTGTGAGTCTCTTAAATATGGCATATACCCAGTGTCGCTGCTTCATCATCATGTATAATTGACAATAAACCTATTTAGAATTCAAAATGCATAAAACTGAAAGTCTTTGAAGGGAGTAGCTGCTGAGCTGATATTTATTGTGCTTTCCCCCAATATTTTTCTACGCATAATGTGATAAACCTCCAAGGTAGTTGTAGGCAATTCTAAAATATTCACAACTATGTAGCTGATCTGAATTTGAACAGGTTGTAAGACATTTTGATATCAAACCCTTTATGAACAGCAGTAAATATATTCTACATTACTTTATAAAGATGGCTTAAACAGACACATCCACAGAATGATCATCTGATGTGTATGTTAGTTAATGAAAAGATCACGAAGAAATAGGTATTAAAATAAATATTCATTTTCTACTATACTCTGATGAGAATTATGGAATGTATTTAAAAATCATATTATACCCATTGCATGTACAGTACATTCAAACAATCAAATAATTATTAGAACACTACTGGACAATTATAATAAGATTTAAAGAATGCAAAATAGAGCTAGTTGTCAAATGGTTTTTCCATCCCACCAAAATTTGTGAGATTTTCACATTTTCTTCATCACAAATCAGTATAAAAAGTCAAAATCTTGAAAATTTTCATGAACCAAAAATCTGAATTCATTTGTGCTTGGGCCAATCAAATTTTTCATGTTGATAATTTCAAAATGTTTTGTTTTAATTTTGCCCATTTAAAAAAAAATAATTCTCATTAGGTAAATTCCAAAACAAAACGTTGTATTGAACCGGAAAATTGGAAATTTTCACTTAGAACATTTTGAAAGAGGATGTTGCGTCTATTTAAAAACTTCCTTTTCACCCAATTTTTTTCAAGTTGAGAAACCATGAAAAGTTTTGGTTTCAACGAATCAGCATTTCGCAACAAAAATGTTGTCAAAAATTTTCCAACTAACTCTAATAACAAACACAAGGCCAGATGCTAATGGACTTTAATATAACATATAATAACTTTAACTACAATTTTTAATTCTATAGTGGTTTTTTTAATCCAGAGCTCTCAAAAAGTTTTGTCAACAATTAACTGAACCTTACAACTCAGATAATTATTATGCTGATTGTACACAATTCATAAACTGAGTCACAGAGTGTAAGTGTCTTATCCTTGGCAAAAGGCACTCGCCACTGAAACACAGCCACTTCTGGGGTGAAATGTGATGTCTGTTCATTTCAATGCTATAAAACAGTTTAAGGCAGGAAGTGAAGAATACTGTATCCAACTGCAACTAACAAAATTAGTGAAGAGTTAGGCAACTATTTGCTCCTTCAGAAATGAATTTTTGGATGATGTACAATATCAGCACAAGCTACATTATACTAACATTACTATATACGATCACGGCTATTTAGACAAATAAGCAGCAGAAATTGTTTACACGTCAGAGTAACTTACATTTGCTTAGTGTAGTTTCTGACATGTGAGGAGAAGTTGCAAGGACTAATCCCAAAACCTGGTGTAAAATGACTGTGTAATGTGCTGTACAAGTGAAAGGCTGTCATTGTTCTGCTGGAAAGAGACACACATTGTCATGTCTGGCAGCGACATGGTCTTAATAGGGAGCCAAGCAAACATGTAAATTGGGTTAAGCCCAGGAATATGCACTTAAATGTTCCATTAACGAGGCCACGAAGAGTATTCAGCTCAGAAATACGTTTTAACTGAACTTTTAAAAGAAATCATTTTCCCCTTATAAAATCCTTTGGCACAACCGTGTTTGCTGAAGACATAATACCAGCGTGCTCATTACAACCTGTGGTATTTGTGATGTCAACTGAGTAACACATTGTGAGACAGCACTACTGAACCAAGAAATATGAACAAAATTACAAGGTGGTGGAGGGAGGAATGAGTTTGAATAGCGCCAGCTTCCATGCTCCATTCAGTTGATTCACAAGCTGAGAACTGTAACAGACTAATGTCCTCTCTGGCTTGAATGAGGACTGAGTAACGCTCACTGACCTGTGAATTACAACTATGTTACGTTCTCCTTAAAACTTACCTCACTTCTACCATGTTCCAACAAAACACTTGACAACCAGCTAGGCAGCTGATGTGCTGTGACTGCTGCTTACTATGCTAACCATAACCATCCCACTTTAACTTTGTGCTCCACCAGGCTGTTTTGCCTCCGCCTGTCTCTTGTTAGATAGAAACCTTGTCGGGGGAGGGACATTTATGTATGTGTCCCACTCCTACCACAACGAGGCCCGATCCCTAGCCAGGACCACTAAGCAATACTGCAGCACAAATAAGTAATAGCTGTTCAACATTTCCAAGTGCTAAATCAAATCCCTGTGCTTTGCATATTCTTTTTAAATGGCAGGTGGGGATATTTTGGGGGCCAGCCATTTTCATCCATACTGAAGCAGAATCCTTCCTTCTGCCAGATAAAACTGGAAGAAGAAAAAAAATGCCTTAAAATGTCCACATCAGTTACATATCTCCCCCCCCCACCCCCCCCCAACACACATGCTTAAAGGAGAAAGTAACAAGAGTTATTTGAGATTATAAAGGGTTTTGGATGACTGAACCTGGAGTGACTAAAGCTCTTAGAGAAGAATGTAAAGGATCGCAGTGGCATGCAGTCATGTTATATAAACATATTCTCAACTGTACCATCGTACACACGGCACTGGCGCCGGAATTGCATTAAGTGAAATTTTATACAGAAATTGTGAAAGTGCACTGCGGTCGGTTGATTGTCTGCTCCTCTGTTCCCTTTCAGACATGCAGCAAAAAGCCAAGGTGCTGAAGAAGAATGCGGACAGCGCCAAGAGGGTGCTGACCTAATCTAAGCAAAGGGTTGAGGATTTTTTTTTTTTTCCTTTTTCCTGCCTGGTTTGGTTTCATCCAAGGAGTTCAAAGCCATCGCTCTCATCTGAAATGAACACCTGGAATTTACTGTAGCTGGGATTTTAAATTTTCAGACACTATGGGGGGGGGGGGAGAATTGGAATTGGGCCATAGTGTAAAAGCTAGACAGTAACTTTCCTAACTGTCCAAGGAATGTGTAAGCTGACAGAGTCTATGGAGAATGTTACAAAAGCATTTTGAGATCATTTGTTCCTGATAGATAAATAATTAAAATGAAGTTAGTTATAATGAAAGCATCCAACTCATTTGCAATAATAATTTAGACCCTGAGTCCTGCAGTAAGGGTTCTGCCTGTGTGGGTCTCACCATGCATTTAAAGCTATAAAGCATTGTCTCAAGGAAGGCCAACTTGTGCAGCTCTAATTTTGTCTGATCTCTTGTACTGAGACAGCCCAGGTTTGTCGATTTTCAGGCCAAACTGCAAGGCCTGTCTATTTACTTGGACTGTGGGGTTATAAAAGGTTGCTGGGTTGGGGGGCTTTCTGGGAGGGAGGAGAGGAATTGGGTGATGCCATTTGGGTTGGGTGATGGGTTTATTTGTATGTTTTGCTTTATTATTAATTATTATTATTTTTATGATCATAGCGCTAGCCCCGCCCCCAGTCATGGAGAAGGACCCAATTGTTTTAGGGGCTGTACAATCACAGGACAAAAAGGTGCCCGGAGTTCTATATAGGCACCCAAGGATCTCAGATGTTTTTACCATGATGGTATAATTAAAGTGAGTTGATTTTTTTTTCCTTCAAATTCTGCAATGTTGATGCTTTACATTTAATTGGAAAAAAGTGGGGGAGGGGGAAATTTTGACAAATTTTCTACCCCAAAAATTCCCATTACTTGACCAACGATAGAGCTGGTTGAAATTTTTGAAGTTTTGAATTTGGACAAACCTCTCCCTTGCCCCCCCCCCCCCGAAAAAGGGGGGGACACCCATTTTTTTCTATTTTTTTTTTTGTTAAAACCAGTTCTAAGTTTTATTATCACTATCACATAGTTGAGAAAGCTGACACTGTGATGGAGCAAGTCACCACCTGGAATAGGAAAATCCAAGGGGTTGAATTATGAAAGGATTAATACAAAAGGCATGATAGAGAACCCTGAGATAGGCAGTGCCTGATATTATTAAATCCCTTCATTGAAATCAGACCTATAAAATCAGATGAAGAAAGGTAACAAAGAAAACCCAAGAGTTGGTTTCTTCCATCTGTCTTCACATATCGGGCTAGTCAAAATATTCAAGTTTTGATTTTTTCTTTTCTTTTCTTTTTTTTCCTTTACAAAAGTGAACACAATTTTTATGAGAGCGATAAGATGGGTTTTGAGCATCGCAGAGCTGAGGAAGAGACCCGAGGGAAGAGCTTTATGAAGCTCGAAAGCTTGTCCCTTCCACCAACAGAAGTCAGTCCAATAAAAGACATTACCTCATCCACTTTGTCTCTCTCAGATGCTGGGACCAACGTGGCTATAACAACACTGCAAACAAAATTTTTATGAAAACATTCCCTATCATTTTATCAGCTGTGCTTATATAATGCCAAGGAGTGGAGATCAGGATACTCTGACTTCAGAGGCGTATGTTTTTATCCAGCAGCACTTGCTGATGGACTCCATTATAGATCACATGAGAAGATGTCTGAGTGCTATTGTTTATAACTTTACCCATCATTTTATCAGCTGTGCTTATATAATGCAAAGGAGTGGCGATCAGGATACTCTGACGTCAGAGGAGTCTGTTTTTATCCAGAAGCCCTTGCTGATGGACTCACTTTTATATCAAATGCGGAGATGTATGAATGATATTGATTATAACTTCACCCATTATTTTATCGGTTGTGCTTATATAATGCAAAGGAGTGGCGATCAGGATACTCTGACTGCAGAGGAGTATGTTTTCACCCAGAAGCACTTGCTGATTGACACCATTTTAGATCACATGAGGAGATTTCTGAGTGCTACTGTTTATAACTTCACCCAGTAACGCCTGGTTTTCTTGCGGCTCCCATTGAGAAGTGTGAAGTTCGTTATTTTGTGGCCCATTGCTTCCTCCTGGGGAGAAGCAGCTAAGGTATCATAATGTTTAATGATGTTATTAATTATTAGTCTTCAGGTGGTAGTGTAACACCCACAGATCCCAGTAGTCAGCATTGAACATGGGACCTTCGGAGCTAAATGCATGAGCCTCTACTGCATGAGCTAAAAGCCACGTGGCCCTTAGCTAAGGCTGTAGCAGACTCATTAATAGCTCACTAAGTGGTCTCAGTGCCACTAAACGGGACAGAGCACCACAACCAGGAGGTGTGTGGGTTACAGTAGGAGCTCAGTTCAGGTTGGGGATTAGTGGTGGTTACATATACGCTCAGTACTCAGGCAGGGGCTCTGTTATGCTATAGAATTACATCTTAAAAAGCAGTGAGCGTCTGTAAACATGTGACTTCAGTTTTGTTAGTGTAACTTTGCAAGTCAAGATAATTTAGCTTAAAACCCCATTTTTTTGAAAAAAAGTAAAGTTCTCTATTCTTAATAGGCTGTAGGCTCTTGACTTTCTGTGAGTCCACTCCCCCTATTTCCCATACATAGCCATAGCAGAGTGGAGGTTCAGAAAAGTTAAATGACTTGCTCATGGTCATATATATTAAGTCAGTATCGAAGTTTGGAATAGATGACAGGCGTCCTAACTCCCAGTCCACCATTAAACTACACTTTGTAACATAAAAAGAAAAGAGAACTTGCGTTCAGCCATCACCATAGCACCTGACAATCTTGAACGGACTTATCCTCACAGCCCCTCTGTGAGGTAGGGAAGTGCTACTATCCCCTTTTACAGATGGGGAACTGAGGCACAGGAAGGCTATGGGAGAGGCAGGAGTTGAATCCCACATGTAGGCGAGCATCCTAACCACCAGACCAGCCTTCCTTTCGGCCTGAGCACACCCACGTTACCTAATGTCCAAAAGTGCCAATCCGACATCTTTTTTCTATTCTTACCATTGACCTTAACCTGGCCAACATCTCCAAATATTTTAGTCATGGAGGGACATGAAACTCAAACCCATACCTTGGTTATCTTCTGTCCTTTGTCGTCTGCCACGTGCATTGTGGAGACTTTTTTTTCTTTACTCCCTGAGAGTCATAGACCACCCTCAGTCTAAGGTAGAATTCTATTAGCGGTAAGGAAAAGGGAATACCGATCTGAAGGATATAGATAACAGTATCCGACCATTTTGTTCTGGCTTCATAAGAGGGAAAAATCAAAAACATATATTAACCTGTGACCGACTTTGCTGTAGCTACTACTTATAACTGCAGACATTTTAAAATCTGCTTTGCCCTTTTTGAAATGTACTAAATGCTGTATATTCAAAAAGGTTATAAATACATAGTCCCTTTCTAGAGACTAGGGCTCTGAGCATTTGAACAGGGTTATTGATATAATATTTTAATTTATATAACTTATTTTATCTAAGCATCTCAAAGCCCTTTCCAAGCATTAATTAATTAAGCATCACAGAATTTCTGTGAGGGAGATCCAGATAATTATCCCCATTTAATAGATGGGTAATCTGGAGTCTAAAAGTTACAGGCTGAATAAATGGCTGGGCTGAAAAGAGAACCTAGGAATCCCATCTTTTAGTCTTAGTTTTCATTTCAAAAGTCAAGTAAATTCTTCCTTGTTTCAGTGAACATTAGCTCAAAATACTATCCACATTCACCTACAAAAGTAATCCATGAGGAAATAAACATATTTCAGAGGCCGGCCTGTGAGCTGGATTCTGAAATCAGGGTTTGTTCATTAGAGTTCTAATCAAGATGTTCATATACTAGGCGGGACAGTTGTGCAAATAACTGGTTTTTCAGTTCACTGACCATTAAAGTAATAATAATAATAATAATTTTGGTTCAGGGCAAAACAATTTTTAAAAAATTTTGGCAAACCAAAAAATAAACATAAAATCAATAGTTTCAGGTCGAATATAACATTTCATTCGACCTGAAAAACGTTTAATTTTGTTTCAGCTTCTTTAAAACTTTTAAATATTTTTAATGAAATGAAGTACATTTTACACAAAAAGTTGTTTCAACAAAAAAAAATCAAAATTTTCATTTTGAAAATATCAGAATAACATTTTTTGATTTAAAAAACAAACAAACATTTAGTTCTTTTCCCCGCCCAAAACAATTTGACATACATTAATGAACTGCTTCGGTCGATCAAGATCTGCATTTTTCAGCAAAGAAAATGTTTCATCCAAAAAAATGTGCCCAGTCCTACTAAGAAGTCTAAGAATAGCACATGGCTGCTTCTCCAGAGACGGTTCCAAAGGCTATTGGAGTCAGTGTAAACACCCCACTCCTTGGCTGTCCTTTGGATCAGGCTCCTATTTCATACATAGGAAATAAGAGCATTACATAAGGCAGCACAGGATCCTTAGAGAGAGGAAAAACTTTGCATTGTTGTTCTGTAGCTATTTTCTAACCGATGGCCTAGAGAAACTCATATCTATGCTCTTCTCTGTTGGATACAGGATATCCAGGATGCAGCCTTTGAGTGTGAGCTGGGAAAAAGCAAAGTCCCCTGATTGACTCTGAGCTCACCTGCTCATCCTCAATAAAATATGTATTTGCTTATCTATATTTTCCTCCTGAGAATGTTTATATTTATATTCTTTATAAAAAAGAAATCTCAGCTTGGTACATGCTCGCATTCCATCCCTGTAGCTGCGAATCTTTTCTTCTCTGTGCAATACTTGTAATTTGTGCTGCAGGTATTTGGCAAAACAAGATAACAGCAGGGAGCATTGTTACAATCCAGAGACTAAACATGAAAAGTATGTAGGTGGGAGTGGGTTAGTTTTTTTTTTCCTGATGGAAAGCGAGGCATCTACTGCTTCTTTAGGGGAACCCTTGGCCCATTATCACTGTGTTATATTGTGTGGTTCTCTCTCTCTCTCGACATATGTATTTCCTCTTTAATTTTCATTTACATTGAGATTGTTTTCTTAAAGCCATTTCACATAGTGAAGAGGAAAACAAATCATGACTAGCCTACTGACTGTTCCTGTTTTACACGATGTGTATAGCTCTTATCTGTTGAAAATATTATCATATAGGAGAGTATAGTCTACAGGTCAGTGTATTATATTGGCAGCTTGTTTTGGGGGGAGGGAAGGAATGAGGTCTACTGACTGCATATAGCAGGAGTTTGGGACTTTGGGCTTCTATTTTCAGCTTTTCCTCTATCACCGAGGGTAAAGTCACATGAACTTTCTGTGCATTGGTTTCACGCTGAGGTTGCTAAACACCCTACCTCACAGGGATGTTGCTTGGCTTATTTACCCAAGCTTGGTAAAATGTTCTGAGGTCATCGTCAGAAAGCTGACGTAGTAATGCTGCTTATAAATGCCTGAAATCCTCGTAAGTGCAAAGCAGTAGAATTATATTAACAGAAATTGAGTAAATGTACCTAAAAAGCTCTGCTTTGTTGCCCTTTTTCCATTTAATGTAAATTTCTGCAATCCAGAGCAGTAGGAATTGATCTGATATACGCTGAGCAGAATGAATTCTCCTGTCTTCTCAAGAGCACACTCTTCACTACTGTTATTATTTATATGACAGTAACATTAGGAGCTCCATTTTACAGATGGGCAACTGACTTTTTCAACATCACACAGGAAGTTTGTGGCAGCCGCAAGAAGAGAACACAGTCTTCTGATCCTGCGAGGTGAGAGGATCCCAGAGCTTGGGCTCCAGCTTGAGCCTGGAAGTCTACGCATCAATAAAACAGCCCTGCAGTCTGAGCCCCGTGATCTCCAGTCAGCTGGCACAGGCCAGCCACAGTGTCTAGTTGCTCTGTAGACATACCCTCAGGCTAATGTCTTAGCCACAAAACCATCCTTCTTCTCTGCTACTAGTATGCCTTTAAAGACTAATATTATTGCTGATGAGGTAAAATGATCACTGTTTGCGTCTGCTACACGTTTATATATTGAATCTTTTCAGATCAAACCAGGCTGGGCTCAGCATCCACAGTAGATTGATGGACACTACTTTATCTGGAGCTATGGTGGGCACAAGAAAAATACAGGCAGAGGTACATGCAAACAAAGAACGTGCACATATGTCCTCCATGTGGTATTTAATAATCACTCTGGGCCCCATGTGCTTGAAAGAGATCCTCTTTATTCAGCGAGACAGTTCCCAGTTGCCTCTGCATAACAGAACATAGATTCTTGCAGTGCCCTTCCCCGACTTCCTATCTGGGAAGCTAAACTACTGATGTCTACAGTGCACAGAGAGGGTGGTGGGTCTCAGAGTATGAGCTCTAGCCCAAGCCCAAACAGCGATTTTGAACCCCAGTCAGTTGAGCCAAGCCCTAAGAGTCACTGCTGTGGAACTTGTTTTGCAGCGTAGACGCACTCTCTAAGGGCTTGGCTACACTTGCGAGTTACAGCGCAATAAAGGAGCCCCGGGCGCTCTAGCTCACTCCCCGTCCACACTGGCAAGGCACGTAGAGCACTCTGACTCCGCGGCTAGAGCGCTCCTGGTACTCCACCTCGGCGAGTGGAATAACGTTTGCTGCGCCCCCGCTGGACGAGGTGTTGCATTACTGCGCTGTGATCAGCCTCCGGAAATGTCCCATAATCCCCTTAAGTCAAGTGGCCACTCTTGTCATTGTTTTGAATCACTGTAGGAATGCGGATATGCCGTTTGAAAGCTCCGTTTCTGACAGCCGGCAATGCAAGCCATTAGTGTGGAATGCTGTGTGTGAGAGAGAGAGGTGGGGAGGTGGGGAGGGGGTCTGCTGCTGTTGGAACTTACAAGACAGCATGCTGACATGCTCTCAGCCCCCCAAAAACCCACTCTCTCTCCCCCCACATACACACAACACATTCCCTGTCACACTCCATCCCCCACCCCCCATTTGAAAAGCACGTTGCAGTCACTTGCATGCTGGGATAGCTGCCCATAATGCACCGCTCCCAATGCCGCTGCAAGTGCCGCAAATGCGGCCATGCCAGTGCGCAAGCAGCTGTCAGTGTGGACAGACTGCAGCGCTTTCCCTACTGCGCTCTCCGAAGGCGGGTTTAACTCACAGCGCTCCACATCTGCAAGTGTAGCCATGCCCTAAAGTACAGTTCCTAAAAGCACACACCATACCTGCATGTTTGCTAATGAGGCAGTTGTGCCCCAAAGCAGCTAAAGGTGTCTGCAGTGAGCTGAGTTGCCTGAGCCCCCAATAGATTTGTGGGCCCGGTTGTGGGTGGTGGTCCATTTGATTCTTATAGCACAGATTCAGCGTTACTCCTCTACGTAGTGCTTAGCAGCGGTGTTGGAATTTAGCGATTTCCTAAGGGTGGAGGGACTTGCAAAGGGCGGAGAAGCCTCTGGATAGGGGCTGTCTAAGCTCCTTCCTTAGAAAAATGTATACATGCCACTCAGTGTAATGTGGTGCATTCCAAGGACAAAAACAAAAATGCTCTTCTGAAGTATCTTCATGAGACAGGGATAAAAGTAATCCTTGCCAAGAATGGTTTAGCACTATTCAGAGATGGGGGAATGAACTTCATCAGAGGAAGGGAAATACCCCGCCACCTCGTTCTGCATTTTGACTACTACTTTGTAGTGCTTCTCACTTTTGAAGTGGCTTAAAAGACATTTAAGCAGTTGGAATGTCTTTACACAAGAAATACTTCCTTTTGTGTAATTAAAAGTATTATGGTTGGCTCCCAAAGGAAGAAGCTCATACATTTGTTTCCAGTAGCAATCAGTGTAGTTAATAACACCCGTACACCTAGTTAACTCATGCTCAGTTTGGGCCTAATCCAAAGCCTATTGAAGTCAGTGGAAAGACTCTTACAGACTTCAGTAGATTTTGAATTTGGCCTTTTATCCACACAGTACCATCAGAATCGAAGCTGGGGAGAACACATTAGAACTGGGTGAATTTTTGGTGAAACATGCAGATTTGGTGACACCAAAACATTTTGCAACTGTTGCTTTCTATTAATTGTTTCGGTTGCAAAAATCCAAAAACAAAGTCTGAAACAATCGAAATGTTTTGTTTGTTTTCACACGAAACGTTTCAAGGTTTTGCTTTGAAACGACTTTTCATTTCAAAACTCTCTTTATTTTTATTTTAAAAAACCCAACAAAATGTTTTAAAATGGTTGAAATCAGAATGAAACATTTCAATTTTGTTGAAACAAAACATTTGTTTGACTCAAAATTATTTCTTTTCCATTTTTCAGAATTCTCAGTGAACCAAAAAAAAAAAAAGATCCCTTAATCCCACAGTTCAGATAATCCATCCTATTCTAGCACTAGAACAGGGGACATTCAGTGAAAGTTAAAAGTGGCAAATTCATAATGGATAGAAAAAAATACTTTAAAAAAATTATTTTCTTATGCCTCTGTGGATTCTGGTTTTAACCAGAAATAGAAGTACTGCAATGCCACAAAAACTGTGAGCCTTGTACTGTGTTTTGCCCAACTCAAACCAACAAATACCAAAGGCCTCATAAATGAATTTAAGAGTTTTACTAGAGCTGGGCAAAGATTTTCATACTAGTAGTTTATTTGATGAAAACTGCAGCTTCAGTCACAAATTTGAAATGAATAGTTTTGGCCATCCATAAAATGGAGGAGGAGAAAGAAGAGGCGGTAGTTGGTGGTGATGAGACACCACTTGTCATGTAACCCCTAGCCCAGGGGTTAGGGCCCTCACCTAGAATGTAGGATACACAACTTTAAATCCTCATGCTAGAACAGACACAAAAGACTTTTTCAACTAATTGAAAATTTAAAAAAAAAAAATTGGTTCAAGTGGAACTGATTTTTTTTCCTTTTGGAACTGCCACCTAACTAACAATCACTTATTTGCCCAGCTCTAACTTCTACCTCTTCTTCCACAGCATGTAGGTTTCTCCAAACTGATTCATCTATCTTTTTAAGTTTTGCCCATCTCTGGATGGTAACACTGTTGTAACCATACTGTAAAGGCAGCAATATACAATACGGGCAAGATTTTCAAAGCTGGATGCCAACAGTTAATCTTCTAAATCTGTATTTAGACACCTGAAAAACTGGGTTGTTTTCAAAAGTGCTGAACACCAAACAGCTCCAGTTGCCCCAGTGTAAATCAGAGCAGTGTCTGGCCCAAAGTGTATATTTTTCAGCCATAATGATAAAAATCATCCAGTAGTTGTCAGAAGCCCTTTATTTCCCCAAGCTCAGTTAGTTTTATCTTTAAGATCACTCTGCTCTTTCCATAATCTCCCTGTTTAGTTAATCTTTGCTCTAGTTTCCCATCTTCTTCTGCACAGACTTCAAGTTTTTTCTTCTTTTCAAAGTTATGCACAGCTCCACTCATAGATTCATAGACTTTAAGGCCAGAAGGGACCATCATGATCATCTAGTCTGACCTCCTACACATTGCAGGCCACAAAACCTCACTCACCCACTCCTGTAATAGACACATAATCCCTGGCTGAGATACTGAAGTCCTCAAATCCCAATGTAATGACTTCAGGTTACAGAGAATCCACCAAGAAAAAAATGGCATCACCTCTTGTTGGTTCAGTGACTATTTGGTGAAAAAAATCTGTCAACTATCACATACAGGAAAATCTGGGCCCTACTATTATTAGTTGTGCTTGTCTTCCAATCTGTATCTGGGAAATTAAAGTCTCCCATAATCACACTATTCCCAGTAGTATTTATATCATTAAAAACATTAAAGAGGTCTCTATCCATATCCAAATCATATCCTGGGGGTCTGAAGTATACCCCAAACACTAGTCCAGAGGAACCTCTAGTAGCTTTCTTCTCCAAAGTGATTTTGGCACAGACTCTGTCTAATCCATTCCATCACTTCTAATTTCTTTAGTCTACCTCATCATTGATATACAATGCTACTCCATCACTTTTGCCTGTCTTTCCTGAACAGCACATACCCTTCAATCCCTGTACTCCAGTCATGACTGCTATTCCACCATGTTTCTGTTATCTCTATAATATCTGGTTTCACTTCCTGCACCAGTAGTTCTAGTTCCTCCATTATGTTATCCGGGCTCCTTGCATTTGGTGTACAAACATCTTAATTGTTGCTGCTTCACTTCGCCCACATTCCTCACCCAATTGGGTAGAGACATTCTACTGCCAGTATCGCCTACCTGACTGGTAGCTTCATTGGTATCGGTGCTACCTTTCCTCTTAATGTCCATTCTCCTACCCACTGCTGTCCCTTTGTCCATTGCAGCATCCTTTCTTACTTGATTTTTCTTCCTCTCAATGTTAAAATCAGGCATGGCGATTACATGAGCATCTCCCAACTGTCTCCCCTGTGTTTTTACTTTAAAGCTCTTTTAATCAGTTGTGCCAACCTCCATCCCAGAAGTCTATTTCACTCCCTACTCAGACGGAGTCCATCCCATGAGAACAGTCCTCTGTCTATGAATGCCTCCCTGTGGTGAAACATCCCAAAGCCCTCCTTATAGCATCACTGCCAGAGCCATCTTTTGATCATTGTAATCTTGTCTCACCTTGTTTCTCTTCCTCAAAGGACAGATAGAATTGCACTGAAGCTCTCCCGAGCCTCCAATTCCTTAAGCATCTTTCCCAGCCTGGCATAGTCTCCCTTGATATGCTCCAGTGAGAATCTAGCTATATCATTTGTTCTCACATAAAGGACCATAAGTGGATTCTTTCCTGCTCCCATTAGGATCTTCTTCAGTGCCAGGTCCACATCCTGTATCCTAGCTCGCAGCAGACAGCACACCCTTCTGGTCTTCAGATCAGCTGTGGTGACAGGACTCTCTGTTCTTCTACATAGGAAGTCACCAGTCATGTCAACCTGCATTTTCCTGGTGATGGTGTGATTCTCCGGCCTTCCTCCTGTTCTTTCTGGCTGCAAGTCCTCTTATCTTTTATTCTCCCTTGCAATCTTCTGCGAGTCATCCGGTATCCTCCTGGGGCTCTCATACTCTGGGTATCTCCATTGACTCTTCCCCTCTACTTATAGGAGTAGCTTCTCTTCTCTTCTCTTCTCTTCTTCCTTGCCCTCCAACATTCAGTTACTGCCTGCTGTGCCTCTATCTACTGGTGCATCTCTCCAAAGCAATTATTCAAAAACATGAATGAAAGCCTTGTTGCTAAGGCACAGGACTGGGAGTCCAGTGTTGTGGGCTCTATCTCAAACTGCCATCTACATGCTATGTGATCTTTGACAAGGCACTTAATCTCTGTGTGCCTCAGTTTCCTTGTCTCTAAAATGGGGTAATATTTCCCTTTTTAGGATGTTATGAGACAACGCCTTAATTTTACTAATTGCTTTGAGATCCTCAAACAGTGCAAAGTATTATTGTAAAATTCCAACAAGAAAGTTTGTCTACAGGAAACACAGTGCAGAGATATAAAAATCAGAGATTTGGCTGTCAGGACCTAACCTCGATCCACCATTATATCTGATATAGTTTGTTACGATGAAATAAGTCTTTAAATTGTGTTTACTGTTGTTGGGTTTTTTAAAACTAAAATAGCTTCTTGATTTTGCAGTTACACAGCTAGAGCAATTTTCTTTCTTGCGAGAATGTCAGTATGTGTGTGGACTACTAGAAAGGTACCAGTTGTGCACAGGGGGGAAAAACCAACCTGTAATGGCGTGAAGCAGTCAATGGGAGAAGACCAATAAATTGCAGCAGCTACACTCTGGAGCCAGTTCTGTGTGTTGAAAGGTTGAGAGGACAGCTATTTTAGTCAAAGGATTAAGGCAAAAGAACATAATGATTTCTACTAACTATAGATGGGTGAATGCAGTAGTCAGGTCATGGGGGGAGAAGTAGCATTTGCAAATATTCTTATGAATAAAATCTGCCAGTTTGCTACTATATTCAGAAACCCTTTCACTTACTTATCCATACATGTTTGAAGCAATGAGGTTTTATATGCAAGAATGTTTGCAGAAAGCAAAAAGCATGATGAATGTTAGTGCAGATTGTTTGATGAGAATACTAACCACTCCTTGCCAGGGCCGGCTCTGGGTTTTTGGCCACCCCAAGCGGAAAAAAAACCCCTCCGAAGGCGCAACTGCCGAAGCAAAACAAAAAACAAAAAAAAACCCAGAATGCCACCCCTGGAATTGTGCCGCCCCAAGCACGTGCTTGGTTTGCTGGTGCCTAGAGCCGGTCCTGCTCCTTGCTTTGTTCTGAACGCCCTTGGCACCAATACCGGGGTATGGATAAGAGTTGGGAGAATTTTTGTAATAGCTTATTCACTGGAAAATCCAGTTTCAGGTCAACTGAAACTGTTCATTAATTCAGTCAAATTTAGTGAATAGTTTCTGAAAAAGTCAAACAGCATTTCATTTCAAAAGTTAGCTAGATTTAACTAACAAATTAAAAAAGGGTAAAAACATCTGAAAACAANATTGCTAAAACACCTTAAAACTAATCTACCAGGACTGTGTCTGCCAACTGCTATCCAGAAAAACTAGAATACATATGTGGCCAATTAATGGAAGCCACTGCACTATGCAGATCTTGCTCCTCACATCACATAACTGCACTTGAGAGACAAACATATGCAATACCACTTTAACCCAAAGATTTTTAAAGTTGATCAAATGCATCTCCTATTAAAGCCATCACTAAAAATAAAAGATATCACCAGATACGGCAACATTTACATCCACATCAACCTCAAGTCATGTGTCTTACCGACCAAACATCATAACACCAAATGCACTCACAGACTCCTCAGGAAACTCCCTTTCAGGGCCAACGTAGAACCAACCACATAACATGCATCCATTTCACAGCATCTCACCTAAATGCGCAATGTCAGCTCGGTGGCTGCTGCTACCAGAGCTTTGGAAGAGCAATCACCATTGACAAAACAGGGGTGGGGTGGGAGGGTTGGCGGGGGCAGGGGTGGGAGATTCTGCCCACTCCCCACCCACCTGTGTGAGACAGAGACAAGCAGCTCAGTGGTGGGTACTCTCCCCATCACAACCACCCACATATGGACTGGCACTGCCAGAAGCCCACACAGGTGAGTAAGAGGGCATTATATGCTCCTTTACTGTCCTGTGCAGGCATGTTGAGAGAGTTATGATTGCACCCACAAGGAACAAAATTAAAAATGCGTTGTTCTTTTCTTCAGCATCTTTCAGTTCTAATCATCTTAGTGGTTATTTGTTACAATATTAGGGATGACGTTTTCAGATGAAAATGTGCTTTTTGAGTTGATGGTGAACCCTTTAACCTTTAACCTTTAAAAGAATCACCAAAATCTCTCTCTCTGAATACATCTGTACATTTGTTACTGGTCTTAGACTCCTTTGACAATGGTCAAGAATGGTTCTATTCTCTTTCTACCGCCTTGTTAATTTTATTTAAATAAGGTACTGTTACAAAAAAACAAGTTCCTGCCATTGAGGCTCATAGGGAGTGTCAAACACATTCTGTGGCTAAAGGTGTTAGAGATTTTAAAAGATCTTCCATATTTTGTATTTGTTTAAAAAAACCCACTTTCTCGCCATTTCCATTTATAAACAGGCTGATTTCATTAGCTCTGATAGTCTGTTCAAATGATTTTCTACGTCTGACTTGGTCTTATGTTTTCCATGGCCTCTTCACTCAGAAGTAGACCCATGCACTGCCAGTACAGTGCACTGTATTACGGTGTGATATACAAGATTTGTACCTTACAGTGGGCCTGTTACAAAACTGCCTGTAAAGTTCCATCCTGCTGGAACTATGGAATCAATCGTCTTCTTTAAGCACCCACTAGTGCTGCAGTAAACTTCCTAAGGGCATGTTTCTGCACCTTTGCTGAAGAGTGCTTTGTTCTTCTAGTTCCATTGAATTCACTACTCTGCACCAGTTGAGCCGGAATGGAGCGCTAGTGAAGCAGCTGACAACTCCATTCCTCAGGGACAGTGGAACTTCCTATGATAAGGGTAAAGCTTGTCTTTGCAGGAGACAGAGCTTTCTTGGCGGGTGGTGTCAGACTGTGGAACAAACTCCTACAGGAACTAAGGCCCATCACATTACCTCATTACCTTCTCCTTCAACTACAAGGCATACTTCTATCTCCCTTCACTGACACCAACACGAATTGATGCGTACATTAAAAACAAACCAAAAAACCAAAACCCAACCTAAACAAAACATTCCACTGGACCAATAGTTCTCCCCCCTAGGGGAGACGACGAGTTCTGTTGCTTAACGCACTGCCTAAAGGTGCTTAGATATTATGAGAGTGATACAAGAACCTATGTATTTTAGATCAGACTGCAGACCAAGTGAGAGGATGATTCTGCCTCTGCACCACTCATCCACCTTAACTATCAACTATGCCGTCAATAGATTGAGTCGCTCAGGTGGTTTCCTTTGGCGCACAGTGCAGCATCTCTCAGGTTCTGGAGCAGACCTTTGAATAGATGCTTCAGATGACAATCCAGATTCACAGAACTAGTGTCCTGAANTAAGGGCATGTTTCTGCACCTTTGCTGAAGAGTGCTTTGTTCTTCTAGTTCCATTGAATTCACTACTCTGCACCAGTTGAGCCGGAATGGAGCGCTAGTGAAGCAGCTGACAACTCCATTCCTCAGGGACAGTGGAACTTCCTATGATAAGGGTAAAGCTTGTCTTTGCAGGAGACAGAGCTTTCTTGGCGGGTGGTGTCAGACTGTGGAACAAACTCCTACAGGAACTAAGGCCCATCACAAACCTCATTACCTTCTCCTTCAACTACAAGGCATACTTCTATCTCCCTTCACTGACACCAACACGAATTGATGCATACATTAAAAACAAACCAAAAAACCAAAACCCAACCTAAACAAAACATTCCACTGGACCAATAGTTCTCCCCCCTAGGGGAGACGTCGAGTTCTGTTGCTTAACGCACTGCCTAAAGGTGCTTAGATATTATGAGAGTGATACAAGAACCTATGTATTTTAGATCAGACTGCAGACCAAGTGAGAGGATTATTCTGCCTCTGCACCACTCATCCACCTTAACTATCAACTATGCCGTCAATAGATTGAGTCGCTCAGGTGGTTTCCTTTGGCGCACAGTGTAGCATCTCTCAGGTTCTGGAGCAGACCTTTGAACAGATGCTTCAGCTGACAATCCAGATTCACAGAACTAGTGTCCTGAACTTCAGAATTCAAATCAGCCAGATCAGGTACTCATGGTGTCATGACCCTTTGTTTTGGGGGTAAATCCTGAATCTGCTCAGTTTGACAATGCCATATCACTTCAGGAGTCACTGCGACAGCATAAGAATAAGGTCCCTTTTGAGCTTGGATAGTGCCAGGAACTCACTTATGGTCATCTATGTAATCTTAAGCAAGAACACGTTGTCCCATCCATAACTCTTTAACAGAACAGAGTCCATGGTTCTTTGTTTGATCTGTCTGCTTGTTAATTATCTCCCTTCACAGATCAGGTTTCAACAAATCCAGGCAAGATCAGAGGTTGTGTCCTTGGAACAAATTTGCAGGCGACTGGTTTGCTGTTGCATGCACAGCATTCCAATGTGCCGACAAGAAGTTTGCAAGTTTGGCCTGTAATGAATGTGGTTGTCCTGTTGCAGCTCTGAAAGCTTGTTTCATGGTTTGAATAACGCATTCTGCTAAGCCATATGTTGCAGGATGCTATGGTGCGGATGTAACATGACTGAGGCCATTACTTTTCATGAACGTTTGGAAGTCCTCTGAAACATATTGTGGACCATTGTCACTTGCAATTTGTCTTGGCAGTCCTGTGTGAGCAAAACAGCTTCATAGAACTTGTATGGTACTTGCAGAAGTCATGGATGACATGCATGAAACTGCAGGTCACTAGGAATATCCATCCACTACTATTAAAAAATTGGTACCCAAGAATGGGCCTGTGAAATCCAGATGAATTCATTCCCAGGGAACAGTTGGGCATTACAAAGATGAAATGCTATCAAGTCAGTCATATTTTTCACCTTCTGACAGCCAGAACAGTTCTTAGCTAACTGCTCAATCTGTCAGTCAATGCCTGGTCACCAGACATATCCTCTAGCCAATGTCTTCATCTTGACTATGCCAAGGGGCCCCTCATGCAATTCCTCCAGGATCCTTGCCTGTAGTTTTGTAGGAATTATGACATGAATTCCCCACATCAGACAACCTTGAGCAACTGTGATTTCATTCCTCCCAGTGGAAGAATGGCTTTAAGCTCTCCACTGTTGCTGTCTTCCAGCCTTTTAAGGTAGCTTCATATACCTCTGCTAAGGTAATGTCTTTGTTTGTTTCTTGTTTCAGTATCATCTGAATACTAGGAAATGCACCAATTTGTGCCACATTGAAGATTTCAACAGCTGCAAGTTCACCTTGTTGTGTAGAGCTTGTATCCAACAGTGATAGCCATGACAACCCATCAGCATTACACAACGTCAAGCTGTTCCCTTACATTTAACATCATAGTTATGGGCCCACAAGAATAAAGCCCATCTCTGAATTTGAGTAGCAGCCATTTCTGGAATGCCCCTTTTGGGGTTAAAAATGGACAACAAGTGTTTATAATCTGTCATATACTTCCTAACATACAGGTAATGTCCACATTTCTTAATTCCCCAGACCATACTCAAGGCTTCATGGTCTGTCTGGGCATCGTTGCATTCTGCTTGGATCTGGAAGCAAAAGTGATAGGTCATTCCTGACCATCAGGCATCACATGGCAGATTACTCCTCCAATTCCATTAGTGGCGCGTCACATGCCAAGAAGATGGCTAGCTCCAGGTCTTAGTGAGTTAACACTTGCTCAGAAGTAACTAGCTGCTTTGCCTTCCAGAAAGTGTCTTCACATTGCTTAGTTATTTTCCGGCATTTCCCTTTCAGAAGAAACTGATTCAGAGGGTACAACAGGTTTGGCAAGAATTTATGGTAATAGTTAACAAAACTGATGAATGTATGAACCTGTCATGCAGCTTCAGGGTGAGGTGCCCTCATAACAGCTTCAACTTTCTTCAGTGACTTATGCAGTCCCTTAGCATGTATGATGTGTCCACAGTACATAACTGATGCCTTGAAGAACTCACATTTATCACTGTTCACTTATAATCCATATGCTTCCAACCTTTTGAAAATTTATGCCAGATTCTTCAAATGGTTCACTTCACTGGATCCGGTGACAATGATGTTGTCTATGTAACGCCTACAGTTTGGTATTCCTTGCAGTACCAGGTCCATTGTCGTCTGCCAGACGGGGTGGATGCCACTCCAAATACCAGTCAGTTGTACTCACACAACCCTTTTTCAGTGTTGATGGTGAAGAATTTCCTTGACCCTTCCTCTATTTCTATTTGTAGTTAAGCCTGAGCTAAATCCATTTGCTGAGTTTCTTCCTTCTGACTAACAATCAGAAAATATTTTCAGTGCGAGGTAAGGTGTATTGCTCCACCCGGACCATAGGATTAATGGTCACCACAAACCCTTACTGCACCTTTTTTCTTCATGACAGGAACAATGGGAGTCACCCAGTCACTCCAGTTGACCCTGGTTAGTATGCCCATACCTTCTAGGCATTCCAGCTCCTTGTCTACTGCGTCTCTGATGGCAAGCGGTACTAGTTGAGCCGTAAAGAACTAAGGGTTTGCCCCTTCTGTCAGAATGGGTTTTGATGCCCTTCAGGTGCCCAGTGCCCTTCTGGAGCACCGGCACAGCTCTAGATAGTATCTCCTCTAGCTGCTGTTGTGAGCTAGTTCTCTGATGGACTTCAGAGCCTTGATGGATTGCCAATCCAAACGAATGCTCTTCAGCCAATATAATCCAAACAATGATGGTCCTCCTGTTTTTACAACGTAGAGGTCCAAGTCATGGGGTGATCATTGTACTGTACATTTACTGTGCATACTTCTAATGGGGTGATTTTCTCTCCCGTGTAAGCCTTCACCATAATGTTGGTCCTTTCCATCTTGCTGTTGCTTAAGGTTTCCAGGAACTCTGTGTGTGGAATTCCAGACAGAGCCGAACCCATGTCCAGCTCCATCTTAAGGGGTTTCCAGTTACCATAGGTGTCACCCAAATGGCTTCTTTGCCTTCATCCTGCATGCAAGCCACTTCCAAGCATGCAATGCTTAACTTGGCTAAATCATCCTTATGCCATGAGCTTCTGCTTGCAAAGCATGCACCTTGTGGTGTGTTTCTGGTCTCTTCTTCTTGCCACTTGCCATTTTCTTCTTTGTGGTAGACCTGCAGACCGCTTGGATGTGTCCCTTTCCCCCCACAGTGCTGACAGTTCCTCATCTCAGAAATGGCAATCAGTTGCACTCTGTCCATCCTTTGCCACAGTGATAGCAATTTCCCCATGACTCTGTCTTGTCTTTTCGCCTTGCAATGGAATGTAATTTGTGTATAGAGTGTTCACTCTTGCCCACTGATTGCAGCTCATGTGACTCTCGGATGGCAGCCTTCATAGAAGTAGCTATCTCCATAGCTTTCTTGAATGTGAGGGTGTTTGTTGTCAGGAGACATTGCTGGATCACTTGATATCATGCCAGTTACCCTACAAGTTGCCCTGAGAGGTTATCTCCAAACTTGCGGAGTTCTGCTAGTCTTTGTAGTGCGGCTCCCTACGTCAGGATGGTTTCACCTTCCTGCTGATTGTGTTTATGGAATCTAAAGTGCTCAGCTATCTCCCAGGCATTTGGTGCAAAATGCTCCTGTCATATTGTCACTAACTCAACAAAAGTCTTGGTGCACAGCTTGCTAGAGACGTCAGACTACAACATGGGGTATAGGTCTTACCACCCGTATAATTCAGCAACACAGTCACTTGTTTCTCATCTGGTGTGTCATGGAGCACAAAATATTGCTCCAGACACTCAGTGTGTGTAGGCCAGTCTCCTACTGTACTGTCAAACATGCCCATATGTTCTTTATGGGACCCCATGATGTCACAGCCTGTGAAACAGTATTTTCACTATCACCTGTTAAACCAACGTTGCCTCTTTACATCTTTGTGAGTCTATTTGGGCCACTGGCCCTCCTTGTCTAGCTATAGGGATATCGGGTGCGCCCTTCCTTCCCTTAGTCAGGCTAGTTACTAAGGAACCGTCTACTACACCAGGCCTGTGTCAGCCTCCAACTTCAGCACAGCTGCTGCACTCACTTACCAGCTCCTGTTGCTGGAGAACATTTAAAACAACAGCTGCAGCATGAACCCAACCTGCTCGTCACCACTGTTAGATCTGGACAAGGAACTTGCCAGTTAAGACCTGGACAGAAAGTTAAGTAACCTGCTTGTTAATTCAGCTGCTCAGCTGCTTCACTACTAGGGATCTGGGTACATACAGATGGCCTCTAGTGGCTAAGCATGGCGCATGCACAATTACATCACATATATCAATATAGAATAGAATTGAGAATAGAATGGGGCTCTATAGAGGCGCACCATTACACCTGCATGACGTGAATTGCAGGATCAGGGCCTACATAAGGAAGGGTAACAGAATTTAGCCCCCCTATAATTACTGCCTGCTCCAATTCCTGACTCCAGTGGGAGTTGGATCAGGCCCTTAGTTGGGGAAAAGAACAAGTTGAAGGTATTTAGTTTTCAGATTTTGCTCACACAAGATCAAATTTGAATGTGCCTTCAGCACAGGCATAGGGGAAGGAGAAACTGATTCCAGTCAACGTTAAGCAGCTAGTATTCTGGAAAATGAGCCGCTGGAACTTTTCCTACATTTATGAACTGAGTTGAACTGATATGCAGTGGGAGAGGACATTGCATTATTGTTGGAAAATGAGAAGCACCGGGGAAATAAAATTGTCAGGGTTTTGCTTGGAATTGAAAATTGTTGAAGGTTGAAGACTTTAAAGTAGGAGGTTTATCAACAGACGCAGAATCAGTGGTTTTTATCTGACTAGCAGTGAGGTCTGCAAAAGGTACTTCCTGCTGATGAAATTATTTAGCTAGAGATTTGGGTCCAGATTTTGCTCTCAGGAAGCCCTTGAAAACTTGTTTGCTGCGGTGGAGCTGTGGGAGCTAATAGATTTGAAATTAACTACAGATTTTTTTATTTATTTTTTTTAGGGAGCCCGAAGTGTAACAGCAAGGATTCTAGTGCAAGTGGAATGGAGAAGAATCCTTCTATTTTGTGGTGAGCGGGAGAGTGTAGAATGTTGCATGTAAAATCTCACAAAACAATGTTTTACATGGGGTAGTAAACAGTACCATGGTACAGACTGGAGACTCTGTCTTGTGCTGTGGTTTACGTGTTCTCAAAATGGAGGGCCAGAGTTTGCTACTCATTGCAGCCAAGATTTTCCTAAGTCACTGGTGATTCTGGGTACCCAAAGTGAGAGATCTAAAAGGTGTCTGATTTTCAGAAAGTGCTGAGCATCCAAACTCTGCAAATCAGGCCCCTTACTCATGTCTCATGTTGGGCACTCAAAAAAGGAGGCACCTAAAATAAATCAGTAGGCCTGGAAGTGGGAAAATATGATATTAAATGCAAGAGTCTGTATATTTAGAGCGTCTTAGTTTGTTGGAACCCAATGGCTAAAGGACTCTGAGCAATTTAAAATAAATATTGGTTTTGGGTTTTTTAAGATAGGCCAACGTGCCTCAAAGAAAATTCAGGGAGGAAAAAAATAAGAACCACAGCAACCCTGAAATAAAAGAGGACACTGAAGTAAAGATAGCAGAAGCAGAAATAGTATTGAGCACTTCACCCTTTCAAAGTTATCTAGTGGACAAACATTGGCTCTTATTCTGCAATTTCATGTGTACCAGCAATCTCTGAACCCATGACCTTGGTATTTCTGCCGGTATGGGGGTCTCCCCGTGTATCACATTTTGGGCACAGGCCCGCTGACTCATAGGGGTGGGGGGAAGGAGTTAAGATTGAAGGAGAAAAAGGAGTCACAAACACAAACTTTGGCACTCTTGCAAGCTCCCAAAATAGCTCATCCCATTTCCTAATTAGCAGGAGCTGCTCGAAAAATGCTAGGGGAAATTATTTGAATTTTAATCTAAATATTGGATGACACATTTTCAACCAGCTTCTATTAGGTGATGTGTGGTAATAAGATCTCATGTAGGAATACCTGCCTAACTGAAGAATAGCTTTGCTACCTGTGAGGAATGCCACCATCCCTGCAGTGAGCTTTGGGATCAGGCCTGTGAAGAGACAGAATCCACCTTCCGGGCATGATCCTGTCCCGAATGAGAGAGTTTTGCTATTGACCACATAGGCAACAGAATAACATCTACAATCTGATTAACAGCTTCTTTGAGTCTGTGTAGACAGAGGTTTCAAAGACACACTGATAAAAGGTTCTTCCTTTCACGTCACACTTGCCTCTTTCTGTTGTAGCATAAAAGTAGATAAAATGTTTTCTTGGTTCTAATTCATAAATACAGCTGTTTTATTCATGTTCAAATCCTTCCTTGTGTGTGTGTGTGCGCGCACGCGAGGGGAAAACCTCGTCAACTGCAGAATGTCACACACCTTGATGCGGACCAAGGGAAAAGGCTAATTTGGGGCCCAGATTGTGGCTTTTTAAGGCATTGTCCTACACCATGGCAATATAAAGCAGCACCATCCCTTTGGACTACGTAGCCTGCTATCCTCTCCATGCTTGGGCGATTTCAGAGACTAATGCAGGGAGTGGGGAATTGGGGCTTAGATTTACTTTAGCCCTGATCCTTCCTGTCCTCCATGAGGTGGTTTACTCCCTTTGGGATGAACATTTCCTGCACTGCACACGGAGGTGTGAGCTAGAGGAGTTGGGGGAAGTTTAAAGGCCTGGCTTTCTCTCTTCCACACTGACTAAAATCAAAAGCATTCCTGAAATAGCTCATAAAGGTGAACTGAAAATTTTCTGACCTGCCAGAGGCGAGTTCAAATGTCTTTCCCCTCTTGCCACCTTGATGGCATCTCTAACACCCGAAACAGGGCAGGGAGTTTCATTCCTAAAATCCGTTAGAGAGGAGAGGTGGGATGTGGGTCGTTAGTATTAGCAAGAGAAACCCAGAATTAGAGCTATTCCAAAGCTGGTTCCATTAAAAAAGAGAGAGAGGGAGAGAGATTTTGACATTGTTTCCAGTTCACAGTGTTCAAAATGGACTCATTTTCCACGTGACATGATTTTTTTTTTGTTACTGAAATCTTTACCAGGGTCTTTCATTTACCAACCCCCCAGTTTTCAGTTAGAAAACATGGTTTAAAGCAGCATTTCTCGAATGCAGCCAACCAGGGCCTTTTTGTGCGGCCATGACAGCCTCCTGGGTAGTGATGGGGAGGCAACGCATCGGTCCCTCCCACGCCCTCCCTGTTGCTCCTGGATGTGCCGCCCTGCACCACCTCTGGAGACAGAGGACGCTGCAGGAGCAAGGTGAGTTCTCGACCCACTTGGGGGTGGGAGGGGAGGTGGGGCTCGGGCTTCAACCCTGGGGTGGTTGGATGGCAGGCTCCAGCGGCAGGACTTCAGGAGCCTGGCTGCAGGGCTTCAGGCTCCAGCTGGCCCTAGGTGCTGGCCCTGGGTGCTGATCCCTGGCTCTGCCTGGCAGCAGCGAGCACCAACCCCTGGCTCTGGCTGTGAGGCAGCGGGTGCCGGCCCTGAGCTCTAGCCTCATGGCGGAAAGCACTGGCCCCGGGCGCCAGCCACCAGTGCGGCTGGAGCCCTAGCGTGGTTGCACAACAGGCTCCAGCCGCAGGGCTTTGGGCTTGGGGCCCCGGCTCTGGCCACGGACACTCACCCCTGGATCCAGCCCTGGGCACTGGCCCCAGCTGCATGGCAGCAGAGCTCACCTCCCGCCCCCCATTGTCCCGGGCCCCCGCTGCTTCCTCCTGCGACCTCCCTCCCCACCCCCATCCAGGGCTTAATTTGTCCTGGGGCTTGCTGAGAAAAGTGATATTAACGAACATACAAGCATCACTTTTCACAGCAGACTTACTAGCTAGCTGGGAGGCTGTGAAAAGTGATACTTGTATGTTTGTTAATATCACTACTTACCACTTTTCAGAGCCTCCCAGCTACCTACTAAATCTGCTGTGAAAAGCGATATTAACAAACGTACAAATATCACTCTGCACCGCATTTTTATTAAGGCCACACCAAAAAATCTACATAAATAAAGTACAATGATTTGGATGCGCATATGTGCATATCTATTTGTTTTTCCTAAAGTTAATTACCGGTAAATATTTTAGGAAAAAGTGTCAGTATGGCCACTGGCAAGGGTTGGTGGCTGCACTCTGATGCCACCAAAATTTTGTTGTGAGAACCCCTGATTTAAATTAAACAAGCAAACAAAAAATTCCAGAATGATTTCAGTAAAAGCTAGAGTGGAAAGGTAGAGTGTGGGAAATAGAAAATGTTGATAATGCCCACAATTTTTATGGAAAACATTTGGTTTTGAAAAGAGGCCATTGGAAACATATGCTGAAAAAGCTTTTTTGTGCAAAATATATGTAGCAGCTCTACACAGAATCCTAAGCACAGGGTTGGGCAGGTAAGTAAGAGCCCAACAAAATGCTGGAGACCTCCAGGAAGATATCTGAAGGTGTGCTGGTCCCACTGAAGTCAATAAGAGTTGACGACATTCAACGATTTGCAGAAGATAGTCAGCACCTTGCAAGATCAAACCCTTTGTAAATGGGTTGCTAACCACTTCAGGCAGCTTTTTAAGTTGTTGTCATTTTTAGTTAATTATTGAGGCAAAATGTAGCAGTTTTGTACTAACTGGGAACTTGATGTCCTATACATCCTACAGGAAAACATTATTGTTAATCATCATGTTTATCACAGGAGAACCTAGGGGCTAACCAAGAATAGGGTCACATTGTGCTGGGTACTGTACAGGAGGAGTAATACACAGTCTCTGCTCTGGAGAGTTTACAGACTAATAGACAGGACAGATATACAGTAGGGGGAAAGGATATAACATATTAGAAAGCATGAGAATTATATTCGGTGTTGCCAACTCCTGAAATTTTTATCATGCACTTCATGATATTTGGCATTTTTCTTAAAGCCCCAGCTCATGGAGTCAAGTGATTACATTGAAAATCTCTGCTTTTTTCTTTCTTTCTTTCTTTTTAAAAAACATAAATTGCTAGTCCTCTTGATTGTGGGGAGGAGCTTGAAAACGTGACCATTGAAGGTGTAAAACCCACAAAGCAAATAAAAAACCAAATTTAGTGATAAAAAAATTCTCATGATTTTTAAGCCAATCTGTGTTTTGGCGGAGGAGTCTGACTCCGGATTTTTTGAACCCTTGCGTTAGGCAATACTGTAAACTGAACATGGCCTTCGCAGGGCACTTTTGAGAAATCAGAGCAGAGGTTACGATGTAGTTTCTTGTATATGCAAATTAGGGCTGTCAATTAATCGCAGTTAACTCACGTGATTAACTCAAAAAAATTACTTTTTTAATCACGATTAATTGCACTGTTAAACAATAGAATACAAATGGCAATTTATTAAATATTTTTGATGTTTTTCTACATTTTCAAATATATCTATTTCAATTACAACACAGAATACAAAGTGTACAGTACTCACTTTACATTATTTTTATTACAAATATTTGCGCTGTAAAAATGATAAACAAAATAAATAATATTTTTCAATTCACTTCGTACAAATACTGTAGTGCAATCTCTTTATCATGAAAGTGCAACTTACAAATGTATTTTTTTTTGTTACATAACTACTCAAAAACAAAATAATGTAAAACTTTAGGACAAGTCCACTCAGTCCTACTTCTTGTTCAGCCAATTGCTAAGACAAACAAGTTTGTTTACATTTATGGGAGATAATGCTGCCCACTTCTTAATTACAATATCACCTGAGAGTGAGAACATGCGTTCACATGACATTGTTGTAGCTGGCATCACAATATATTTACGTGCCAGATGCGCTAAAGATTCATATGCCTCTTCAAGCTTCGGCCACCGTTCCAGAGGACATGCTTCCATGCTGATTATGCTTGTTAAAAAAATAATGTGTTAATTAAATTTGTGACTGAACTGCTTGGGGGAGAATTGTATGTCTCCTGCTCTGTTTTACCTGCATTCTGCCATATATTGCGTGTTATAGCTGCCTCGGATGATGACCCAGACCATGTTCTTCATTTTAAGAACACTTTCACTGCAAATTTGACAAAATGCAAAGAAGATACCAATGTGAAATTTCTAAAGATAGCTACAGCACTCAACCCAAGGTTTAAGAATCTGAAGTGCCTTCCAAAATCTGAGAGGGATGAGGTGTGGAGGATGCTTTCAGAAGTCTTAAAAGAGCAACATTCTGACGCGGAAACTACAGAACCAAACCACCAAAAAAGAAAATCAACCTTCCGCTGGTGGCATCTGAATCAGATGATGAAAATGAGCATTGCTTTGGATAGTTATTGAGCAGAACCCGTCATCAGCAGGGATGCATGTCCTCTGGAATGGTGGTTGAAGCATCAAGGGACATATGAATCCTTAGCGCATCTGGCATGTAAATATCTTGCGATGCCGGCTACAACAGTGCTATGCAAACGCCTGTTCTCACTTTCAGTGACACTGTAAACAAGAAGCAGGCAGCATTATTTTCTGCAAATATAAACAAACTTATTTGTCTGAGTGATTGGCTGAACAAGAAGTAGGACTGAGTGAACTTGTAGACTCTAAAGTTTTACATTGTTTTATTTTTGAATGCAGGTGGGTTTTTTTACATAATTCTAAATGTGTAAGTTCAACTTTCATGATAAAGAGATTGCACTACAGTACTTGTATTAGGTGAATTGAAAAATACTGTTTCTTTTTTTTACAGTGCAAATATTTGTAATAAAAAATAAATATACAGTGAGCATTATACACTTTGTATTCTGTATTGTAATTGAAATCAATATATTTGAAAATGTAGAAAACATCCAAAAATATTTAAATAAATGGTATTCTTTTATTGTTTAATAGCATGATTAATCGTGTGATTAATCGTGATTAATTTTTTTAATCGCTTGACAGCCCTAATGCAAATATGTAAAAGATGCATGGGAGCTATTACTTCATCTGTGCTATTTTTTTTCTTTTAAGCCTCATATGCAAATTTTAAAGGGCCAGGGTAAAAGATCCTGTCACATGATTTATTACACCACTAAAACAAAACTGCCTCTCTATCCCTAGCAGTGTTTTTAAAGAAAATTGCTGTCTGGAAGCTGGCTCTTTCAGGTTCATAAAGTTTCATCAAAGTGACTGGAGCCTCTGTAGTTTCTTGCCAGGTGATCACAGCTCTTTTGTAGGGTTTTTACTCACAGTGACATTTCCTCAACGCTTCCCCCACCCAGGTATTATGATTCCTCAGTTTTGAAACAGGGAGAGATTCTGGTGCCGCCTGGTACTTATGCGGAAAGCCCTTTCCCTATTCCCCTAGGCACATAGGAGGGGACTGTAAGCCAGTGAGCCAGCTCAAAAGGCAGTGTATCAAAAAGCATCATCAGGATTTTAGTCCCTTTTCTTTAGGGCTTGAGTTTTATTTCTCAGAATAAAGCAGTTCAGCATATAAACCATGTCCTTTTCCCTGCAGGAGCCTAGCTAGTGCCTGCCGGTCTCCATCCCCAGACCTTCTGCCCAGGAGTTAAGGAGGGTATTTCTGCTCCCTTCTGCTGAGGCTTTCTTCCAACAGACTGGCTTCCAGCCTTCCTAACCTTCTCCCCTCAGGATTTCATTCCCTAAGGAGAACTGCTCTCCTCTCTATCCTACTCCCTGAACTCAGGCTGCCATTTATATCCCCACCGATGTCGCTCTGAGTCACAATCTCCCACCATGTGATCCCACAGCTATCCCCTTCACCTGGTGAGGTGGGTGGAGCCCCAACCCTTTTAAAGGGCCAACTCACTCTGTGACAGGGAGACAGCCATAATCTTGGGGTATGTACTCCAAAGCTTTCTGTATACACTTTCTGTGCATGTGCACAACGGGTTACTGCTATAAAAGAGGGGTGGGCTGCAGAAGGAGGACCTGCATGCCACGGAGGGAGTCACCAAGCCATTCTCCCTAACGTAGATGAAATGCAATGTATCTCTGTGTATTCTGAATGGGATGAAAACCCCAGGTCCTGATCCCTTGTGACAATGAAGAACCCTAAGGCTTTCACAAGGGCAGGTGTATTCACCCCAGCATCCGTCTGACCAACATGGTTGTTCCATTTTACCTACCCATGACTCCCCTGTGATTTCAACTGAACGCGATAGGGTTTGTTGTTTCCTGATGTGTTCTCTTAGTGCTGTGTGCTCCTTGTAACAACTCCACTTCAAAGGTGGCTGCATTTTACTAGCAGGCAAAACGATTCCTATGTCTCATTGGTATGATCATAAAAGGTGGGATTTTCAAAAACGCTCAGCGTTGACCCCACTCTGCTCCCATTAAAGTCAACGAGAGTTCAACCATTGACTTTCGCCTGAAGAGAAGTAGTTCTTTGGGATCCACTTGGGTGCACAAACATCCCAAATCCCAAACTCCTGTGAACTCAAAGAAAGTTTGGAGTTGAAGAGAGACCGAATCTCTGTGCTTTGGGCCCATCTCTACTCATTACGTACATTTGATCATTTTTAATAGAAAGTTCCCTAGGTAGGTTAATGACTAGTCAATAGCTATAACTCTTGCAGTATTCAGGAAAGCTGTCAGACATTGTCTAATATACATTATACTCTGTTGGCTTTTTTCAAGAGGCATGTTACTAGTGACAGGCTAAGACATAATTATGATTGATCACATCGCTCAAAGAAGGTGTGGCATCAGCATCTACTGCACTCCACTTAAGAGGAGGCTGGAGCTCATGATGGACTGATGAGCGAAACGTCATAATGAGGAACTGACATACAATATCCTAATTCAGAAGAATGTGCAAAGCAATCTCCAGAACATGACAATTCACTGATTTGTTGAAGCTAGCAAATGATTGGGAACATGATCTAAAAGCCCAGTGTCCCATTTATCTCAGGCTAAATGTTGATAAAATAGTTTGAAAACTTTATCAAACACAGGCATGTCCTGCAGACATTTGGGTCAGGAATTTCCTCACTCTAACCCCTAGATGACCTCCTGGTTAAATAGTTGAAGGAAACAAGAACGATGGGAGGATTAGCCTCTCACAGTTGTCATACCCACATTTTTTAAAAAATATCTTAGGCTCGGCTGATGCTCTGCAGCCTGTTCAGCTACAAACCCCACAATTTAGAATTGCACACTGATGTGCAGCCCCACTATCCACACTGATACTCTAATGGAGAAATCCCCACCACAAATTATAAAGGGTTCTTTAAAGCTCTGCCAAAGTTATGGGGGACATCCGTGTGCAATAACAGAATGTGGAGGCTAGTGGTTAGAGCAAGGGGCCAGCAACCAGATCTCTTTTGCCATATTAGAATCATAGAATCATAGAAGATTAGGGTTGGAAGAGACCTCAGGAGGTCATCTAGTCCAACCCCCTGCTCAAAGCAGGACCAACCCCAACTAAATCATCCCAGCCAGGGCCTTTGTCAAGCCGGGCCTTAAAAACCTCTAAGGATGGAGATTCCACCACCTCCTGAGGTAACCCATTCCAGTGCTTCACCACCCTCCTAGTGGAATAATGTTTCCTAATATCCAACCTAGACCTCCCCCACTGCAAGTTGAGATCATTGCTCCTTGTTCTGTCATCTGCCACCACTGAGAACAGCCTAGCTCCATTCTATTTGGAACCCCCCTTCAGGTAGTTGAAGGCTGCTATCAAATCCCCCCTCACTCTTCTCTTTTGCAGACTAAACAAGCCCAGTTCCCTCAGCCTCTCCTCGTAAGTCATCTGCCCCAGCCCCCTGATCATTTTCGTTGCCCTCCGCTGGACTCTCTCCAATTTTTCATATCCTTTCTGTAGTGGTGGGCCCAAAACTGGACACAACAGTCCAGATGTGGCCTCACCAATACCAAATAGAGGGGAATAATCACTTCCCTCGATCAGCTGGCAATGCTCCTACTAATGCAGCCCAATATGCCATTAGCCTTCTTGGCAACAAGGGCACACTGATGACTCATATCCAGCTTCTCATCCACTGCAATCACCAGGTCCTTATCTGCAGAACTGCTGCTTAGCCAGTCGGTCCCCAGTCTGTAGTGGTGCATGGGATTCTTCAGTCCTAAGTGCAGGACTCTGCACTTGTCCTTGTTGAACCTCATCAGATTTCTTTTGGCCCAATCCTCCAATTTCTCTAGGTCACTGTGGATCCTATTCCTACCCTCCAGCATATCTACGTCTCCCCTCAGCTTAGTGTCATCTGCGAACTTGATGAGGGTGCAATTCATCCCATCATCCAGATCATTGAACAAAACCGGCCCCAGGACCAACCCCTGGGGCACTCCGCTTGATACCGGCTGCCAACTAGACATTGAGCCATTGATCACTACCCGTTGAGCCCGACAATCTAGCCAGCTTTCTATCCACCTTATAGTCCATTCATCCAATCCATACTTCTTTAACTTGCTGGCAAGAATACTGTGGGAGACCGTATCAAAAGCTCTGCTAAAGTCAAGATATATCACATCCACTGCATTCCCCATATCCACAGAGCCAGTTATCTCCTCATAGAAGGCAATCAGGTTGGTTAGGCATGACATGCCCTTGGTGAATCCATGCTGACTCTTCCTGATCACCTTCCTCTCCTCCAAGTGCTTCAAAATGGTTTCCTTGAGGACCTGTTCCATGATTTTTCCAGGGACTGAGATGAGGCTGACCAGTCTGTAGTTCCCCGGGTTCTCCTTCTTCCCTTTTTTAAAGGTGGGCACTATATTTGCCTTTTTCCAATTGTCTGGGACCTCCCCCGATCACCACGAGTTTTCAAAGAAAATGGCCACTGGCTCTGCAATCACATCAGCCAATTCCCTCAGCACCCTCGGTGCTATTAGCCACTCTTTCACTGACTTTAGATAGGTCACGTACCTCTCGGTAGCCTGCATTTTCAGAAGAGCTTAGCTTCACCTTATCAGGCCCTCAGCACCCACACCTGCAGCGATATTTTCAGAACTGCTCAGCAGCCAATATGCCGAGCTGTTTTGAAAATCTATCCACAACTGTGGTGCTGAGCAGTTCTGAAAATACCGGCCTGTGATTCAGTTGAACCACATGTAACGTGGCTACAGTAATCCCTGCCTTTAATTGGAACATTAAAAACAAACTGTGTAATAAATGCGGCAGTACGAACCATCAAACGCCAGAAAACACAACTATGTTTGACATTGCAGCTTTAGTTCCCAGACTTTTATGGAGAAGGGTTCTTTTTTTATAATACCAGCCGCATACAAAAATAAAAGGACAGATAAAAGTTAAGACACAAATAGATATGGACGTGATGCTTCACAACTCAATTTTAAGGTGAATTAACAGAGATTTTTAGATCCTGGGATGCAGCTACACAGCACAGAACACAAGTCGGATGGGGGGGACAGAAACTGGTCTTAAAGCTCACCCTGCACTTCCCTAATCCTGCAGCAGCTTTGAACATGCCAAGTACCTGTGTCATGTCAGAATAGCCTCAGGGCTGCTCTAACATAGCCCAGGTTGCAATTTATATTTGCACATGCAAATCAGGGACTCAATCCTCCAGACCTTATTCATGCAAAACTTCAATAAGAGCTTTGTGTGTATAAGTACTTTCTGGATCAGGCCCTGGCTATACAAGCAAAAATTTGCATGTACTAGTCAGAAAGGCAGTTTTAAAATGTTGGCCCTTGAGAGAAGCTGAGATGCAATCTGGTCTGGTACATGAGCTGACAAGACTAGGATCCAGGAACTCCTGAGTTCAATCTGAACCCAGCCATGGTTAATTTGCATTGAATTTCCTGGCTTAGGTCAGTTGGATTCATATGATTAAATAAGGTAAAGCTATCTGGGTTTGGAAGAATTTGCACCTAACAGTAAATCTGCCTGTCAACACTAGTTTCAACAACAATAAAAAAAATTAAACGTAACAATGTCAAAAGTTCCAAGTAAAATATCTAATTGTAATCCTATGTTTTCAAAATAATTATGATTAAGTGTTTCCACACAAAAAGAGAGTACAAAGTAAAATCTGAAGTGAGTCATTCATACGTTAACTCCCTTTGTACTGCACTTACTCTCAATAGCAGCAACTGTTGGGGTTTATTTATGCAGTAAATCACCCAGCCTTGAATAAGTACTGCAACTCTGGGGGGAAATGTATTCCTATTGTTTTTAACTGGCACAGCCTGCTTGGATTAGGATTTCGGGGATGAAATAGCTGGACAAGAGGGAATTGGGGCAAGGGGAAGGGGGAACTAGATACAGAGTTTTTCCCGCAGAGGGAAAAAGGGGATCTCCCTGGCTTTACTGCTACCCGAGCTTGCTCTAACAATTACACTGAATGTATCATTCAGAAATCACCCTGGGAAATTGCAGTCTCAAGAGGGGACTTTCCGTTCCCCTATAAAGTAAGCAATGACATAAAATCAGATGAGTTCCTTGGAGGTGAAAATTAAGGAACTGGCATTGGTTCTTTGGAAGCATTGGTTCAAATCTGGTTTAGGTTATTGAAATGATTTTTGTGGGTTGACCTCAATCCCAAGGAGATGACTGTTTATATTACAAATCTTCTACCACCTCCGCCTCTTTATTCTGCTTGAAAAGTACAAAGACTGTATTATCTTTTCACCCCATGACAAGAAGCAAAGACATTAATAAATTGGTTTGAAAGGCTGAGAGGTGCTGAGAACCTGCAACTCCTACTGATATGAATGGGATCTGAAGACGTTTCACGTGCAGTTTTGTACTTAGATGTTTAGGCCAAAATTTGCAGGAGTAGCCACTGATCTGAGGACCCACAGTCTTGACGTTCTGTATGGCCAATTTGATACCCCTTAAGGCTACCTTTCAATCTCTGTCCCTCACTAGTGGCTAGTCCAGGGTTTATGGGTCTGGTATTGGCCTCAAGCTAGCAGATTCCATCCTTTAGCTCTACTAGTAGAAGATCATACCTTTATATCCAAAGAGACCATGTTCAGTCCTGGAAGAAGACAGAAAGAGGGACATCATCACACAAAAATCTCAATGTGTTTTACAAACATTAGGGGAGTGACCATTGGAGTATGCCAATGAATAAATAAGTATAATTTTACCCATGTTTGAGGTGAGAATTCTTATGTATAGCAAGAGTTCAGTATCATATCGATCACACGCTAGCAAGTAGTCCCATGTGCTTAAAGTTAGGCACGTGCTCAAGTATCTTGACAAACCAGGGCCACAGTGAGGCTGTAGTTGAGTTGGGAATAGAACCTAGGAGTCATGTTTCTTAGTCCCCAGTGCTAACCACTAGAACATATATTTTGGAGAAAAAAAATAACAAATTAGCTGCATTGTCCATCCCCTCTGCCCCCTTTCCTCCCCTGTGTTCCACCATCACAGAACAAGAAGAAACAAAGATATCAGTCCTGCTAGTATCTAGATTCTACTCAGATTGGAACTATATAAATAAGACAGAGAGTATCATAAAAATGAGTATCATAAAAAAATGACACTGTCATGAGAAGAACTCTCCTTGAGTATGGCTCTCTCTTTTGGAAAGAGGAGTGAAGTCTTACAGGTCCAGCTCAGTCTAGACAAGATAGCCCTCATTTTAAATGATGTCCTTATATGATTAGTAGTGTTACAGTAGCACCCAACTGACATAAGGGTCCCATTGTGCTAAGCATGGTACATACACATAGTAAGAGACATTCCTTGCCTTGAAAAGATTAATATCCAAATAGACCAGATAGACAAAGGGTGGGAGAGGAAACAGAAAGAAAGTGATTTGGCCAAGGTCACTTAGCAGAGATAGAAATAAAATCTAGGTTTCTCAAGTCCTACTCCATTGATAACACTGTCTCTCACATAATATCAATCTTCTCCATTTTTGTACCAAAGGAAAGAAGATCTGTAGAACTGCAGCGAATGACGTGCAATGACATCTGAGCTAACCCTCCACGATGGAGCAATCTTGAATGCTGAGCGATTTTTAGCTTACTGTGGTTATTTAAAAAAAAAAAAGACAAAACACAACAATGTGGGGAGGATTTTGTCAAAAGAATTTGAATTCAGAGGGACTCATTTGGTATATTGTTCAAAATCCATTAAACAGCCTGCATGTTATCATAGGCTCAATAATTCCCACCCCACCCCACCCCCCTTTTTTTCTGCAGTCTAGCAGGTTATCAGCTTGCCATGCTCTGTGCTTTAGATTCAGTCATCACTGGAGCGCAAGGAAAGCCTGCAGCAACCAAGCAGGGCATTCCTTCAATCTGTATTTAACAGTTAATTGCAAACCTGTTCCTTGAAGTACTGCCACAATTCCTTGCTTCACTGCAAAGTCTTTGATATCAACCTACTGCTTTTGGAAAGATTACAACTTGTGCACTTGGATACTTCTGGTCAGATGTGCACAAGAACATCAGGTATGAAAGTAAAATTGCTTTTTGAGCCATATGCAAACCCAACAAACCTCTCAATTGGCATGTTAGATATGCTTTAAACCAGTACAAACCTGTCCTGGAGCCCACTCAGCATAACTGGAATTTCCAGGGGAAAGAGATGGCTTTCTGAAAAATGGGCCAGATATTGATGTAAATGGGCATAACTCCACTTACTTCAATAGAGTTACACTGATTTACATCAGCTAAGGATCTGGCCCCCAAAAAATCTCAAATCCAAATTCTTACCTCAGTTACAGTGATATAAATACAGAATAATGCCATAGAAAATCATTCATTTATATCAGTGTGACAGAAAATGGAATCAGACTCTCAATATCCAGTGTCTTAGTTTTTGTGAAGAACCTGGTTAAAGTGATTTAAACACATTTCACACATTGGAGATTTTTCGTACTCCACACAGAAATGTTGCTCCGAACTAGAGCTGGACAAAGTTTCTTGGATGACTAGTTTATTCACTGAAAAATGCAGTTTTGAGTCAACCAAAAGCATTCACAAATTTGGCAAATAGTTTGTGCCCAAAAGAAAATATTAGAAAAACAATTCTAAAAATAGTCAAAATATTTCATTTTTATGTTTTTGAAACAAAACATATTGACTGCTTGGTGTGAAAAGATGTTTCATTTAGAAATTTGGCTAAATGTATTTAACCAAATAAAGGATAAAAAACACTCCAAAATGAAACAAAATGTTTCTTTTCAAGGCGAACAAAACATTTTGTTCTACCCAAAATGAATTTTTTTCTGTTTTTGTTGTGGTGGTCGTGGTGAGAAAACCAAAAAAAGTTCTGTTTCGAGTTGACATTAAATGATTTTTTTCTGGATTTTTCAGTCTACCAAACCAATAAATTAATTATTTGCTCACTTCTGCTCCCAATCCCACATAAAGCACAATTAAAAGTTTGGTGCCCATGGGATCTAAAAAAGATTGGGGGAAAGGAACCCTCCCCTCTCACTAAAATCTTGTGGCTTGGTGGAGAGTCCATTTGTAACTGTTCCATTGCCACTGTTATAGTCTACAGGTTTTACCCATAGGCTGGAGCAGTGGCTGAGAACCCTGCATGCACCCTACGGCCAAGATTAGCCTTAGTCTAACACTAACCCTAACCCTAACATTACCTCAGCCCCCCTAGCAACATCATACCAGAAAGCTCTTATCCACTCTACCGTGGAGAGAGACACCATGGCGCTCAGTCCTGACACACTCAAGGATTTTCAGAGTCCTATGTATGGTCTCTCCACCATCAGCCCCTCCCTGAGCATCAGACCCACAGTGTTTTGGTTTGGCCATTATAAAGATACACATTCCAGAGCCTTATCTTGAGCCAAATGTTCTTGGTGATCTCTCTTTTTGATTCAAGTCCACTCCTGATTTTATCAGGTATGATGTTCTGTCTTCTGCAGGAGTGATTCTGCACTGCTGACTCCACCTACCAGGCTGTGGGAAATCTTGGGGAGTATTATAATGAAATAGTGATACTTTGCAGTCACATCGTGTAACAACCATAATCTTGGTTATCACCAGAGACTGAAACTGTGCCTTCAGAGGTAAGAACAGGAGCTGCTACAGCTGTAGCTAAAGGAGAAGATCCCCTAGGTGGTAGATGTAGCAGACTTATAACTACAAACGTGTGAATTCAGTTCAGTGGCCAAACCCCCCAAAAAATCATTTCAGATTGATGCAAAACAAACATTTTCTGAATTTTTTCGTAAGCTGAAAAGTTGAAAATACTTTATTTTGAGTTGAACAAAACATTTTGTTTGACCCAAAATGGAACATATCATTTAGTTTGAGATATTTTAACCTTGTTAAAAATATGTTTTTGAAGCAAAATTCAAAATGGAAAGACATTTCATTTTCATTGTTTCGCAACTGAAACAATTTGGTAAATTCAGCATGAATTTGTGACATGTTTCACTTCACTCAAATCTTCATTTCTTAGGAAAACAACATTTTTGGCCAAAAGTTTCCCCCCAGCACTATTTATAAAATCTGTGGATCAAGCACAGAAGGTTGATGCATAACACACATTGGACAGTGGCTTAATTACATGTTCAAATGAAGTAGCTCAAACTAATGCTCAAGCACTAGTGAATTAAGACACACAACACCCCTCTGAGGTAAAGAAGTATTGTCCAAATTTTAGAGCTGGGGAATAGAGGCAAAGAAAGGTAATATGACGTGCTGACATAAATAAATTATTGGGTTCTATATTCCATTAAATGTATATATACAATACTGTTCTTCAGCATACACATTCAAAGGCATATGAATTAGTTAGTGGTTTCTTTATAGCTCATTATTGTTCTTCCATTTTTACATAGTGTTTATTGTCCAGGATTTATACATATTTTCACAATCAAACATCATATGTTTTAGAGTGGTCAATCTAGTTAATTACTGACCCATTCAAGCTTCCCTTTTTTGGAAGAGGAGGTTGAGGAGCTTAGAGACAGACAATTCTGACCATATCTGGTTTTCAGGTATCCTTAACTCCAGTCAATCTTATCTCAGACCTGGGTACGGTACAGAAATTGCACTGCATGTCAGTGAATGAAGACCATTGGTCTATGTTGATTCTTTTAGATCTGCCATCTGATTTTGATATCATAAACCACAAGGATTAGGTTACAAGTTTGTGATCCCTAGCACGGTTTGACAATGCTTCTTCAGTGTAACCTCACTCCATTTTACCTGAAAGAACCCAGAAGTAATGGGTATTTGCTTGTCTGTCCATGCAGTCTGCTACAAGATTCCATCTTGTTGCCTTTCCTATCCAACTAGGTTGACCAGATGTCCCGATTTTATAGGGACAGTCTTGATTTTTGGGTCTTTTTCTTATATAGGCTCTTATTACCCCCCACCCCCTGTCCCGATTCTTCACATTTGCTCTCTGGTCACCCTATATCCAACATTATATGAGACAGTAGCAAGAGTTAGTGAGGAAACATCATGGATACTTTGGTGCCTTCATTGTGCTTCTGGTGCACAGATATATATTTTCCCCTTGTCAAACATGGCTAGTGAAATTAATGATTTACCAATGTCTAAGTTAGATTGGGGCTTAGATGAGGGCCTGTTGGCTGAGACTCAACCCACAGAGGAATGAAGTAATGCAAGCAGGTTATAAGAGAAGCAACTGGAAGGACGGGTGGAATGCCCCTGCCATGTTAGTCACCTTCTTCAGCAAGATGACAGATCAGTGTAGTTGATAGTGTGTATTTGTTTTAATATTCATGATTCATAGATTTTAAGGCCAGAACAGGCCATTAGGATCATCTAGTCTGACCTCCTGCATAACACAGGCCAAAGAATCTCACCCGGCAGTGTCTGCATCAAGCCCATCACTTCTGTTGGAACTACGGGATATATTTTAGAAAGATATCCAGTCTTGATGTAAATACTGCAAGTGGTGGAGAATCCACCATGTCCCTAGGTAAATTGTTCCAATAGCTAACTATTACCTACACTTTGAAATTTGCACTTGAGCCCTACTCTGACTTTACTCTGTCTTTTTCTGCTAGATTAAAGAGTCGTCTAGTATCAGAAATCGCTTCCCCATGTAGGTATTTGCAGTTGGTGAACAAATCACTTCTTTACCTTCACTTGGATAAACTAAATAAATTGAGCTTCTTTAGACACTCACAGATTTTCCACACTTTGAATCATCCTTGTAGTAGCTCTTTCTGATTTTTCAACATCCTTTTTGAACTGTGGGCACCAGAACTGGAAATAATAATCCAGCGTTGGCCTCACCAATGCATTAAACAGAGGAAACACCATCTCCAGACGCCTCCTTAACATTCCTCTGCTTACACATCCAAGGATCATTTTTACTGCACTGGACGCTCAAGTTCAGCTGCTTCTCTACAATGACCTCCAAGTCCTTTTCAGTGTCACGGCTTTCCAGGATATAGTCTCCCATCTTGTGATATTGAGCTACATTCTTCATTCCTTGGTGATTGCATTTCACTTTGTTAAAACGCCTGTTGTTCAAATAAGCCCAGTTTACCAAGTGATCCAGATCAGTCTGCATCACTGATGTCTCTCCATCATTATTTATCATGCCATTAATTTTTGTGTCCTCTGCAAATTTGACCAGATGATTTGATATTTTTTCCAGATCATTGATAGCAATATTTAATAGCATTGGGCTGAGAACAGACTCCTGTTGGACTCCACTAGAAACACATCCATAGGATGATGATTCCCCATTTACAATTCCTTTTTGAGAACTGTCAGCTAACCAGTACTGTCCAATTCAAATATGGGCTGCATTGATTATGTATAGTGCTTCCATGATTTTGCCTGGGATCGACGTCAGCTTAGCTGACCTATGGTTTCCCCAAATCATTCCGCTCAACCTTTTTTAAATATTGGAACATTAGCTTGCTCCCCTCCTGTCCTGTGGAACTTTTCCAGTGTTCCAAGATTTGTTAAAAATCAACATTAATAGTTCAGAGAGCTCCTTGGCCATTTTTTTTTTTTTTTAATATCCACGGGTGCAAGTTATCTGGTCCTGAAGATTTAAATATGTTTAACTTTAATAGTGCTTTTTTAACATCCTCCCTATTTACTAATGAAAAAGAAAGTATTTCATCATCACTGTAAGATATGAATACATCAACCTATTTCTTTGTGAGTACAGAATACTTTGAATATTATTGCTTTTTCTTCATCGTGACTGATGGCTAGTAGCCTACCTATATCATTACTAGGATTTCATTTTTCCTGATATATTTAAAGAATTCCTTCTTATTGTCCTTAACTCTGCAGTCCATAGATTTCTCACTGATACCTTTAGCTTCCCTTACTAACTCTCTGTAATGTCTAATTGACAATTTATACTCATTGCTTCCGCATTTTTCCATTTGGTATTTCTGTTATTCTTATTTTATTGATGCCTTCACCTCTGCTCTTAACCAGGATGGATTTTTAACCCCAAAAAAGCCTTATTTGAGATCCTCAAGTATTACTGATCTATTTGGGTTATTGATACATTGTGAAGAATCTCTGGATAGTGAAATCTCTGGGACAGGCCCTTAACTGATGTAAATTGACATATTTAAAGTTACAGGAGCATTGCAAGAAATGAGTAATATTTCTTCCCTGCTTCTTATTCTCATGAATGAAACCACAATTGGAGTAACACCAAGGAATGTTTCCACCGGACTTCATGCACATTCATCATGTTAAAGACTTCAAACAATTACCCAATTTTATAATTAAGTACATGTAAGAGAGGGACTTGCATCAAAACTTTGGAGCTCAATAACCCCAAACTTTAGGGGTGGTGGAAATATGAAACTGGATCCAGATCAGAAATGTACAAACTGCATCATTTTAGCTTTATAAGAGGCAGAACCTAACGCCCAGAACCAAATCCAACTGGAACTTTGTGGTGTTCAAATTCCATGTCCAAATGTTGTGGCTTGGCCCATTTAGGGAATTCATAAATAACAGGGTGGATATTATAGTTAAAGGAATTATGCCTTTGACTTTAATGAAAGTAGGTTTGTTGCAAGATTACCTTTGAGATCACTAAGACTACAGCAGATTTAACTTCAAACCAACTTACCTATTGTGGATTTGGAAGTTTGATTCAGAATTGATTGCTATTGGATTTGCCTTCTGTCTAGGAAAGACTGTGGCTAATGGAGAAGAGAGAAGACAGAGAAAAAAATAATGAATATATTATGGAAAATGGAACAGAGAGTGGGCAGAGGAAAAACAAACAGAAAGGCTGAGAGGAAAACGGCAGAAGGTAGTAAAAAATACGTAATGAAAAATTAGATTCATACTATATACCTGAACTGTATCTTACCCTAACTTTAGGATGTTGGACTGGAATCCCTAACAGAGATAATATTTTTGGTTTTTTCAAATGAATCTCCCTGAGAAGTTTAATTTTAGTAAAAAAAAGATTGTGTAACTGCAAAAAATGACTTCATGAAATTAGTGCATCACTGAACTCAGAGAGTTCTGAGAACATCATCTGTGTGGCTGTTTCTGCACTGCTTCATAACTCACGGTGGTCACCTGTAGCTATGTTTTCTAAACTGGCCTCTGTACCTGGGTGCCTTCATTTTTGGGCATCCAATCTGAGATATCGAGGCCTGAATTTTCAAGAGTGGCTGGCTACCGATTTGGGGTCTCTCAGGCTTTAGGTGGCTGACTTGAGACACCTTCAAGGTATATATTAAATTGGGCACCCAAAAATGGAGGCCCCTACTTTTGAAAATGTTGGACATAAAGGGCCGAGCACTGCTCCCATTTAAATGATTGAAAATTTTGCTACTGATATCATTTTAAAGATTAATTCCAATGTCTGTCTCCCAGTCTGTTTTTGCATAGTATGTGTGTCATTAGTGTATACCAGGCAAGAGGTATCTTCCATTACTCTTCACTAAACAATGGATTGTTTCCACACTGTGATGGACTTTCCAATTTTCCACATCAGGACCTTATTCTCTTTATTGCCTAGTTTACCATACAAAGTCACAAACACATTTATTTCTTTTTTTCTAGCAATTAGTTCTTCAATATGTGGGCAGATGTTACTTCTTAGCTGTAGCCTAAATATATGCGCTTCTATGTGCCATAATATGTAATAGATCATGTTCCACATACAATTTTAAATGACTTCAAGACTTAATCATAATAAAGGTTCAAGAGTTAACATTTCTTTCATCCACTGATTATATCTGAACATTTCTAACAATCTGGTTAAGTTGGATGAAAAGCAGAGAAATGGACATGAAACATGTTCCAGATTTTGCTTCTCATCTTCCTCAGCACCGGGGGCGAACGGGGATCTCAAGAACAAAATGTCCCTCTCTCTCTTTTTGCTTTAACACCAGGAATGTATTTCTATAGATCAAAATGGCTTGCAGTCCGTTATGAAATGTTACAAGTGTTCTTGTTAGTCACCTGTGAAATACCATATAGGAGATCTTAATCTTTGGTCTTTTTCTAACTTTCATATAATCAGCCCCACCATTCAATGAAACCCTAATTCTTTGAGCTCACCATTTTTATAGCTTCCTAGCATACTTAGGCTGCGTCTACACTTGGAGCTGGGGTTGTGATTCCCACTCGAGTAGACATACTCAGGCTCGTTTGCATTGAGCCACTGTGCTAAAAACAAAAGCCCGGATAGTACAGGCAGCATGGGCTAGCCACCCAGCGTAAAATCCCACTCAGACCCCGTCGGTACGAACTCAGGGCAGCTAGCCTGTTTTGCCGCTCACTGCTGCCTGTGCTACCAAAGCCACACTTCTATTTTTAGCATGCTTGTGTGAGTATGTCTACTTGAACTGGGGATCACACACCCTGCTCCAAGTGTAGATGTACCCTTAGATGCTAGTGTAATCAGATCCTACAGTGATAAGCATGGTATAAAAACCTCCTTCTATGATAAGATAACCGGCTCTGTGGATGAGGGGAAAGCAGTGGATGTGCTATTTCTGGACTTTAGCAAAGCTTTTGATACAGTCTCCCACAGTATTCTTGCCAGCAAGTTAAAGAAGTATGGGCTGGATGAATGGACGGTAAGGTGGATAGAAAACTGGCTAGATGGTCGGGCTCAACGGGTAGTGATCAATGGTTCCTTGTCTAGTTGGCAGCCGGTATCAAGTGGAGTGCCCCAAGGGTCGGTGCTGGGGCCGGTTTTATTCAATATCTTCATTAACGATCTGGAAGATGGTGTGGACTGCACCCTTAGCAAGTTTGCAGATGACACTAAACTGGGAGGAGTGGTTGATACGCTGGAGGGTAGGGATAGGATACAGAGGGACCTAGACAAATTAGAGGATTGGGCCAAAAGAAATATGATGAGGTTCAACAAGGACAAGTGCAGAGTCCTGCATTTAGGACGAAAGAATCCCATGCACTGCTATAGACTAGGGACCGAATGGCTGGGCAGCAGTTCTGCAGAAAAGGACCTAGGGGTTACGGTGGACGAAAAGCTGAATATGAGTCAACAGTGTGCCCTTGTTGCCAAGAAGGCTAATGGCATTTTGGGTTGTATAAGTAGGGGCATTTCCAGCAGATCGAGGGATGTGATCATTCCCCTCTACTCAGCACTGGTGAGGCCTCATTTGGAGTACTGTGTCCAGTTTTGGGCCCCACACTACAAGAAGGATGTGGATAAATTGGAGAGAGTCCAGCGGAGGGCAACAAAAATGATTAGGGGGCTGGAGCACATGACTTACGAGGAGAGGCTGAGGGAACTGGGATTGTTTAGTCTGCAGAAGAGAAGAATGAGGGGCGATTTGATAGCTGCTTTCAACTACCTGAAAGGGGGTTCCAAAGAGGATGGATCTAGACTGTTCTCAGTGATAGAAGATGACAGAACAAGGAGTAATGGTCTCAAGTTGCAGAGGGGGAGGTTTAGGTTGGACATTAGGAAAAACTTTTTCACTAGTAGGGTGGTGAAGAACTGGAATGGGTTACCTAGGGAGGTAGTGGAATCTCCTTCCTTAGAGGTTTTTAAGGTCAGGCTTGACAAAGCCCTGGCTGGGCTGATTTAGTTGGGTTTGGTCCTGCTTTGAGCAGGGGGTTGGACTAGATGACCTCCTGAGGTCCCTTCCAACCCTGAGATTCTATGATTCTATGATATAAAATAGAATCGTTTAAAAAAAATCTCCTGGTCTAATAAATTGTTCATTTAAAAGAAATGGCTGCATTGACAATAAGATGTCATTCCTGATCATCACTTTCCAGTAGTTGCCACTGAAAAGTCAATAGTTACCACATAGTGATATCTCCTCATTTAAGAATGGGGAAAATTGTGATCTGCCATGTGCCACTGTGGGCCCAAACTTCACCCATGAGTTGGGAAGGAAAAGGGAGGGGCTTGAACCAGGGGCAGAGAGGGAGAACTACAACTCCCTAGAAGCACTGGGAGAGCTCAGGCAGATGCCGATTAATGTCAAACTGACCCAAAAAGAAATATTTTCTGACAGGCAATTTTAGGGGAACTTTTCTGCCAATGTTGGGCCTTTTTGTCCCGATTCACACCGAAAACAAATGTTGAAATAGTGGAATTTCCAATGGGATTTCCAATTTTTGCTCCACTCTGCTAACCACAACGAGACGCCGACCTTGGTGGGAGCCCCTAGGCCCTACTGGCATCTAAATAAAAACGTTTTCGGTTGTGCAATTTTCAAACATCCACAACCATTTTTTTTCACCCTCCCATTCAGATTTTTGTCAATGTCAGGTTTCAAGTTCCAGTTGTTAGCTCTTTCAGCTGCACACTTCTCGGAAGAGTGAAGTTAGCATTTCTAAAAATAGGAAATAAATAGTTTCCGACCCTCATGGAACTCAAAGCAGGCTGAAGGATTTTGTTAAAACCTTTTTTTTTTTGTGGGGGGGGGGAAGGAAGGTGAAGTCACCTTTAAAGAATGATTAAACAGGTGTATTTTTCATAAAGTTCCAAGCATATGAAAAAGTGGCTGAGATGGAAACCATTTTGCAGCTGTAACAATATTGGTCACTACCAGGCAACTGGTATACTGGGAAAGATGGGGCCTGGTTCTTGTCTCACAACAGTATGACTCAGTCAGTTTTACTGGCGCTACTTTGGACTGACAGAAGTTGTGTCAGGAAAAATCAGGCTTGTGGTGGGATTGTGATGGGAATTCCTGGACACTATTTCCATTGTCTTTCAATGGGCATTGGGCACCAAATTGCCCTTTGTGCCTTTGAAATCTCCCCTTTAATCTCACTTTGTCTCAATTTACCCTTTTTTGTAAAATGGGAATAATTATGCTGACCTACCTCCCAGGGATGATTCCAATGTCCGTAGAGAGCTTTGTCGATGAAGAGCAATGTAATTATTTTTACTTTAAACTTGTATAGGGCCTATCACCAAGTGATCTTAACATGTTTTGCAAGCATTATCTGAGCCCTAACATCCTCACACCCCCACTCCCGTGAGCTAGGCTTCCTTGCTGTATGCCCATTTTACAGCTAGTTTTATTTCTTGATAAGTACTATCTTCATGATTCCCTGGAGATGAATGATTTTTAATCCACCCTCTGTAATTTAAGGAAACAAGTTAAAAACAACTGAATGCTGGTATGTCTGAAATGTAGGGCCACATTTTGTTCCCAGTTACACCAGAGTAGCCCATTTGAAATGAATTGAGTTGCTTCAGCTTTACACCGATCTGAGATCAGAATGGGGTCCCTGAGGTCGAATGGCAACCTGCCACTGGATAAATAGAATTTCTTCATAATGTTGCTCCACTGATTGGAAAGGCTGCTGGTTAATGATCTTTCATTACAAACTTCCTTTTTTGGCACAGCCTAGCCATTAGGCCCCAGCCATGCTTCACGACCCCTGGCTGTCTCATTGCTGGCTTTGATCAGAACTTTGTTCACTGACACACATCTAATAACCAGGAGTGGCACCAACTAAACCATCAAAGTCCTGATTTATGACTCACCCCATATCCTAGGCCAAATCGGGGATGTAATTAGCTATTCTACCAGCTAGCAGTTTGACCTGACCTCCCATTTAGAAGCATTGGGGAGGGGGAATAAAAAAAAAAGCTACCAAAAATTACAGTTTCTTCAGTTTAAAAACAAAATAAAAAAGTAAGAGCCCTCTTACAGTAGTAGCACTTTCTAATAAGAGTGTAAAGTAAACCGACGCTCAGATTTGCTCTCACACACTTTCACGGTGTAGAGGCCATCACCCATCCTGGAGGCAACAGGATTTATTGTTTGTATTACAGCAGCACATAGAGTCTCCAGAGGAGACGGAGGCCCCATTGTGCTAGGCACTGTGAATACACATAGGAAGAGACATTTACATTGTAAGATGCCCCAAAGATTTTACCATCTAAATACACAAAACAGGAAAAGGGAGGAGAGGAAAGAGACATGCCTGAGGAGGCCAGAGCTCCTGCTTCCTAGTCCAGTCCTACCCACAAGGCTACCTCCCAAGTGGAAAGGCCTGTACCAAGCGCACCAATTCCTGACATGCAAAAGGAAAGTGTTTAATGTATCTTAACTTCCGATAATCCAGTTTAGTAAGTAGAAACAGGGAAGAGGAGCCAGCAGCATTAACCAGCCTGCTCACCATCAGGTGCTCTGTGGACCATTTTACCTGACGTTGTTACCCGGCAGCAGAGCTGAGCAGTACGGAGGGTTTGAAATAAAAATCTTACAAATCACCACGCCAAACTAACTAAACACTTTGGCCCTGTTCCTTTGGCACCTAAGTTCACCATCTAGGCACCACTGACATTGTCATAGGCACCCCAGGTGCCCTAGGAGCCTACGTTTCTGCCATTTGGCATTTGCAAAGCCTCCAAACTGATGCTGCTGCCCCATGGCTAATGAGCTACTCTGAGGCCCCAAAGTGGGATTCTCAAAATTGGTTTCCCATCAGCAAGGCCTGATGGCATAAGCATGCTCAGGGCATTTCTAACACTTGTTACTTGTCAGCCCCCACATCAGGAGGGCTGGAGACAGGCCACTGATAGTGCTGTGTTGCCCCCTTGCACCTCACCTCTGAGCACGAGACAGAGGCATGGCTTTGGCCGCCAGGGCATGGGCTACATACATGATTGATCTGGCTTAGGTGCATAACTCCTGGTTAGGGTTTGCAGCTGAAGAGCCCAAGTAGAGGGAGGTGCCTAGTTCTGGCCTGTCAGCTAGGTGCAGCAGGTCAGCCAATCAAGAGCCTAAGCTCCTCTCCACAGTATTTCACGCCTGGCTAGCTTAGGTGGCTCCCTGCTCAGTTGGCTGGCTGTGGAAATCCCTTCCTTAGGTACCTACCTCTCCCCAGGCATGGTACGTGGAGCCTGGGCACCTAGCTCAGGGCTCAAAATTCCACAGGGTGGCAGACTGCAGAGGGCTTGGACATTGCAACGCTAGCAGAGCAATAGCCGAGTGCCTTTAAGGATCTGGGCCTTCTTGCCTTAATTTAGCAGCACACGATGCTTGCACAATTAAGGGCTAGTCTACACTAGAAGCACTCCATCGGCATAGCTGCACCATGGTAGCACGTCTGGTGAAGACGCTCTATGCCGATGGGAGAGTTCTCCCATCGGCATAAAAAATGCACCTCCGCGAGAGGCAGTAGCTATATCGGCAGGAGAAGATGTTGGCTGTTCACATCAGCGCTTAGGTCAGTGTAAGTTACATCGCTCAGCAGGGGTGGCTTATTCACACTCCTGAGCGACCTCAGTTATACCGATGTAAGTGGTAAGTGTAGACCTGGTCTTAGTTCACAGCCTGTCCATCAGACAGATAAGAAATTAAAACAACAGCCATGTGTATCAACATACTAAGAAATGCAGGTCATAATCATCATTGCAGTTGTAAAGCCAGCTAATGGGGAATCTTTGGGGAAATTCTAAAATCATCAAATTTGAAAACATTGATATGTTAGATACTTTGAGGTATCTACGTTTGCATTCCTTTTTATAAAAGTGTCTGTTCACATTTTACAGAGCCTTTTTAAGAAATATTTTAAATATCATAGAATCATAGAATCATAGAATATCAGGGTTGGAAGGGACCTCAGGAGGTCATCTAGTCCAACCCCCTGCTCAAAGCAGGACCTAATCCCAACTAAATCATAACAGCCAGGGCTTTGTCAAGCCTGACCTTAAAAACCTCTAAGGAAGGAGATTCCACCACCATTCCAGTGCTTCACCACCCTCCTAGTGAAAACGTTTTTCCTAATATCCAATCTAAAGCTCCCCCAGTGCAACTTGAGACCATTACTCCTTGTTCTGTCATCTGGTACCACTGTGAACAGTCTAGATCCATCCTCTTTGGAACCCCCTTTCAGGTAGTTGAAAGCAGCTATCAAATCCCCCCTCATTCTTCTCTTCTGCAGACTAAACAATCCCAGTTCCCTCAGCCTCTCCTCATAACTCATGTGCTCCAGCCCCCTAATCATTTTTGTTGCCCTCCGCTGGACTCTTTCCAATTTTTCCACATCCTTCTTGTAGTGTGGGGCCCAAAACTGGACACAGTACTCCAGGTGAGGCCTCACCAATGTCGAATAGAGGGGAACGATCACGTCCCTCGATCTGCTGGCTTTTGCGAACAAATATCATTTGTAGAGCAGGTTTGAAAAGTTCTGAATTTTGGGGAAAAAAATGTAAATGTCAACATTTGAAATTTCAATTCAAAACAAAATACTCATGAAAATTTAGGTTAAAAATGTCCTTCCATCATTTGCAGGTAAATTTTCAAAAACAGTGGCTAATTTTCAGCATCCAGCCTGCATTCTATAACAGAGATAAGGAGTGACCATAAAATTCAGATCTGAACTTCTCCATCACATGAGGGCATGTTGATCTGGGGTTTTGGCTTGGCCCATCTCTGCAAAATGATTTTTAGCATAACTCTATCTAAATGTTTGAAAATTCACCGTTTTCATAAAATCAGCAAGCCGCTGCATCTCTCGGAATTGTTGTACAAGGCAATTTGTGTTGATATCAAGACCGTGCTGTAACATTGGGTGAAATGTTCTGGACTCCACAAGGTGGTAATCTCCTCTTCCTTTACTCCCCAAGAGGGTACACTGTGGGATTTTGACTGTGTTAGAACTGATCAGGAGAGTCAAAGCTATTTGCCCTCAGGGCCCTAATTACCCACCAGTTCCAACTCAGCTGAAACTGATTACACAGACAAACCAGAGGCACCTGCATCTTAATAGAAGAGTGTTAACAGGGAGAATCTGATGATGTAGCTTGCAGAGGTGAGGCAAAAGTTATTCTATATGTGGGCACTTGTAAAGGTCTAGTATTTCAGCATGTGGTTGACTTCAAATGTTTTCTTGTATCAGCATTTTTATATCTGTTTTCCACCCATCTCTGTGAAATGTCCTTTGAAGGTTAAATGTTAGCAATATTCTTTAACCTTTGGACCTTATTTACATTTACTCTGTTCCTGTACTTGGGGCAGGGACCGTGGGCAGGTGGGGGGAAAGCAAAATTGTCTTTAAGCCTCCTTTGAACTTCCTGAGTTCTGGAGTCAGGCCTCAGGGCTGCTCTAACATACTATCTGCTTCCTATATAGAGCACTCTGTCAATGCCCTGACACCAGAGGCTAGGAGCAGGGCTCACACAGACTCCTTGAGACAGTTCTTCATTACCTGGGGAGAACCACTGCGCAGGGAACAGTCTCAAGGGTCCATTTCCACCTCCTTTAAGGCCCTTTACACTGCCAGAATGGCTTAATCAGATATTGGTGTAACTGACAATTGGGCCCTTCATTTGGATTGTACTATACCCATTGGTGCAGGACAGGATCTGGCTGGCTTTTGCGAATGCTTTATTTGGATTTTAAATCACAACAATCCTTGCAACAAGAAAATTTTCAACCTAAAACTGGTCCTGCTCATTCTCTGAGAAATCTGTGGGAAAAGACAATAACGAACCTCTACAAGGTTCTCCTTGCTGCATTTTCTCTTCCTCTTCTCCTCAAAGAGGAATGTCATGGAGTGGACTGACCCTCAGGGAGATGGACTCAGACCCACCCATATCTAATTATCTGCCCCAACGGATGGTTTTGGCATTGAGTCAGCTGACCAGCATCACCTGATAGTAGCCTGTGCTATTCAGCAGTCAGACTAATGATCACAATGGTCCCTTCTGAGCTTAGAATCTATGAAACTATGAATAAGAAAGAAAGAAAGGAAAGAAATGACCAAATAACCAAAAAGAGTGAAAACCATAGAGGAGACTTGTCAATTCATAGCCACCAGAGACAAGACCTTATATGCTGCTGGAGTCAGATGAGGATGGGCAGGCTGTGACTGCCAGAGAGAAGAAGTTCAGGAGGAATTCCACACAGCTAAAAGCATCCAGTCATTGCAAATACCTAAAACGTCTCTGAAGATCCAGCTGGCCAAATGGAACGGAGAACTGACCAGGACATTCCGGAGAATGCTCACTCAATCCAACCTACAAGGTTACCAAGTATGACATAAAGAGACCTTGAATCATCCAAAGAAGACAGACAATCCTTGTCAGGGATTCTACGCTAGGAAAAGTGGAGAGAATGTTCTGCAAGGGACAGGCAAATAGAAGATGGTGCACTGTCTTCCCAGACTCAAGTCTGAGATGTGACTGCAACGTTGGATAGGTTTCTGAAGTTAGCAGCTAAGACTTGGCACTAACAACAGTGCTTCATGTCATACCTCACAGATTATAGATGATTTTCAGGGAACTCAGAAGAGTGCTGAAGGAAAGGAATGGCCAAGTGATCATCTTGGAGATCTTTCCTGTCCCACAAGTGAAGAAAGATGGAAGGGAGAAGATTTTGGAAGTGAACTGGTGACTAGAAAAGTGGTGTAAGGTAGCGAGGGTTTTGTTTTGTGGAAATTTGGCCATGGTTCTATGGGGAGAGTGAGGCTGTATAGTTTGGATTCCCTCCATTCCCCAACTTCCACATGACAGGCTGGCTAGACTACTCAAGAGGATATTAAATGAACAACAAACAGGGAGGTTAAAAGGGTGAACAAATGAGCACTCATTTACCACAAAATCAAGATGCTGAGAACAAAATTATTCAGGGCAACAAAGGGAAATTCCTATCCACTAATGGTAGAAGCCTGAGTAACAAACAAGAGGAACTGGAACTACTCATTTATGAGCATAGATTTGACCAAGTTGATATTATTTAAACCTGGTGGGAAGGTTCAACTGATTGGAATGTTAAAACCACTAGCTATAACCCGTTCAAGAAGGATCAGGTAGGCAAAAGGGATGGGAAGGTGGCACACTATGCTAAAAATGGTATTACCTGTTTTGGAGTCACTGACAACTTGGAAACAAATGGTCGTGAATGCTTATGGTTCCGTGTTCTAAAACATAAAGCACAGGATGGAGTATTAGCTGATGTCTGCTACAGACAGCCAAATTGCACTAGAGAAAATAATGACCTGCTTCTTAAGCACTTATCTATGTGAAGGAGAAAACTGTGTTATCATGAGGGACTTCCATCTGTTGATGTAATATTCTTAGTCTTCTGGAAGACATCTGACTAGGTACTGCATAATATTTTGATTAAGAAACTAGAATGATATAAAATCAACATGGCACATGTTAAATGGATTAAAAACTGGCTAATAGGACTCAAAATATAATTGTAAATGGGGAATCATCATCAAGGTATGTTGCTACTGGAGGTCCTGCAGGGATTGATTCTTGGCCGTATGCCGTATACCAGTGGTCCCCGACCTTTTTCGTCTGGTGGGCGCCAAAAAAAACAAAAAAAACCCGAGCGCTGCCGGCGGAGCAAAAAAAAAAAAAAAAATGACAACTGCTATGCGGGCGCACTTAGACCCCCCGGCGGGCGCAATGGCGCTCGCGGGCACCGCGTTGGGGACCCCTGCCATATGCTATTGAATACTTTTATCAACAATCTGGAGAAAAAAAACTAAATCATTACTAGTAAAGCCTGCAGATGACACAAAGGTTGGCAGACTGGTAAATAACAAAAAGGACAGGTCACTGATACAGAGAAATATGGATCAGTTAGTAAACTGGGCACAATCAACTATATACCTTTCCATATTGCCAAATATAAGATCATACATCTAGGAACGAAGAAGGAAGCCCATATTTATCCTGGGAAGCAGTGACTATGGGAAAAGTCTTGGGGGTCATGGTATATAATCAGCTGGACATGAACACCCAGTGCGACACTGTGGCCAAAAGGACTAATTCAAACCTTAGATTATAAACAAGGACATAGTGCGAAGGTGGGAGTAGAGCGGTGATTTTACTTTTGTATTTGGCACTGGACTGGAATTCTGTGTTCAGTGCTTGTGTCCGCACTTCAAGAAGGATGTTGAGAAACTGGAGAGGGTTCAGAGAAGTGTCCTGAGAATGAGTAAACAATTGGAAAACAGGCCTTATAATGAGAGATTCAAAGAGCGCAAGCTATTTAGCTTTTCTATAAGTTCCTTCATGCGGAACTTGACAATAAAAGGCAAAAGTTTAACAAGATCCAGGGGCTCAGAGTTGAAGCCAGATAGTTTCAGACTAGAAATAAGGTGCAAATTTTTTAACAGTGAGGAAAACTATCACTGGAACATCTTACCAAAGATTGTGGTGGATTCTCCATCACTGGCAATTTTTCAATCAAGATTGAATGTTTTTCTAAGAGAGAAGCTTCAGTTCAACCACAGCTGTTGGACATGAAGCAGGAATTAATTCAAAGAAGTCCTATGTCCTGTGGTAAGCAGGTGATCATATTAGATGCTTGGTCTTAATATCTGTAAATAGTTTCTCACAGCAAAAGGCCAATTGCTGAATGAGCTTGAAGACCGAACTATCCTCACTCCTCTAGCTATGTTCCCTCCAGCTCAATGTTGACATTCTCTTGGGACACAGGTACTGGTCCTGTAATTTAGTCATCAAGGCTGTTGGCTAGCATCTTGTTCAAACATTACAAGAAATGTATCCTTAAATGTACACTCTTTCACGTGGCTTAGCAAAAACTAGGGCAACATGATGTAAAAGAATCTCACACCACAAATGATGGTGTATATTAGGAAATAACTCGTTGCACCACATAATAAAACCACAGTAAACAGCTCACTATTTATGGTGAGGTTCTAGCTAAAGGAATGTGACCTTTCTATTGTCAAGACTTGTAGGCAAAAAACTGCAATGATTTTAAATGTAAAATGTGGGCATTACACAAAATCAATGAAACTAAAAATTAGCTCATTTTAAAATGAATTAAAGATTTTTTTTTTAATGCAATATATAATTATCCTGTGGAGTTTGTTGCCATAGACTGTTACTGAGGTAAATATCTTAGATTTGAGAACAGATTAGACATCCATTTGAATAAGACTAGAAACTGTAATTATATTGCTAGGATGAAATTGACAAAGTCTATTGACTTTTCATGCTTCAGGTTGTAAGCTAATCATTAATTAAAGCCAGGCAGATATTTCCCCCCTACTGGCATAAAATGGCACAACTGGCCAGGTGCATTCTGTGGGGTGAATGAGGATGTGCGCCTTCCTCTGAGGCCTGTTATAGGTTCCCTGCTGATTGGTCTGCTCTAGCATGGCAATTCCATAAGTCCTAACATGGCAGACACTAGCATGCTGTTCACAGCTTTATTTACATTAGGAGCTAAGCAGATCCTGCACTTCTTTGCTTTTAATGGCTGACTTCAAAGGACTTTGGACCAGGCCCTAAATGCTGAGTGAAGAACACCTTGAAAAAATAGCTTTAAAGCAAAAACACACCTCAACAGAAACAAGGGGGCAGCCCCCACTGCCTCATAATCAAAAACCTGAGAGAATATATGGTGAAGAAGCTGCCTTCTATGTAAAAGGTAACCAGTTCCGAGCCTGACTTGTTTCTGTTTCAGAAGGCGCTGAGTTTCTCTGCTCGTAATCCTCTAATCGTATCTTACATCTAATTTTAGCACTAACACTTTTCTGCTTTACTGTTCATAATTTTTCTGAGTCTTGTGTGCTGCTTTGCCTGCTCTTTAAGTGTAGGCAGTATGAAAATGGCATCGTTTAATAATCAATCAGTAGCCAGAGCCAAAGGCATTCTTGAAATAAACCATCAGTCAGGAAGTAGTACCTACAGTAGAGATAGTGGCAATCATTTGACCGATATTTTCCTGAAGAAACACGGGGTTTGGTTAAAAAAAAAAGTGTGAGAAAATGGTCAATGTTGAGAATTTTCTGATTTTCAGTGGGAAATTCAAAATTTAATGTTGTATTTTGAATTGCCTTTTCCAAACATCAGAAGTCACCATTTTTTACAAATCCCATCTGAAATTCTTCTGAGCTTTTCATCCTTTTTGTCCCATTTCGGGGAGACAAATGCCAATTTTCTAGCTGGAAATTCTGTTTTCTGATCAGCTCCAGTATGCAGTGAAAGAAGCAACTTTTCTAAGACCAAGTATCAGGAAAAGAAGCAGAAAGGCCTTTGCCAAAAATCAAGGTTTAATGAAATAATAATATGTCGGCAGCAGCAGATCTCAAAGTGGTTTACAAAGGAGGTAACTATCATTGTCCCATTTTACATATAAGGAATTTGAGGCACAGAAAGGGGATGACCCAGCAGGCCAGTGCAAGGAAAAGAACTTATGTCACATGCTAATGCTTTATCCATTAGACCACACTGCCTCCCTAGATAAATTGTCCAAATAGCTCTGCACCTGTGACTGGGGCCAGATTTGTATGTCCAATACATTTTAGGTGCTCAGCTTTTTTGAAAACCCTGCCTGTATCCTGGTATAGGACATGTGCCCTCCTGCTTCCTGTATTGACACTAAGAGAAGTCTTTCTCCTTCCGTGGCCTTGAGCTCTGGTGAGAATTAGGTCCAGGTTCTGCAAAGTATTAAATTAAATGTCCCACCTTGGCCTGAACTAACTCCAGGGGATCAAAAATGCTAAGACCAGATTCTGATCTCATATCACCTTTACACTAATGTAACTCAGTGGAGTTATAGTTCAATCAAAGGAAATGCTTATTTAAAAAATATATAGATGGTAATGATGGGGAAAATTTGGTGAATTAAAGTAGAGAGGGACTGATCTTGTAAACAGAGAATACTTATCAAGATGGAGAATAAAGAATCTTTCCTCTTTTCATTGTGTTCCAGACTAGCCTAAGAGGGAGAGGCCCTCTCTTTGGTGTTATTAAAATCTTGCCTCAGCTGGAAGCCATTTGATGCATGCGAAGATGTGATTATCCTTATGAAACAGAGATACCATAGCAGTGGTCAGACTGGGGCTAAGTGTTGAATCAGCTGCTCTACTGAATTTGACCACTGCATGGATTGCAAACATCCAATCCGCACAGCTTTACAGCTATTACTCTGGATGCTGTGGGCAAGAAAGAAGTTGCAGGGACTAGCAAGTGCACGGAGGCTGATATATTAAACAGTATGGAAACGTCACAGTTTAGGTGAATTCACCTGCTTTCGTGACTCTCTTAGAATAGAGCGATTTTCCTCAGTCTGTAGCTTTATTAGGATTAGTAGCCTAACAGCACCTAGATAGCCAACCAAGAACAGGAACCTATTTTGCTAGGCGCGATGCAAATATAACCCCTGGTAAGCAAGTGTTACAGGTCTCCCACTGTGCTGATCCACAGAGCATAGGTGTTGTTTCAGCCGTTTTAAGCTGCAGTAGCTCATTCTGGTAGTTCCCCAATTCAGTCCATGGTGTGTCAGCTAAGAGGCTGTCTATCGCACAGATACATAGTCCCTGCCCCAGAGAGATTGCAATCTAAACAGACAAAGGGAGTATTAGGCTAATTTCACAGATGGGAAACTGAGACACAGAGATGAAGATTTTATCTACATAGGAAAGTTGCACCAGTTTAACTTAAAATGTTTTGAAACTGATATAGTTACACCAGTGCAAACCCCTGCGTGGGCGTTTATTTCACTTTAAAAGTGACTTATTTCAGTTTAATTTAAACCTGTTTCTGATCGATTTAAACTAAACTGGAAAAATCCACTCTTATGCAGAAATAAGACTATCCACGTGGGGGTTAGCACTGGTTTAACTGTATGCATTAAATTCACACCTTAGGTTATACTACTTTGATTTTTTTCCCATGCAGCTAAGGCCTAAGTGACTTGCCCAAGGTCACACAATAAGTCTGGGGAAAAACTAGGAGTTGAAACTAAATCTCCTGAGTCTCAGTCCAGTGTCTTAACAACAAGGCCATGCATGTATGAACATACTTCCGGGGCATGGGGCAGAGACTGGTATATGTACCCCAAGGCACGGGAGCTAAGGAAGAGGACAGATCCATGCCTAGGGAGAAAGCGAAGTCTGGTGCACGCATCCCCTGGGCATGCACCACTAGGAGTAGTGTTGGTGCGTACACTCTAGGGTATGGGCAATGGGAGTCAGGGTAGTTTTGAGACCTTCATAGGGTCATGTGGACATTCACACTCTCTTTTGCACCAATGCTTCCCTGTACTCTTTGGCCAGCTTACTCCTGAACACCGAAACATGGATCCGCAGAAAGACAGATGCGAAAGCCACGGTCACCTCCTACTTTTCATCTCTTGATCCAATTTACTGTACTGCGCATCTCTTCAGTGACGGAGCTGGATTAAGTCTCCATGACAGAACGTCAGGAATGCAGATTTACTCCAACTTGTTAAAACAGTGGCATGCATCCCAAAGAAGACAAGGAACCTTTTGTGAGGTAATCTGCTAGCATTCTCTTCCACTCTAAAATTTATCTATCCGATTATTGTATGACTAATGTGAACATCAGCTTCCACACTTTAACAGACCTGCATATATATATCTGCCTGATCTGTGTCTCCCTCACATGGGTGAAAAAGAGGAGCAACTCAAATTAAGCCAATGGACTTATACTCAGGTAAAATTTGTGTGAGATCAGAATCTAGTGCATATTTGTATTCACTATGCATGAACTTTAAGTTCATATGAAGGTTTGCAGAAAGGCTGTTTGTACAAATACTTCTAGTCATATACAAACAAGGGTACTAGCGAGAGAACTGATGAGCTTTGGCTCCCACTAATCAAGCCCTCATCCCTTCCTCTTATGCCGGAGAGTGTAGGTAATAGAGATGGTCAGGGAAACTTTGACAGAACCCTGCATGCCAACCTAAGTTCTTCTTCTCTCCTGCCCAAGCAGGTGTGTGGGACAGGACATGCTGTGGCCCAAAGTTTAAATCCCAGTGTCTCAGCTCTGGATGTATGGTTAAGCTCACACAGAAATAGGGGTAGTGTGGCCAGATAGCAAGTGTGAAAAATCAGGACACTTTTTTTTTCTGGGGGAGGGGAAGAGTTATATATATAAGACAAAGGCCCTAATATCTGGTCACCCTAAATAGGGGTCACACTTCCAGTTTGAATCCAGATCCCAGATTCAATTTGACCAAAGTCCAATCAGTTTTGAGAGATTGTTCCCGGCCCATCTACAAGACGTAATTATTTTGTTTCAACTATTTTATTTATTTATTTTACTAAATCTAACAGTTATTCACCTTTTTTATCCCCATGATGCAAGTTTTTTTTTTTTTAAACCTGTGCTACATAATAAATTTCTTTAGGAGCGTGACAGATTATTTTTTCACTAAGAACAAGTGAAACCTTGTATCATAAAATAAAATAAAATAAAAACTAGTTGTTAGTATCCATTCATATTCCATTAAAAAAAGAAGAAATCACAGTTTGTAGTTTTAGCATCCAACATATTTTAGAACCTATTAGAGCTTCAGTGGACTTTCCAGAAATACTGGACCTAATTCTCATTTACACCATACAAGTCATTAGTGACTTTAGTGAAGTCATTAGGCCTGATTCTCCTGTCCCTTAAATTGGTGTCAATCAGGAGTAACACCACTGAAATCAATGGAATTATGCAAAACCAGTCTGAGTTGGAGGAGAACCAGGCCCACTGACTCTGCATTGCTGCATAGTAAGCGGCAGTGACAGCTTTGAACACATTTAGGAGGGTTGATACTGAGCAGAAGTGATTATTTTTGGCCTAGCATAAACTGGAAAATGAGCTCTTCCAAATACTATGCACACGTTCCAGCTACTGTACTCCAGCTACTGTGAATTTTCACCATTAACAATAAATCACTCCAGGACAGGTTGGAGGTATTGTGCCGGGGGTGTTAATTATTCCTTGGATCATTGTGGAGTAATGAGTAGTTTTTTAGTGGGATGGCCCTGATGTAGTGAACATACTAAAATGCAGTCTGGTGGGTTTAAATGCAATGCACGGAAGAAAGCAGATATAGAGGAGAGATTTGCTACAAAATGCAGTAGCTGCTCTCAGTTCAACTGTACAGTCTTTAATTAACTTTTATTGTCTTTAAAATTCCTCTTTGCACAGCTACATATATAAAGTCATGCAAAATGCATGTGAATAAAAATACTTTTGTGGCAAGGTATGGGGTGAGCTTTTTTCTTTCCTAAGATCAACCCTTCCTCGGTGACTATATGATAAAATAGGCAGCAAGCGACACAGGGTGGGTTTTTCCAAAGCACGTAGAGTTGGCCCAACTCTGCTCCCACTGAAACCGATGGAAGCAGAGAGAGGCCAACACTAAGGACTTTTGAAAATCCCACCAGAGTACCAGAAATGATGGCTGACCTTGAAGCATTCACTAGAAAGGTGAGCAGACACAAGAAGCCCTGCCCAGCTGGGTATATGTGATTAGGATGGAGTCCTGGCCCTACCTCTTTGTGCAAAGCTGTGACGGGGAGGGAAGAGCCATGCACATCCCGCTCTGACAGCTTCCCCCGTTAAGAGATCTGTGGAAGACAGAAGCTCAGTTTTGTAAAGGATTTCAAGTTTTTGAAATCCAGATTCATTCTGAATTGGAGCCAAAAAGGGAAAACTTCAGAATTCTCCATGAAGGGAAATTCCCAGGGGAAAAAATAGTTTCCAGTCATTCAAGACATTTGAGGTTTCCTAGTTTGTATTGTACTATATATAATATAATACACAATTTAAAAAAAAAATGTAACAAAAAGTTGTTTCAAAACAAATAAGTGAAACGGGATATTTTAACATTGATGGAGCTACGTTTTCTGTTTCTTTCTAAACAAAATTCTACCAAAATCTACCCGGTTTCATGCTGCATTTTGATTTCAGCAGAACTGCATAGGCCAACAGAATATGGTTCCATCAAAATTTCTCTGACCAGCATTATTATGTGTACTTTCAGGCATAAAGGGAAGGAATGAGGGACTGATTAGTTACAGCCAGAGTGTCATGCACTCTGGTGATGCTCAACCAGCGGAGAAGTCCCACAATTTAGAGATGCCCTGGGGCAGCTCTAAATTATACAGGGAGCTATTGCGGTCTCCAGCCAGCTGAGAATCAGGACAGTGGAAAGGTGACTTAGAGCCACCTTTCTATCCACTCCCCATGTCTTGTATTGAGTGCAGCTTGACTCGACCTGGGGATCTGGCTCAAGATTTCTCAAATGCATTTCCCTCAAATGCAATCATTAAAAATCAAGGGAATTAGCAGGTAGCAATAGTTAAAGTAATTATTAATTACGCATTTGAATGTGATCTTGAGGGACCAGTTGTAAGCACTGTGAGTGGCTATGTCAGGAACGAAAGGGAGGTAACTGGGGTGGGGAAGAATCTGTGAGTGCATTTGGTTAAGTGGTAAGACACATAACGTGAAGTTGGTCTGAATGTTCATGCTTCTTGGGCAGGTGATGTCCTTGATTTTTATTGACTAGACTGAGAGGAAATGCACTCACCCAACTTTAACCCTCAATGAACAAAAAAAGTATTTGTGTGGGAACTTCCCTGCTTTCATTGTTTTTAAGAAACAAGGAGTGACAGGGGATTAGGTTTAAAAGTCTGCAGGATAACTGCTGTCCTCTGAGAGAACTTCTGAACTCCACTGCCGCAGCCTTCCTTCTGCAGACCTTTCCACATCTGTCCATAGGGCATGTGGGAATTAATTATAGCCACAGGAGATATAGGAAGTAGTTGAGTGAAATGGAAGGGGTGATGGACAGGCTTTTATCCAGGCTGAAAATATAAAAAAATGTAACGTGTTAAATATGGATAGACTGCTCTTTTCTCCCTGCCCAGACTCCAGGCCCCTACACTCTTTACCTTGTCCATCCCCATCACATGCACCTCCTGGGACCCATTTGTAATGAGCTGCATAACTCATCCATTGCTTCACCGCTCAAATGCGGCCACTCAAATGTCATAGTGATAAAACAGTAATATGACATCATCAAACCATCATGTAGTCCCACACGTTAGAGACCAGAGTGTCAAAGAGCTCAGCACCCATGATACACCCAACGCATTGAAGACTTTTGAAAATCTGGCAGTGTTATACACATACACCACTGCATGCACATTTGGCATGTATGTGTGTGTCACACACAGCCAGATTTTCATGAAATAATGTATGTGTATAAATATACACACACAAGTGCACACACATACATTATTGCATAATAATCTGCCTCTGTGTGTATATACACACCTGGTCAGATTGTTATGTAACAATGTGGGTGTATGTGTGTATAAATACATGTATACATACTCATTACTGCATGTAGACTTGAAGCAAAATATCAATGCAATTGACATATTTGTTCACATCAATTTTGTTTACCAGAAATACTAACTTAAAAGGAAAGATTATTTTCTTTTTCAATGACAAAGCAGCAACAGAAGCTGAGAGGTTTAAGAAAACATACAAATGTGCCATCTAATAGTCCATCAAATAGCCCTTGTCACACAGATAAACCTTTTATCTCTCTCTCCCAGATTCTAATCAGGGGTACAGTTTGCATGTTTCTCCTGTTACTGCAGCAACCAATCCAACTGGGATTCTCTATGCCCTGGGAAATAAACTCATTTTGACCCAAATGAAACATTTCAGTGTCTTGTTTTATCTTTTCACATTAACATACTGGCTTTTATTTTGGTATTCAAGTCAACAAAGGTGCATTTCTCTTGAAGGCAGAATGTGTACACTCTATGGGGGAATTTCATTAATTGTATTAAGACAGAGAGGCTGATCCTAGAAGAAGTGGTGATATGTCATAAAAGAAGACATGTTAGCATGCAGTGTGATAGAGGATATGACATTTAACAGAGAACTCGGCGGGAGAGGACTCGTAGATTGGACCCCATTGATGGGATTAACACAAAGAGGAAGAAGAGGGGAGTTTTATTGATAAAAGAAATGACTTTGGGAAATGTGATCACAGGACTAACTTTATGACTTTTCATTGCACTTAAATAACCAACTAAAATTCACTGAACACTTAGTTTAAAAGAGGAAGAAAAACCTTCAGTTTTTCATTGCTTATGTTATATTTAAACACCTAGATTCAAAGAATTCCGATTTCTATTGATATTTTCCATGATCATCATGTACGCCCATAATGCTGTAAGATAAACTCTTAGTTCAAATTCAATGCTCGTTTCATTGTGGTTGGATCACTGTAAGTTAGGGCAGAATTTGGCTGTGCATGTTAGGCACAGTTTCTTGGTTTTACATTCATTACTTGCTACCAAAATACAAGATTAAAAGGGAGGAACAAATAGATAATTTGTTAAACTGAATGTTGAATTCTAAAATATATATATAACTGAAATTCCATATCATCATGGATGCAATAACATATCCATATATTCACGGATATGAACAACAAGCAAGCACGCCCAAACCCTCAGTCTGAACATCTAAAACTATGGCGAGGGGAATGGGCCAAAAAAAAAAAAAAAAGCACATCTGTGAAATTCTTTCACCAAAATCTTCCCATGCCCGTTGCTCTATTTTCAAATTGCCAATTGAAGGAGGGCAACACGTATCCAGAGTCTCTCAGAGATTAGTTGAGACATGCATCATAGATGTCTGCCACTAAATCATTGCAAAGCTCAAGTATTCTTAAAAAAAAACCACACACACACACACACACAAACTACGCCAAGCAACTGAATTCAGTTGCCCATAGTTTCCAGGAGAGACCATCAACAAAGCATGTCTATCTCATAGTCTCTCTCCAGTTGTAGGTTTATGTATTTGGCCTGACTTCCCAGCATGTCTTGCCCCAAGCCCAGGACTTGACTGTCATAAGAAAGTACATTTCCTAGCAAACCTGCTCCCCTGGATCTCAGAAAGAGATTATCTTTGAACTATTCAGTTTATTCCCAATTTAAAACTCATGAGCTCACCCCCCAAAATCATGAGAATGGCTTTTAAAATATACACAGTTGGGGTTCTTTTTATTGCCTTCTGGCATTTGAGCTTTTAGGGTGCACTCAGGTCACATTTTCAAGCTCTTCTTTGCAACCAAAGGACTAGAAACTTACAAGAGAGAGAGAGAGAGAGAGAGAATGTTGAGATTCTCGTATAATCACATGACTCCAGGAACTGGGTCTTTACCTTCTCTCTTGCTGTCGAGAAGAGAGAGGAGTCCCAGTCCACTCTAATCAGGGTCAACAGAATGGGCCTTATTAAATTCCAGACCGGTTCCCCTCTGTAACCACAACCCTTTTCCAATAGAGATTGATGAGGCAAACGGGGATTCTGAAGGATTATCAAGCAGTTAGGGCACAAGCTGGTGACATGGGTTCCAGTCCCTGCTCTACCACCTTTGGCAAGTCACTGGGGCATCTAGGCCCAGATCCAATCACTACAAGTTAGGAGCCTATGTATCTCTGAGGATCTGAGCCTTAGCATCTCTGTGTCTCAGTTCCTCATCTGTAACCTGGAGATAATTCCTAACTCACAGGGGTGTTCTGAAGGTGAAACAGGAAAAAAGTTTGTGAGGTGCTTATAAATTATGGCAATGAGGGGCCATGTCAGTAAGTACTTGAGAGATAGGTAGTGTTGGCCAAGTAGCCTTCCCTCACAGTCCTTATGTGGTCTACACACCCCATTACAGAGGAATGGATGCACACTCCCGAATTCCCAGTTGGTTCTCTTCTCTCCAACAGCCCAAATCAAACCCCTAGAACCAAACAGGCCTGAGCTTGACATTGTTTTGAAACGTGGGTTCAAAAAATTGTGCAGCTTGGACCTACCCTCTGATGTCCCAGTGAAACAAAACTCTTGTTTTGCTTTATTTTACTGTGGCGTCTAGTGGTGGATGTTAAAGGGCAATGAAGCTCTGGCTGCTCCACTTTCAATCCAGAAGAAAAAAAAATCAAGTGGAAAAAATCATCCTGTCTGTTATTTTTTATTATAAATAAAATCAAAAATGAATGTGATGTGGCAGAGACATGAAAATGGCTCTGGCTCTGCCATGCCAAAACATTGGACAAGGAAACTAAAAGCTGTCAAACTAAAAATGCCAACTGTGTGAATATTAATTATATTTAATAATATATTTAAAATCATGGTTTGAAGAGGGGGGGCAGAACTGAGTTCATGGATTTGCCTCCCTCCCCCCTTTTAAGTATGTTGAAGAGGATGGGTTTTTTCATGTTAATCATTATTATTAGAAATAATTCAGCGCCTTAGCCCATAAAAGAAATTCTCTTCTGATCAGGGCTTGCGCCTTGAGTGAATAAATAAATAGCATCTATTTGATGTCACAAATGTGGAAGCCGCATGTTTATTTCTTCACTTTGAGAAAAGAAAAAAAAAAGAAAGAGCAGCTACGTCCCCCCCTTCCTGAGGTTTGTGTTGCTGTGAAATAAACAGATGGTGGGGGGGGGGGAGTGTGTGTGGAACACTCTGAGTGTTTAAAATAATCCCAGTTACTGTGATTAGCAAGCATAACAAAAGAGGGGTGATAAGGAAATAGAAGACATCAGAAATGACTGGGTTTGTTTTTGTTTTGTGTTTTCTACTGTAAAATGTCTGACATTGCCAAAAAAAATAAAACCTGCCCTTGAAAACAGACATCTGTTTTCAGTGCGTTTGAGACTACAAGCATGAAATGGAGGAAACATATAAGAAAAGAACCTAGCAAAGAGTTTTACCCCCTACCCTCAAAACATGCAAAGCTACAACAAAGTCAAAGCAAAATAACAAACAGGAGCACCAGCAGCCATTTTATGGACCACGGTTCTTTTTTAAATGAAAAATGTCTCTGAATTAACACATGAACCTCAAGTTTCAAACATGAGCCCTAGAGTAGCATATTAAAATCCCCCGTTTGGACTCCCAGATCAGCACTCAGGAACAGAAATGCTTTTTTTGTGCATCTAAATACTGATGTGAGCATCCACATGTAGAATTCTTATCACCGTAGTTATTTCATTGTTATTTGACAAGAACTGACAACACCCACAGCGCTATACAAGAAACAAAATCCAGACAATCTCTGCACCAAAGAGTTTACAACTCAAGAGCACTATAATCCAGAGTTAAACTTTACTGACTGCAACGTAATTATGCCGATTCACATCCGATGAAGGGCATCAGACCTAAAGAGACCAAGTTCGACAAATGTGTCCACTTATCTTCCTGGTACTAAGTGCTCTCAACTCCTGGGGAGCCAATGGGAGTTCAGGGCACATAGCACTTGGCAGGATTGGGCCCTGAGAGCTCAGGAAAGCACCTGATGATTTGGACAGATGGAGAGAGTGACTGAAATTCTCAAGTTATCCTCAGGTCAGGATGGGCAATGGTAGTGCAAGTTTCCTCTCCAAAGTGCCTCATCTCTGGAAGGGCTACCTCTGAGAAGGAGAGAGGAGTAGCCTACAGGGGAGAGCACTGGCCTNCTCTCCAAAGTGCCTCATCTCTGGAAGGGCTACCTCTGAGAAGGAGAGAGGAGTAGCCTACGGGGGAGAGCACTGGCCTGGGACTCAGGATACCTGGAATCTATTCCTGGCTGTACTTGTGGCCACTTGTGCAAATTGCTTTACCTTGCAGNTGGCCTGCATCATGCAGGAGGTCAGACTAGATGATCATAATGGTCCCTTCTGATCTTAAGTTCTATGATTCTATGACTCAGGATACCTGGAATCTATTCCTAGCTGTACTTGTGGCCACTTGTGCAAATTGCTTTACCGTGCAATGCCTCAGGTTCCCCATCTGTAAAATGGGTGATATACTGAGCTCCTTTGTAAAGCGCTTTGAGATCTACTGATGAAAAGTGCTGTATAACAGCGTGGTGTTATTACTCTTTATCCCCATTCAGTCCTTGGCCTCTCAGCTGAGACTGGCAACAAACGTGCTATGTCAATTCTGAAGAGAGATTTTTGTAAGGCGGACACCTGACCACTAACATCTGGACTAACAGCGAGGACTTTGTGTCATGCTGATGTGCAGCAGGTTTGGAATGATGAGATAGGGAGTAAAAAGGTGCCATAATCCCATTGCTAGTCCCCATTTCTCCTTATGTGGTTAATTACATATGTCCAGGTCACAAATTCAATCACCAGTTCGAGTCAGTGGGCCTTCAGGGCGTCCAGCAGCTTGCAAGTCTTTCATCCCCTCTCCGGCCCAATGGCTCTTTAAGCATTTATCCACAATGGAAGAGTCCTTGGGCCAGAAAGCGAGAGGATGAATGTAGTCCAGTGGTCAGGGCACCCGCCGGGGAGGTGGGAGAACTCAAGAGCCAGTCCCCCTGCTCCAATCACGCTCTCATCATTTATCCACGGTGGAGCAGCTTCCACAAGGAAGCCCCACATCAGAACATCCCATCGCTCAGTGGTTAGAGCACGCTCCTGAGAGGTTGGCAATCCCTGTTCAAATCCTGTCTGGCAGAGAGGGGGACAACTGATCCTGGGTCATCCACATCCCAGCTGAATGCTGTAACCACTGGGCTAAAAGTTATAAGAAGGGCAGCAACACCTCTTCCTCTCCTGGCTGTTTCGTGGGGAGTGAGGCAGGCACCTGACTCATTCCAGCAAGAAACACCTTAGGCGCCTAAGCCATCTGACTCCAGGCAGCGGGTTCCGATTCGTGGATCGCTAAACTGACATAGGCACCTAAGTCCGGGATGCAGCTATCTCTGATAGGGGGGTCCAGCTTAGCACACACCCCTCTGATAGGCATCTCCCATTGGCTAGCTTGGGCAGCTCCCCGCCCAGCATGCTGGCCTTTGTGGATCGCATTCTAAGGCAGTGGTTCTCAAAGCCGGTCCGCCGCTCGTTCAGGGAAAGCCCCTGGCGGGCCGGGCCAGTTTGTTTACCTGCCGCATCCACAGGTTCGGCCGATCACGGCTCCCACTGGCCGCGGTTCACCGCTCCAGGCCAATGGGGGCTACGGGAAGGGCGGCCAGCACATCCTTTGGCCCGTGCCGCTTCCCGCAGCCCCCATTGGCCTGGAATGGCGAACCGTGGCCAGTGGGAGCCGTGATCGGCCGAACCTGCGGACGCAGCAGGTAAACAAACCGGCCTGGCCCGCCAGGGGCTTTCCCTGAACAAGCGGCGGACCGGCTTTGAGAACCACTGTTCTAAGACACCATCTCTCTCCATTCATTGTATGGGGAGCCTAGGAGCCTAACTCGGGCTTTGCAGATGGAGCCTAGGAGCCTAACTCAGGCTTTGTTTCTGTGCCTTTCTAGGCACCCAAAAGTTAGGCACCATGACATCAGTGTTGCAGTTCCTAAGTCCCTCTGTGGATCTGGGCCTTATTGTTCATGGCTCATTTAATCCTTAGTCTCGTATTATTTATTTGTATTGCAGTAGTGGCCAGCGGCTCCAATTAGGCTTGCAATCTAAAGAGACAAGAAAGACAAAATGTAACAGAGGAAATGACTTGCCCAGCGTTGCATAGCTGGGAACAGAACAGAGATTTCCTGACTGTAAAGCCAATTCCCCTATCCATTAAACCATGCTGTCTCCTGTATAGAATTGACAAGCTTATCAATCAGGGTCAATTGTGCTGGTGATTTTTTTTTTTTTTTAATGTGGACATATGTCCACAGGGAACTACCCCATTTCTTTCACCAAACAGCTCGCAAATGGTGACAACTTTCAGCAGTTAGCAACCAGGACTGGATCTGAGCCAGTGATATCAGAACGAAAGGCTCAGAAGTGGTTCTTTGTGTGTTAGAAAAGTGCTACCTAGCCCTGCTGCAGTTGTCAGCATTTCCATGTAAGCCCTTATTTTTAGCAGTTTGCAACTCAACTATAAAATCAGAGATCTCGTTGGGGAAGCACCTCTCCCCACATGCATACACACACCCTGCTGCCCACAGTTACCTACATAATAGACACAAGCTTCTGAGTCTTAAAAATAAATGCAAATCATGTGTTCAGAGCACAAAACTCACTGGAAAAATAACTTGGGTCTGGAGAGGTGAGGAGGAGGAGGTGGTGGAAGGCCTTAATTGATTCCTCTTCATTTTGAAGTGGAAGGAACTAAAATCTCAGAGCTGTCTTCTGGGAGAGCTTGAATGAAACAAGGAGTGGGGTGATGAGGAATGTGGAGGGGGGGCTGCTGCTTTACCTAACTTTTCATATTTTTCATCATACATGATAAATAATATAAAAATATATTACCAGAAATATAGTCACCAGTATGACTCATGTTCCACGCGTATGATTCTCTGTAAATGCAATAGATTTGGGGCCAGATCCTCAGCTGGTGTAAATTGACTTCAGTAACGATATACTGATTTACACCATGTGAGGATTTGGTCCACTTTCTCCATGGATCAATGGCCAGGACTAAGCTGTAAGTTTGTATCGTACTACAGGGTTCCCTTCCCTACTGTTAGAACTCATTTGACACTTTTTTATAGTAAAAACAGCATTGGAAACGTATCAAGAAGCAAAAGGCTGATCGAATTTTTGTCCTTAAAAGCTTTGATATATTTTAAAAGGCTTTCATGTGTTTAAAAGTTGCTAAGAAGCTAAGGTTTTGGCACCTGAATAATTGTTTTAAAGTGGAACAGACTCTAATAAGAAACCTACCTCAAGCAAGTACTTTAGGGTTAGAAGACTGGGCTACAAAGGAATTTGGTATGCCTTATTCACCTTTTCAGACTCAAACACTGGAGCCAGGATTGAAAACCAGGTATTTCAGGTGTCTGCATTTAAAAGACTTTGTTTATGTTAAGGCTTAGGTCACCTTAACAGGTATGTTTTAATGAAAACATTACCTCTCAATGACCTTTGGGGTTTGAAGGTAAAAATGCAGTCACTGGAAAAAGGAATCCTAATTGTCATGGATGAAATCTTCAGCATTAAAGACATTGTTTCTCATCCTTGCAATGTCTTGCTGCAGTACCCAAATACACTCACACTACAGAGCAGAGGACAAAGTGGGCTCTGATGGCTGTACGTGAACTGAAAAAACACAGGGTTCCAACATGTTAAAAATTAAAGACCTCCTTCCAAATCTTTTCAGCAGGCATTCAAGACAGGCCTACAAAAGCTATTCTAAATCCTTTACTATACAAACCAAACATTCTGCTCACCTTGCTCAAATGAGAGAAGGATCTGTGCTGGTATCAGTGTCCTATAGGACATTAATTGGTTAATGGCAATTTATTCCCAGCTACTCAAGGAATAATATCTAGTCATTATAGCAAAATAAAGTAAAGTCAACTAGCAATAGCACACTTTATGTAGCATAGTAATTATAAATTATGTCTGGGCATCTGGGACAAAGGTTCTTTATTAAATCTATTCAGTAGTTTATTCATAACATATTTGTGGCTTCAAAAAGAAAGAACAAAAGAAAAAGAGTTTTCCTAAGGTTGTTGCATTAACAAAACTGACAGCCCTTGTACATTTTCAATAAGTCGTTTGAAACAAGCTACTTTTTGCAAACCTTGTTAACTTCAGTTGTCACTGGAATGTCATCAACAAGACATTCATTGCCTTTCCAACTGGATCTTTTATGTATAATTGCCATATGTATTGTTGAAATCTAAAACTTGGGGTGAGGGGGAGAGAGGGCGGATGGGACCTGTCAAATTCCTAAGTTCAGGTCAAGACAAAATGAAAAAAGCTTATGTTTCAACATCATCATTTTACTCTAGTTTAGAAGCATGAAATACATCATATTCCTGCTCAATTCTTGCAAAGAATAAACATAAAAAATAGTATTGTGGGTCCTTCTCACATTACTTACTTAACTAATGGGATTCACCACCACAGATCTCTTGACACACAATGGAAAACTTGTGTGGCTGGTGGGTGTCCAGACTGGAAAGGAGGTGGGCATTGAGGGAAAACATTCTTCTGAACTATACTTGAGTGTGTAAATACCAATTTTAAACATCTAAATAAATAATATATGGAGATATACCTATCATATAGAACTGGAAGGACCTTGAAAGGTCATCAAGCCCAGCCCCCTGCCTTCACTAGCAGGACCAAGTACTGATCTGTAAGTGGCCCCTCAAGGATTGAACTCACAACCCTGTGCTGTCTTAAACATCCGAATTCAGGGTGTGGGCATCCAGTTGTGGCTCCCACATCTGAAAACAGATTCTCAATCTCATTATTTTGTTAAGTAGTAACTTGGGTAGGAAATTTTACAGGGCTGGACAACGTGATTTGAAAGTTCTGTAACCCTCTTTTATGATGCAAGCAGAAAGAGTTATTTGCTTTTGGCTGAAGAACAACAAAAGCATGCTCTTAAATAGCATGCTAATAATATGTAATATTACATATATTTGGCTGGTAAAATGCATCATAAATGGCTTTCATGTAGCATTCTGAACAAACGTTATGAGGAAGAAAGCCCAAGTGCTTGGCAAAATATGCAATTAGCTGCCTCCATAAAGCAGGATTAGAGATCAAATTGCTATCCTTTCAAGATTAAAGAGATGTCAAAAAAAATAATTACCTGCAATAGAAAAGATTATTGAGTTTATGGTGGAACCCATCACATGACACATGTACTACGCAGCCCAGAAGTTACAGGAAAAGAGAGAAGAAAACAGCAATGTATTTAAGTATGTTCTAAATTAGGCTCTGAATCTGCAATTGACTGCATACACTGACTTTGCATGGGCAGACCCCTGGGCCCACATGGACCCTTACTAATGACAAAGGGGTTCTGCCCACCGTAAGTGCTTGTCCAGACAGAGATAGTGCATGGCAAACTGGGGTGTAAATCTACAGCACTCCAGCGTGCCGCGCACTAACTAGCTGTGCAAACCCTGCTACTATGCGCTAAAAGTTGTGTGGTGAGCTTTGACACACTGGTGTTTCAACCAGCCCTAGGTCAGAGCGCACTACGGAAGTTTTAGTGCATGATGTGAACAGCCAGTTAGTGCGTGGCAGGCTAGTGAGAGGTGGATTCACACCCCAGCTTGCCATGTACTAACTCTCCATATAGTCAGGTGTCTAGGGTATGTCGACACCACAAATCAAGGTGAGATTTAGGCTAGCGAGATAACAATAGCCCTGAAGATACCGCAGAATGGATCCTGGTTCAGGCCTACAACCCAAGTATGGACCCACGGTCACACAGCTTGCCCAGAGAGCTAGACCATGCTGCCATATTTTCACTCCTATTGTTTCCCACGCTAGGTAGATTAAAGCTAGTGCAGGTATGCCTACTTGTGCTACAATTACACTTTAATTTGCAGTGCATATGTACCCTCAGTCATGAATGCACTAGATTTGTGACTGAAGGCCTGATCCGATTCCTACTAAAGTCAACTTCCAGGCTCCTATTGACTTCAGTGGGAGTCAGGATGGGCTCTAAGCACAATGACCTACTCCATTGACTGCAGTGGGATCAGAACGAGGACCTAAACTCTTGGGGGGCAGATCCTGAGCTGGCATAAATTGTCCTAGTTCCATTGAAACCAATGGAGCTATGGCTATTTACACCACCTGGACAGCTTGATTTAAAAACCAAGTATTCATGCTGAGTTAGCATCCAAATGAATGTGAGCCTTCCACTGGTCCCACTGAAGTCAGTGGATGGGGAAGGGATGGATGGGTTTTCCACTGGCATCAATGGGAGTAGCATTCAACCCTTAATCAGGTCATGGGAACAACAGATACATGAACTCATCTATATTTAAAAGAAAATAAATAATGGGTCCATATCGTTGCCTTGGAAAAATTACCAATCCATTTTTACTTTCCTTTTATATCTACTGATTGCTACAGTGCATAGGAAAAGTTTAGTAAATACCATAAAATAACATTCACATCTACAACCTGCCTGATTTATCAACTACCTATAAAGGCTGAGAAACATAGAAAAATGACACAGAGACTTGTATTCCAAAAACCTCTGCCAAATGAGGATCCTGCCTAGATCAAGCAAAGGCTGATGTCTGACAAATTTAATTTAAAAGGAGATTTACAAACTTGATGTAACTTTGACAAGTTGTACTTTGTAACTTGGCAAAGGGTAAGTTTTTAAAAAAGACACAGACACACATATATAAATATTATATGTTGTATGGTGGGTGTAAAATTTTATTGCACTGGAAACTTCTTAAAAGGGATAATTTGTCTCATCTTGTCTCCGCAAATGCCTATTTAAAAATAGAGAATTTATTGGCACCTTTTGTTAGCTGGTTTTCAGGAAGGATTACCTTATGCCTGGCCAAAATATTTTAACACTTCACTATAGTCACTAATCTGTTTACGAAGGGCAACGTGAAAATAACTACACAACTTATAAAATCAAAAGCAAAGTTTATGGCAGCTTCATCATGCAGTTTGAAGAAAACTAAGCACACAGGAAGCCAAATTCTGCCATGACTTACAGCCTCACCTTATAGCTGAACCTGATCTTTATATGTTTTTCTGAATAAATATAGCTGATTATCTTAAATATCTCTGCCACAAGGCGTACCTGCCCTGTAGCACTCCCTTCTGGCCAAGCCTGGCACCCCAGGTGCTCCCTGCCTCGGTTTCCTTCTTCCTAGGGTTTACCTTCTCTTCCAGGGGGGGTCACATGGCTCAGCCCTCCAGCTGGGTCACCCTGAGTTCAATCCCCTCACAGGGTAACAAAAGTCCAAACAAAATCCCCACTTAGGCTCCTCTTCAGCCCACACTTCAGAGTTAACTTTTAACCTCTGGATCTTGTAAGCCCTGACTTCCAGGCTCCTTCCCTGGAAGCCCTCACAGTCTTCTCCAGACCCTCACTCAGGGCCTTCCACAGAAAACTGAGTTTTCTCAGCTCTTTTTAAAGAAATCACCTGGGGAGGGAGGGTCGCTAATCTGGCACAGGTGTGGTTGAGCCCAGCTACCCTTAAAGGGCCAACCAACCCGTGACCATCTCACTTTCGTTTGCTTGGTGGATGTTTCTCGAGCCTTCTCTTTTGTTGCTTGATTATAGGACTAATCCAAAACCCAGTGAGTTCAATCAGTCTTTCCACTGAATTTACTAGACATTGTATCAGGCCCTTTGACGGTAAGGAACTTGATCCCTGATCCAGAAACGCACAGAAGTGCCTGCTTAATTGTAAATTAATCATGTGAATAGTTCTATGTGATTCAGTGCTTCGCTTCACTTAATGAATTGATGGAAGGTTTTCAGATAATACAGTGACGAGAGCAGTATAAGAACCTGTATAGAATAGAATGGTATAGAATTTGTCAGGTTGAGGCCAGTGACCAGCCTGATCTATCTTAGGTTTTTTTCCATCAAAGGTCAGAACTCTTGCGTTCTAACATAGGCACTCAGATTTGAAAAATGTTGGCCTTCAGCTCTGGGGTTCAGTTTATACATGTGTGAAACTGGGATAAAAACACTTGGCTAATCTCACAGGGTCTTGTGAGGTTTAATTAATGTGCAAAATGGAATCTAAGACCGTCAGAAAAAGGGTAAACCTTTCAAAAATGAAGTGACTTAGGAGCTAAAGGATAGGTCTATACTGCAAAGAAAAATTCACAGCGCCAAGTCTCAGAGCGCAGGTCAACTGGCTTGGGCTCATGGGACTGAGGACATAGGGTTAAAAATAGTAGTGTAGACATTCCCGCTTGGGCTGGAGCCCAGGCTCCGAAACCCAGTGACGGGGGAGGGTCTTGGATCCCGATCTCCAGCCTGAGCAAAACGTCTACACTGTTATTTTTAGCCCCGCAGCCTGACCCCATGAGCCCAAGTTAATTGACAGGGCTCTATGACTCAGCCCAGCGGGTTTTTCTTTGCAGTGTAGACGTACCCGGAATTCCAACAATGGGATTTGGGCTTCTAAGGTACTTAGACATTTTTGCAAATGTTACCCAAAGTATCCATAAAAACCCAAATTATTATGATCCTATCCACATTATTTTGGCTTACTCAGCAGGCTGCTTATTATTTTCACTTCAATATCATATTATTTTTGTTAGAGCTCTTTGAAATTCAGAATGTCCATCCCACGGGAAATTCCAAGACTCCGAAATTTAGTTTCATCCTGAATCAGGACAGAAAGTAGAAATCTTGGAAATTTTTGCAAAACGAAAGATTCTGGAAAAAAAACTGTTTCAACCTTATTAACATGTTTCATTTTATGGCAAAATTTTGGCCCAGGTCTAACGATTGCTATCCTCTAGCCGAGAACATTGCTTATTAAAGATCCAACCCCAAAGCTACTGAAGCCAGTGTAAGGGCTCCCACTGACTTCCTTTGAGAGGAAGGGGAATAATGTAGTTTGGGAACTGGAGCAGGACTTAGGAGTTGAATATTTTTGTTCTAGCACAGACTTCTTCTGTGATCTTGGGCAAATCACTTAACATCTCCTTGCCACAGTTCCCCATCTGTAAAACAATTGGGGCAATAATACTTCCATTTCCCATCTTGTCTGTTCACACAATAAGATCTTTGTGGTAGGAATGTCTATAAACATGCGTATATACAGTATCGCGCAGAATAGGGCCCAGATCTCAGTTTGCCCTTCTAGGCGCAACCATAACACAAATAATAAATTCACAATCATCATTTGGCCAAAGGATGAATCAAATCCTAATGAAACAAAAGAAATAAAAATACACTTGTTACTATGCAACCATCACGCTACCACCAAAGTCAACTAACTATTCACAACAATGAATGACGCCACAAAACTAACCAAAAACTTTATCTAGCCCCAATAACCACACTCTCCACCACTCTTCAGGGGAAAGGATGGGCAATTTAGAAGGAGGGGGGGGAAAAGTGGACTCATTAACCTATTCTAATAATAAATCCTTATCGCCTGCTCTATGCATTCCAGCTTTTCTCAAATCTCCACATTGTATATTTAAATATCTGTATCCTATACACTTTGCCAATTAACTACTGATATTAACAGCTCAACACTCTCTATTAATACATGACACCACCGAGTTTCATGAGAGAGAAGCTTGCCCAGGAGAGGTCATTGCTCCTGAAGCACACTTTGCTCCTTTATAACTCAGGAAGCAGTAAGCTAGTAAAATAGCACAGCAATTGACCTAGGCAGTATATCAAGGCTAAATAGACACAGAGTAAATTACATAAGTGTTGGCTAGACAAACTACTAACTGTCCCTTTAGCAGCCCATAATGTCGGTAATTCTTTTAGGATTATTGCCTGTTATGCAATACGATGCCCATATAAAATCCCTCTTTTTCAGTTATTATGAAATGTGTAGCCGTGCCGTTTATTTCTATTTAAAGGATGCCACTTGTTTTATGCTTAAGCTGAACTGAGCTCTAGTTTCAAAGGAGATCAGGGGCCCAATCCTTTTTCCCACACCCCACTGACTTCAATAGTTGATTTGGGTGCAGGACTGGATCCCAAATATGTTATTTTTTGGTTCAATCCCGGTCAATGTGATCAGCTCAGTTCAGACATAATGTTACATTTGGGGAAAGAGTTGTCAGTATCTATCCTGGCTGTAACCACAGGGCGGGGCTTTCTCTTCCTATGTGTCTGTGCAGTGCCTAGAACATCATGGCCTCTCAGTACTACTGTCATACAAATAATAGATAATAATGAGGCGAATTAGGGAGGGGGCTGAAGCTAGAACTCAGATTCTTCCTGATTCGTTCAGCACTGTGAGTGATCAAGTCAGCACTGGCACATGGAGAATTTCCCTTAATATATCTACTCTCTGCTCACAGCATGGCATTCTTTTTCCTGGAACGTAGGATATAGCAGGCAAGGTCTGAGCACGCCCTGAGTAATACAGTATAGGATGTGAAGTAACTGGCATTTCACAGGGCATTTGACCAGTGTGGAGTAACTGCAGGCCAGATTTAGTCTTCAGGAGGAAAAGTGCTAATTAAGGAATCAAATCAGGCCTCGCTCTTCTTAACTTCTGAAATCAGAGTGGTATAACTGCTGCTAATGGCACAAACACAACCTCTATTATTTAGACCCTGACTAGGCAAAATATTTACACACCCATCTGACTTTAACTGACATGCCTAACTTTATGTATGAGCAGATGTCAATAGGAATTTAGCAAATGCTTCCAGTAAACAACAACAGTACGCTTAGACAGCGGAGGTCCATATAACCCAGTGTCCATGACCCCAATGTACAGCTTTATTCCAAGCATCTAAGAGCTCCACAGGGTTATGGCTGATCTGGTGCAACCAGATTGATCATGGGCAACCGCGTGGCTGCTACCAGTCCATGACCAGATAGTGTCTTCGCCTAGCCTCAAGTCTGATCTTCAGAGACTTTGTCTCTGAGGCAGGTTACATGACTGAAAAAGGGCAGTGGTAGTGACCAGTGATGACTCCAGTCCTCCCGAGGCCAGCTCTGAATAATACATCCCTATTACTGATAAAGTCAAACCCCTTTATACCCTGTAGTCACTGCTGGTAATGCATACGTAATGCCTCCAGCCTCCTGATGTCTTGTCTAGGCAATGTCCATGTTTCAGATCCATATAAGAGAGCATGCAGGTTTGACAAGTGCATACATTTGTATGCATTTGTATCAATATTGAGAAGACTAAAGTGCTCTATCAACCTGCTTCAGGCCTTGCACATGACCCACCACAAAACACCATCGAGGGTCAGATTTTGGAGACAGTTGAGCACTTTTGCTACCTTGGTAGCCAACTTTCTCAAAATGCAAAAATCAACAGTGAGATCCAGCACAGGATCTGGTGCTCAAGTGCTTCCTTTGGGAAATTGCTCCGACGCGTTTTCACGGACTGTGACCTATGGCAGGACACCAAGATCCAGGTCTATAAGACAATTGTTGTTCCAACACTCCTGTATGGATGTGAAACCTGGGTGACCTATCGACAGCACTGCAAGGGTTTGGAGAGGTGCCACCAATGATGCCTCCGGAAGTTCCTTCATGTCAAGTGGCAAGATCGCCACACTAATGCCAGCATTCTCGCTGAAGCCAATGTCACCAGCATTGAAGCAATGATCCTCCTGCACCAACTTCACTGGGCTGGACATTGTGTGCGGATGCCAGACTCTCACCTCCCAAAACAAGTCCTCTACTCTCAGATCACCCATGGTCAGAGATCCCGCAGTGGTCAGAGGAAATGCTACAAAGACACACTGAAAACGTATCTTAAGAAAACCGATGTGGACATCACAAGCTGGGAAGAGCAAGCCACCAACCAACCCCAGTGGCGCCATGTCCTCTATCAGGCAGTGGCCTGCTTCGAGGAGAAGCGCCTTGCCCTGGAAGCTGAAAAGAGAGAGAGAGGAGGAAGGAAGGAAAAAGAAATAACTTTCTCCCAGCAGGCCGCTGGCCTGCCACAAAATGTTTGTACCTACTGCGGGTGGATTTGCGGTTCCAGGATCAAACTCCTGAGTCATCTCAGGACCCATATGTAAATCCGTGGTAGAGATCAGCCTCGAATCGAGGGATTGCCAATCAATCACATTTGTACATAGATTCATATGCTTAAAGTAAAGCACATGTTGAAATATTTTGCTGAATCAGGGGCTTATAATAATAAATGGAGATATACCTATCTCATAGAACTGGAAGGGACCCTGAAAGGTCATCAAGTCCAGCCCCCTGCCTTCACTAGCAGGACCAAGTACTGATTTTTGCCCCAGATCCCTAAGTGGCCCCCTCAAGGAGTGAACTCACAACCCTGGGTTAAGCAGGCCAATGCTCAAACCACTGAGCTATCCCTCCCCCCCCAACTTAATTTCTTAAAGCATCATCGTGAGAATTTTTCAGGGAAGTTGGTGTAATGGCAGAAAAACAGTGATGCCAATCAAATTCTGAAATTTAGCAAAAACAATTGGGTGACCTTTAACGTTCAAAACCATTTTCTATAATTGTGTCAGTGTTTCTAGCTTCAGAGTTAATATTTTGCAGAGCTATTTTCTGTTGCTTGAGCATTTGGCAAGTAATAGCCAAGGGCAGCGGATAACCTTAAGCACATAGCTGCCGAGTTGCAATGGCAAAAGGGAAATCGGATGGCAGAATTATCCATCTTCTGCCAGTTTTTGAAACACTGACTCTTCACCGGGCCAAATATTTTTAGATATTTTGTGACCTAAGCACAGAGCACGGGCACGGGAACTGAGTCCTAATCCCAAACCTGACATTACGCTTTCTGTAGCTTTGGGAAATTTACTTAACCTTTCTGACTCTCTTTGCTCATTTGGAAAACAGAGATAATAATACTTAACTCATAATAATACTGCCTTGAACAGGTGCTGTAAGGATTAGCTATATAATGCCTGTAAATCTCTTTGAAGATGAAAAAATCGTCGTAAAAGTGCTAAGTGGTATTATTAATTAAATAATCGTGGAGTTTGGTGTAAAGGGAGTAATTGCTCATAACTTATAAAAATATACCCTGGAGAATGTATTGCCTGTTCCGTGTGTGAATCATGTAACCCTAGATGTATTGGTCAGCAATGGACATTCTATATGTATATATTCAAATGTCCCAAAGTCTGTGAACACAAAACATATGGACGTGTTCATCTTGAGGTGGCTCATACATAAATATGTGACTGAGAGTACCCAGTTTATTCACACCCATTGGGTGTTATGTGCAAAAGTACATAAGTACTAGTGCACATACACTTCTGGCAATTTGGGCCACAGCTGTTAAACTGATATGAAAAAACTCCTGTGGACTTCACTTGGTGTAGGTTAGCATTAACACAACTGTCAAATGCTCTGAGGACCTTTAGGATGAAAATGTAAGATGTAGCTATTATTGAATGGAAAGAAAGAAAGAAAGAAAGAAAGAAAGAAAGAAAGAAAGAAAGAAAGAAAGAAAGACTCCCATAAACACAATTGTATTTTTGCATTCTGCATATAGCTATACAGGAGAATATGTCGCTATATAAATATTTTGCACTACAAACGAGGTTGTTTTTAATAAGGACTGTCTACAGATTTTTCCATATTTAGGAATTTCAGCTCGTCAAGCCCAGAAATCTATTTAGTTCTTCTATACCATCCCTGTAGTATTCCAGCACTGTAGTATCTGAGCACCTCATGGACAGAAATGGTCTTAGATCCTCAGCTGTTGTAAACAGGCGTAAGTGTCTGGCTCTCAATGGAACTAAGCCAATTTGCACAAGATGAAGTCCAAAGTATTTGTCTATAGATCACCCCCAAGGTGGAGGGGAGTATAATCAGGGGCGGCGCAGCCCATTAGGCGACCTAGGCGGTCGCCTAGGGTGCTACTATCTGGGGGGCGCCGGCGCCCTGGTCGTCAACGGAATTTTGGGGGCGGGACCTGCCGCCGCCGCTGTTGGGGGCGGCATTTTGGGGGCGTGACCTTCTGCCGCCTAGGGCGCCGAAAAAGCTGGCGGCGCTCCTGAGTATAATTCCCATTTTATAGATCAGGAGTGAATCCTCAAAGCATTAAGTGCTCAAAGTCACACGGGAAGTCTGTTTCAGAGGCAGGAACAGAACCTGAGTCTCCTGAGTTCCAGATGAGAAGTGCACAAAATTAAAATGAAAATAATAATGATTGATCCCCAAAACTGTTTGGTTTCTGTTCAAGTGGAGGGTAAAACCTTGGGCTCTGCTTTATTTTTATGCAAGTTAGGTCACCCACCCCCTAGGAAGGGTCCCAATACGGAGCCTAATCCACAGCGCCTGAAGGGAATGGAAGCCTTTGGCTCAATGGGCTTTGGATCTGACCCCTGGTGGTGTTGAGTGCCCTCATCTGCCCTTGGCTTCCACGTGAGCTGGGAAAGCTAAGCACCTCGCAGGGGAGGTTGTGCCCCTCACAGGATGGAGCCCAAGGACATTTGTAATTATATGTTTTGCACAGTGGGTTTTGAAACTTTGCCTGTGTTAATTAAATGCCGTGAAAGTTACGTCCTCCTCCCTGACTCATAGACTCATAGACTCACAGACTTTAAGGTCAGAAGGGACCATTATGATCATCTAGTCTGATGTCCCGCATGATGCAGGCCACAAAAGCCGACCCACCCACTCCTGGAATAATTCTCTCCCTTGACTCAGCTGTTGAAGTCCCCAAATCATGATTTAACGACTTCAAGGTGCAGAGAATCCTCAAGCAAGCGACCCCTGCCCCATGCTGCAGAGGAAGGCGAAAAACCTCCAGGGCCTCTGCCAATCTACCCTGGAGGAAAATTCCTTCCCGACCCCAAATATGGCAATCAGCTAAACCCCGAGCATGCGGGCAAGACTCTCCAGCCAGACACTCAGGAAAAAGACTTATAATATCCCATCATAGACCCTTGGTACCAATTACCAGTGACGGCACGTTATTGACCTATTGACTAAGATCACGTGTCCCTGATCTTTATGCTCCAACACCCCAGCCATACTAACCTCCCCAACTATGATTTATTAGTAATCGCACTATTCATTAAAATGTGATTTATTTGTTATTAATGATCACCTGAACTATGGAGCGTTTGCGCTCCTTCACACGGGGGAACCGCACAAACGTTAATTAAGCATCCTCACAATGAACACCTGTGAAGCAGGTAAAGTTTCGTATTAACCTCATTTGAATAAAAAATTGAATCAAAAAATGTTTGTTGGGTTCTCCCCTCCCATTCTGTTCCTTGAAGGCACAGAGTGATGAAACAACCGCGCTCGACATTATGAAATTAGAACGCAATTATTGCTTTAAGTAAAACAAAGCCCAGCCTCGCACAAAAGGTGTGGAAACTCAAATTGCTAAATGATCCCATCTCAGTCACGCTCTCCAGGGCTTTTTTGGCAAAGCCATGCTGTGAATTATTATGGGGAAATTAGAAGACATGTCCCGTCCCATGCCGTTGCCATGTAAATGTATGATTCGTATTTAGGTATAAACACTGGAAGAAGCTTAAGTTACACCACATATGAGTAATTACAGCCCCGGCAAGCATGCCATTTTGAATTGTAAAAATAGGAAAATGACGCCTTTTGTTTAAGATATGACTATTTGCAAGAGTTCTGCCAGACCTGTCTTGTTTAATCACGTTAGCTCAACAGATACCGTCTTTTAACTAAGCCCTTTCAGAGACTGAAATTCAATGCATTCTCACCAGTAAACCAGTAGCATTATTACACAGCTAGTGTTAACATTCTTGAATGAACTCTGCACTGTGTCATTAGTTATAAGGAACATTTTCAAATACACACACAGCTGCTTATTTATTGAATCCTCATATTAGCCCAATTATTGTTATTTGTGTTAAAGTCCTAGAGGATCTAACTCAAATGATGGCCTGTCGTGCAAGGTGCTGTACATATACATAGTAAACAACAGTCTTCATCGTCAGCATCATCATTTTACAGAATTGAGACACCAAGATTAAATGACTAAGTGATTTGCCTAAGGTCATACAGAGAATCTGTGGTGGAGATTGGAATTAAACCTAGCTATTCTGAGTCCCAGTCCAGTACCTTAACCCCATGACCATCCTTTGACTCAGAACAGCTCAGGTTTGTCGCTGATTCATTTAGAAAACTTGCACGGCCATTAGTGGGCAAAGGCTATCCAACAATGACATCACAGCATCTCATTTTCCAGGCCAAGTCATGGGTACCCAGACCTAGTGGTCAGAGCCAGAGTCCACAGTCAGGAGTCAAGAGTCAGCTGAGTCGAGATAGCAGGAGATAAACTGGAGACCAGAACCACAAGTCGGTAACCAGAGTCAGGCCAGGTCAGGATACCAGGGGGTCAGAGGGAGGAGACAACCAGAGATCAGAGGAGTGAGTCAGAGATAAAGAGCCAGGCCAGGCCAGGCCAGGTCAGGACACCAGGAAGTCAAGCTGGGGATGGGGAGCAGGAACAGGAGGCACAATGTACTCAGTTTAAGTAGGGCCAGTGGGCCAATCAGCTGCTCTGGGACTCCACCACTGGGATGTTGGGATGGAGCCTCAAACTGGTGCTGGGCTTCATTGCTCCCTGGTCAGCAGTTATCAGTAGGCTGTCAAGTGGCGGGTTGAAGCATGGCTGCTCCTGTGGACCTGGGTTCAAGGCCCAGGGGTCATAACACTCCTGGTCTGGATAATACTTAGTCCTGCTATGAGTGCGGGGACTGGACTAGATGACCTCTGGAGGTCCCTTCTATGATTTGTTCTCTTGTGGCTGTATAGTCAGATCTTTGGAGAGCTAGATCATGAATAGATATGACATAGGAATGTATAGACTCCCACTGAAGATTTGGCATGAAGAGTTGGCCCCTTTTTCAATCATTTTTTGTGTCCATCTTTCTCAAAGTGTTTGCAAACTTTATTGATAGTTCCTCTCCATTCAGATCTGTCCTTTGCTGTGTCTTTGAAATGATCACTATTTATGCCCCATGCGATGAGATTCTACTTAATAGTGTCTGTGTAGCATTGATGTTTACCTCTGTACCTGCACTTTCCAAGTTTCAGCTCACCATAAAGGGCTTTTCTTTTTCTTTTTTTTTGTGAGTTTGTCATCACTCAGTCTGATAACATGACCTGCCCATCTATGCTGAGCTTTGATAATCATTTCTTCAATGCTAGTTGTTTTTGCTCTTTCGGGGATGTTAATATTTGACACTGTATTGTCAGCAGACCCTCCGAATAGACAGAAGGCAGCCCATGTGAAATTTTTCAAGTTGCTTGATGCGTCTGTGGTAAACTGTTCGTGTTTCACACGATATAAAAGGGATGCTAGCACTGTTGCATTGTATATCATCAGTTTTGTTGACAGTTTGATTGAATGCTGGTTGAGTAGCCTATGGCAAAATCTTCTGAAAGCCTGGCTTGCCTTTTTATTCTGTTTGATAGTTCTTGATCCAGGAACTATCGCATGAGATGGTACTGCCAAGCAGGGGTGAAAGTGAGCCAGTATGGCATATGGGTAAGAAGCCGGTACCGGCCTGTACGCAGCCCACTTTAAAGCTCTGCCCCCCACCCCAGGGCCAGTGATTTAAAAGGGCCCGGGGCTCCCGACCACTGCTACTGTGCAGCCAGAGCCCTGGGACCTTTTAAATTGCCATCGGAGCCCCAGGCGGCGCGGGCCAGGCAGTGTGGATGGGCTGGCAGGGGAGACTGACCCCCAGCCCTGCCCCTTCCACCCGAGGCCTCACCCTTTCCGGGGGCCGGAGCTGGCACCCGTACCGGTAAGAATTTATTATTACTTTCACCCCTGCTGCCAAGGTATGTAAAGTGATTAATGTTCTTTAGTTTTGTATCATCTGTGGTGATGTTTGGCTCAGTGGTAGTTATTGATGGTGCTGGCTGGAAGAGGACTTCAGTTTTTCCCAGGCTGATGGTAAGTCCAAACTGTTTAGTTGCCTCTGAGAACCAATCCAGGATAAATAGTAGGTCACTTTCATTATGACTAAGCAGAGCAAAATCATCTGCAAAAAGAGCTTCACATAGGAGTTCCTCAAGGACTTTTGTCTTTGCAGTAACCCCTCAGAGATAAGGGTTTTTCATCAACTCTGTACCTTATGTAGGTGTCCTTTTGAAGGTTGTCAGTTGCATAACTCAAAATGGCTGAAGAAAAGACCAAGAGATCAAAGAAGAGACCATTTACAAAACTTTCACAGACTTTATTGGGTATCTGCTGTGTGGAATGATGAGGAAAATGGGGATCTGGACAGAAACAGGATGGTGACCCAGTTTGACCTGTGTATTTTGCAGCAGAAAACAACTGTTGGGAAAAGAATGCTAGACAAGAATAGAAAGAATGATGCCCAATATTCACAATAAAATCTGCATAATATTTAATTTTATTTATATATTTATCTGGATATTTTTAATTTGACTATCCTCCTCTCATGATCTTCAGACAAAATATGCAAACCAGTGAGAACTATCTTATAAATTGGATCAATATCCAAAGTGAAAACCAGCCTAGCTTATCCACCCGCCCACAGACTCTTCCCTTTCCCACACTCAGCCTTTCCTGCCAGGAAAAACGTAGGGGAAAAGGGGTGCTTAAGGTCAACAAATGTGGGATCTGACAGACTAATGGGGAACTAAATCTTAGAGTTGATGACCCTTCGCTGGGCCTAACCTGCCTCCCAGTTAAATCTGGGGACTGTTAGCTGAAATGATAATCAGTAGAGCTCTGCAATCATGGTATCCCACAAGAAGTTTGTAGACTAAAATAAACACTTTGAATTGCACCCAAAAATGAGCCAGTGCAAATTATGGAGCTCAGGTAGAGTATGTTTCCTGTAGGAGACACTGCTAAATGAAGCAGCTGCATTCTGCATAAAGTCAAGTTTCTGTGTGGTCTTCAAGGATATCTCCATATAGCATACAGTGAGTTCATCTACTCTGGAGGTCTCAGATTATAAAGCCAGAAGGGACCATTGTGATCATCTTGTCCAACCTCCTACATAACACAGGCCATAGAACTTCCAACAGTTAATTCCTGTTTGAACTAGAGCATACATTTTAGAAAAAACATCCAGTCTTGAATTTAAAATTTCCAGCAATCGAGAATTCACCAGAAAGCTTGGGAAGATGTTCCATTGGTTAATTACCGTCTCTGTTAAAAAATAAATGCTTTATTGCAAGTCTGAATTTGTCTAGCTTTCACCTACAGCCATTGGATCATGTTATATCATTGTCTGCTAGACTGAAGCTCTCTATTAACAAATTTCTGTTCCCCAGATAGGTACTTACAGACTGTGATAAAGTCACCCCTTAACCTTCTCTTTGTTAAGCTAAACAGATCAAGCCCCTTGAATCTATCACTGTAGGGCAGGGGTAATCAATTATTTTTTGTCAAGGTCCAAATTTCTTGGTCAAGGTAGAGTCAAGGTCCAGACTCCAGAGAAAATAATACAAAACTAATAACAATAATGATAATAATAAGTAAATAAAAAGATTTCACAGGGCATTCAAAAGCATCTGGTGGTCCAGAGTTGGCCTGTGATCCACCTATTGACTACCCCTGCCATATGGCATGTTTTCCAATCCTTTAATCATTCTCATGGCTGACTAAAGTGTGGACAAAGATGTTTACCTCTGAGAGGAAAACTCACAACCTACAAATACAGGACTAAGCACTCTCTTAGCTACCTTCACACCCAGCTGCCGCCCTATATGAGCTAACCTTTATTTGTCCACTCTTCAAACAGCCCCAGTAGGGAATGCGTAACTTGGTTCCACTGGCTGAAGACAATAACCACTGACTGCAGAGAGACAGAGGAAAAAGAAAGTAATAGAAGGAAAGAAGGAAGAAAGATAGGGAGGAAAGTGTTTTGCAAACTCCCTATTATTGCTCTTTTTCCCCCCTCTCTTATTTTCCAGCTGCTGTTGGGTATTTTTGCTGCTTTATTTTATTTTATCCTTCATTTTCTTCTCTGTGGTTGAAACACAGCCATTCAGTCTGACACTAGCTAACTTTATGATCTCTGTCCCAAGCCTGTGTTATGTTCTGATCACTATAGCATGGCCAAGATGTACAAACGTGGTTAAAATAGACCAAATTTCACCAATTTCCATCCAAAATTAATGGGGGATAGGTGGACATCCCAACAGACCTGCTAAAAGAAACATGTCAGGTTTGCCTAGTTAATTTCAAATGTCACCAACCTCCCCTTGATCCACTCAGTGTTAAATCAGGTCAAAAACAGTGAAAGAAAAATTGCTTACTCTGGTAAGAGAGACCCACCCAGAACTAATGAGATTCAAAGCCTCAAGTGAGTTGTAAATTATTCACACATCACACTAGAGTGGAATACGCTGTACTATTGCTCAATGCTGTCTTCTCCATTCACATAGCAAACGTGCCTGAATGATGCAAGTTTCTTCTTTGCAGCCTATTCTTCTTGCTCCCAGAAGACTGAAAACAGGTTTACCGGAGGAGCCACTCAAGCATGGGGTTGAGAGGAAAGTTTCAGAATAAGAACTCATGTGGGTTCAAGAACCACAAAGCATCCACTTGAATTTCTGGTCTTGATATTGTGGTAAGCAGCTAAGATCAAGGTTCCATTGTGCTAGGTGCTGTACATATACATAGTAAAACAGTCCCTGCCCTGAAAAGGTTCCTGCTCCCAGAATGGTTAACGTTTATTAAACCAAGAATAGTTGCCAGGGGACTAGAGAGCTCCAAACAACAGTATAATAATCTCCCAGCCAACTCTCCGTCACCTCAGAAGCAATTCTAAACACAGCTCTGTGTGGAGACTGCAGCTTGTTGGAAAATGCTTTTTTTAATAAAAAATGCTGATTTGCCAAAACTGAAATTGGTCACGAATCAGGGTCAGTTCGGCTAAATCTCCATCACAAAACTGAAATGCAAATGAGGCCTGGCCCATTCAGTCATTTCCCCTCATTACCAAGACATGCTGGTAGAAGGCTCCCTCCCCAGCGGAGCCCCTGTCCATCTGGAGTTGTCAAGCAGCTCTGAGCTGCTCTTCTCCCTGCTCACCAACAGATGCCAACAGCAAGCTCACTGCTTTCTTGAGTTTCAGGCCACAGGACTTACCGTTGTAACAGTCTGATTTTTCTTAGGTTTAGTTTGCCAAAGGAGCATATGTCCAGCTTAGTGGTGAAGTGCATTGACACAGAATTAATAGTTCTTGGTATAAAATAAATCATACTTGCAAACTCGGATTAAGAACAAATCCATTTGATTAGTCATCATATGCGGGGCCCGGATCAGCGTTCACGTCGCACTCCCCGTCAGTACCCGGCTTGGGCCAGAGAAGCTAATGCTCCAACCAGCAGACCGAATTCGGTGCTGAATCCTGGTCACCGGAGGCATGTTGCTCATATGCTAAGAAGAATCATCATATGACTGCCGCTGAAAATGTATCCACTTGCACGGAACTTGGGAAGCACAGGTTGCAGGAGGGAAGAGCTTGGAGGAGGCACCCAGAACTTAGTCTATATGTGGATGTTTTGAATGCTGGATACTGTGGTAACACCTTTGTAAATAGTTTTCTTAATAAAGGGCCAGTTTCTTTTTACAAGCCTGGAGTCCTTTCATGTTATTACTCTGCATCCAGTACAGGAAACAAAACAAAAAAATTGAGAAAAATCAGCCTGGGCCCAATCCAAAGCTTGTTGGAATCAGGGAAAAGAAGCTCTTTTACTTTGGAAATGTCATCTTACAAAGGCTTGTCTCTTGGCACAGCAGTATCAGGTAATAAACACCAACATTTTATTAACCGTTTAATAAACGGTAAAGACTTGAGCATCTGACCTCAGTCATGTTTGAATGTTTAGATATGTACTGAGAAAGAAAGAAAGAAAGAAAGAAAGAAAGAAAGAAAGAAAGAAAGAAAGAAAGAAAGAAAGAAAGAAAGAAAGAAAGAAAAGAGTGGGATATTTTGTCATTCATTCTATTCAATGTTGTCTTTGTTGAATACAAGTGAAATTTTCGGCTGTGTAGAGGATCAGCACAAACATTATTATTATTATTATTAATAATAATAATAATAATAATAATAATAATAATAATAATATTTGTATGGCAGTAGCAACTAGAAGCCTCATCCGAGATTGGGGTCCCCGGAGTGCTAGGCAATATACAAACACATAGTAAGAAACAGACTCTGCTTCAAAGAATTCACAATCTAAATGGACAAGACAGACAAAAGGGTCCCCATTATTCCCAGATGGGCAAATGATGCAGAGAGATAAAGCATCTAATCCTGCTCCCATTGAACTCAATAACAAAACTGTCATTGACTTTAATGTCACAGGATCAAGCCCCAAGTGACTTGTGCAAGGTCACAGAAGGAATCTGTGGCAGAACTGGAAACTGAACCCAGATCAGAGACCAGTGCCCTGAACTGTAAGCCCATCCAGGCATGGAATGGGACTTCGTGACACAAAAGCTTTCTCCATGGAAATTGAATTTCACCCAAATAGTGTTTTACACTCTGGGCTTGTCTAGCCAAACATTTCGTTCACAGCGAGTTGGGGTGTGAATGTACCCCACACTAGCCTGCCGCAGACTACCTGTCCACATGGATCCTGTTGCTGTGCATTAACAGTTCGTTAATGCACTTTGATCTAGTCCCATTTCAAAGAGTTGTATTTGGAGCACAGTCTAACAAATAGGAGATGCCTTGATGTCCACATTTCACTGCTTCAATTGTTCTTTGCTGATGCACATTGTTTTAACCACTTCTGTCCTCAGTTCTCCCTTATTTCCTTTTATCATCTTCAGATCAGGTGACTATACTGACCAAGGCATTAAATAGTCCATTGTTAGATGTTCATTGCGTTTTATATACGTATTCACGGCTGCTTTGTACCTTCAGCGTGTTGCATAATAAATCCTCTTCCAAGCTTCTTCCTTTATAGGATAATTTTTAAACAATTTTTATTAAAATGCATATACAGAGAATATTGATACCCTGAATTTTAAAAGGCCACCAAGTGGATGGCACAGTAAACTGTGCGTGCAATTCATACTATTTTTGGGTGGGATTTAAAAGCAACCGCAGATATTCCCAGTGAGTAATCCCTTAGGCAGCTTTGAAAATCTCAGTTCTGGGGTCCAACTACCTGTTCATCATATCATGTGCTCAGGTATCACAGCGCTAGGAATTGCGTGCACAATTCATTGCACCACAGTGAATTATGGGTGAAAACTGTGACCTCGAAATCCAAAGAAACGTCGCCAAATCAGGCCTGAATTGTGACTCAAAATGCTGCTTAAAGTAAGGAAGAAACTTCCTAGTGAATTTACTTAAATTATTACATATGGAATGAAAACACAATCAAGACAGAGGCTGAATACCAAAAACCTCATATGACCTTCTTCCAGCACTGATTGTTTCTAGCCATTTGATATATAGCAAGGGTTGTCTTATAAAGGTTTGTCTAGTGAAATGGTAGTTTCATATAGGAAAAACATAGCACAAATCAGGCCAAGGATTGTCTTTTCATTGTGTATTCAGTGCCTAGTATACTGGGCGGCCTGATCCCTGAATAGTCCCTTAGCTCAGTGGTGCCCCAATTTCTGACTGAGATCTCTATGCATTGCTGAACTACAAATTTTATTACTGCATGTATAAAAATACTTTTTAAATGTTTGATTCGCAAAAGAGAAAAAAGGATCAGCTGCAGTCATCTTCCCATCATTCTTACCTCATGTATCTTTCTTTTTAACTTGACAAATCTTTTTTGGAACAGGCCAAAAAAACAACAACCCCACAAATGCCTGTAATCTACGCAAATGCGTCTACTCTTGTTATAATGCCGTTCCCCTGGCAAAAGAACTGTGTGCAGCGCAGCTGTGTTTGGGAAGCTCTGGTGCTCCTTCAGGCACCATATCCCTATGCTTTTGTAGATGCAGTCCCAGAATTTCTGTGTAACTCATAGCTATGCAGGAGTCATTTCCACGGCTGCATTCTTTGTTGCCGATCCAGTTTTCTTTCCATAGGGAAAGACGTGCTTTGTAGTTCTGGGGGCGGGAAGAGGAGCTTTCCCAAGCATGAGATGATGGGTCATTTTACCTGCTCAGCTGCAATATTTTCATCCATTCCAGGCCTAGGGGTAAATGGAAAAGAGCACTGGATCTCTAGTCCTGCAGTCCTTACCCAACCTGGAATCAATGAGAATTTTGCCTGTGTAAGGGTGTGGCGAACAGAAAGTTGGGAATCGTTAAGAAAGGGATAGATAATAAGACAGAAAATATCATATTGCCTCTATATAAATCCATGGTATGTCCACATCTTGAATACTGCATGCAGATGTGGTCGCCCCATCTCAAAAAAGATATATTGGAATTGGAAAAGGTTCAGAAAAGGGCAACAAAAATGATGAGGGGTATGGAACAGCTTCTGTATGAGAAGAGATTAATGAGACTGGGACTTTTCAGCTTGGAAAAAAGATGACTAAGGGGGGATATGACAGAGGTCTATGAAATCATGACCGGTGTGGAGAAAGTAAATCAGGAAGTGTTATTTACTCCTTCTCATAACACAAGAACTAGGGGTCACCAAATGAAATTAATAGGCAGCCGGTTTAAAACAAGTAAAAGGAAGTATTTCTTCACACAACGCACAGTCAACCTGTGGAACTCCTTGCCGGAGGATGTTGTGAAGGCCAAGACTATAACAGGGTTCAAAAAAGAACTAGATAAATTCATGGAGGATAGGTCCATCGATGGCTATTAGTCAGGATGGGCAGGCATGGTATCCCTAGCCTCTGTTTGCCAGAAGCTGGGAACGGGCAACAGGGGATGGATCACTTGATGACTACCTGTTCTGTTCATTCCCTCTGGGGCACCTGGCATTGGCCATTGTTGGAAGACAGGATACTGGGCTAGATGGACCTTTGGTCTGACCCAGTATGGCTGTTCTTATGTTCTTATGTCCCATTTTTGTCTGAATAAGAAGCCTCTCTAAAATTTTCTCCTGGAAAATGCTAGAGGCTTGTAGGTCATGCAGTGTGAAGAGCCCAACACCAGTGTGTTCTTTGCTTAGGCTACATACCAGCAAGGCTAGAAACAGTCCCCTCGTCCCCTGTTATTTGCTGATTCCACAGCTTATTTGGATGCCTTATCTGGCCATTTCTGTGATGTCCCTCGCCTCCTTTTTAAATGACATCAGGTCCACCTGATGTGTGCCCAGGGTATTGCTACTTATGTAGATCAGAACTACACTGGAGCAGAGGAGAAGCAAGATCTGTAAGTCGTTCCCCACCTGCCCCCCTTGTGGTTGTTACACATAAAGGAAGCTATTTCTTGGCACACACTTAATCACCCACCCTTGGTTGGGAAGACACATTATGAAGCTGCTGGCCGATCAGCAGTAAGTGGCAGACCTGCCCTCAGGACTGGAGTGGGGCCAAGTCTAGGACGCACCTGTGGCTCTGCCCCCTGAAATCTAGCCACCTCCCTCCTCATATTCCGTTGAATGTGTGTCCTGCTGCTTTGTCCCCACCTGCCCTCTCTTTTCCCTGCATACCCTTGGACACAACTCTAGGCATCCCAGTCTTTTGGGAACTGACGCTATGCTCTGGTGCATTGGCAGGGAGGCCATGAACTGCAACGTGTCTCCTCTGACTCTGCTTTCCTTCCACTAAGTCTCACCCTTGCCTGTGCTCTTGGGGGACCTGGCAATGCTCTGAGTTGCACTCTTCACAACTGTTCTGTGCTTGTCCACACATCCAGGGGCAGCTCTTTTCTTCTTGCCGTGTTCACCTTTATCAGCAACTTGCATGCTGTGTGACAGGCCCAGGCCCTATGGATAGGTGTTGAGGTCTTCTGGGGCAAAGACTAAAGGGAGGTATATTTTTCCTGCTTTCTTATGTGTAGGATTTTGCTCTCAATGCAGCTTGGCCTTGATCCAAAGCCCATAGAAATCAGCAGGGTCACTCCTATTGACTTCGGATCATGAACCTTGTGATTACTAATGATGTGGAATCTGTGGCCCGTGTGCTGTCGTAGCCCCTCTGCTCAGTGTTTTGTGTCCCTTTCTGTGCCTTCACATTCAGTGGATGTGACTCTGTTACAAATATTAGCTAGGTGGGCTGGCTTTAACTCAAGTTGCAAAGGCAGGTGCTTGCTGCTTGGGAGAGCGCTGGTTCAATGCCCAGTGGCAACCACCATGCTGTGTTAGATGCCTTCCTTTATGTCAAGATTCACCCGTACAAAGAAAACAAATACAAATATCATATATATTATGGACCAGATCCTCAGATGATGTAACCTGTCAGACTTCCATTGACTTTGGTTGTGCTACACCAACTTACTCTGACCGCAAATCTGGACCTGTGTGTGCAGATAGACTCAGGCGCTTATGAAACTGAAGCGCCTGTCTTGTAGCACTGCAGCTTGCAGTGAGGCCAGAAATTGATACACGAAACAGGTGAGTTTATCCCCAGGCAGGTTCTTCATAGGCCTCCGATGTTGAGGCTTGTTCATTGAATTGAGGGAGTGTGTTCTAATCATTAGAGCAGTGGACTGGAAACTAGCCTGGGGATGGGTTCATTCCCCATTTCTGCTAATGACTTCCCATGTGACCTTGGGCAAGTCACTTAACTTTGGTGCCTCAGTTTACCCACCTGTAAAATGCCTAAATAATGCATACTTTGCAGTGGGGCTATATTGCTCAAAGTGCAGTTCTGCTTTGAGGTGTGGCTCTGCAAAAATGTCATTGTGGGGGTCCTTGTTGATTGTCTCGCACTGAATTCCACATCAAATGTACTCAGTTTAAAAGTAAAAAAAATTAATTCTGTTTCTGGCCTTTGCACAGACTTACTGTATGACCTTGGGCATGTCACATAATTTTCCTTCATCTTAGACCCACCCTCCCACAACATGGAAATAATAATGCTTTCTTTCTCCCATGCTTTGTCTAGTCTATTTAGATACTCGCTGACCTGAAGAGATTACAATCTCTTGTTTGTACAATACCCAAAACAGTGAGCCCTAGTCTCAGTTAGGTGTGATTGCAATATAAATAATAATAAGGAACAATCAGGTATTTAGCCGTCTAAATGACGTACAAATTGAAAAAAGGGGGAGATTTGTTTTTGAAAGTCTGGCTCTTATGTTTCGGCAGACCTCAGTCTGACTCAAAAGGCCTAGGCATTAAATGACATGGAACTCAATCGATCCAGCCTGGAAGGATAAAAGACGGAAGCTTTGCTGCTGGGATCTGAACCTGTGTTTCTAGGGAGTATAGATATCTCAAGAGAGCTGTTTAGAATATTAAGCCGACACCTCCAGCTGTCATTTAATTGATTAAAGACTATGTTTAATTAAAAAAAAATCTATCACAGGACCATAGCGACGGAAGGTTGTGTTCAAATTAAATCTCTAACCACCTGGATTTATGAAGCTCAAAATGTGCATGTTGAATCACATCTTTAAACGGAGAACACGTTTCATGAAGGCAGCTCCCATACGTCCTCACCAGACTCCAAGAGCACATCATGAAGTCAGCTTTACCCACAAGCCCATCCTTCCACCCTACTGATGCTTCGAGACCAAAATGAGTGTGTGCCTGAAGACAATTTTTAATGAGGGTGGGGCAGGGGCAAGGGGAGCGGGGAATAGGAAGGCTGGGCTGAAAAATCAAGTCCTAAAGCTCTTATGGCACTGTTGATCCAAGTTTTGACCAGCATCCTCCACCCCAAAGGTGGTGGCATTACTGTGCGGCTGTCTCTGTACAGCACATGAAGTGCTTTGCTATGAAAGATACTATGCAAACACACAATATTAATCAATGGCCTTTAAAACCATGTAACGTCCCTCTGTGCCACTCATCTCAGTAAAGAAAACCTCCTGTGGATTTTTTTTTTTTTTTGGCATCATGTCTTTCATTGCTACTGCCCACTCCTCTTGTCTCATGGCAGACACTGCTGTCACTACATCAATTACCAGCATTCATTTAGTCTTCCTCTGTGACCCAATGGACTCCTTGTTCTCCTTCTGTTGACAGTCTTAGAAGGCTCCAGCCAGAGTGGCCGCTAGCTACTGACCCCTCTACAGACAACCTTATTATGGTAATTGCACGACTGGAAGCAGCAAAGACCGGGGGGGCAATTACACCTGTCCCTGTCCAATTCAGCCAGGGTTTGAATTACTTGGATGGGTCAGGGATGGCAGTGTGCTCAGGTGAACAAAAACTTTTCCTCTATTCTTATGGCATTCGGAGACAGACATTCCTAATTATGCTTGTCATTAGGACATAATAAGCCCAATTTCTTTAAATGGCATCTTTCTTCATCAAGGAAATTGATGCTCCATATTATAGAACAACACCACTGCACAGCCCATGTGTTTAGGGGAAGGGGGAGGGCTATTTGGGGTTTCCTCTCTTGTTGGTTATGCCCTGATTTGCTCTTGTAACTTTTTTTATGTGATTGCATTTCTAATTGCTATCAACGAAGGCTAGTGTTTGGAAGACGTGCTATTTAGTTTTTTAATAGAGTTTTAATGAATTAACTGTTGTATTTTAAGTCCAACACTTTTTGGGGAAGCTGGTCGTCCAATACAGTAAAATATACAATGCTAATTTATATATAAAGGCAATGAGGGCTTCTACACTTTTTGGGGAAGCTGGTCGTCCACTACAGCAAAATATACAGTGCTAATTTATATATAAAGGCAATGAGAGCTTCTAGGTGTAAATTTAGGCACCTAAATAGGTGGCTTCATTTTCAGAAGTGCTAAGCAGTCATTGACACGAATGGAAAAATACTCCGTGGGCTCAGCACTTTTGAAAATGAGGCCACTAAATATCTACTTGCCCATTGGCCTGTACCCACCTGGTAGCTCTTGTCTTATACTTAGATTGTAAGCTCTTTGGGGCACGGACTGACTTTTTATTCTCTGTGTGTACAGTGCTTAGCACAATGGGGTTCTGGCTCATGATTAGGGCTTCTAGGGGCTACAATGATACATATAATAAATAATCATATAATATAACTTTAGGCCCTCATTTGAAAACCTTGGCCAGAGTATCCGTCTATGTGGTGCAAAATTCTAATCAACCTTATTTAAGGAGGCAAGAGAAAGACGGTTATATAGATTTAGGTAGAATGCACATGTAGGCAAACACATACACCTCCCATATGTGTATTACATAGTATTATAAATAGGTAATTTCTATCTATTTCCATTTATCTTTTCAGCATCATTTATCGAATTGAGTGAATAATATGCAAACAATCGAACTGGTTAAAAACAAGGAAACCAACTTTACATTTTCGCACAAAAAAGGGAGGTTCAAAATGAATCCCTTTTCCATTGCTTGCAATTTTTCTCTAATATTTTTAATCCAAATTATCAGAATTGGTTTTGAAATGATTGAATTGTTTTGGCTTACTGAAAACCATTTTTTCTGACTTTACAGTTTCAGAAAAGAAACAAAAAGTAATGAATGATCTTGAAAATAACTTTGATAAACAGTTTGAAAAAAATGATAAAAATATGGAAAAATCATGATTTGTTTTTTTTCAAAAAGTTTCATTATCTCATCTTTCTATTCCATTGACTTCAATGGGACTGTTTAGGTAAGTAAAGCTATGCATGTGCTTAAGTGCTTTGCAGGATCAGGGCCTGTATCAGTAAATGCTTCCTGACGGTGAGAGCAATTGGCCCATGAAATAATATGCCAAGATTCAGAGTAAAAGACCCAGCATTTGGCACATTTAAAACCAACCAGAACAAAACACAAGTAATTCTGCAACAGGGATCAAACCTACAAAGGCTGCGAGGTGGACATTCTCTAATTGATCTTTCCATCTGCAGGTCCTAGCAACCCATTTCTGGCTTCATTTGCCAATCCAGATTGCCCGCACTGAAGTCAGTGGAGCTCCTTGAGGTTTACATATGCTCAGATTCTGGCCTATTGACACCATGATTCTCTGTTTTCTGTGAAACTATGTGTGTTTTATTTTATGTAAATTAATTATGCCCCCACCTTGCACTTTATATTAGTAACCCTATATAACACAGCTCCACTTTAAAAAGTATCTTTATTTAAAAACATGCAAAAACAAACAAAACAATAAGCAAGATATATTTGCCCGGGGCCTTCAAGTTTATGGGTTCTGCATGGACACCAGAGTCTTCCAGACCTTTATTCTACTGAGTAACTTATGGAGAGAGAGAGATTGCACACTTTCATACCACGCCCACCAGGCCCCTGACTCCAGGGGGTGCAAAGGAAGCTGATATAGGGGAAATCTCCCAGACAGGGGAATGTGGAAAATGTTTGTTCTCTTTGGACATCTGGAGCAGTGGCTAGAGTATAGAGCAGCGGGGACCAGACAATCTTAATTCAGCAAATGCTTTGCCGGTAAATTACTGGAGCATGTTCTGAAGTCACTTTCATGTGACAGTATCTGTCATCCTGTCTCCATTCCTGATGGACTCATCACCTTAATATCTAGCTACCACAGTAGATGGGCCAGATCCAGAATATATTCCTCTCAAGTCCTTGGATTTCATTTGGATTTACACAGGTGCTGCTGAGATCAGAATCTAGCTCTGTGTGTATGTGAAAATGGACACAACTCTCCTGTAGGGTTGGACCCTATTTCTGGAGGTTCATCACATGACGTAATCTTTAATTAAGATTAATCTGTATGTCTTGGAGACTCCAGGACTATCCTGGAGGGTTGGCTATCCTACATCTCCTGCCCATTTAAAACAGCTTGCTCAATGGGATTAAGGGATTAGGTTTTGTGGTCATTTTCCAGAAGCAATATTGCTGGGTGGTTATGCTGTGGAAAGGCTAGTGCTTAGCAAGTGTAAAATGAAGTCTGTGGGCAGTATGAATGCAAAATGATTGCGCCAGAGTATAAAATTAGAGTAGCACCGTTCCAGGCAATGGAACTACTCTGGATTTACAGCAATGCAAATGACAGCAGAATTTGACCCACTGCATTTAAATTGTTGCTGGACTCCCCATTCTTACTTCTTAGAAAGTCATCACTATGGTGAGGTAGAGTATGTCTACACTGCAAAGAAAAACCTATGGCACTGAGCCTCAGAGCCCGGATCAATTGATTTGGGCCCATGGGGCTTCGGCAGCAGGGCTAAAAATTGCAGTGTAGACGTTCCCGCTCAGGTGGGAGAATCTTGAAGCCCAGGCTCCAGCCCGAACGGGAACATCTACATGGCTATTTTTACCCCCAGGAGCCTGAGTCAATGTGGACGGGGGCCCCAACACGAACTGAATTAAAGTAGAACAGAACTGACTTAGGCTATGTCAGTAAGTCCTGTTCTATTTTAATTTAGCTCATGTTGAGGCCCCTGCCAACATTTTGCTAGTAGAAGCCTATCCCACACTGAACGGGAAGTTTCCTCTGTCGCTGGCAGCTGCATGGTTCAGGATCATCTACCCCCAAAAGCTCAAAATGTATGAATCACCACCACCTTCCGCTGCTACTCCTTTCCGAGCTATCTGGGCCTTGCCCCCCTGAGATCTAGCCTGGAACCTGGGAGACATAGGTTCAATTCCCCTTCCTACCACAGACATCCTGTATGATCTTGGAAGATTCACTTAGTCTCCCTGACCTGTATCTTCCAGGGTATTTATGTGCGTAATTGATTGATTTCAATGGCAATACCTTTGAGGGTCTGGGAGTTGGCTCTCGATCTGTAAAATTGGGATAATAGCACTGCCCTATTTTCCAGGGGTCTTGTGAGGGTAAATCACAAGAGACAGTGAGGCATTCTGCTATTATGGTGACAGTGGCCATATTTGTACCTTAAATAAACAAGTAATCCCATTCCGGTAGCTCTTTGTTCTCTCCTGTGTCTCCTCCCCCAAACCTCCTTTCAGAACACAGGGATTTGGTCACATACATGCAGAGGTGGTCGGCTAAACAGCGCGTGCAGCAGAACTTTAAGATTCCAGGAAACATGATTGGTTTTGGTGTATGCACAACAGAAGGTAAGGGATACAAGTGTCAATTTCCATTCGTAATCCCATCTATATTTTAACACAATAGAATGTGTCTGGCCAGTTCCCGTGCCCAATTGATCTCATGTTCCAAAATATAACAGGTGTATTCTGTGGTGAAAACATAGGGCCAAGTTCTCTTGGGGACAAATCCAGCCCCCCAACCTGCGCTCAGGGTGCTGCTGCTGGTGATAGGCCACCAGAGGAAGGTGGGAGGAATCCATCATTTAGGGAGGAGTTCAGTTAGATGGAGAGAAAGCAGAGCCTTTTTTGTTAACTGTATGAGCATTTAGCTCCATCTGCATGTACTATGGCTTCTGGAAATGTTTATATGTGCTTAAAGGCTAACACGCAGACTCACACACTATAAGGAGGGGAGGGATAGCTCAGTGGTTTGAGCACTGGCCTGATAAACCTGGGGTTGTGAGTTCAATCCTTGAGGGGGCCACTTAGGGATCTGGGGTGAAATTAGTACTTGGTCCTGCTAGTGAAGGCAGGGGGCTGGACTCAATGACTTCTTGGCATCCCTTCCAGCTCTATGAGATAGGTATATATTCTTAACTTGGCTTTTCCACATCCCATATGAGTGCCCTAATCACCAAACTGTTCATTCATGTGTGTGTAAAACTTCACATGGTCTCGGTTTCATCCCATTGTGTAATATGAAAAGGTTTGAAATCTCGAAACGTTTCATGGGATGGGAAAACCATTTCCCACTCAGCTCTCTGCCATGGCCTTAAGGATACATAGCCAGCCTGGTCAGAGAAGCTCTGCTGCATTGTACCCCTGCTAGCCTGTGGCACTGTGGAGAAAGCATGCTGCACCTTTCACCCGCAGAAGTAGTGCATGCTCTACACTGCTGCCTTGGGCATTTTGCCTGCATCTGTCATACAACCAGAATGGCTCAGAGCACCTCTACTTGACTGCTAAAACTCCACGCCTTCAGAGAGGAACAACGGCACAATGTGGCCCTTAGCTTGCAAAGCATAAGTTAGTAACCTTCATACCTCGTTTACAGGTATTTTTCTAATACCGCCCTGCCCCCCTGCAGAACCATGTGATTACAATGTTCCAAGAGGTATTTGTGATTGAATTATGTCTTGCTCATGTCACAAATGGTGAGAGAACTATGAATCAAAGCTGGATGTAGTGAATGTGCTCTTCCTCGCTGCAAAGCCTAGGTTGAACATGTTCCCTATCGTTAATCTTTTGTGGCACCGAGGGAAACATTTTCTACTCAGCGTTGAGCATGACATGCTTTTCAGAGTGATTTCTCCTTGGTTTGAGACCCAAGTGCAATCAGTGACTTACTCCGGATTGGAATTTTGGTTTCCTGGCATTGCCTTTGACATCTTCTGTTGTGTATTTGGTTGTAGAATCTTGTGTTGCTATGGCAACTGAGTTAGATTATTAGGGGATAGCCCAGCCAGTTTTGGCTGGCTTTTTGGTTAGTTCTGAGTGTGGCAATAAATGGCTGCTACAAGGTTTACAGTTCTGTGTCTCCAGTGATTTCTTCCTAAAACTGTTGCCCCCAAGGATATAACATCTTCCTGTTCCCTTTTCCTTCCCCATCCCCTGGGCTTTACTCCTGGAGAGCCCCTAGGACCACATGGTCGTGAAAGGTGAGCCTAGCCAAAGGCCCTTCTTTTATTCAGATACTCTGCAATATGAAGGAACCCGAAGACAGCCCACCCAGACAAATGAGAGTGCTTCAGCCTACACTGTTCCCTTAACAACTGTCCAGATGCAGTTACTACACGGGATAACTTCTTCCCTGGAAAGTTTTATAGAGACTGTTCATGCAACAACGATTCTGAACGCACCTGCCCTAGCACCTTTCGTCATAACACTACTTACCTACCTACTTCAGACAGGAGTTACTTACCTACCTCAAGGGAGTTATGAAGACTGGTCAATTAAATACGGTTGGTAGAGTGTTTTGAAGATGAAAAAACCTGCTTCCTGTAAATGCTAAGTATCATTATTTGACTACCCTGGTTCACACTTTCATCAAAGAAATAAAGGTGCCACAGGACTCTCTGTTGCTTTTTACTATGGCAAAGAGCTTTCATGAGTCTATTGTAAAAAAAACTTTTGCAAAACTATCTTAAATATACACAAATCGTGATTATAAGTACTTTCTGGAATTCTGTCAGATAAATTTCATAGTGAGGCTCCCTAGAATTCCCCTTTGGGCAATGCTGAGACGATGATATTTGCCTTATAATTTTCCCTTAGGCTGCCTACTGGTTTTGCTTAACAATTGTGACAATAATGTGGTTCAGATAATCTTTGTCTCCTCCTAACTAGTATCAGTCCATTACTCGACACACTATGCAGATCAGTTTCATTTGCTGTACCATGTAGCATGCGATATCTACCAGTAATTTAAAAAATGACAACATGTCAACAACCACAAAACTACATTTTCCTCTCTGCAGGGTAATAACTCCTAACTCACATGGATTAAAAAACATCCTCACTGTGGACAGGCACTTCAGAACTACTGAAAAATCAGCAATTTTAAGCTTTTTAAAGACCACCCAATTAACCCACTTGGTACTGCACTCAGTAAATCTTTTTAATAACATGACATGATTAAGTTATTCCCTGCGTTTTGATCTATGAAGATTTATGAAAAGTTACTCAGAAACACCTGTGTGGAAAAAAAATCCCCAATCCATCACTGTCTTCTGTTTGCCCACGAGCAATTCTCTTCAGCTGAACTAATGGCACAATGTCAGGTGAGAGCCGTATCTTCACACCGCAGAACTATTTTGCCTTTGGGAATAGAAGGATTTTTTTTTAATGCCTAGTTGTTACCTTTGTAGCAATGTATTTATGCAGCAGGTGACATTCTGAAGGCAAGAAGTGAGTCCACCAGTAAAGTGCATTTTGGTTAAAGAATTTCCTCCTGTTCATTTTCAGATTGATTACCCTTCATACTTGCAGATTGGGGCCTTTCTCCCTAAGAGTTCAAAGGACTTTGCAGGTGATCACAAAAAGCGGCCCCAGACCATCCTTGCAAGGTCAGGGAGTATTACTTAGATCCATTTTACAGGTGGGAACAGAGTCCACATTTGTCCAGAGTGTCTGCTAATTTTGTGTGCTTCAATTTTGGAAGTCCCATGTTAAGCCCCAAAGGGCTCAAGCCCCTTAGGGCAGTGGTTCTCAAACTAGGGCCGCCGCTTGTTCAGGGAAAGCCCCTGGCAGGCTGGGCCAATTTGTTTACCTGCCACGTCCGCAGGTTCGGCCGATCGCGGCTCCCACTGGCTGCGGTTCACTGCTCCAGGCCAATGGGGTCTGCAGGAAGCGGCGTGGGCCAAGGGACGTGCTGGCCACCCTTCCTGCAGCCCCCATTGGCCTGGAGCGGCGAACCGTGGCCAGTGGGAGCCGCGATCGGCCGAACCTGCGGATGCAGCAGGTAAACAAACCGGCCCGGCCCGCCAGGGCCTTTCCCTGAACAAGCGGCGGCCCTAGTTTGAGAACCACTGCCTTAGGCTTTGTCTTCCCTGTAGAGACAGCCTGAGCTCTTACCTGGGTGTTGTCCCTAGCCCCCCTCCCATTCACATGTGATTGTGGTGAGTGTATGTTATGAGTCCCTTCCTCCGCTGATCCCCAGAAGATATGAGTTATTATAACCCCTATCTACACCATCTTGCCTCTTTAGCTCATACTATAACCACTCAAGCTTTTAGCTCTGGAGGTCCCCAGTTCCGTCCCCAACGTGTCACCCAAGATAACAGCCGTCACATGCATACACACACAAAACCCCTCTAACTCAAGTTTGGTGGTGCTTTACCCCTGGGTTGGCTAGGAGGGTGGGTTAGAGCCCTGTTCTGCTTTCGCTCAGGCTGGTAAGCTGCCCACTTTGTAGTGAAGATTCAGGCTAAATCACTCAAATGCCAATAGTCCTCCAGTGCCTTCCAACCATTTCCCCCCCTGTGCCCAGAAGGACAGACAAGTTCTCCCACAATTCACTGGGAAAGAATCATAGAGTGGCTCAGTTAACTGCAGCACAAAGAATAATGGGATATGCCTCCAGAAGTCCTAGCAACACACACAAGGGAGTGCAGCACCAGTGAAGATACAACAACTTGAGTATGGCTTTGCAGAGTGGCAGCTCACACCGGGTCTAGCCTAACTGGGCTCTGATCACCCAGACTTACCCTGCAGTGAAGACAAGCCCTTTCTGCCTCAAGTTGGGCACCAGAACCTGAGACTTCTAAAAATCAGTGCCCATTTTTGAAAATAAGTCACGTGGCCAAAGTCATGCAGAAAAATCTGTACCAAAGCCTAGAACAGAAGCTAGGTAACCTGAGTCCTGGCCCGATGCTTGAACCACAAGACTGTCAATACCCACATATACATCTCCCCAAATACAGTATCCATGGATCCATGCAACAAATGCATTATAATTTACCATGTGTGTACAGATTAAATATTACCAGAGCAGCTACTCACAGTCACTTCTGAAGTCTCCCGTGCATGAGGATTGAGTACAACTCTATTCCAGTCATGAGATGGCAGAAAGGACTAAACCATTACAGAGGAATATAAGAATCTCCATACACACAGACTAAATGGTCCTTCAAATCAGCAGATTGTCTCTAACAGTGATCAGCACAGATTTTTCAAAGAAAGGTTAAAAACACCCATATCTAATTATACAACATGGCACCATTTAAGAAGATGTCTTCTACACTCCAGGTGGTGGCCTGAAATAAAAAGACTGATAGCCTGTAACTGAGTGAACTCACCAGCCAATGTGTTCCCTCATGACCAAGTGTTATGGTGCAGTGACTCTGCCTCAGTTTTCCCTGCCTCAGTTTCCCCTGCCTGACAGCTGTTTGGTGCTGCAACCGTCAGTTTCTTCTCCCAACTCTAGCTCTCTGTCCAGGTTGGTCATAATCTCTCTGCTTGTGGGGTATTAAAGAGCCCCACAGGCCAAAAGTCCCATGACCCTGTATTGGGTCATCAGCCCCAATCCCAGACTTGGCTCTATAGCCCTTGCCCCTTCTTCCTCAAGGAGGTTTTCCTATGCCCCTTTGCTGGGGATAATAGGGAAACCCAGGCCCACCCACTCTTCTTGGTTCCAGATCAGGGCCCCTGTGAAGATGCTGGAATCAATCTCTCCCAACCCCTTACTGATTCCCTGACCTGCTTCCTACCATGGACCTCCTGCCGCTATTGCTCAGACTCAGGTTTGGAGACTGGGATCCTCCCCTTCTGGAGGTCTGGCTTCTCAGGCAGCTTCTCACCCATTTCCTGCTGAAGGGCCTCACTTTCAGTAGTGCCTCAGCCTCTCTGGCAGCCTCCTGGAATTCCTTCATCCCTGCTGCCCTCTCCCTTCTGGGCCAAACCAATGGTATAAGCTCCCTACTGTAGCGCTCCTCATTCAGTCCTATCCTATTGACCTTGCAGCCCTTCCTTTATGGGAACCACACTTACGTTGTCCCTAGCTGGGTTTAATCCTTAATTACCGGTCTCCCCTCCAGGTGTCAGAATGGGCTACTTGGGTTCTCTGGCTCCCCTTAACTCTGCCCCTGCCAGTGTGGGGTTTATACACCCCACCACAGAGCTCTTTCCATTTTGATCTCATATTATAGCACTGCAGGTGATAATGTCAATGGTTATGTCTCAAGGTCGCCCACTTAAGGTGAAGGCAGCCACCTCCCTCACCTCGTATATCGTACCCTGGATGATGACAGTGCTGTTGCCCTGGGGGATTGCCCTCCAACTGCACCTCTTAGTGAGTCCACCCCCTTCCAAGTGGGGTATAAAACAGTCCAAACATAAAGGAAAATAGTTCCCCAGGCCCTGAGTCGCAGGGCCCTCCATCTCATGCAAAGGAGGGAAGCAGTCTGTCAGGTACCACTGAAGTCTCAGCTTCTACGCCTCCTTAGAATCATAGAATCATAGAATATCAGGGTTGGAAGGGACCTCAGGAGGTCATCTAGTCCAACCCCCTGCTCAAAGCAGGACCTAATCCCAACTAAATCATCACAGCCATGGCTTTGTCAAGCCTGACCTTAAAAACCTCTAAGGAAGGATATTCCACCACCTCCTTAGGTAACCCATTCCAGTGCTTCACCACCCTCCTAGTGAAAAAGTTTTTCCTAATATCCAATCTAAACCTCCCCCACTGCAACTTGAGACCATTACTCCTTGTTCTGTCATCTGGTACCACTGAGAACAGTCTAGATCCATCCTCTTTGGAACCCCCTTTCAGGTAGTTGAAAGCAGCTATCAAATCCCCCCTCATTCTTCTCTTCTGCAGACTAAACAATCCCAGTTCCCTCAGCCTCTCCTCATAACTCATGTGCTCCAGCCCCCTAATCATTTTTGTTGCCCTCCGCTGGACTCTTTCCAATTTTTCCACATCCTTCTTGTAGTGTGGGGCCCAAAACTGGACACAGTACTCCAGGTGAGGCCTCACCAATGTCGAATAGAGGGGAACGATCACGTCCCTCGATCTGCTGGCAATGCCCCTACTTATACGGCCCAAAATGCCGTTAGCCTTCTTGGCAACAAGGGCACACTGTTGACTCATATCCAGCTTCTCGTCCACCGTAACCCCTAGGTCCTTTTCTGCAGAACTGCTGCCTAGCCACTCGGTCCCTAGTCTGTAACCACTCGGTCCCTAGTCTGGTTAGAGGCCAAGACTAGTCCTGACTAGTTCAACAAAAGAAACAAACTGGACTCTCTTCTTTTCTCAGCGGGCTCAGGTTCCAAGGGCTCTCAAGCTGCTCCTCAGCAAATAACCCAGTGCCCTGGTCTGGGAGCCCTGGCCTTTAGCACCGATTTCAGACTCCCACCCACCCCGGGATGAGCTCCTTTATAAGGGCCCACTCCCAAACCTGATAAGGAATGGTGACTTGGGGCCGATTGTGACCACACAAATTCTTTAACCTCTTCTTGCCTGGTGAGGGGGTTTCCGGTCCCACCACAATCTTATTTTCATAGGGGTGAAATCAGCACCCATTGAAGTGAATGGAAAGACTCCCATTCACCTCAATGGGCTATGAATTGGGCCCACAAATACCTCGATCATTTTTCAGACTGACGGTACTAATCGACTCAACAATATCCTGAGACTGAGAGTTCTGACGGTTAATTATGCAGTATGTCACTTAAATGCCAACCACTGTGATATAAAGCAAGTTACAGCAAATGCAAGCATAGTTCATGGGAGTAATTAGGAATGCGCGAACTCATTTTGCCTAATTTTAAACCTATGCTGAGATCATAATACTGAGTTTGCTGTATCGCCTGAATGGTAAATATCAGAAATGCTATATATTAATGTTGCAAAGGTCATGCATGAAATCTTGGCCTCACTGAAGTCAATGGGAGTTTTGTTATTGACTTTAAATTAGCCCGGATTGTACCTCATAACTTGACCTAATCTCAAGAAGACTAATGATGCCCAGAGTAGTAATAGTATCACCATTTTACAGACTGAGACACTGAGGCAGGGAGTGATTAAGGCCTACATTTTCAAACCTGACTATCTAACCATCTATCCAGTTCTAACCTGTTCTAAATCAATATTTAGGCACCAAAACAAGTGGGCTGAGTTTTACTTTACTGGCAGCTGCAAGTGCTGGCACCTTTTGATCACTTATTTATAGAGTCAGTCGGTATTTTTTTAATGTTGAAGTTGACAAACATTTTCATCTATTATTTGCCTAATCCCCCATTGCACCCACTGAAAAATGAAGCCTCAAGCCTCTCTATATTTCGTATTTCAATTGAACTGGTTTTCCCAACCCTTCCAAGGAACAAAAGAATGAAGAGAGAAATCCCAGTAACCTAGAGAAGTCCTAGCAATCAACCCAAAGATTCATAAAGTCACTGGACAGAAACCAAATCATGCAAGCTGACACAGTAAAGGGTTAAGGAAGAACAGGGCTGTCAAACTGTGTTATCCGATTGAGGGACATATCCGTGCAAAAATATGTTTGCAAATGCCCACAAAATTACTGCAATGCCATGCTAAAAGAATAAATGCCCATGCAGATGGCAAACTAACTGCCTAACTAGACATTTGTGCATTCATCAGCACGTAGAATGTCGTGTTGGTGCAGATTAGTGGCAGGTCTATAGCTGAAAGAATTGTGTACAAGCAGGGTTACGGTGCATGTAATTGCAAGCGTGTAGCTGCATGCAGTTTTGCACCTGGATCATTGCACCTCCCTTTTTGGGACTAGCCCTAAACATCTAATTGAAGCACATACAAGAAGGGAGTAAGCTGTTTTACAACGAATCTAAAAAGAAGGCGTCTCTACACAAATCAGTAAGCGCTGGCAGGTCTGCAGGAGGGAAAATGTGCTGGTGAGCAGGGACGGGCAAGGGCAGCACTGGTTCTGCTACAGAAAGAAATGGCTTCAAAGCTACATGAGATGATTCACATGGGATGGACGTTGAACAAGAAGCATAAGATAGTAGTCAAGATGAGGGATGGCCGGCCAGTTAGGATAAAAATCCAGCCTACAAGTTTGACTAGACCTCATGCTGGGTCTTTCTCCTTTTTTTTTCAATGGTAAAACTAAAACTAACTAACTAAAGCCCTTTGAATTACTTATTTTCTCCCTCATTTCCTGCATCTCTGCTCTTCTTGGTCTGGCCCAGGCCAGAATTGGGAGTAGTAAAATGCTAGAAGAGAGACTGCTAGGATGCGAGTCCGATCCAAACTCTGTAGGAAAAGTAATTCATAGATTTTAAAGCCGGAAGGGGCCATGATGAACTAATCTAAACATCTGCACAGAACTGGTCATAGAATTCCATCTAGTGATTCCTGCATCAAGCCCACTAGCTTGTGTTTGAATTCACTGGCAATCATACAGAACCCGCCCCCCCTTTGCCAACATGAGTCATCAGCTCTACTTGAACACACATACACACACACACACACTCTTACACTTCAGCTACCAAGACTCAATAAACTTCCTAGGATTGGATCCAGCTGCAGGAGCTGTATTGTTCTTTTCAAATATTCTTCTGATTGCTAAGAGCATGAGACATAATGAAACCAACAAAACCATAAGATGGGCACTTTAATTAAATGCAACCTGCTTTGGACGACAACATCCCCCTTTCACTACAGTAGCTCGCTGTCTAAGCTCTTTTCTGAGCTTGAACAGCTGGGTCTTAAAAGTGGGGGAGGGGGAGGAAGCCCGTGAGAGCTGAAAAAGGTTTGAAAGCAGCAACCCTATTCTCCTAGGAACCAAGTGTCAGTGGACTGACTAAGTCTCATAATGGGTATGAGTACATGCCATTGATCACAGACAATCACAGTAAATTTCCCTTAGCAATATCCAACAGACCAAACGGTGATCAGTGATAACTGAGCCCCAAGGGATTTACTTGCAGCCCATTCAAAACTATAGCTGCCCTCAAAGGAAGGGTTAGTCTGGTTTGCCTGAGGAAATTAAATACACTGTTTATGGAATTAGCAGAAATCCACATTAGTCCATATTTTCCAGAGACTTTTGTGACAGAGGTTCAGTAGCAGGCTTTAAGATAATGTGTATCCTGTGGCCTGATCTTTCCTCTCGCATTGAAATAACTTCAATGACTTTAATGAGTTATTCCTGATTTACAACAGTGTAAGATAGAGGAGAACCAAGCCCACTGGGTCCAAAATATCGTCTTCAGAATAGCTAGGTGCATGCAATGCTTGTATCCCAGGCTCTGTGCCTTGGTTATATGGGACACATTAATAGCTCTTAGCATCCTATGATGTTCAGCGTTATATCCTCCAAGTACCCTACAAGCGCTAGAACAGGTCCTGAAACAGTTACTCGCTTATGACTTCAGTAAGAGTTTCCACTGAGTAAGGAACAAGTAGAACTCTCAAGGTTTGATTCAGTCTAATTATAATGATTTATGTAGCCCCAGTGTCCTTTACGGATATAGAATGAGACAAGGGGTAAAAGTTTTGAAAGCACCTATATGATTCAGGAACCTAAGTCCCACTGACTTTCAGTAATGAACATTTTTTGCAAAAAAAAACCCCAAACAACCCCAAAACCCTCACATCAAGTATATGTATATGAATGAAAGGGGTTGTGGCTTTCCAGCTGAAATATTTCATTGTGCAGCTGAAAACTTTTCAATTTGGGGGTGTTTGGGTTTTTCAACAAAAAATTCAAAATTTTCCATAGAAAATAAACTCTTTTAGGGAAAAAAATTGTTTCATAGAAAAGCTAATTTCTGACAGAAAAATTGCAACCAGCCCAAATTAGAGCTCCCGCATACCTGTCTTCAGCCTCATGCTTAATCCACTAGCCCAGACCTCTTAAATTGCACTCAGTGGACCACTGGTGGACTGTGGACCATCTGCAGAGTGCCAGTTAGTCACATAATGTTGGCTTCTCCTGCTTGTTTGCAGCTTCCAAATTGCAGCAAAAGAAGATTAAAATAAATTAATATGTTCTTAATGTAGCTTTCTATTGAGCTGCCCCAGGGATGCAATGGGACCACAAATGGGAGAGGAGCTAGAGTGTGATTGTGTTTGTGAAGGAGATTGATCTACACAACCGAATGTGGGAAGAGAGGCATTTGTGGGACAAAAGCCAAGTCACTAGTGATTTTGGGTGCTTAACTTGAGATATCTTAAAGGGTCCCTGATTTTCAGAAAGTGCCCTCTAAAAATCAAGCCCCTTTAAAGTATCTCAAGTTGGGCACCCAAAATGACTAGTGACTTGGCTTTCACCCCATGGATGCCTCTTCTCCCATGCCTGATTGTCTGGGTCAACTTTTGAGGCACCCAAAATTCCCCACCCGCTTTTGCGCATCCTGGCTGTCCTCTCTAGAAAGATGTGCTCGATGCTGTGTAAAAGCCTGAGGAACCTTTCACTAGAGCACCCGGCCTTCCAGAAAAGATGCAGAAAACATCCCTGATTGTCACTAGCGATAATGCTGCCGCCAGCTCCTTCCCTGCTTTCCACATCACTGGAGCAGTAATCTGACCTTTTCTTTTTGGTGCCTCTCTTAGGAATACACACTGTGGAGCAAATCACGTTCACCTATTATATAAAGGAGAAGGGATGTAGCTAATTAAGAACAAGGCAATGCAAACTTTTTTTCCTGAGCCCTCAGGAGGAATACCCAGGTGTGCTGAGGAAGATATGCTTGGAAAAAAAAGAAAAGAACTGTTCTGCAGTCAATCTAACAGCACTAGGCACTCTTTCATGAATTGATTTACCCACTAGGTGACATATTGGCAATTTTCTGTTACCTACCCAGTGATACGACTAAGTAGATGAAGCTTAAAGGCAGGTCAGATAAAAAGGGTTTAATCTAACAAAGGCAGCCTGAATTTCACATGTCAGGGAAGATGATTTAACAGGGAATAGCAGGTTAAGTGTGATACTGTATCAGGATGGAGAGTCCCTAATTAATATTATGCTGCAGAAATGTTTACTAGAAAACCGAATGACAGAAAGGGCCTGATTCTCCACTCATCGAGCTGGCAGTGTACCCAAGGCAGCAGGAGCAGAGGCATGACTTAGCTGTGCCGAGTACAAACCCCCATGAAACCAGTAGGTACATATTCAGCAGGATTAAGCCATGCACCGCTGCTGTTACCTGTGCTACCATGATTACTCTGCTATTTATACTTGCGCTGGTGTGTGTACATGAGCAGGGGACTTGCGCCCCTAGCTCGTAGCATAGGTGTAACCTGAGAGACAGTCCAAACCCCAGCAAGCATGCAATGGAAATGGACAAACAGTAGGAAGGGACAAATGGTAGGAAGGGAAACAGACATTAAATGACTTGCTCAAGGTCATGCAACACTGGTGCCCATTCTGCAAAGCACATAAGCACATGCTGAAAATACTTTGCCGAACGAGAGCCTAAATCAGCAGGAATTTCTTCAGCTTCCGTGTTGTAAAACCAGTGTAACTGAGAGGAGAATCAGGCCTGATGACCTGTATGTGAAGCAAAAGACAGTACTGCAGGAAGTTTTATGAATATACCAGGCCAGAGAGATCTGTTAGAAATGCCATTCAGGGAGTGAAGTGCAATTGTTTTGTTTGATGAAGTCTGAAAGCATGTTTTGGACACAGCAGTAATATTACAGGAAAATGACACAAGACTAAAATGTGCTTTAAGACCTATCAATGAGAAGTCCTACTTAACAGCTGCTGCTTTTTCTTCTTCTTGAATCTGGCTAGAAATTTTCAGATTTGTGATGTTAGCTTTTTTTTTTTTTTTTTTTTTTGCAGCATTCACCCTTTTCTCGCCAGCTCTCTTTATTATTATGACTTTGCAACACAAAATGGAGGTCTCACCTGAACACTGCAGCTTGGGATGGAGCCAGGGACTGGGATGGCCAGATTGTGTTCTCTCTCTCTTTGTGTCTCTCTCTCACCAAGATTTTAAATCTCTTCTTTCTTTTCTTGTTGTTTTCCTTGATCTTTAAAATAAAGTCAAGTACATGGTTATTCTTTGCCTATTGGGGGGGAAAAAAGTCAATAACTACCAGCTTAAGCATTAGCTTTCGAATGCATGATTGCTCTGCTTCACACATTCATCCTTCCGTGAGGTAGTGTGGGCTAGTGGTTAGGACACCAGCATGATGACTCAGGTGACCCAGGTTCTAGTTCTGTCTCTACCACTGAGGTGTTGCCTGACCCTGAGCGAGTCTGCTTCCCTTCCTTCTAGTCAGACTGCTTGCTTGCTGGGGCCCGGGTTGTCTCTCAGCCTACGTCTACACTGTGAGCCGGGGTGTGGTTCCCCCGCTTGTGTTCACATACCCCACGCTAGCTCTGATCGAGCTAGCACAAGTCTAAATAGCAGGACGGTTGTGAATGGGCAGTGTGTGAACCGCCGGCTGTGCGAGGGTAGCCCACAGCCCCACCCCTTCTGCCCAAGGCCCCTTCCTCCTCCATACCGGAGCCCAGAGCCCCCACACCGTGGCTGCTGGCACTAGCCCCTTCCCCTGCACCAGGAGGATGGGTGGCGTGCCGGGCCGTAGCCATAAAGCGGAAGCAGGGGGTCTGGGGGCAGAGCATGGGCGGGGCCATGCCTGGCTGTTGGGGAAGGCACAGCCTCTCCCCGCCTATGGTACCCGCTGCCCATGCAGCCGTGGTAGCACAGGTAACAGCAATGGAGGCATCCATGGCTTAACTGTGCTGAGTCTGTACCCACCGGTTTCGGGAGGGTTTGTCCTGCGCACGGCTAAGCCAGGCTGCTGCTACCTGTGTTATTGTGGCCACACTGCTCTTCATCGAGCGAGTGCAAGTATGTGTACCCGAGCAGGGGACTCACCCTGTAGACATACATCGCCTCAGGCCCAGATCCGCAAAGGTATTTGGGCACCAAATCCCCATTAGGGGCCTCGCTGCCCATTTGTACTGCTGCTAGCGCAAGGCTGGTACTGTAACACCACTGCTGCTAGTAATCTTGAATGGCCCTGATCCGGGCTGAAAATACAGCTACTCATCTGGGGCCTGAAGCGGTAAATGCTGAGATGTGCGGGGCACCCACTTCAGAGCACTGTGCGCCCTCAGCTGCTGCTGACTCNCTTGCAGGAGGAATAAAACTTCCAATGTGCCTGGAGCTAATGGCAAAGGGAAAACCACACACAGACCAAGCTGCTGACGAGAGCTAAAACCTGCCATTGAGCTCAGCGTCTCTGAGTTCTAGAAATACGTGTCTGGCTTCTGGCCACTCTCTAGTACCTGGGTTAAAAATCGATCGGCGCCTTCGCTTTTGGACCGTGATTAGGGATTTGGTAGGGACGGCCTTTGCGAGGGTCACTTCTGGGTTCGAGTGTTGGCGATGTCTGCCATCTGAACAACTGACTCACTCGGAGTGTTTCCCTTCATCTCGGTGTGCAATTTACTTCCAATGCTGCGTTCTGGAATGATAAAGCAAAGTGATGTGCCCCCAAGCGGGTCATGAGTCATGGCTGATGTTTAGCTTGAATCTAGTCTTGCATTTCTTTAAGGGGGCGTTGAGTGCCTGCATCGTAAATTAAGATCATTGATCTTAAGCACGAGAAAAAGAACCATGAGACAGACACACAAATCCCTCCGTTTATTTCTCTGAATACCTGGGTTCAACCTCTGATTTAGGTACTGAGCATTAAGAGAAATGTGGTCTTGGGGTTAGCTGCACTGGACTGTCATATTGGGCTCAATCTCTGGCTCTTTCACAGGTTTGTTGTCTGAATTTGAGTAAATCTCTTTAATTTCTCAGGGCTGGTCTACATTGAAAACTTACACTGGCTTAGCTACATCTTCCAGGGGTGTGAAAAATCCACATCCCTGAGTGACACAGCTGTCCCGACCTACCCCCCAGTGTAGACAGCGCTATACTGATGGAAGAATTCTTCCGTCGACCTAGCTACCACCTCTCAGGGAGGTGAATTAGCTACAGTGAGAGGAGAAACCCTTCCATCACTGTAGTGAATGTCTACACTGAAGCACTACAGCAATGCAGCTGCAGTGTTTTAAGTGTAGACTTAGCCTCAGTTCCCCTGTCTGCAAAATGGGGATACTAATATTCCCTTTCTCTTGCCCTTCATCTGTCTTGTCTCTTTATAATGCAAGCTCTTCAGGGCAGAAACAGTCTCTTTTTCTTTATAGATACAGCATCTAGCACAGGACCTGTCTTCAAATCTCTATGGGGGAGGAAGCTTAGCCAGTAGATACCTGCATTGTTCTTAGATCTAATTAATGCTAATAGACCCTCGATTTCATGGGCACCAGACTCACTCCTACGAATTCGAATCACACACACACACAGGGAAGACGATCAGGGAATCTAATGTTCCTGGCCTGCCATTTCATTCTGTTTTAATTGCCACAATGGTCTCTCTAAACTAGGAGGAAATTGAGACTTTCAGGGTTATTTTAATGAAATTAATGTAATGAATTTCATGGAGCCTGCTGATTATTGGCTGTGCCATCTAAGCACATCAGCCAATGGAAAATTCTAATGGGAAGCCCATGACAGCCCAAGCAAACCTACACCCTAAGCTGGGACTGAAGAAAAATGTTCTGTCAAAACTGGTTTTCAATCGAATATTGGGGTTTTTAACTAAATGAAAGTTTTCGCAAAAAGTGTTTGCTTTCTCGGGAAAAATGGAAACCACCCTAACTGAAAAGTTTGTGGCCCAAAACTGAAAACTTTTTGGCGGAAAGCCAGCCTTCAACAGAAAGATTTGGGGTTCTGTTTTTACGATGAAAAATCAACATGTTCCATGGAACAGAAATCCAACCAGCTCTCCCTTTCAAGCCAACCAATCAGAACGTATGTCACAAAGAGGGAACCTCCTATGAACTCCTCACCTTTGCAAGGCTCCGTCAGAAGGAAACACCCCACCGCACCGTTCCTTTTAAAACCCTCACCCTGCAAAAGGGAAAGGGTGGTCTTTTTAAAAAATCCACCATGCAAAGAGAAGGGGAAGAGGAAGCCCTTTGAAGGTGAGGTGAGAACGTCATCTAGTTCTGCTTCTATGAGCCCTCCCTACCCTTTGTGCTCAACACGAAAGAACAGTTGCAAGCCCACTTCCCCCTCTACCAGAACAGAAGTTCTAAGAGTTATATGTAAAGAGGACGCGGCTTTCCAGCATTCTGCACACTCAGGGCAGAAGCAAACGTTCATGGATATTTTTGCTTCCAGGGGATACATGGAAGGTGCTTGCATGTTGCGTACACCGACAAGATATTGACCCAGTTGCTAACTCACTCTAGTAAGTCCATGGCCACGTAGGTCTTCCTAATTATCTGTCAGGGACAACTGGCCTTGAACAGAGCTCTACAAGACTCTTGAGCAGTGGCACATTCCAACCCACCACCCAGTGATGTGCTAACAGGTACCAGTATAGAAGCTGAACTCTGACAGAGGTCTCAAGTCCTGGGCTCTGATTGGTGGAACACTGTGGGTCCTGACTCATTCCCAGCTCTTATTTAAACGAAGCAGAGGAACAGGAAGCTGTCCATGCAATTGGGTCCCCCTGTTTTGGACTGCTTCGCCTGCAATACCTGCTCCTACTGCCTCACTCTGGTCTCCTGGCAACCTGGTGCCTGACACTTGACACTCAGTTTGTCTCTGGCCTGTCTCAGACCCTGGCCTCCTTGTATCTGACCTGGCCTGACTCCTGCTCCGACCACTAGGTCAGACCGCCCATGTCCCAGTGGTGACATTATGACTTGACACTTGGATCTTCAGAGGGGGGCATCAGGGACACAGCCCGGATCCTCCTATTCCAAGGCCCTGAATCGGGAAAGCATTTCTATTCAGGAAAGGACTTAAGAACCTGCTTAACTTAAAGCACATGCAAAAGTGTCACTGAAGTCAAGGATGTTCTTAAATTCTTTCTTGCCTCAGTATGGACTTAAATGCATTCTTAAGTGCGTTTCTGATTTAGGGCCTTAAAGCACAGGTCCCACTAGTTGAGCAAAAGAGGAATCTCTGTAAGCAGCTAGCAGAGCCAGGCAAATTATTTACAAAGGGCACCTTATCCAATGTGCTGGGCCCTTCTTCGCAAAATATCAAAGAGCAGATTTCTGTTTTTAAAATGGTTTGCAGTTCCCAATCCGCTCAAGCACTGACCTTTGGGGGCATGTCCAACTGACCAGATGTGACCCCCCGGGACCCTGTGGTTTGCCAGAGGATGACAAAGAGATGACAGGCAACGTGTCTGCCAACCGGTGGCTGACTTTCCCCATGCATGGAGTCCCCTTTTGCAGTGGCATGGCTCATGCAACAGCTGAGACTCAAACAAAGAATTCTTGTGGCCTGCATGCTGACTTGCCTCCTAATAGGGCTGGTAGAATTAGGTTTGTCTCACCTGGAGGACGCTCTCTGCGTGTATTAAAGCGGAGACACGCGAATGTGCTCAGGGCTGACTCATTTGGCAAATGGGAACGCTTTCGTGGGAGTTGCAGCTAGCCTGCTGAGCTGTGTAGCTACCTGCCACAACAGGCTAGAAGGGATACACCGCTCTGGCATACTCTGTGCAGACACCCCCCTCCCCCCAAAAAAATCATCACCCTAAAATCCCAGCACTCTGGTGAAGGGAGATATTGGGTATGTCTACATGGCAATCAAAAAGTGAGATTTGAGCATGTGTGGTCATTAGCAAGCTCATTAAAAATAGCACAGAAGGCACAGTGGCTAGCCATTCGAGTCCAAGCCCGCCTGGGACCCTAGATACATACTTGAGTGGCTAGCTCATGCGGCCACAGCTTCGTTGCTAGCTAGCTCAACCACAGCTACCTCCCACGTGTGCTGCAATCACACCTCCCAGTTGCAGCATGGACCTACCCATTGTCCCTGTTCAAATGCACTGTCTGAATTCATTGCCTTGGAAAAGCTTTGCAGCAGGATCTAAATCCAGCTTCGATGGTTGCGGGTTGAATTTGCACCTGTAGTTCATTAGGGGCACAAAAATTCGTAGTCAGACATCTAAGTACCTGATTGGCAAGCACAAACAGGTAGATGGATATCCCGTGAGGGAGGAGGTCGGTTAGCAAAGCAGTCTCACTTCCCCCCTTGGTACAAACCAGATCTGGTTTATTAACCTAACTGTAAAAGCCCTAGTTTGGACAGAACGGTGGGGGAATGGTAACATGCTTTTGCTTTTGGTAGTTTGTTATGTTGATTAATGATCAAAGGGCATTGAAGAGCTTTCTGTTTTATAATGGCATTTTGAGAGAGCAGCTAGAACAATGGATTGCTTCTGATGTTAGGAGAACGCATATCAACCTACGTAAATATTTCTACCCACAATTTATGACAGGTGCAAAAATGCAAGTGCAAAATGGCCCCCTGCAAAAATGGAGTCAGGTGCAGAAAACCTGCCTCTCCGTGTCCTCTTCACTCTTCTACACATCCACTGCCTGTTGATTTTGGAGAATTAGGGTATCAATACCTTTGCAAGCATCAGCGTTAGCAATATGGCTCAATAAAAAGGTCTGACGTTCTTTCCCGTAATCATTAGCTGTGGCTCTTTACTTTTCATCACCAATCAAAAAAGAATTTTGGACAAGCAACCTGTTTTCAGTGTCAAACATTTGACCCTTCATGGCTAGAATTCTAGTTATGTCCCCTTTCATCAATGCAAAAAAAGAAAAAAAACCACCCTCCTTCTCCAGTGTCACTTTACTTTACACACTAAACCACTGAAAAGGTTGTCTTTAGCGTATATAACACCAAGTTATGGCATTAATAGAATGTGAGATATTCCCAAACAAGGAAAACACTTACTTACGATTCCGCTAATGGCAAACAAAGGTCTGCTCCTTTGCTGTTAATTATTTTCCCAGATTGCCAGCCAAATGAATGTGGAAGTGGTTGTGATTACACAGGACCACAGCCTGCAAAGGGTTAAGCATCCATCAAATCTCGTGTAAAGAGAGGGCCAGGCTGTGGCTTGTCTGATTCTCCCACACAGAGGAGTAATGGAAGCTGTAGGTGGCAGCAGCCTATTCAGAGCTGCTAATGATATGGTTGTCAGCAGCAGGGACTGAAGCTAGAATTTCTGGATCTAAATGCACAAGCCGCTACTCCCCGAGTTCTAAGATCCAACCCTACTAGCTAAGTCTGTAGCAGGCTCATCAACCTCTAGTGTGGCCCACCCACCACTAGAGGGAGACAAAGTACCACAAAGAGTGGGTGTGACTTACACATCCACCCTAGCTGGCAACGTTATTTCTTGTATAGGTAGATGGGGAGTTGGCAAGCGAGGAAAGTCATCGGAGCCAGATACTGGGCTGGTGCTGATTATTCACCCTCTCCAAAGCAAAAGGGAGATCCAGGAAGCCAACGGTGACTTTGAGCCACAGTCTGGTTCCTGGTCTGCTCCTAGTACAGCACCAAATGCACTGCCCCTTCCTCAGGGTAAAACCATAACTGAGCTCCAATTTATTCAGATGCCACTGGTTGAACAAAGAAATAAAGTGACTTTTCTAATATTTTAGGCCTGCTTCTGACCATGCGAGCTTAACTCTGCCCTCTTTGAGCGATGGCCCAAGATGCCAATCACTCACAGACTAGCTCTCTGCCATGACAGATGCTCCTTCAGAATGAAGCACATGAATATATCACTTGGAACCCAATGAGGCACAGCAGTTTTTCAAGACAACCCATGTGGACTTGAGGGCACTTTGAAAAATGGTCCGTTAAACAGTAAGCGAGTCTCAGATGTAATTGTATCAGAACTACCTTGAAGGAGCTTGATTTTCAGAGGGCAAATGCTCAGCACTTTCTGAACATCAGGCCCTATTGCGGTGTCTCAAGTTGGTCCCACCAAAAATTGTGGTACCCAAAAACACATAGGACCCAGTCAATTTTCGGAGTATAACTGCACTTTAAAATACTAATAACTAGATCTATTTAAAATGCTGGAGATGAGATCCAAAGCTGCATGAAACTCGCTTAGGTTTGGGTTTATTTTTAGACTCAGAACTAAGGTTAGGTTAATCAAATCTGCCGAGTGATAACTTTTGGAGCCCAGTTTGAGGGGGCAATCTGGTTTCGCATCAAAACCACGCACAATTTGTGGTTTCACATAGTTATGAGAGGAGACGGTTTCTTGACAGAGGTTTGCTTTCATTTTGGGGATTAAAGCTGAAGTTCATGCCAGTCTGACCCTTGAGAAAGGAAGCCCTATAGTTTTGTGAGGCTTTGCCTTGTAACACATACAGGGCTGCCCTTAAAGAAATGTCTGGCTTTATTAGGGAAAATCTTCCTGAGAGAAGTTGGTTTATTTCTTGCCATGTTCACGCACCATTCCTGTTACGGAATGTCAGCAATGTTGCCCCAAGCAAACTGACACAACAATAAATGTATCCACTGGAATATTAAACAGTAAAAGGGCTCACGGTGGCAAAGGACTGATCGTTTCTGCCTTGTGACTCGGTTGTCAAATCTGTTTGGTCCATTTCTTTTTTCAAGTGCATTTTGTTGCATGTTTTGTGCAGAGATTTATGACAATTAGTAGTCGAATCTGTAATTAGGAAGTGGTAACAGATGGGCAGATATATCCAGTTCTGATGACACCTCTGACAGATTGACGGTCTTCTCCAAAAATACCTGTGAAGCTTCATGTTTTAACTGTGACCACTCTGAGACAAAGTCTTGGCAAGCCCGTCTCAGTGGGGGAGGGGAGGGGGGCAGCTCTGAAGGAACAAGTTCTCACAAGCATGACAAGACCCATGCATAACCATTTGGCTTGGCAATTAAAAACATGTTCTGTCTTCCTCTGCATCATTGAGGAAAATGTCTAAATAACATTCCCTCTGAACATTTTTCCTTCTGAATTCAAAAGAACTGTGAGGTTTGAGTTTCTATCTGTCGGTTGGTTGTTTTTTCCTTTCTCCCCAGAGAGGCATTTCAGGGGTTTTGCATCTGTAAAGGACATTGTGTTAACCATTCACTGCATAGTGCAGGCAGGGGAATTACCGCCTAATCTGTTTTCAATCAGATTCCTTATGATCTTTTACTTGCTGCTATAAACTGGCTCTGAAGCCACCTTGACTTGTCAGTTTCACCTATTCACGTTCAGATGGCAGCACCTTCCAGTGTCACTGGGCTACATAAATGCTCTTTCTCTCTCTCTCCTTGCTTTTGCAAATCCTCAGTGGTTGTTTTGAGGTTTCATCATTTTAAAGCAAAGGCCAGAAGATTGCTGACCTGGCTTTTTCTATTCTGACTCCTTAACCTTGTCTCTTTCTAAATCCTCCTATTCCAATCTCTCTCCTTCTCTAGCCCACACTGTCCCTCCAGACAATCTAGCCGCAGTGGTTGCAAGAACCCTCCCATCTGCCTGGAAGAGGCTACCTGTGTGTCTTTCTCCGTGACATCATCTTTCCTTGCTTGCCATTATTTATCTAGGGCCTTACACAGCACTCACCTCCAGAGCATCTGAGCACATCACAGTCATCAACGGATTTTACAGTAACTCCTCGCTTAACGGTGTAGTTATGTTCCTGAAAAATGCGACTTTAAGTGAAACGATGTAAAGCGAATCCAATTTCCCCATAAGAATGAATGTAAATAGGGGGGGTTAGGTTCCACGGAAAAAATTTTCACCAGACAAAAAACTATATGTTATATAGATATACACACAGTATACATTTTAAACAAACAATTTAATACTGTTCACAGCTATGAGGATTGTGACGCTTGGTTGAGGTGGTGGAGTTAGCGGGTGGAAGAGGGTGGGATATTTCCCAGGGAATGCCTTGCTGCTAAATGATGAACTAGCACTGGCTGAGCCCTCAAGGATTAACACATTGTTGTTAATGTAGCCTCTCGCACTCTACAAGGCAGCACGAATGGAGGGGAGGGGAGACAGTATAGCAGACAGAGACAGACACACACCTTGTGTGTGGGAGAGAGAGAGAGATGCACACTGCCCCTTTAAGTAAGCTGACCCACTCTTGAGTGCATTGTCTTTTTAAGTGGATCAGGAAGTTGAGACAGCAGCTGCTGCTCCAGGCTCTCTCTGTCTCTCTCCGTCCGTGTCCCCACCCTGCTCTATATGGAGAAGGGGTAAGCAGGGTGTAGGAGCAGGGGGGAGGGGGACACCCTGACATTAGCCTCTCCCCTTCCCTCCCCCCACACAGCAAGCAGGAGGCTTGGGGAGCAGCTCCAAGGCAGAGGGCAGGAGCAGCACATGGCAGTGGGGGGAGGGACAGCCGAACTGCCCGGCAATTGATAGCCTGCTGGGCAGCTGCTGCACAGGGAACTTAGGGGAGCGGGGAGCTGATGGGGGAGCTGATAGTGGGGCTGCTGGTGCACCCTGGTCCCAAGCCCCCACCAGCTAGCTGCAAGGGGCTGCTCTTCCTGCAAGCAGTGGACAAAGCAGGCGGCTGCCAAACGACACTAGAAGGGAGCATTGCGCAACTTTAAATGAGCATATTCCCTAATTGATCAGCAACATAACAATGAAACAACGTTAACCGGGATGACTTTAAGTGAGGAGTTACTGTATCTTCACAACACTGCCTTGTAATAGGGAGGTGTTATCCCCACTTTAGAACTGGGGAACTAAGACACAGGATAGATAGTGTCATGCTCAAAGTCATTAAGGGAGTCTATGGCTGAGCCCAGGTCTCCTGACTCCCAAGTCACTTCCTCATCAACTAAACCATCCGTAGCTTTCTCTACCTCTGCTCTCAGCGGCGGCTCCAGGCACCAGCGCTCCAAGCACGTGCCTGGGGCGGCAAGCCACGGGGGCGCCCTGCCAGTCCCTGCGAGGGCGGCAGTCAGGACGCCTTCGGCGGCTTGCCTGCGGGAGGTCCGCCGGTCCCGCGGATTCAGCGGCAATTCAGCGGCGGGTACGCCGAAGCCGGGGGACCGGCGGACCTCCCGCAGGCATGCCGCCGAATCCGCGGGACCGGGGAGCTCCCGCAGGCATGCTGCCGAATCCGCGGGACCGGGGACCTCCCGCAGGCATGCTGCCGAATCCACGGGACCGGGGACCTCCCGCAGGCATGCCACCGAAGCCGTGGGACCGGCGGACCTCCCGCAGGCATGCCGCCGAATCCGCGGGACCGGGGACCTCCCGCAGGCATGCTGCCGAATCCGCGGGACCGGGGACCTCCCGCAGACAAGCCGCCAAAGGCAGCCTGCCTGCCGTGCTTGGGTTGGCAAAAAAGCTAGAGCCACCCCTGTCTGCTCTAATTTGTTATTTAAATTTGTTTCCTGGTTTGGGATGCAGTTTGTCTGAAGGCTATCGCACAAAATAAAGCTGTAGTGCATTGTACTCTGAGAATGATAAATAAATGATGCTAAGTGCTTTGAGATGTTACCTGGCATAAAAAGTTTCAGGCTGTGAGAGAATTTGGATCTAATTGTAATTGTTAGAGCATAAGGAAGGTTAAAAATAAAAATTCAATGTTTTATGAAAACCCAGGTGCTAGAGGAAGTGGTGATGGGAATTCAGCAGGAGGTGCTGTGCCTATTGAATCAGTATCAAAGTCCCTTTGAGGATCCAAACCAGGAGCCTAATGGTAGGCACCCGTGTTTGACAATCTTGGCCTTAATGCTTGTTAGAAAACAATCTTTAGAAGGGGGGTTAGCAGAAATATTTAGCAGTAGCTTCTATATAATCAGCACTGGGGGAAAAAAACATAACACTCTGGTAATATGAAGTATCTGACTTAAAGCCATGACAGCACATACAATCAGAGGTAAGCCTAAAACACAACTGTGCTTTGATATCTCACCGTGGTCTGGGCTATTATATGATGTTACTGTCTATAGTATGTGCTATGTTATCCAGCTAACGCACCACTGCCGTGCATTCCCTACTCAGCAGACTGGACTGGAAATACAGCGTACATTTTTAATGGTGCGAGGAATTAACCACTGAAACAATTTACCAAGGGGCATGGGGGATTTTTAAACCTAGATTGGATGTTTTTCTCAAAGGTCTGCTCTAGGAATTATTTCGGGGAAGTTTTATGGCCTGTGTTATACAGGAAGTCAGACTACTAGATGATAACAGTGGTCCCTTCTGGCCTTGGAATCCATGTCACCATACCTATTTATTACCATGTCATAATAAAGTGTTAAAAAATAATACAATAAAATGTAACTTTTTTTTTTTTTGCAAGGCATATTCTTTCACAGAAACAACAACCACTGGTTGGTTGAAGGAGTTGTTTGCAAGATGGCTAGATTAAATTAATTACTTAATGTTTGTAAAGTACTTTGAAGGTTAAAAATACTATATAAGTGCTGTGTAGTATATTTATTTTTATTATTATACATAGCGAAGGTAGACAGCCAGATAGGTAAAAGGATACAGGCAGGCAGCTAAAAACAATTATAATACTTAGCATTTATATATGGCTTTACATCATCAAAGTGTTTTACAAACATTCACTAATTAATAGAGTTAAGCAGACAGAAAATAGATAAGTTTAGCGTAAGTAGGCGGTAGATTAATAGATAGGAACAAATTCTGCCTTTGGAGATACACACATCACTCTCAGTGAAGTCACACTCAGGCATATGAGGGCAGAATTTGGTTCATAGATACAGGTCTGTCGCATCTTAGGCGCATTTAACATGTGCGATTTCAGCTTTACGCGGTCGGCAAAAACAAGAAAAAAAACAAAAAAAAAGAAAAATAACAATTTAAGTGCGGGCGATTCTGCCCGCCATTACACTCAATGTAATTTTGACTATACACGGTTTTCGCGTTAGGCGCTGACCACGGAACGTAACCCCAGCGTAAGATGAGACAGACCTGTATATTTAAAGGCATGTTATTTACACCTCTGATCATTTAAATGGAACAATTACTTTGCCTATTCTTCACAATCACTATATGTTCCCATAAACAAACTCCCACGCAGGAAAAGAAAAGAATATGAGAAGTCAGAATAAATGATGTGAAGATGTGAACACTTAGCATTCCATATGAGGGATGGTTGTGTGACCCAGTATCACTAAAGTATGGGACCAGAGCTGGGTGACTATAGGATTTTTCAGTATGGTGGCAATTCTGAAAAATCAGGAGGAAAAAATTCATTCGGTGTCAACTCAAAACCATAAATTTTCAAAATTTTCATTGAATCGAAAAGTCAAAAAAAAATTATTCCCAGTCAAACCATTTTGTTTGATCCAAAATTAAACTTTTCATTGTGATTTCAAGTTTTATTGTTTTGGGAAAAAAATTAATCAAACAGAAGGAACTTTTGAAACAACACGTACCATTCAGCAAAATTGACATGAATTCGCGAAACGTTTCTGTGTCAATGAATCTGCATTTTTCACCCTTTTTTTTTTTTTTTCCCCTGCATAATTTTGCTCAGCTTCACTCGGGACGCCTAGGTTCTAGTCCAGGGGTGGGCAATAATTTTTTCAGGAGGGGCCACTTTACAAATTTTGGTAAGTTGTCACAGGCTGCACATTTATACTATATTAATGGATGGGGCAGGGGGTCTGGGAGGGAGTTTGGGTGCAGGAGGGGGTTCTGACCTGGGGCAGGGGCGTGGGGGGGCGGAGGGGGGGGGGAGGGCAGGCGGGGGGGTGGCTGGGCGGAGGGCGGCTGGGGCGGAGAGGGGGGGGGGGGGGGGAGGGGGTGGGGGGGGGGGGGGGTGGGGGAGGGGGTTGGGGGGGGGGGGGGGGGTGTAGGGGTGGGGGGGGGGGGTCGGGGGGTGGGGAGGGGGGGGGGGGAAGGGGGGGGGGGGGGGGGTGTGGGGGGGGTATCTGGGTGGGGGGAGGGGGCGGGGGTATAGGAGGGGGTGCAGTGTCTGGGAGGGAGTTTGGGTGCAGGAGGGGGTTCTGACCTGGAGCAGGGGGTTGGGGTATAGGAGAGGGTGCAGGGTCTGGGAGGGAGTTTGGGTGCAGGAGGGGGTTCTGACCTGGGGCAGGGGGTTGGAGTGCAGGATGGGGTGTGAAGTGCAGGCTCTGGCAGGGAGGTGCTTACCACAGGCGGCCCCCAGCCGGCGGCGCAGCAGGGCTCAGGCAGGCTGCCTGCAAGACGTGGCCCCACGCCTCTCCCAGAAGCGGCTGTGGCCTCATGCTGCTGGCACATCTCTGAGCACCCCTTGGGGGGAGAGGGGCAGCGGGTCTCTGTGCGCTGCCTGCACCCACAAGCACCGCCCCCACAGCTCCCATTGGCTGGTTTCCAGCCAATGGGAGCTGTGAGGATGGTGCTGGGGGCAGGGGCAGCGTGTGGAGCCGCCTCCCCTTCCCCCCTCCCTGCCAGGGGCACACAGAGACCTGCCCGCAGCAGCCGGCCACTTCCGGGAGTGGCGTGAGGCCACGGCAGGCAGGAAGCCTGCCTGAGCGCCCCGCTGCACCATGGGACTTTTAGCAGCCCGGAGATATGAGGGGGCAGAGGAGGCCAGACAGAAATATTAGTCGTGGCGGGCTGGACAGAAATGTTAGATGGGCTGGATACGGCCCGCGGGCCATATTTTGCCCACCCCTGTTCTAGTCTGTCTCCTTGGTAAAGTACTTTGAGATCTATGGATGAAAAGGTATTAATAGTCTCATGCACATCCTGACTCTCAGTAGGCCGTTAGTGGAATTAGCCATTCAAAAATATTTGAGAGAGAAGGTGGGTGAGGTAATATCTTTTATTGGACCAACTTCTGTTGGTGAGAGAGACAAGCTTCCAAGCCGCAGAGAGCTCTTTCTTCCTCAGGTATGGGAAAGGAACTCCCAGGTCACAGCTAAATGCAAGGGTGGAACAAATTATTTAGCATAAGTAGTTAGCACATATTCTAATGGACCATTCAGGGTAGAGTGGCCCATTAATGTGGACACAAGAACAAATGTCTATAAACTGCCCGTCAACAAGTTTAGACTTGAAATTAGATGAAGGTTTCTAACCATTAGAGGAGTGACATTCTGGAACAGCCTTCCAAGGGGAGCAATGGGGGCACCTAACTGGCTTCCAGACTGAGCTTGATAAGTTTATGGAGGGGATGGGATGGTGAGACGGCCTACAATGGCATATAGCTGATCTGCGACTGCTAGCAGCAAATATCTCCAATAGCTAGAGATGGGACACTGGATGGGGAGGGCTCTGACTTACTACAGATAATTCTTTCCCAGATGTCTGGCTGGTGGGTCTTGCCCACATGCTCAGGCTCTAACTGATCCCCATACTTGGAATCAGGAAGGAATTTTCCACCGGATCAGATTGGCAGAGACCCTGGGGGATTTTCGCCTTCCTCTGCAGCATGGGGCATGGGTCAATTGCAGGCTTAAACTAGTTTAAATGGTGAATTCTCTGTAACTTGAAGTCATTAAACCATGATTTGAGGACTTCAGTAACTCTGCCAGAGGTTAGGGGTCTATTACAGGAGTGGATGGGTGAGGTTCTGTAGCCTGAAATGTGCAGGAGGTCAGACCAGATGATCATGATGGTCCCTTCTGACCTTAACGTTTATGAGTCTATGAGCCTATTAACTCTTCTGCAGTCATAGGACAAAAAGAGGGAGTAGTGAGTTACAGATTATTGTGTTAAGCCATAAATCGAGTGTCTCTGGAACTTGGTCCAATAAAAAATATTACGTCACCCACTTTGTTTCTCTAATATCCTGGGACCACAGCTACAACTAAACTGCATTCAAAAATATTCGTTACCAATTGTGGAAAATTACATGATCAAATCCTGACCCCAAGTTTTCTAAAAACAAGTCATTTTTGTAATAAAAATGGTGAAAAGCAACAATATAAAGAAGCACAGAATGGAAAAGATTCCAAAAACAATGAAAGAAAATAGCTTAACTAGTTTCTCATCAAAGCAGCCTCACCTATCCAGATGTGGAGTCATCCATACCGAGGCTCAGTCCCTGCCCAAAAGAGGAGTAAAAAGTAGTGACCCATGCTAATGTATGGCTGTTGAAGGCACCAGAAGCAGCGGGGCCAATGCTTAGCAACATCCCCCCGGGTACCATCATAAGATCTTAGTGCAGGCAAAGAGACTAGTCTAGTCACTAGTCCACGTAGAAACCAAAGCATAAATGCACATCAGTGGCAAGCCACATCTTAGAGCAAAGGGTGATAGGACCAATCAAAGCTGTCAATACCTTAAGGGTGACCCACCGGGTCCACTATTTGCAATGGGGACTGGGTAGCTCATAGAGGCTAAATTCTGAGGCCTGGGCTATGTCTACACTATCGCAGTAAGTCGACCTACATGACTCAACTCCAGCTACATGAATAATGTAGCTGGAGTCGATGTACCTTAAGTTGAGTTACCGCGGGGTCTACATCGTGGGGGGTCAATCGGAGAAACTCTCCCGTCGACTTATTTTACTCTTCTCGTTGGGGGTAGAGTACAGGGGTTGACTGGAGAGCGATCTGCAGTCGATTTGGCGGGTCTTTACTAAACCCATTAAATCAAGCGCCGGTGGATCGATCTCAGAGCACCAATCCCAGCTGTAGTGTAGACCTGCCTCTGGCGTGCGGGTAGATAATGGCTAGATGCTACAGGTTTATGAGTGGAATGGGTTCCACATAGAGATGGCGGAAAATGTTCATGTTTTTTTGCAGGAAACATCAACAATTTGGGTTTTCTTTTCATTTCTGTGGAAATGTCCCATGAACATTTTTCATTTTTTCATGAACAGCCAAAATCCAGAAGTTGTTTTCAGTTTAAAAAAAATGTAGGGCTTTGGTAAACATTTTTGGGTTACCAAAAAATTATTATTATTATTATTATTATTATTTTGGTACCAAAAGCCAAAAAACCTGTTGGTTTTGATGTCTGTCTTTTTTTTTTTCCAGTGAAAAATCTTGTCAAAAATTAAATTTTTCAATGATAATTTTGACTAAAAGACCTCTTTTTTTACTAATTACTTTTCAATGAAAAAAAAATCTAACTATCTGTAGCTCTACAGAAAGATTTCATTCTTTGTGTGTCAGATTGTAAACTCTTGTGGGGGCAGTGACTGTCTCTTACTGTCAAGTATCAGAGGGGTAGCCGTGTTAGTCTGGATCTGTAAAAGCAGCAAAGAATCCTGTGGCACCTTATAGACTAACAGACGTTTTGCAGCATGAGCTTTCGTGGGCGAATACCCACTTCTTCGGATGTCTCTTACTGTGTGTGTATATCCAGTGGGATGCCTGACGTTGGTAGGTCCTACCATAATACAAATAATAAATACTAATCATATGTATAGAATGCCATAAGGTATAAAACAGGGTTGAACAACAGCAGGCAGGCTGAGGAAATAATATATTGTTTCAGAGATGATGCAGTGCGGACATGGGAATTTGATATTAAAGACACTGCTTCTGAAATTATTTTGCCAGTGACATTGCTATGCCTACCACACATGGGTGTTGTGAGGATTAATTAATACTTGCACATGGCCTTGAGAACTTCAGAGGGAAAACGCTCTATGTACGCAAAGCACTGTTGTCATTCCACAGGGGCTGCGATACACCTGTGCCCGTGGCAACATGTGCTGCCCATGATGGGCAGGGGTGCAACAAGTCCCCGGTGCAAAATAGGTTAGGGGCCCCCTTCCCAATTCCAAAATCTGCCCCCCCTTCGGCTCCCCCGCGGCCCCAATCCAGCTTCCCCAGCCTCCCCATCCCCTAGCTTCTCTCCAGCCCCTCCTATGGCCCCAATCCAGCCCCACAGCTCCTGTTTAGCTCACCTATAGCCCCAGTCCAGCCCTCCTGACCTGTCCCTCCAGTTCCCCCCCATGATCCCCTCGCTCCCTTCCAATTCTGATCTATGCCCCCCCCCCCCCCCCCCCCCCCCCCCACCTACATTCTCCCCCCCCCCCCCCCCCCGCAGCTCTCCCTCAACCCCCAACCAGCCTCCTTCAGTCCAGGCCTCAGCTTTCCCACCCCCTAGGCCCTTTTAGCTCCCCTCCTGCCCCCTCCCCTTCCCTGATCCACCCCTATCCCATTTCAGGCCCTACAAGCCCTCCCCCAGGTCCCCCCTCAGTCCCCTCCAATTCCACTCCATTTCCCACTCTCCCCATCCCTCCAGGGCGGATCCAGCCCCCCAACTCTTCTCCAGTCCCCTTCCCTTGCCCTCAACAGCTCCAGTCCAGCCCACAAGCTCCACACAGTTGTCCTCCACCTCCCTTCTCCCACCCTCCCAGCTCTGATCTAGTCCCTAGCTTCCCCTCTCCCCTCCCGGGTCAAGTTGCCAGTGCTTTTACCTTGTGCTCAGTCTCCTGGCCCCTGCTCCCCCCACATGCCACAGAACTGCAATCCCCCCATGTCTTCTCCGTGTGTCCTTGCCAGCTGCTCAGGCCCAGGGCCTGGGGTCACCCCAGCCAAACAGGCCCCTCATCCCAGTCATCCCGTGCCCTGGTGGGGATGGTGGGCAGCCACCCTGCTCTCCCCTAGTCAGGTCTCTGCTATGGCACACTGCAGCTCAACTTCTGCCAGACTGGCAGTGACACGAAGGGGTATATGCCTTGTGGCTAAATCCAAGCACTCTCCGTGGCTAGCAGTGCCAGAAGGAATAGCCCTGCACCCCGATCTCCAGACAGCTGGAGGGAATTCGTATATACAATCCGGGTACATCTCCAGACAATGGCTATACAGACCGCTGGGTGCCTGGGTCCTATCCACTGTACCAGTGTGGACGCAAGCCCCTTCCATCTCCAGATAGAGGATGTTACACCCTCCCATCTCTTTCCAGACTGCCGGTTCTATATCAAAATCGTCCTCTGGTTAGACCCCCATCACCTTGTGGGCCCTGGCACGACTTGCACCATTGCCGTTACGCCACTGAGGACGGGGTGACACCACACTCGCTGTGCACATGTAGGGTGACCAGATGTCCCAATTTTATAGGGACAGTCCCGATTTTTGGATCTTTTTCTTATATAGGCTCCTATTACCCCCCACCCCCGTCCCGATTTTTCACATTTGCTGTCAGGTCATCCTATGCACGTGTGTCTTCGGCATGAGTGAGCGTCGGGTTTGGGTGCTGCTGATGCTATCAGCTGGGAGCCTGCCCGCCCACGCTGCTGCACCGTCAGCCCTTTCCTCCAGCCTCGCTGTCACTCTCCCATCACTCCAACTGACGTTGCCCAGAGACAATCTACCTTCCAACATGGATCTCTCTTCCGTGGTGTCCCTCCGCATGTGGACTCCCCATCGTTTATAGGGACATATTTCCTACCGCCCTGGACTGTTGAGTGCCTTTGTTCATTCACGTCTGTAAACTCACTTTGAGAGCCCAAAATGAAAGGGGCTAGAGCCAGGTATGTGATTATTATGAGCCGTATTCGTGACTAGTTATAGCTGGGTGAAATGTCCAGCGTGCACTGCAAATAGTCTCCTTCCTTGGCAGGGCTGGCGCTCCCATTAGGCGACCTAGGCGGTCGCCTAGGGCGCTGCTATTTTGGGGGCGCCTGCGCCCCCGCCGCCCGTAGAAATTTGGGGGCGGGACCTTCCGCCGCCGCTGTTGGGGGCGGGATTTCGGGGGCGGGACCTGCCGCCGCCTAGGGCGCCGGCAAAGCTGGCGCCGCTACTGTTCCTTGGGGAGCAGGAGGTAGCCGGGGGCAAAGAGGAGGCAGTGGGGTGGGACAGCTCCCCTTACGGTTTTGGACTGATTGAACTCAAATCTCTGAGGGCTAGATGGTGCCTGAAGGCCCACCCCGGGACAAGGGGTGGGGTACCTGAGCCACAATTCCTTCCCTGGCCCCAGCTGCTGCAGGACCATAGCAATCAGCTGCTGGATGATGCCATCAGCAAATTTTAACACTTGCCTACCCTGCTTTGGCTCAGCTGCACTGGACCGTGTGTTGGAAGAGTCCAGGGTCCTGGCCACCTGCTGTAGTGCCTCACAGCCAGCTTATTCCTACATCTCTTACGGTGCAGCGTAAGTGCGGTGTCCAAGACACAATCTAACAGAAACGGTGGGAGGTCAGACACTGAGATAACAGCGATGTGCACAGTGTAACCTCTGCGACAGAGGGAGAGGGAGAGCGAGCTCAGTTTACTAACCCCTTCATAAAACCCAACCCCGCCAGCTTCACCAACTCCTGCTTAAGAATAGCTGTGCTATTGGTTTCATTGGTTTCGTGCAGTGCACCTGTCACATTACAAGCCCCACTGTGGAATGTACTATAATTACACTGTTGTGTTTTTATAGCATTGTGCCAGCACACATACGAACGTAAAAATGGCCATACTGGGTCAGACCAAAGGTCCATCTCGCCATCTAGTATCCTGTCTTCCAACAGTGGCCAATGCCAGGAAATTCAGAGGGAATGAACAGAACAGGTAATCATCAAGTGATCCATCCCCTGACGTCCATTTCCAGCTTCTGGCAAACAGAGGCTAGGGACACCATCCCTGCCCATCCTGGCTAATAGCCATTGATGGACCTATCCTCCATGAATTTATCTAGTTCTTTTTTGAACACTGTTATAGTCTTGGCCTTCACAACATCCCCTGGCAAAGAGTTCCACAGGTTGACAGTGTGTTGTGTGAAGAAATACTTCCTTTTGCTTGTTTTAAATCTGCTGCCTGTTAATTTCATTTCGTGACCCCTAGTTCTTGTGTTATGAGAAGGAGTAAATAACACTTCCTTATTTACTTTCTCCACACCAGTCATGATTTTATAGACCTCGATCATATCCCCCCTTAGTCGTCTCTTTTCCAAGATGAAAAGTCCCAATCTTATTAATCTCTCCTCATATGGAAGCTGTTTTGTACCCCTAATCCTTTTTCTGTACCTTTTCCAATTCCAATATATCTTTTTCAGGGGTGAAAGTAACTTAAGGGACTTACTGGTACGCAGGGCAGGGGTCCTGAGCAAGGGGGTGGGGCCTCAACTGGAGGGGGCGAGGCCTTTAAATCTCTGGGCCCTTTAAATCGCCGCCACTACCCCGGGGCTCCAGCAGCAATTTAAAGGGCCTGGGGCTCCGGCCACCGCTACTGCAGCTGGAGCCCTGGGCCCTTTACATCGCAGCTGGAGCCCCAGCCCTTTAAATTGCAGCCAGAGCGCTGGGGCTCCCGGCCGTCACCGCTACTCTAGGGTTCCGGCAGCAGGGCTCTGGCGGTGATTTAAAGGGCCTGGGGCTCCGGCCACTGCTGGGAGCACAGGGCCCTTTTAAATTGCCAGCCTGGGGAAGCTTCCCCCTGCTGGTACGGTCGGCTGTGTACCGGCTCTTGCCAGTATGCCATACCGGACCGGACCGGCTTACTTTCACCTCTGATCTTTTTTGAGATGGGGCTACCAGATCTGCACACAGTATTCAAGATGTGGCCATACCATGGATTTGTATAGAGGCAATGCGATATTTTCTGTCTTATTATCTATCCTTTTCCTAATGATTCCCAACATTCTGATTGCCGCTGCACATCGAGTGGATGTTTTCAGAGCTCTCTTTCTTGAGTGGTAACAGTAATTTAGACCCCATCATTTTATATGCATACACTGTGCACTTACTACGTTTGGCTAATATAACAGAGGCAAGTGGAATGCTGGTATGGGGGAAAGGTGGGATTGTAGCCAAGGCACCTGCAGGTGATTCAGGAGACCTATGTTCAGTTCTCTGCTTTTCTACCAACCTCACCTGCAGTGCTGGTTAGAAAATGGCTTTGTTTACCATGGGAAATTTTTATTTATTTATGTATTTATTGATTGATTTTGGCTGAAATTCTAACATTCCAAAATTCCAGCTGACAAACAAAATATTTCAGTTTGGGGCACTCCATCTTTTGATAAAAACTAAAATTAAAAAAAAAACGTCACAGAAAACAGACTTTTCTTGCGAAAAAATTTCGCTGCGTTGAAACGCCAATTTTCCATCAAAAGACGGTTTTGACCAGCACCATTTCTGGGTGACCTTGGATTTCGTCTCTCTGGCCCAGACCTTCCAAGGTACCTAGGTGCCCAACTCCCATTGAGGATCGGGGCCTCATTTCCACCTACACAAAGGGATAATGACACTTCCCTACCTCACAGGAGGGTTGTGAGAACAATCGTATTGGAGACTGTGAGGTGCTCAGATACTAGTGGTGGGGGCCAGAGAAGTCCATAAATAGAAACTCATTGACCCCAACAACAAGCTCCCACATGACCTTGCCATTCGGATTCCTCTGCATTCCTTTTCCTTGCTTTGTCTTTGTGCACGTGCTTTGCCACCTTACAGAAGCCTCAGTTCCACCATCCTATACAGCCAACTAATAAGGTCAATTTCAGATGCAGTGCAAGAGGACAATGCGTTAGCCCTGGCCACTCCTCTTATTTCCTCTCACAGGATCCGCAGGTTCTTCTGGTTTCTCTGCCAAGCTTGAAATACTAGGGACACAGTGATCCCTTCACCATCCCTTCTGCTGCTCTTCAACAGCCCCGTCCTTTGAAGAGCTGCATAGCAATCATGCTGTTGAAAAATACCAAAGGTCGCATTTCCTTTTGACTCCCTCCTCCCTACTGGAAAGCAAGGCCATGAATTGTTACAGAGTAAACAAGAACGCAAGAGCTTGCCCAGTGACATATTGAGGCTCAAGGTGATGTAGTACCTGCATCTGACTGGTCTACTCCAGCCAAAACCATCACCTACCAAGTTCAAAAGGGGATCGTGAGACTGTAACATATAATGGGCAGGGGTGTGGCTCTGGCACAAAGCATGTTGCTGTGCAGGGGTCTGTTCTTTAAAACAACTATCTATAAAATAGCCATGTAGGATGAACCCTGTAAAAAACCAGGCTACTGCTGCAAAAGCCCAGCCTTTCCCCACCATGGGACACACATGCAGAGCTGGAGGTGTGAAACTATTAATACACATACAAATCACATCCCATGCAGTGTAGCCAGTCACGTGACTTGGGCTTGGGGGTTAGAGGGGTGTCTACAGGCCATTGTGCTCCCTGTATGCTGGACCTGCCCATCCCACTGTATATGATAGAGCACCCCCTGGGCTGCTCTAACATACGCTCTGCTTCCTGTGGCCTCTTTATGGGCTCTGGCTCTTCCCTACCCTTTCTGATCACTGTGCACCTAAACTGGAGCATGGAGAGAGCAGCCTCTTGGTCCTCTGAGGACAGAGACTGCAAGTCCTCCTGACTATAATATGTGCCATGCAGCAACCCCATTCCCAACAGTGCACCCCTATACAGATTGGATAGAATCTGGCATTTGAGAAATATGTTTGCTGGATGTTATGCCAAGCAAGGTGGACTGATGCAAATAAAGAGCATTATTGTTAATGAAAGATAAGGAATTTCCCAGACAGATAATCATTTACCTGAGAGCTGAATTTATTTTCATTATTTAGTTTCTATTGAAGTCAAAGTTTCACAGTTAAAACTATAACATGCCTGGTTGTTTTTTAATTCATGTATTTATTTTCCTCTTGTTTCACAAGCAGAGCATTTGATTCATTTCTCCATGTTAAGGTAAGTGCGTAGCATTTGTTTAAACACGATTTGACTACTATAGATTTTTAAACAAAATGAGTAACGAGAGATAAGAGGTTGGAAACATCAAGATAAATTTTCCAGAACCTCATAGATTCTGGAAAAGGGACTTTCCCACTGAAGTCTTACTCCTAGGAAAGTCCATCTTTCCTGGGTGCTGGCTGGTGAGTCTTGCCCACATGCTCAGGGTTTAGCTGATCGCCATATTTGGGGTCGGGAAGGAATTTTCCTCCAGGGCACATTGGCAGAGGCCCTGGAGGTTTTTCGCCTTCCTCTGCAGCGTCGGGCACGGGTCACTTGCTGGAGGCTTCTCTGCACCTTGAGGTCTTTAAACCACGATTTGAGGACTTCAATAACTCGGGCATAGGTTAGGGGTTTGTTACAGGAGTGGGTGGGTGAGATTCTGGGGCCTGCGTTGGGCAGGAGGTCAGACTAGATGATCATAATGGTCCCTTCTGACCTTAAAGTCTATGAGTCCCTAATGCAATTTGGTGGCTCAGTATCTTGCTCCAGCAGGTTGAAAAGGGCCAGATTTTGATACCATTATTTATATTGCAGTGGTGCCAAGGAACCCTAAGCATGGCCCAGGGCCTCACGTTTTCAGACTGGAAATAAGGTGTAAATATTTAGCAGGGAGGATAATTAGTCACTGGAACCTCTTACCAAGGGTTGTGGTGGATTCTCCATCGCGGGTAATTTTTAAAGCAAGACTGGCTGGGTTTTTTTCATTAAAGATGTGCTCTATTCAAATAGAAATTATTTTGGGGAAGTTCTCTGGCCTGTGCTACACAGGAGGACAGACTAGACGATCACAGTAGTCACTTCTGGTCTCAGAATCTATGAATTTATGGATTGTGCTGGGTGCTGTACAAACACAAAACAAAAAAATGATCTCTGCCCCAAAGATTTTACAACCTCAGTATAAGACAAGGGACAACAGGGGGATCCAGACCAACGGAGAGTACAAGGAAACAAGGACACAATGTTGGTCGGCATGACAGGCAGTGGTCTCAGCACCCCAACAACCAAGTGACTGTCATGTTTTTGTAGGCCTCCTTACTCACAGACGGTAGCACCTTGCTCCACAAATGGGACCACTTGAGGTATTGTCTTCTTCCCTACACTAGGGTGACCAGATGTCCTGATTTTATAAGGACAGTTCAAATATTTGGGGCTTTTTCTTACAAAGGTGCCTATTACCCCCCACCCTCTGTCCCGATTTTTCACACTTGCTATCTGGTCACCCTACCCTACACTGATCCCAAGTGGAAAATTAAGCAGACTACAGCTGTTACGTAAATGAGGACTAAGTACAAAATTCTACAGGTAAAATGGAGATGAGTCCGAACGAAAGCCCCTGGCTGTATCTGAGATCTAGAACCGGCTGAACATGGGTACAGAGCTGAATTTCAAAAATAACCTTGAAGCTAAGCTATGGCTTTTATGGCCATGTGATGAACAGCAGTGCTGGATTCTAAAGGAAGTTGTAGCCAGCCTTCCTTGCCCACGAAGGGATTACAGCTCTGGGAGAGGAAAGACAAAGGGAGGTACATGTCCCTCTCTGAGACCATGTCCTTCTCACCTCATACATGCCTATAACATCCCAGTGGGACCACCCTTTCCTGCCTCGTACAGCTTTGTGATCCATTGGAGCATCAAGTATGATGTGACATGTCTGTCTATATCATCGCTTGTGGTTACTACATCACTGCCTTCCTTTCTCCTATTGCTCTGCAACCTCACTTTACCACTGACTGTCAGGTGGAATGTGTCTGATATGGCATTCAGCTGGTAGAAGGGTCTTATCAGCAGCATGCATTCAGATATGGTAGAGGAATGCAAGAGTAAACCACCTGCGGTGAAGAGCTAAATACCTTTTTAAAAAACTAGTTAGAAGAAAAGGGTGTGGGGGGAAGGAAATTACATTTAGATGCAATACAGCAGTATCACCACATGGTGGAGTCATCAGCAGGATTGCACATGCTCACAAGCAATCCATTACTAGTCTACTCTGTCTCAAATGAAAATCCCATAGATCACACACACACATAATTAATTACATGGGGGCATATAAAAGGGAATCCATGAGTAGTTGGTTTTGGTTTTGGTTTTTTGCTCAGCTACAGAGAGTCTGTACGTAGAAAAACTCAGTGCAGGACAAGCTCATGCCTCATACAATGATGTTTGCAGCTAGGGTGACCAGACTGCAAGTGTGAAAAATGGGGACAGGGTGTGGGGGGTAATAGAAGCCTATATAAGAAAAAGACCCAAAAATCGGGACTGTCCCTATAAAATTGGGACATCTGGTCACCCTATTTGCATCTCTGAGGTAGAAGTACAGGGCAGGTAGGACTTCAACTGGATCTAAATCCAAACCCCATATCAGAATATCCCTGAGTTTTGGGGGTACCCAAATGATGTTTCTGGTCCCAATCCTATAAAGGACTAAGCCATGCCCCTAATACAAACATCATTCTGGGATGGAGCTGAATTTTGTAGCTCTGGCTGGCAATCTCTATGTTTGCATAATTACTGATTCTCCAATAAAGGTCAAACATCAGGGCTGATTGAACTCTTTTTAAAATGTGAAATGTGGATGAAGATTTTCATTGGACTTTTGACAAATAAAATGAGGGTAAGAGGAGTTTGGATTCAATTTTCTCAGTTCTCACCCTGTACCGCATGACTACCACCCATTTTCCAACTAGAAGTAGAACTGGTCAAAACTTTATCAAAAAATGTTCTCAGGGATTCAAATGTTGATTTAAAGAAATGAATTTTGATGAAAAAAAAACCACAGAAGAAAGTTGGGTGAAAATGTTCACAATTTTATAAGCATTTGGAACCAGTATGGTCCTAGAGGAAAAGGGGCCAGGTGGGTAGATGTTGTAGCATTACCAGTAGAAAGGTCCCTCATCTGGAGACATGGGGCCAGATTTTCACCTAACTCCCATTGATCTGAATTTTGATCTGACTGATCCGATTGATCTGATCCCAGATCTGAACTTTGCATAATCTCCATGAAGGTTTGAACCAAAACTCTAGATCTAAACACCCGGAAATCTGGGATAGTTTGGATCCAGATTCAAATGTTGGCAGTTCCAAACTCATCTCAAATCCCTCTCTATTTTTTTCTGAACCTCAGAATGCATGAGCACACCAGCCGTTATTCAGGTAGTCCCCAATCCAGCAAACCTCCTAAACACATAATTAAAGCACATGAGTCAACCTATTGATTTCAGTGGGACCTTTCACACACTTAAAGTTAAGCACTTGTCTGAATGCTTTGCTGGATTGAGGCCTCAATGGGGATTATTTGTTTTCCAGGGATATTTCCCCAAGAAACAAATTCTACTGAATAGAATCCTTATTTCCTTCTCTTCCCCTTAGCAAATCCTTCAGGTATTTTTTGTTTCCCTTTCTGTGCTTTCAGTTTATCCATCCAGAGTAGTGATTTTTGGCACACGTAGTACATTAGATAATTATATGTCAGTTGCAAAACTTTCGGCTCCTTGTCACTAGTCTATAAAGCCCTCTATAATGTTGTTATACAGTATCACTGATATCTCAGCGTGATAACACATAAGTGTCTACTGGATATATAATTTGAACCCAAAGTTAACAAGGAGAACTGATCTTTTAGTAAACATACCGTCTACTTTTTGTCATCTCTTCCTGATAGTGGTTTCGATAAGCAGATTTAGATGTTATCCTCCGATTGCTTCAATAGTATGTTTTCAAGACAGCTAACTGCCTCATAATTCCTGAGACATGACATTCCCAAGCCCCCATTGATCGATGACTCACCCCATGAATTGGTTATGGTCGCTGACATTACTAATCCACCCAGTCACTTCTTCTTCTTCATTTTAAAAATGTTAGATCATTATTACGGCCCTTGGATTCCAATTAAGGTAGGAAAAGCAACTTAAGCAATCAGGTACAATAGTAATGGCTCATACAATTGCCCACAGAGGGTTAGCGTGTGCCCATACCTCTAGCCATGAGTAAGGGGTAGCACATAACAGCACCATTCCAGGAGCAGACCTGGAAAGGAACTGCATCTGTCAATCATTCTTTCCCTGGTTCCTTTCTTCCTCCGGGGGCCAGTAATCTGCAACAGATGCACCCCAGAAGCAAATTACTTCCCCTCCATGCACTGGCTAATGCATGCAGGGGGCAAAATCAAGGCTCTATTTCCTGCTCATCTCCCCTGGACCTGTGGGGGGAAGAAACAGCTGCGGGGGGAAGAAGGAACAGCTCCAAAGAGCCTGCTCTCCCCACCGTACTAGTGATGTAGGCAGCCCATGCAAAGGGCCCCACAGCAGGGCCGGCGCAACCTATTAGGCGACCTAGGCGGTCGCCTAGGGCGCTAAGATTTGGGGGGCGCCGGCTGCCCCAGTCGTCAGCGTTATTTTGGGGGCGGGACCTTCTGCCGCCCGCCCCTGGGGGGGGCGCGGGGAGGGCCGCCCACAGTAATGGGGGGGGGGCGCACAGGGGAACCGCTCCCCGCCCCAGATCACCTCCACTCTGCCTCCTCCGTTGAGCACACAGCCCCCGCTCTAATTCTCCTCCAATCGGCGCCGCAAGCCTGGGAGGGGAGGAGAATTAGAGTGGCACCGGCGTGCTCAGCGGAGGAGGCGGAGCGAAGGTGAGCTGGGGCGGGCTCCCCGGGCAGGGGGGGTGGCGGGCGGGATTAGCTGCCGCANGGAACAGCTCCAAAGAGCCTGCTCTCCCCACCGTACTAGTGATGTAGGCAGCCCATGCAAAAGGGGGCTGGTTCACTGCCTTACTGCCCTGCACAGCAGGGCCGGCGCAACCTATTAGGCGACCTAGGCGGTCGCCTAGGGCGCTAAGATTTGGGGGGCGCCGGCTGCCCCAGTCGTCAGCGTTATTTTGGGGGCGGGACCTTCTGCCGCCCGCCCCTGGGGGGGGCGCGGGGAGGGCCGCCCACAGTAATGGGGGGGGGGCGCACAGGGGAACCGCTCCCCGCCCCAGATCACCTCCACTCTGCCTCCTCCGTTGAGCACACAGCCCCCGCTCTAATTCTCCTCCAATCGGCGCCGCAAGCCTGGGAGGGGAGGAGAATTAGAGTGGCACCGGCGTGCTCAGCGGAGGAGGCGGAGCGAAGGTGAGCTGGGGCGGGCTCCCCGGGCAGGGGGGGTGGCGGGCGGGATTAGCTGCCGCAGGGGGGGGCTCCTCTGGTGGGAGGGGTGGGTGGGCGGGGTTAGCTGGGTTGGGGGGCGCAAACTTCCTTGCACCGGCCTGCTGCACAGACAGGTAGGGCCAGTGACAAACGTGCCCCAAACATTCAGGGGCTCGGGTTCCTTTAGTAGAAGTACTCATACATGTGGATGCTTAGCCAAAGAGTTCAATGAATGATCCAAACTTATTGAATCTTTGAAAACTGGCTGGAAATGCTTCAAGAAAGTCTTTCATTTCTGGTACGTCTTGCTTTTGGCAGGGCTTAGACATACTACAACCAGCTTTTCCTACCACAGCTTAGCAGTAGGGTGCATGAAAATGAGGAAACATGGTGGAAAAACACAGACTTAGAACCCAGATATCCCAAGCCAGTTTGCCATCCACTGGGGAGCACTGCCTGCATTTGAAGAAATGCAACTGGGAATATTTTCCCCTCCCCCGCCCCTCTACATTTTCTGGCAGCTGGCTCTGAAGCTAGCAAATGTGGCAAACAAGTTCCAGCCTGCACTGCTGTTCTCCCACATCTGCATAGGCTGGAAGCCTCGTTAGCCAATCCCCTGGTCCTTCAGGCTTCCTCATTTTATGGGATAAATTAACACTAGGATGCCAGAGTCAGAGCTGCCTGCACAATAAAATCTGACTGAGTGATACACACCCACCGTCCCATGGATAGAAGAGCTGAGTTTAGCTTCAGGTGTCTCAAGCTGGGCAACAACAAAAATCGGGGGTGCCCAAAATGAACGTCTCAGTGTACCCTGGTTCTAATCCTGCTGCAGTTTCCCTTCCCTCCCCAATAAAAAGCCCTTGGGGCAACTTTCCATAACCTCTCCAGGTTCCACGGTGTTATTATATCGAGTCCTGTGCTATTATTCAGATCTGGCGGCCTCAGCCCACTTAGGTTAGCCCTGGTATGAATGTGTGTGCATAGTACAGCATGTGCTCCAAAGCTACCGTAGGTGGAGAGGGAGGAAGCTGTGTTCCAAGCTATGGGAACTTCTGGAGGGAGTTGTCTTGCCGGTGGAATGCTGTAACTATGCCAATAAGTGAGAACGAGAGTTGTTCAAAGTCCAGGGAGCGTTCAATCTGAAAAATAAATACATATATAAATACAATCACCTCATGAAGGAAGGAATTCAGGTCAGACAAGTGAAATTAGTCCAATGGTCAGCCTCAAGCCAGACTTAATGGATGTTTAGGCACATCACAGAAGGGCGAGGCAGTGTGGCGCAATGCTCCACGGTCTTTCCCCGTGAGAAAAAGCACTGTCGCTGGGATGGTGCAAATCATGGCTGGGGGGTGTCGATGGATCAGTGCCCATTGAGTCTGCCCAGTTCAGGAGTAATTAGTACTATGGGTCGCTTGCTTTTCATGAGCCTCAAAATAGGAAGAGACTCTTGAGTCCCTTGGCTACGTCCCTTTCTGTAATGCGAGTCCTGATGCTGAGCGTCACTCAAAGTAATATCAATGTGCAACACGGGTATGATGGCTGAACCAAAGAAATCACAAGCCTTCTGTCGGTGTGCTGATTAAGAGGGACTAAGTCAGCTCCCAAGCACCGTTAGGAATGGAATATTCTATACTGATTCTTGAATGTAGAAGGCCAGATCCTGAGCTGTTGTAAAAAATCAATGGAACCATACCAATTACACCATCTGGTCCAGCTTTTCCAAAGTTGTTATTATTAATTAATTAATTTATTATTATTATTATTATTGCCGTAGCGACTAGGAACTCCAGTCATGGACCAGGACCCCATTGTTCTAGGTGGTCTACAAACAGAAGTTAACTCATTAAGCCAGCTGTCTTACCACAGCTCCCCATAGACCTCATGGTAAGGCACTCCTCCTCCATATCTTAGATCAAAATTCAGTGTTTTCCAACCACAACGCTAAAGTAAGCTTGCATCTGTCTCCTCCACTGGACAGGAGTGGCTTGCTGGCATCTCAATAGCCCATCTTGGCACACAGTTTTCAAGGTGGACCACTTACATGCAAGATTGTTACTCTAATGTGGTAAAGGAAAGGCACCAGGAAAGGAATCTTCAGACACTTATTTGGAGAAGTGAAAAATTAAATTATTTGAACCAAAACACATGGTTAAAATCAGTTCTGGTCATATACTAGGAAAATAATCATGAGTGCTAGATGCTAGTCACCTAACTTAATGAACTCCAGGAAGGAACTTCAATATCACCGTGATGGGTGAAGTATAAGAAACTGCATAGAATACAGTAGAATCCAGCCTGAGTCCTATTCATCTGTAGGCAGGACCTTTGGTATATGCAAATGTGTGAACCTTCACAACTGGTCTAGCTTATTGAACAGTGAACATGTGTGGTTGATTCTCCTGAGTCCTTCCTTTTCCCTGTGACAAACTGGATGAGGTGTGTTCAGACCGTCCTCCGCTTTATCCATTCAGGTAACATCAAGAAAACCATGTGACCTGGGTGTCCAATCTCTAAGCTTGACTACCAAATACTAATATTAGATATTTTGTGAATAATCCATAGGTTGCCATTGGTCACGGTAGCGAGGCAGAGTGGCTTCCCCCTGGACTGGAGAGTGAGGGATCACTACATTCCCCTTGGTGGGTGGAGCCAAACCTGCCCTGCCCCCCTCATCGGAAGAACCGAGGCAGGACAGGAAATATAAAGGGAGCTCAGTTGAGCGGGAGTCAGGGAAGGAGATGACCCGGGAGCTGAATCTGTGCTCTGCAGCACCCTGCCTCTGGAGGAGATGGACCCAGAAGGGGAGTTGCCGGGAGCACCATACGCTGTGTACCCAGAGGAGCCAGAGGACCTGTGAATCCCAGAGGTGCCAAACCCGGCGAGGTAGGAAGTAGCCCTCGGGCAGCCGAAGACAGTCCGGCTATGTGGCTGACTGCTTCTAGGTCAGCGTGTTGCGGCTGAATCCCTACTGACCCAGTGGTGGACCACTCCGCTGCTATTAGGGCCCTGGGCTGGGAGGCAGTGGGGTTGGATGGGCCCACATCCACCTACCCCTGCCACCCTACCCCTTGGATGGCCGACTCCCCACCATAGGCCAGGAGGCCTGCATGAATCTACCGTCCGCCAAGCTAGGATGCTAGACTCAGCTGGGGCTCTCACCCCTAGTAGATCCCCTATACTGTGTGGGTGCTCATCCCTTCCGGAGCCGCTAGAGTGCGTGGGTGCTCATCCCTACCTGAACCCAGAACTGTTTGCTGGCTGCCTTTGCCAGGAGGCTTAGGCTACAGCCTGCTCCCTGCTCATCCCCGCCCAAAGGGCTAGAGCTCCAGACTGTTAAGTGCTGCCAACCCCAGCTGAGGGCCGGTGAGCTAACAACTACCCAGAGGTCTGTCCCACCCAAGCATGGGGACAAGTGCACCAGACTATTGTTGTTTGTTTGCCTGTGTCAGACGGATCCAGAACTATAGACTACGTACAGCTCGTGACCCGAGCCCGAGGGTTCCACTCAATACAATGAGGCAGAGTGGGCCCCCTCTCCACTGGAGAGCGAGGGATCACTACCGTCACCTTGTGAAATTTACTGAGGCCCAAATCCTCAAAGGTATTTCAATGGGAGTTAGGCACCTAAATACCGATGAGGATCTGGGCTCGAGTGTCATCACATACCAAACAGATGACTAAGACAACCCCCGTCCCCCAACAAACCTCAAATTCGTCAGATTTTGTATTCAATAAAAACTATTACATTGTGGGGGGAGAACACAAAATAGATTGTGTCTTTTAAATAATTTTCATTTAATTTACAACTTCAAACACTATATCACACTACTAATGGTATGTTTATTTCTTGGTGTCACTATAGGGCAGAGTTAAGGTCGTTTAGGTGCCTTAACTGTGCATTTCCATACTTTAACACACTGGATTTTTTTTAAGTTTCATCTTAACTCTGAATTTCCTGATTTTATAATTCTTGATTTGGGCATAATTATAACATCCCTGCAGTGTTTTTACCCTTAAGCCACCTGATATGTGCTCTCAACCTTAACTTCAGTTCAACATAGTTTTTATTTGTTCAAGGCATGTTGCTATGCCAAGTAGAATTTTTGCCATTGTTGCCAGGGTCAAATAGTACAGTGTGATGAACAATTAGAATGAAAAGAAAATCGAAAGAGTACAGTCCCTATCCCAAAGCTGGTGAATATTAGCGCCACTTGTTCAGTGTTTCATGATCCTCAAAAGGATTTAAGACCTAACTCCGATCTATGGAATTAGGAACCTTAATACCTTGAGGGTCTGGACCTAATTTACTAGAAAAACTGCTTGATTGCAAGAAACATGAACAGGTCATTCCTGAGTCAGAAGCTGGCAGGAGTGTCACCAGCAAACTGTTTTTTTAAATGAATGTTTGGCATTTGGATGGGCATTTCTCAGGCATTTGTTAGGGTTTCTGGAGAAGGGTATGCTTCCCATCATGATGAAGAAGTAGAAAGGAGTTTGCTCGGTGGCTGGCTAAATTCCTGTTGAACTAATCTTTGAATGCTGTTGAGATTTAATCACATTGTTAATTTAATTACATTGTCGAGGGTGCCTAGAGCCTTGGTCTTTTAATTATTATTGAAATTGAAATACATAAATAAACCCTAAAAAGTGCTCAGTTTGAAGCTATGGTCCTCCTTACTCTGAAGGCCTGAGAAGCAGGAAGTGACACTGACTAGAAATGGACTCATTCATTTTCAGTCTCCAAAAAGAAAAGCAAGATATAAAAAGCAGGCAGCACATATAGTGAAAACTGAACTGGATTTTGAGAAATTCTTTCAGTTTGGGTAATCTAAGGTATTATTAGGAACAGAGAGATGAACAGTTGGAGGGTTGTTTTTTTCTTTTCTTTTTTTTTTCTTTTTAACTCTCTACTTATTAACCTGTTAGTATCCCTTTAAGGGTTTCTATACTGTACTCATTCTTTTTGCCTAATGTTCAAAATTAAGCCCTCATATATGCTTTCCACACTGAAGTTTATAACCTCGGCCTACACAAGTCCGGCACAGAAAGATCTACCGCCTCCAGGCAGAACGAGGAAGCTCTTTAAAGATGAATCATTTTCATAAATGAGTGCAGAGGGAGGTCAGGCCAGGGGACACAGAAGGTTACATGTGTGGCTGAGATAAGGCCTCATTCATCCTCCTCTTACTGTCAGGTCTTGATGGGTGAACATTGCCTTGAGCTCCCATAAAACATGTTGTTTGCAGAAAACTTGCAGGTGGTTCATAAAAAAGTCCAAACTGTTACCACAAAATTTATCTCCCAACCGCTGGATCTGTTTGTAATAGAAGTGAAGGATCTCAGATAGAAATTAAGTATTGTAGACTGACTTATATGGGCACGGAGGACTGAAAAATCCAACCTGCTATCCAAACACTGCACTAAAAATGTCAACGTATTTGTAGTGCTGACATCTTGACAAGATACTGTACGAGACTGTTAAAGGTGAAACAACAACAACACAAGAATGTGAGCTGTTTACAGGGAACTTCTCCCTGGGGTAAGGATGTGACTAGTTGATGAGAGACTTTTATTGAGGAAATCCAATTTGTACTTGCTGTAATACTGTTTCAAAAAAGTTTCAAGGGTCTTTCACTACCCTGGTACCCATTTGCACTGCTGCTTTGAAAAGGGTGTCATCGTTTTCCCCTGTTTTTCAAGCAGAGCAAGACATTCAGACAGACATAAACAGGCCTGTGTGTTGGAGGGAGGAGAGAGGAAAGTTAAACTGAATGCATCAGACTGACAGCAAATAGCATCAGATTGACAGTTTGATTCTGATTGGATGCTTATCCACTAAGGCCCAGATCCTTATAGGTATTTAGGCAGCTAACACCCATGGGGAGTTAGGCAACTAATACCTTTGAGGATCTGAGCCTAAAGGCCTAATCCAAAGCCTGTTGAAGTCAACGGAAGTTTCTTCAACAGGCTTTGGGCCAGACCCTAAAAAGACTCAACTGAGAGCACCTACTGCTTTCATATAAGGTCCCCAAGAGCCATCAGATGGTAACAGCGTTTGGTCACTACCAACCTGCACAGCTGGAAATGGAAGGCTCTGTATCTCATTACGGTTCCCTGCATCGTCCTGTCTCCTCCTCAAGGAAATGCAAAGTTAGTGCCCAAGGCTTATCTTCAACTTGTTTTCTTATTGTTTGGTATTCATAGATTTTAAGGCCGGAAAGCACTGTCATCTTCTAGTCTGACCTTCTGGATAACACGGGTGTACCGGGGTGCTCCGAGGGGTTAAAAGCAGCCCTGGGGAGGGCTGTGGGTGGGGAATGGCTGATTGGAGAAGCAGCCTCAGCTGTGGCCACGCCCCAATCAGGGCCCAGCTGGCCCTTATAAGAGGGCAGTGGGCCAGGGAGAGTCTCTCTCTGCCTGTAGAGACAGAACGGCCTGGCTGCTGGGGAGCTGAACAGGGTACCTGAGTGGCGCAGGGCTGGGGGAAGGCTAGAGGAGCTGAGGGAGCTCCAGCCTGGAAACACCCCAGGCTGCAGGCCTTGATAAAGGCCGGAAAGGTACTGGGGTTGCAGAGGGGCAGCCCAGGGTAGGCAAAGGCAGCAGGTCCAAACCCTCCTTGCCGATGATGAGTGGCATTTACACTGCAGTCTGCCCCAGTGAACGGGGGCTTGATGGTGACTGGCAGTAGTCATAGTTTGAGGTGAGGTGGGGATAGAGGGCGGGGGTTCCCCGGGGAGGCGAGACCCAGATCTGTGGGGGTACTGCCAGGGGGCAGCACCCCGGCCTGAAAGGGGCACCGGGGTCCAGGAGGGACTCGGGCCCAGCGGCAAGCAGGACACCGGCCTGCAGAGGGCGTTCCTGGGTCAAAGAGCTAATTCCCAGGACGACCGACAGGAGGCGTCGCAGGGGTGAGTCCCGCCCCATGACAACGGGCCCTAGAATTTCACCCAGTGATTCCTGCACTGAGCCTATAATTGCACTGGAACATATATTGCAGGGGTCATGCTGACCAATATTATCTCACTGGTTCCTTGTACTCCCCAATCTGTCTGTTTGTATATATCGGCTGTCTCTTATATTGTAATTAGACTGTAAGCTCTTTGGGGGTAGGGACTGTCTTTGTTGTTGTTCTTCTATGTTTGCACAGTACCTAGCAAATGGGGTCCTGGCCCATGACTGGGATTCTTAGGTGCTACTGTCATACAAATAATCAGCAATAATAATAATCGATCAATGATGTTATGCAAACATGTTGGGCCTGATCGTGCCACCAGTGACACTTGTGCCCCTTGAAATCAATGCATCCATGGGATTGCACCGACATCACTGAGGACAGAATTTGGCCCCTAGCTATTCCTGAAGACATAGACAATGCAGGGTGAGTTAAGAATGGGATGGAAATATTAATCATGAATTATTTGCTTTGGGGCCTGTAAGTCAGATCCGCAACAATACTTTGCGGGGGGTGGGGGGGGTTCTTTTGTTTCTACAGTAGTTTAAACAAGAGGCTCTCCAGGTCAGTGCGCATTATTGTCACAATTGCGGTAGTATTCCTGAGCAAGCAGGGACTCTGAAGTTTCAGTGAATTGCTTTTATTACACTCTTGCATCAGGAACATAATGGATGCGACTGGATTTAGTTGGTCCCTCAGACAGTTCCCATGCCCTGTCTGTTTCCATGTCTTTCTCTAGCCTACTTCTGCGGACCTCTGTCGACCTTCCTTTTAGATATACTTGGTGCCCAGAAGATGGCGCTATGCCATAATAACCACTGGGCCTATTGTAGTAGCACTGTTCCCAATGGGAAGAATCATAGCAACTTCCAGCTGTTGTGAATGGTTCTCAGGGGGCCTCCTTCTGATCCTGAGGCATGATCCAGTAGGGTTACCATATTTGAACATTCAAAAAAGAGGACACTCAAGGGGGGGTGGGGTATTTGCACCAGTATCTACCAACTCGCGTTGTATTAATGTGTTGTTATACTGTTATATATGCTGTGCGCTACATGTCCTCTCTATTGAGTATATATAAGAAAAAGTGATATGGTCTCCTCACCCTCCCGCCTGCTGCTGGCTCCCTCGCCACTCGGCTCTTCACCGCCCCCCGCTGGCTCACCGCTCGCCTCTTCACCCTCCCTGCCCGACACTTGCCTCCTCACCCGCCAGCCAGCCAGCCACTGGCTCCCTCGCCGCTCGCCTCTTCACTATACCCCCCGCTCGCCTACTCACCCCCCCAACTGCTGCTGGCTCACCGCTCGCCTCTTCACCCCACCCGCTCGCCTACTCACCCCTCCTGCCGCAGGTCCCTCTGGCTCCTACGATCAGGGGCAGCCGAGGGGTCTCCACATGCTGCGCCCGCCACAAGCGCGAGCTCCGTGGCTCCCATTGGCTGGGAAAAGCACCAATGGGAGCTGCCGGAGCCACGGAGCAGGGCTTGCAGGCGCTGGCAGTGCGCAGAGAGCCCTCTGCCCCCCCTTCCCCCACCCGACCCTAAGAACCAGAGGTGGGTGAGGTGGGGAGTCCCGGCGGTGCTTACCTGGGGTGGCTCCCAGGAAGCATCCGGCAGGTCCCTCTGGCTCCTAGGGTCAGGTTGGGTTGGGTTGGGTCGGGGGGGGGGCGGAGGGCTCTCTGCCCACTGCCGGTGCCTGCAAGCCCCGCCCCCGCAGCTCTGATTGGGCAGGAGGGAGCCGGTGCAGCACACGGAGACCCCTTCCGCCTCTGTGCCTAGGGGCCGCCCACACTGCGGGCGCCGGGAGCTGCCCCAGGAAGCGCCACCAGCCCCGGGACTTTGGTGCGTGCGGTGAGGTGAGAGGTCCCCGATATCAGGACAAAGGGCATCCCGACCGATGTGGCAAAATCCCGGACATTTTTAGATATTTAAAAATTCCTCACGGACGGCAATTTAAGAACCAAAAAGCCGGACATGTCCGGGGAAAATACGGACGTATGGTAACCCTGTGATCCAGCAAAGTGCAGGACACCTCTCAGGACAGGGCCTATTGGTTTTAATGAGAGCTGAGGGCACATAATATCTCGCAGCATGCATTTGGCACCTCTCAGAACTGGACACCCTGATAACCATCCAGTGCCTCACTGCGGCCATTTCCAGGAGAGGTGTGTGTACTCTCACCTACCTCGGCTCGGTTTTGCAGCGCATTATCCCATCACGTAGCTCACAAGACTGGAATTGGAGCAGAGTTCCGCAGCTCAATGAATGGGAAATGAGGAGCAAAATCCCAAAGCAATTGGGAACCACCAGTCTGTCGTGTCATTTGTGTCTAGGGAGATTTAATCCCCCAAATGGCTGCAGTGTCTCCTTTGGGGCTCAAGGGCAGCTTTCATTCTCAATAAATGTCAGTGGCGATTTAAGTGGCGGAACGCAGGATAGCAGGGAACCACTGTTTCACGACATGGTACTTAATGAGGCTGACTGGTAAATAAATGCCAGGTGATTACAGAGTGATGACATCTCCCTGCAGATTTCTGAGTAATTGCATTTATTAGCCCCCAAAGGAATTTCCAGATCACCTGCAATGAAGCTTAGATGACAGAGATAATTAGGTCTCTACTCTCAGCAACTTTATAGGTACTTATTTTTTAATTTGCCTTCCCACTACATAGTAATTTTCAGACGCGCGATCAGCCCTCCCACGTTAAAACCTGCTGGCGATAGCTAAGGGGAGGAGAACTCCGCAAGGTCCCCCCTGCTGAGTCCCTCAACTGCTGCCAGGGCTTTCTCTTTTGGTGCAAAACTACACCAGGGGTGGTGGAAGGTGTGACGTCCCGCGTGACTTCAGATGGTTTGGTCCCTCTGCACTTAGTTGCACAGTCTCGTTTTCGTTCAATTTCTGTCTGCTGCCAGAACAATCAAGCCGCCACCGCAGACACCTGTGCTTAAATCAGCTCCCCCTGCCTCTGTCTCCTTCTCCGCTGGGTCCAAATAGAACGTGTGTTCCTCTGGCCGCTGCCTTGCCCACGGCACCACGGGCCCACTGCCCACCTGCGTTCCACCCCGTGATGATCCTGCCCTAGGTGGAGCCTTCAACAGTCCCAAGAAGGGGTCGGAATGGAGCCACAAAGGCAATCTCCCACCCTCCTGCTTCCATGCAGGAAACGTGAGATTACCCTGATGGGGCAAGATGATTTGTATCTATTAATTAATTGCTCAGCACTGATTATGTATGTAAAGAAGGACTCGCATGGCATTTGAATAACACAGGTTTGTACAGGACCTTGAGTGTTGTAATTTGCACACTTGCAAATATAGATCGCAAGGCATTTTGCAAAGGAGGTAGGTAGCGTTATTCAATGGAGGAAACTGAGGCACGGGGAGATGAAATGACTCGCCCAAGGTCACCCCCCGCAAGCTAGTGGCAGAGCCAGGAATAGATCCCCAGTCTTAGCCCCGTCTAGTGCTCTATCCACTAGGTAGCACTGCCTCCAATAAAAAAAAGAGGTAGGACAATCTCAGATGCTTGAAACATGCAAGCACACACATCGCACAAATTCTGAATGAGGGGACTCTGTGTGGGGAGCTGCATCCTCCTGAGCCCCTGTGGGAAGGGCATGGGGCAGCTCCAGTCCTTCCATTGCTGCTGTGCTAGCCCCTGGGATAAAATAGTAGCTCGGGTAATGACACCTGAGCTTCCCATAGGAGGAGATTGTGGCTCCTGAATCTCCTCCATCCCCATCCCCTCGCTCAGGTTTATGCAGAGCCCAACTACTCCATACGTAAGGACTGCAGATTCCTCCCACAGGCAAGCCATCTACCCAGCAGTTTCTGCTGCACTGAGATCTGTCCACATCCCCTATCAATCATCACAGACCATAAAGAAGAGGATTCAGAGGCATCTGCTTTCTCTGTCCATGCAGCTACCTAGGTTAAAGGAAAGCGAGACACTGTTTGGGTTACTTGCGTTACGTTTCCCCTGTCCCACACAGAATAGTCTCTGTCTGTGCCCGAGCAGAGGGAGGAGGTTATTTCAGCAGAGAAATATGAAGAAACGGCAATGGGGATAAGTGTCAGAATATATATTTTGATAGGTACTGATGGTTCTTCCGTTGGTGGAATCCAATCGAACGTGTGTGAGCCAGAGTGAGAAAATATCTAACATTACATTCGAGGAAGTCCCTTCCTCTCCTAACAGGCTGAGTTAAACAAGATGCTCATGTGGGTATTAAAACATAATGAAAATATCGGTCTGACTGGAAGGGGTCCAGAACTTTGTGAAATACTTTTTACTAATGTCATTTCCTCCACTGTAGCAACAGAGCCTGCTTCAGCGATTAACTCTTTGGTCTCAAAAACTCTAGGCTGCATCTCTCCTTTAAACATCGACGACAATGGGTTTTTGCCAGTTGACATCAGCTCGGGATCTGGCACCTCTTTTTGAAATATCAGGCCAGAGGGTGATTCCCTGCAGCTCTGTGCCAACCTGGTGCGATGGTCCACAAACAAAAAGACCTCTAGAAAACAATGCCGGTAAAAAGCTGTTTCATTTCTGACTTGTATTATAGAATCGCTCCATTACCAGAGAGAAAGATTTCAGCCCTTATCATGGGCAGGGCAAGCGGGTTTCTTTGTACATCTCTCTCCCCAGCCTGCTGCTCATGACTGAGACAAGCAGTCTGGGTGCATTTGAAAGCCCCTAATGGGGGCTCTGCTCTGTTTTGCCCTGAGTTACAGAGGTGTAAATCCGGAGGGGCCAGATTCTGATCTTATTGACGCTGGTATAAATCTGGAGTAACTTTACCTAAGTCGATGAAGTTACTTTGCATTTGGCTTGGTGTGAGAACAGAATTTCACCCCTTGCCTGTAAACCAACAGCTAGATTCTCCCCTTACTCCAGTTGAGTATCAATGTAACTCCATTGACTTACTTTTGATCAACTCCTCTCAGGGAGCCAGCTGCAAAAAAAATCAGCCTCCTAGCAAAATACTGGGCTCAGTCGATCCTGCCTGATTGACTGCACTTCCTCATTGGTGAGGGGGAAAGCGAAGCTGCTACTTTAGCCAGCAGCAGCTAGAGCTTCCTGGCTGCTCAATGTGCTTCATGCTGCAGCTGGACTTGATCTTGTTTCCTGTGCCAGCTCCAGTTCCTGCCCTTCGCCGTCCATAACACGGCTGGCTCTGACCCGCCGCTGTGTTTCCTGCCCATGTCTCTAGCTCGCCCTTGGCTCTGGCATTTGGCTTCTGATCCCTGGTTCTGACCCTCTGCTCTGCTCTCAGCTATGCTGCTGGGTGACCCGGGGCTCTGATTCTTGACTCTGGCTCTGCTCCGCTCTAACTGCCAGGCCTGGCTACCCCCATGGTTCTGACCATTAGGCCTGACTGCCCGCATCTAGGCCATGATCATGGTCCTTCAAACTGTACCATGCAGATGGACCTGTAGAGCCTGTTAACTTCAGTGCATTTGTCTACATGCTCCAGGATGCAGGATCAGGCCACAGACAAAGGTAAGAAATGCAACCTTGCTTGCTGATAAGGGCCAAATTCTGCCTTCCTTCCACTAAGTAATACCTCATTCCATGAGCAGAGCCACTGGCTTCATTTAGACTGGTTGCAGAATAAGGTACTACTCCATGTGAATAATGATGGGAGAATCTGGCTCTATATTAACAGATGCTGGTGTAAATGATGAGCTCATAAGCAGGGAGTTGGAGCCAGTGAGGGGGTGACCTAGACAGAACGCATAAGGATTTTTAGACTACTGGAACTATATATTTTTGGGAAACATGAAGTGTCCGTGAGAGATGAGCTGCATCTCTACTGGACGCAAGCAAAGAGGCTGCTGACACGGGAAATTACCTGGACATTGCCCAACATTTCTTTAAATAGAGAAGACTTTGGAGGGAAATCCCTGAATCTTAGGGTAATGTGTTTACTGGCTATTGTCACAAAGGCTAGCAAGACACAATAAATTAAAGGAGGATGTTAAATCAAAGGGGGAGGGATAGCCCAGTGGTTTGAGCATTGGCCTGCTAAACCCAGGGTTGTGAGTTCAATTCTTGAGGGGGCCACTTAGGGATCTGGGGCAAAATTGGTCCTGCTAGTGAAGGCAGGGGGCTGGACTCGATGACCCTTCGGGGTCCCTTCCAGCTCTATGAGATAGGTATATCTCCATTTATTATTATATAAAGCTGAATATCTTGTATGCACGTGGTAAGGACCTATTTAACAGTGCAGCTCGGTGTTACACATATCTGAGGAAAATAGAAGCAGGATAAAGGCCATGGATGAACCAAATGAAATGAGTGCAGATAAAAAGACACCAAGATACTTAGTTTACCAGGTTTATTAATCTAGAAAGTCTGGGCATTACAGGGATTTTCCTACAAGGGGAATTTTCAGAAGCTCTTAGCGCCTATTGAAGTCAATTGGAGTTTTTCCATTGGTTTCAAAGGGAGCAGAGTTAGGCTAATGCTAAGCACTTTTAACACTCCCATCCTACCTATGCAGCCATTTCACAGGACCCAAGTACAGCACGCTTGTCCCCTGTTCCGCTTATAACATGGTTCCAGTTGGCAGTGGAGGGAGGGACCCCAGCCGTTTTCGGTAAGGAGGCTAATGTGCTGGATGTGGCCCAGTGAGAGGCAATCTTTTGGTGAGGCCTGGGGGAGGATCTGGCTGCAGGGAGTTCAGAGAGTTGGATGCACCAAGAGTTGTGTGAGCAATGCCTTTCATTTCGATCCATGGAGGCTTGTGGGACCCCAATGCCACAGAAAGTTCGGGACCTGACCTCATCTCAAATCACCAGCCGAGCCCCATTTGAAGCCAAGTTTCTCCTGCTTTGAAGAGAATTGTACATGATTTGGGGGCAGTTCCCATAACAAAGAAGCCCCAGGTTTGCTCACGATTGGGCCCGGGTTGGTGAAATGAGCCAACCCACTGATGGCCATAACAATGCCTTGTACTTCCGTCCCACATCTCATAGCACTTAGTGAATGCTAATAAACTGAGTCCCCCCCACCCCACTCACCCTGTTGAGGAGACAAGTATTATTATGGATCCCCTTTTTAACAGACAGAGAACTGTATGCAGAGGGAGTTACATATGTGACTTTGGCTGCCTCCGTTTTTTGGGTGTTCAACATGTTCAACACCTTAAAAGCATGGTTGTTGGAGTGAGGATGTTCAGCATTTTCTGTTAAGTCAGGCCCCCTGGTGGTCTCAACACTATGTCAGAATCACTAGTTGCTTTAGGGAAAATTGTCCAACTGTTGCAAAAGCATCTGCTGATATTGAGTGCCTAGCTGGAGTCAATGGTGTCCCACACAGAGACCTGAATATTTGGCTACTGCACTGGACTTGGACTCAGGAGACCTGGCCTCTATTCCCAGCTTGGCCACTGGCCGGCTTGGTGACCTTGGGCAAATCACTTCCCCTCTCCGCACCTCAGTTTGCCCATCTCTAAAAGGGGATGATACTGACCTCCTTTGTGGAGAGCTTGGAGAGCTACGGTTCTGCTGTGTAAGAGTTGGGTGTTATTGTTTACTAGAACAAATCCCTAGCGGAGCCAAGGGAGAGTTCCCGGCTTTAACCATTTCCTTTCCAGCCTTCAAACTTGTCTGACTTCTTAGTTTGAAGTCAGATGAATGTGGCTAGTGGCTGGATTTTGCTGCAAACTTTTCACACCGTTCTACAGCTTTAAAACTCTCCCCTCCCTTCCCTGCAGCTTCAATTTGCCTAGCACCTGCTCCATGCCCATCCTGACTATTTTGGTGTCAGAGCCCTCTCAGTTGCACCTCTTGTCTACTGAACACCCACCCTGTTATCTCTCTCCTCATCATTACCTGCCTGCTTCTCTACAACCCTCATCTGACAATCCCTCTTTTCTCCCTTGTTTATGCTTTTTAATGTCCTTCTCCCGCTGTTCCATTCTAATTCCCCTGGATATAACTGGCCAGATCTTCAGCTAGTGTACCTTGTCATCGCTCCATCAAGGTCAGTGGAGCTACCCCAATTCCCAGCAGCTGAGGACCAGGCCTCACATGCCATATAAATAACTACATGACATCATTTTGAAACTACCTACCAAAGTACTTCAGGACCAGACTCCAAAGAGAAACTGCTGAACTTCAGTTCATTTGCAAATTTGACACCATCAGCTCAGGATTAAACAAAGGCTGTGAATGGCTAGCCAACTACAAAAGCAGTTTCTCCTCCCTTGGTTTTCACACCTCACCTGCTAGAAGAGAGCCTCATCCTCCCTGATTGAATTGACCTCGTTATCTCCAGGCTGATTCTTACCTGCATATTTATACCTGCCTCTGGAAACTTCCACTACATGCATCTGATGAAGTGGGTATTCACCCACGAAAGCTTATGCTCCAATACGTGTGTTAGTCTATAAGGTGCCACAGGACTCTTTGTTGCTACCTACCAAAGGTCCATTGTGATATGTCGGTAGGAGTGATACTATATAAAATAAAGTCTGTGGACTAGATCCCATGTGCTGTAAATCAGAGTAGCTGCTCTGGTTTATCAGTAGAGTTACGCTTATTTACACCAGCTGAGGATCTGGATCTGGCCTTACTATTACTAATATGCTCGTTTATTTTATTGTAGAACCAGACGGGACTATAGAGAAGAAGCTGCATATTCAGTAACGTCTCATCGTCCCTCCGTTTAACAATTCACAGTATCAGAAAGGTAAGTAGGGGAGCAGGAAATCGGGCGCTTTCAAAATGCCAAACAACATCTGTTCCTCATTTATGAGAATTACAGTGTCTTCTTCAGCCCCTTAACCCTTTCGCCCACTTTGTATCTGTGCCTGCATAGTTTATGAGCTTTATCTCCGGAAGGCTTTCAGTGAGTGAAACTTGATATGGAAAGTGAATTTCTCATTCTGACCCCCTCCAAGGAGCAGTGGAGAGATTTATTCCAGCAACCCCCGTATTCCCCGAGACCCTCCGGCTGAAGGTCGTGTCAACATTTCTATTGTAAACCCCTCTTTTCCGAGGGGGTCTTTCCTCCCGCCTGGAATCGGGTGGATGAGGCCTCCGCTTGGAAACAATTTTGTTTCTGAAACCAAAATTTGGACCGTTGCGCATTGCCGGTTTTTATATCATCGAAGCGATGGTGAGGAAAGTTCAGCCAAGATTTTTCCAGTGATTCAGAGTGTCTCGGTTGTTAGGGTGTCCAGCGTGAGATGGCTGGCTTTCAGAAAGTGCTGCGCATCCGCAAGGGGGGGCAGGAGCTCCCGGAGAATAGGGGGAGGTGGAAGGATGGGGGGGACCGAGGGGAGGTGCTGAGACTCAGCGATGGGGGAGGGGCTGGAGGGCTGGGACAATTTTTATAGTGGGAGAGCTGAGAGCCATTGAACCAAACTGTAAACCCTGGATATAATTATACTGGAATTGCAAAAGGTTCAGAAAAGGGCAACAAAAATGATTAGGGGTCTGGAATGGCTTCCATATGAGGAAAGATTAATAAGATTGGGACTTTTCAGCTTGGAAAAGAGACGACTAAGGGGGGGGATATGATCGAGGTCTATAAAGTCATGACTGGTGTGGAGAAAGTAAATAAGGAAGTGTTATTTACTCCTTCTCATAACACAAGAACTAGGGGTTACCCAATGAAATTAATAGGCAGCAGGTTTAAAATAAACAAAAGGAAGCTTTTTTTCACACAACGCACAGTCAACCTGTGGAACTCTTTGCCAGAGGATGTTGTGAAGGCCAAGAATATAACCGGGTTCAAAAACGAACTAGATAAATTCATGGGGGATAGATCCATGAGTGGCTATTAGCCAGGATGGACAGGGATGGCATCCCTAGCCTCTGTTTCCCAGAAGCTGGGAATGGGCAACAGGGGATGGATCACTTGATGATCACCTGTTCTGTACATTCCCTCTGAAGTTCCTGGCATTGGCCACTGTCAGAAGACAGGATATTGAGCTAGATGGACTTTTGGTCTGACCCAGTCTGGCCATTCTTATGTTCTTATAATGGAATCCACTTCAAGCCAGGGGGTGCAGCCACACCCCCAGCATCCCTGGTTCCAGCACCTATGAGGGTGGGAAGGAAGCCAGCTGGCTCTAGGTTGGAACAGATGGTCCCGGGGATCCTAACTGTTTTTAGACCCATTTCAGCCACTCTGGGTCCTGCTATCTGCTCTCCAGACCAATCCTGGGCCACATGACAGCCGCTCCGACCCCTCCAGTTCTGACCCTCACCTCCACTCTGGGTGTGCACAAGTGTACATGGGGCAGAGCCCCCACAATATTTCCTTACAGGAGCACTAGCTCTCCCTGCCCTACCTCCACCCCCACCCCCCCAGTTCTACCACCCCTGGGCACCTGACCTCCAGAGATCAGGTTCCTTCTAAGATGTTTCAGGCTGGACACCCAAATACTAAGGCACTATAGTCATTCTGGAAAATCTTGGCTCTTGTTTTTATATATATATTTATCTTACCTGTATATCTTATATATCTTACCCAAGCACGCTAAAAATTCAATTGAAATTGACATGGCCATTAGTCTGAGATGTGGGATTTCTCGGGGGGGGGGGGGGGGGGACTTTAAACAAGACTCATCCTTTCATTTAGTAAAGTAGCCCCTGTCCATCCTGAATATGTTGAGCTGAAATAAAGCACAGAGGATTCTTTGCTGAGCGGAGCTGGGTCGGGGAGCACATGCTGCACCCTGTAAAAAGGTGGCAGAGTTCCCGCTTCTGGTGTGTGCTCTTGCGTTCATGGAGTAATTCTAGCTGAGTCAGGAATTCCACACCCCTCCCTCCTCCACCCCTCTGTAGGCTATACTTTACAAGCCACAAGATAGCCCCGAGTGCTCTCAGTCATTCAACAGCAACAAAAGCACACATATAATAGGCCTAAATTCTGCGCTCAGTTGCAAGCACAAAATGAATGGGATTACACAAGGGAAAGTGAGAGCAGAATTTTGTCCCCTGTATCTTTTGCCAAGAACGCACAGTGCTGTTCAGGGAGGGCTTGTCTGTAATGCACTCTATGGTGGTATGATTTCTAAAGCGCACTAACGTGTTGCACGTTAACTGGTCCGTGTACACCCCACTGGTGTGCACTAAAGGTTCCCTAGTGCCTTTGAGCCTAGCGCTATTTCAAACAGCACAACATTAAAGCCCACCAGTAGAATCTACATGGACCAGTTAATGTGCAACAATACCTTAAGGCCTGATCCAAAACCCAATAAAGTTAATGGAAAAGACTCCTTCACTGGGCTTTGAATCAGGCTCTTAAACAGTATGGCCTAACTTTAGAACTCTTCTCAAATAATTAAGAACAGTTAGCAGCAGCAGCAGGAAACACAGAGTCATAGATTCTAAGGCCAGAAGGGACCAATAATCTGACCACCTGCATAAACAGGTCACGGAATAATTCCTGTTTGAACTAGAGCATATCTTTTAGAAACATATTCAGAACCTCAGCCGAATGTTAAATGTTGGCAGCACAGACTGGGGCAGCACAGATAGTAACGGAAATCGAGTTACATAATCAAAGCATATCAGGATAAAATCTGTTCCCAATCAAATCAGTGGAGATTTTTCCATCAGCATCAGTATGACTACCAGGATGTTCTCCGTAATTATTAGTAAGGCATGAATCTGTTTGGACAACTCACCGCTGCAAAAGCTTCATCAATGAGCTGCAGCAGAAGGGAATCGGATTCAGCAGTGCAAATGCACGGGCATTATAACTACAGCTCTCCGGAGAATAGCGATTCCGGTTCGTGACAGCTTCCAAAGTTTGGAAATTTGTTTTCGTTCCACATTGGAACAAAACCGAAACCTTTTGAATGTTCTCATGAAATGGAATTGTGTCAAAATTGTGGTTTCCAAATCGAAAACATGAGCTTTTTGACTTGGGTCTCTGTCTCTCTTTCTTTATCTGACCAGGGAGCCCTGGACCTCAACAAAATGTTGTTGAAACTGATACGTCTCCACAGAATGTTTTGGCATCAATGAATAAATGGTCAGTTTGCACAACAGAGAGCAGGAGATAGCAGGAACCCCCAAGGAGCTGTGCTGTTCAACATATTCTAGAAAAGAGAATGAACAGCGAGGTGACAAAATTTGCAGACTATATAAATAGTATATTATTCAAGATAGTTAAGTCCAAAGCTGTCAGAGAAGAGCTACAAAGAGATCTCACTATAGTGGGTAACAAAATGTCAGATGAAATTCAACGCTGATAAGTACAAAGTAATGCACATTGGAAAAAATAATCCCAACTGTATGTACAAAATGATGAGGCCTAAATTAGCTGTTGCAACTCAAGCAAGAGATCTTGGAGTCGTCATGGATAGTTCTCTGAAAATATCTGCTTAATGAGCAGCGGTCCAAAAAAAAAACCCCAACTAACAGAATGTTAGGAACTGTTAGGAAAGTGATACATAATAAGACTGAAAATATCATAATGCCACAATATTAATCCATGGTACACCCACACCTTGAATACTGTGTGCAGTTCTGGTCACCCTATCTCACAAAAGATATATTAGAATTGAAGAAAGTACAGAGAAGGGCAACAAAAATGATTAGGGTATGGAACAGCTTCCATATGAGGGGAGGTTGAAAAGACTGGGACTGTTCAGCTTGGAAAAGAGCTGATTAAGGGGGGATATGATAGAGATCTATAAAATCATGACTGGTGTGGAGAAAGAGAATAGGGAAATGTTATTTACCCCTTCACATAACACAAGAACTAGGGGTCACCCAATGAAATTAATAGGCAGCAGGTTTAAAACAAACAAAAAGAACTACTTCATACACTGTACAGTCCATCTGTGGAACTCATTGCTGGAGATGCTGTGAAGGCCAAAAATATAACTGGGTTCAAAAAAGAATTGGATAAGTTACTGGAAGGTAGCTCCATCAATGGCAATTAGCCAAGATGGTCAGGGATGCAATCCCATGCTCTGGTGTCCCTAAACCTCTGACTGCCAGAAGCTCGGACTGGACAACTGGGGATGGATCACTCAAAATTGCCCTGTTCCGTTCATTCCCTCTGAGGTATCTGGCACCAGCTGCTGTCAGAAGACAGGATACTGGGCTAGATGGACCATTGGTCTGACCCAGTCAAGCCGTTCTTATGTTGTTAACGAAAATCATATTTTGACAAAATTTCATTTCTTTGTAAATGTTCCCACCAGCTCGAATTATAATTTACTAAGCAGCTCCAGTGGTAAAAATAAACACTCTGCCACATCCCAAACCTTCTCCCCCATTCCAAACATTTTTGTTATTTTTGGGCACCTCTGACATTCCCAGCTGTGGTTGGAACCAGAAGCACACGTTGCCAAAAGCCTTTGAGAAAACCTGCTCTCGTGGTATTTCCAACCCACCAGGAAGGGCTAAAAAGCTCCCAGGAGATCCATTCTTCACAGGAGTTCTACAGCAAGAGCTTCAGAGAAGCGCCCTAATCTTTGCGTGCCTATCCTAACCCAATCCAAATCAAGACAGGAAGAACGTCCCAGTGGTTATGGTGTTAGTCTGGTACTTGGGAGACATGGTTTCAGTTCCCTGTTCTGTTATGGGTTCTGTCTTGGGCACATCACTTATTCTCTCTGTGCCTCAGCTCTCCATCTCTAAAATGGGGATAATATATGGTGTTGTAAGGAGAAATGTTTTAGATGGTCGGGTGCTCAGACAGTACTGTGTCTAAAAGACAAAACCCCAGATCAGTATTGCCAAATCTCCTAATTTTATAGCAGGTCTCACAATATTTGGCATTTTTCTTAAAGCCCCACCCAGGTCCTGAATTTGTAAGAATTTCAGCTTTCATTTAAAAACAAATATAAGCTTAATGGTTGCGGAGAAAAGCTGGAAGACATGACCCAAGGTGTAACATAAACCCTCAAAGGCAAAAGAAAGAGAACCCAAGATTTCTTATTTTTAAAATCTCGTGATTTTTAAGCCAATCTCGTGACTTTTTGACTCGTGATTTTTGAATGCTTGGTGTTGGCAGTACTGCAGGATGTGAATTTTGGTGTGTGGCTGTTTGCCCTTATGTGGCTTCTGTTATCGAAAGCTCCCAACCAGAAAAACAAATGCACTAGATTGGGGCTCCAAAGCCACTGCTCTGGAGCAGAGGGTTGCAGAGTTGGCCTGCTCAAACAGGAGCTCTGAAAAGGACGGCAGCTTCAAGAAGGATGGTTGTGGGAGTAGCAGGGGAATATATAAGCATGCAATCCAGTTCCAATGCTTTGAGAAGAGAAGAGGGTTAGCTCCATTTTAACCACTCCTCCTTCAAGAGGCTAGAGTTTGTCAGCATTAGCCTGGAACAGTTCTTTTGTTCAGGGAGTGCAAGGATCATGATTGTGACTCGTAATAATACCTAGCATTTCTGGATACCGCATTGTTGGAGCCGTGTTGGTCCCAGGATATCAGAGAGACGAGGTGAGTGAGGTAATGTCTTTTATTGGACCACCTTCTGTTGGTGAGAGAGACAAGCTTTGGAGCTTACATGGAGCTCTTCTTCGGCCCTGAGAAATATACTCAGTGTCACAGCTAAATACAAGGTGGAACAGATAGTTTAGCATAAGTAGTTAACACACATTTCAAGGGACCATTCAAGGTGAAGTGGCCCATTAACACCCCTCCAGTCATAGGGAAGAAAGGAAGGGGGAGGGAAGCAGCTGGGGGCGGGAGGGAGGGGTTGTAAATAGATTGTTGGAAAATAAGCCATAAATCCAGTGTCTCTGTTCAGTCCATGATTTTTAGTGGCTAGCAAAGTTCTGAATTTAAGCTCCCGGGCTCATCTTTTGAAAGTGTTGTGCAGGTTTCCTTTGAGGATGAGGACTGAGAGGTCAGATACAGAGTGGTCGCACTATGAAAAGTGTTCATCCCCAGGTGATAGGGTGGTTTTGTCTTTTGTCATTTTCCTATGTGACTTCATCGGAGAGCATAGTGATTGTCTGGTTTCACCCACATAGTTATTGGGGCATTTAGTGCACTGGATGAGGTACACCACATGTTGGGATAGGCACATGTAGGACCCATACACCTTGAAAGGTGGATAGTGGAAGGTGTTGATCATTGTAGCAGTGGAGATGTGTCTGCAGGTTTTGCATCTGTTGTTCTATCAGAGTCTGGTGCCACTTTGAGTTGGTGTGTCCTGGTCTGTGGGGAGCTTGCTTCTGATGGGGGATTGTTTGATGGCCAGAAGAGGGGGTTTAGGAAAGAAATCTTTCCTGAACCCTCACTTGTAGCTTTCAACCACCCTCCTGCAACCTTGCTCATGTTTTCTAGACCTTTAATCATTTTTGTTGCTTTTCTCTGGACTCTCTCTAATTTGTCCACATCCTTCCTGAAATGTAGTGCTCGGAACTGGACACAGTACTCCAGTTGAGGCCTAATCAGAGCGGAGTCTTGCTTACAACACTCCTGCTAATACATCCCAGCATGATCTTTGCTTTTTTTGCAACAGTGTTACACTGTTGACTCATATTTAGCTTGTGATCCACTGTGACCCCCCAGATCCCTTTCCGCAGTACTCCTTCCTAGGCAGTCATTTCCCATTTTGTATGTGTGCAACTGATTATTTCTTCCTACATGGAGTACTTTGCATTTGTCCTTATTGAATTTCATCCTAACCATTTCTCCAGTTTGTCCAGATCATTTTGAAGTTTAATCCTATCCTCCAAAGCACTTGCAACCCCTCCCAGCTTGGTATCATCCACAAACTTTATAAGTGTTCTCTCTATGCCATTATCTAAATCATTGATGAAGATGTTGAACAGAACCGGACCTAGAACTTATCCCTGCAGGACCACACTTGATATGCCTTTCCAGCTTGACTGTGAACCACTGATAACTACTCTCTGGGAATGGTTTTCCAACCAGTTATGCACCCATCTAGGTCAGTGGTGGGCAACCTGCGACCCGTCAGGGTAATCCACTGGCGGGCCATGAGACAGTTTGTTTACATTGACCGTCCGCAGGCATGGCCGCCCACAGCCCAGTGGCTGTGGTTTGCTGTTCCTGACCGATGGGAGCTGCGGGAAACAGGCCGCAGGTTGCCCACCGCTGATCTAAGTTGTATTTGCCTACTTTGTTTATGAGGAGGTTATGTGAAACTGTATCAGCCTTACTAACAACAAGATATACCACATCTACCGCTTCCCCCCATCCACAAGGGTTACCCTCTCAAAGAAAGCTATTAGGCTGGTTTGATATGATTTGTTTTTGACAAATCCATGCTGACTATTACTTATCACCTTATTATCTTCTAGGCGTTTGCAAACTGATTGCTTAATTATTTGCTCTATTATCTTTCTGGGTACTGAAGTTAAGATGACTGGTCTGTTATTCCCCGGGTTGTCCTTATTCCCCTTTTTATAGATTGGCACTATATTTGCCCTTTTCCAGTCCTCTGGAATCTCGTTTTTTCTTGTATATGGTGTTGGGTACGTGATAGGAGAGCAAGATCATCTACGAAGTCCAGGTCTTCAAAGGATGAGAAGGGTGTCCATTTAATGTCTCTTGGCATGTCTTCTGTTGTATGCCGCATTACCCAGTCGATGGCAATGTTGAAGAGGATTGCAGACATGACACACCCCTGACATACTCCTGTTTTGACTTCAAAACTGAGCTCACTGTGATCAACACTGCATGTAAAGTTGAAATAAAAGCTTTTTGATGATGTTGATTATACAGAGAGGGATTCCATGTGCCCTCAGAATGCACAATAGGCTGGTCCTGTGAATGCTATCAAAAGCCTTCTCAAAGTCTATGAAGTTTATGTAGAGTTGCCGTTGCCATTCCAAACATTGTTCTATTATGTTTCGTAGAGTGAAGATCTGGTCTGTGCATCCACCCCCTTTCCGAAAACCAGCTTGCTCTTTTCTTAGAACGTTATCAACTGTCTCTGATATACGCTGGACCATGATCTTACACAATACTTTGCTTGGCGCAGATAGAAGTGTGATACCACGCCAGTTATTACAATCACTGAGAGTTCCTTTCTTTGGTATCTTCACTATAACCCCATTAGTCCACTCATCTGGCACTTTTTCCCTTTCCCAGACTGATGGAAATAGAGGGGCCAGGATAGATGCTGCTAATTTAGGATTTAACTTGAACAATTCTGCATTCAAGTTATCCTATATAAAAATTATATTCTATTATGGATCCCATGTATTTTTTTAAAATACATAGTGGTTTTTGGAACGTACGGACAATGTACGAAACAGGGAAGCTAGCTCAGGTCACAGCAGAGATGAGACGCTACACTAGGGTTCGGTAACCGTTCAGAAGTGGTGTGCCGAGTCTTCATTTATTCACTCCAATTTAAGGTTTCATGTACCAGTAATGTATTTTAATGTTTTTAGAAGGTCTTTCTATAAGTCTATAATATATAACTAAACTATTGTTGTATGTAAAGTAAATAAGGTTTTTAAAATGTTTAAGAAGCTTCATTTAAAATTAAATTAAAATGCAGAGCCCCCCGGACTGGTGGCCAGGACCCGGGCAGTGTGAGTGCCACTGAAAATCAGCTCGCGTGCTGCCTTCGGCACTCGTGCCATAGGTTGCCTACCCCTGTACTAACCTTACACATCCTGGGTGCCAGTGAGAGCAGAGAGCAAAATATATTATATTTATAATATAAATCCTATTATATTTATAAAATATAAAGAAGGGGAAATAAATCAAATATATGGGCTACAGCCATTGAAAACAACAAGATTTTAAATGCAGCGAACATGACAGGAAGTCAAAGTGTGAATTTAAAAATGGTGAAGAGGCAGTGTTGCCTGGCAGGATTATCTCTTTCCAGGAAGGATTTGAAAGACCTCTGCTGTCGGGCCTGGATGAAGTTGACCTCACTTGTAGAGTCAGAGTTGGACAATTTTGGGAAGTGGAAATTGAGGGGTTAAAAATATCCCCTCCATTTCCCTCCATGCTGTTTTCAGAGCAGGACACAATGAGTTTCACTTGCAAAACTCCAAACACACCTGTTGTGCCTGCACAAAAACCCCTGCATTCAACATCTGGGCATGCAACAAGCCCTTAGCCACGAATGAATTAATCCTGGCTGCAATGCCTCTGTGAGTCAGCTACGTGTTGTTAGCCCCATTAACAGATGGGAAACTAAAAAGCACCGAGAGGTTAAATAACTCACCCAGAGCCACAGCGTGAATCCAGGGCTAACCCAAGCTCAGGACCCGATCCTGCCATGTGCTGAAGAAAATCAGTGGGAGTGGAGGACACTCAGGGCCAGATTTTTAAGAGTATTTAGACACTTGAAGATGCAGGTGGATGCCAACGCTTTTGAAAATGTCGCAAGGTGCCTAGCTGCATCTTTACACAGTTAAATGCCTTTAAAAATCTGGCCTCAGGACCTTGAAAGTGTTGCTCAGCTCCTTGCCAGACAGGGTCCTTAGAACTTAGGGGTTCCTCACTCTTAGTCCATCAAGCCAGGCTAAAGGCAGCCAACCCAGACTGCATGCACGGATGCTCTGGCCATGTTGGCTTGGGCACAGCATCGTGCTCCAGGTTTGTTTGTTTTTTTGGTTCAACCAATCGTGCCCTTGTTTGCAAAGTGCAGCCCCAAGGCCTGATCCTGCAAGGCACAGAGGGGGCCTCATCAGGTGAACACCACTCCCAACGGAGCCAATAATACCTCTCGTGGTCTCTAGTCACAAGGCGCACTAAGGGCTTGTCTACACTTCAAACGCTACCATGGCACAGCTCCGCTACTGTGGCGCTTCAGTGTTGATACTATCTACACTGATGAGAGGGATTCGCCCCTCAGCGTAGATAACCCGCCTCCGCATGAGGCGCCAGCTAGGCTGATGGAAGAACTTTTCAGCTGACATAGCGCGGTCTAAACAGGGTCAGCTTAACTACCCCACTCAGGGTGTAGCGGATTTTTCACACCCCTGACCAATGTAATTAAACCGACCTAATTTTCTAGTGTAGACTAGGCTTAAGGCTCAGCATTACGGGCCTGAACCAAAGCCGATGGAAAGCCTTCCACTGATTTCAAGGGGCTATAGATCAAGCCCTAAAGCCTTGAATAACTTGCTTTAAAAGCGTCCATCCCCAAAATGCATCCAGGATAGGGAGCTCTGCAAACACACCGCTGGCTACGTTCCCAGCTCCCTCCCCCAAACCTTCTACCGGTGATTTCTTGTGGGGTGTTTTTTTTATTTTATTGTTATTTGATTTAATTGCAATTAATTTTAATTGCTTGTTTAATTGAATTGAAATGCCATGGAGATTAAATGTGCACACAATGGGGTGCAATTAACGTGATGGCATTGGCGCAATCTAGCTGGCACGGAGCAAAGGCTTGCGCGCCCTGTCGGTGACTCACCCCTTTTCTTTTTTGCCTGTGCTCAGTGGCACGAGTCTGGAAGACCTGTGCAGGAGGGGCTGGTTTTGCAGGAGGCTCTGCCCAATGGCAGGCTGAGCTGAGTTTCCAGGCGGCATTGCTGAATCTTGCCTTGCTTTGGAGGGTTTAATTGTGCTACCTTCTTGAATGAGTGGGGGGGCCCAGCAAGGAAAACAGCCTTTGAATCAGGGGAGGTAAAATGAATCCATTCACATAAAGTTCCCTTTTGCAAGTGCATGTTAAGCTGTCTGATGCGTTCTATCAAGCAATCATATTAGGAGAGGGGCAAATTCAATCCGTCCATTGTACCAGCAAAACAGCCAATGTTTTCACCTCGTCATTTTAAAAGCTGATTAAAGCGTTTTGATTTTCCTAACCCCGGGCCTTCTTATTAGCAGGAGGGTGCATGGACCTCTCCAAGTTTAAACTCCCTTCCTCCCCCAAAGTGGTGTGTCTAATCGCAGTCTGTGTGAAAGGTGAGGGCGTGTTAGTCAAGACAATGAAATGTTCTGCATATTCAGGCACTCTGGAAAAAGCTCAGGGCTTTGCTTGTCCCTCACTGCTCCACCCTGACACTCCCTAGGAGCAACACAACGTGATCTGTGAGATAATCCCTCCAAGGGAGAAATAATAATAATAATAATAATAAAAAAAAAAACCAACCACACACAAGGCAATTTTAGCATCCCTGTATATGGAAAGTGGGTCGGATTTGTGCAACCACAGATTTCTGCAGAGGTGCCAAGCTGGCAGAACTGGATCCGATAAGATCTTTCAGATTTCAGCTGTTAAGATCAGGGAGACTCCCTTTTATAGACTTTATGGGATAGATGCAAATAGGTAACTTGGGCTAGTTTCTTATCTCATTTATAGCCCTGCTAATCCAGAGTAACTCTTCGATTTGGATGGAGTTAACTGAATTTAAACTGACCAAGTGAGTGGGACATGCTAGCCAGAGTAGGAGTGTTTTACGCTTACTTTGCACACAAGGAGCAGGGCAATGGAGAGGCAGGCCCCATGGCTGTGATTTTTAAGGGCCTAGTCCTGCATGTTACTGCATGGTAATATGCATCCTCATCCCCTGGTCAGCTAACTGGGAATTGAGAGTGCTCGGTATGTTGCTGGTTTGGGTGAGGTGGTCTAAAGGAGGCAGAAACTCATAAAGAGGCTGATTCAAAGCCAGCTGAAGGCTTTGGGGAGACTTCAGCAGGTCTTGGATCAAGCCCTCTCTATTGGAACCAAGTCCATTATTCGAAAACCAAAGCTTTGAACTCCACCTACATGCCATTGCAACAGGGGAAAGAACAGTGAGGTGTGTGAATCCATCCTGCCCACCACCAATTGTAATCTCACTGCTGCTGTCAGCATAATTTGCAGGCAACCGTGGCTTGGTCAATTGAGAGAGATTGCGTCATGTTTCCCTCTTATTTTTTCCCCAGTGAAATAATAAGAACTCAGGAGCACGCTGACTAAGGCCTGGTCCACACTAGGGGGGGATGTCGAAGTAAGATACGCGACTTCAGCTACAAGAATAGCGTAGCTGAAGTCGAAGTATCTTACTTCGAAGTACCGCGACTTACCTCGCGTCCTCGCGGCGCGGGATCGACGGCCGCGGCTCCCACGTCGACTCCGCAACTCCGCTCGCCCTGCTGGAGTTCCGGAGTCGAAGGGAGCGCGTTCGGGGATCGATCTATCACGTCCAGATGAGACGCGATAGATCGATCCCCGATATATCGATGGCTACCCGCCGATCCGGGTGGGTAGTGTGGACGTAGCCAAAGTTACAAGGCAGGCAGAAATGCCCTCTAACTCCTCCAGACAACTCCCCTGCTTCCCAAAGAACCCTACCCAGGGTGTTGCAGGGCACTTAAAAGGATTGCGCTGCCATATAAACAGCGACAAATTGTAGATTAAGAAAAAGCCTATTTGTATGACAGATGCAGTCCTCAGCGCCAAATGGATTCATCTGTCATTGCTACATGATTGCTCCCTTTCCGTTAAAAGTCCCCTAAGAAAAATGGAAATCCTATGTAAATCCTTTGTTATCACCCGACAATGTGCGCATCACAAGCTGTATTGGTTAGAACACAGGTCCATTTGTCTCCAATCTGCGCAACTCCTCTTTCAAATGTCAAGGTCTTAGCATCTCAGGAGCGAGGGGGCAGGAGCAGTTGAAAGCCCCCTGGGACAGGTTGTGTGAGGAAAGGTGCTGGAGGGGGAGAAGGAGCCGGAATCTCTCTAATGAGGAGCTGGTTTTACTGCTTGAAATCATACCAGCTTCAGTTTGGAGTAAGTTCACTCCAGGTTCACAAATACTTTGTCATTAACAGAACGTGCATGGAGTCATTATAACACACTGGTAGCTCCCATAAATGCGCACATTCTTACGGTACATACCTAGTGCATATTTTTGAACTATGTACAGCACTTGTATGTTAGAGACATTACTTGGTAGCGTATTGCACTTATCCCTAGCTCTTTTTCATCGTGACTATCAAAGCACTTTTAGAAGTATCCTTTAAGCCCTGAAAAAGACTCCAGTCCAAGGGCCTGATCCTGAAAGGTGCTTTGCATCTGCAGTTCTCTTGGGCTTCAGGACCTGTCACAGGCGCTCAGCATCTCTCAGGATGAGACTGTAAAGTAGGGGATAGACCAATAACCCATTTTACAGATGGGTAAACTGAGGCACAAATCAGTTATATTTATTTAATGGTTAGATGGCTTGCCCAAAGATTCACAGCAGCATGTTAGTGGCAGGCAGAGGTGGAAATAGAATCCAGGAGTCCTGATTGCCAGACCTGGGTTCTACCCACTGGATTTGCTGTCAAAATTGCAATAAAAATCAACAACCTTGACTTTCTCTTTGTGATTTATATCCCTGTAGGCTGATTATAGTAAGCAGGGGTAATTTCTTGTTCTCCTCTCTTGTGTAGGAGGTACTGTGCTTAGGAGCATGTATGCCGGGTATGGTTGGTTTGCCTACAGGGTGATAAACCAAAGATGGCTGAATAAAATAAAGACAGTGTTCACCGCCAGGCCAGCTCTTCCTTGTTGTTTCCTTCTTCTGTCCAGTATACTTTGCATTCATCTTTTTCAGCTTAGTAATCAGGCTGTGTGATTAGAGATGGACAGAGATATGGCTGAATGGAGAGCGAGACACTGCCCAACAGCCAGGAGCGGCGAAGATAATTTATTTCCCCAAGTTTAAGAAGATCACGTAAGGGTGGAGTAAAGCTGAGCCACATGGGACTTGTATTAAATTACCCTCGGCTCAGGAAATTCAATAGTCTATTCCATTCTTCACCCTGGAGTGTCCTATTCATACCACATAAGCACAGGATTTATGAGCAGAAAATTTTCAATGGAGATTTTATTGGTCAGATGTGGCAGCTCTTATTCACATGAATAGCCATTGACTTCAGCAAGGCTAATCACACGCTGCAGGACTGGGACCTTCATGATGGAAATTTATTTTTTTTTAAATATTGTTTATTGAGCACTCTACAAAGTACCTGTCTGGTTGTCCCAACCAGAACCAGGCACACAAGTTCAGAAGCACACAACCGTGGTCAGGCGTGGTTCATAAAGCGATGCGATCTTTTCTAACCTCAGGAACAATTCAAGAGTTGGGTAAAGGTTGAGTTCATCTTTTATCCAATGTGGTTTCATCCATCCCTAGCCAAGGCAGGCTCTATTCTGTTTAAGTTGGTGCTTGAAAACAATTGTTCATTTGAAAGCAGTATTGGCTTTTATCGCTTTCAGCTGGCATAGTAGGGACTGTAAAACATGGCCCAAATTCTACCCTGAATGCTCTTATCTGGCTCACGCTCAAGGCGATGGGAGCTACATAGCTGCATCCGAGGGCAAAAGTCAGCTCCATGAAAAGAAAGTTTGTAATAAAATTAACCTAGCTAAAATCTATCACCCAGACATCATTTGGGCATTTACGGTGCTCGCTCTACCCTTTGAAAAAATATTTCTTTCAGCTGAAATTTTCAAACCTGCCTAAGATATTTGGATTCTCAGTTCCCATCCAAAATAATAGGAAATAGGGCCAAGATTCTCAAAGGGATTTTGGCACCTCATACCTTTGAGGGCCTTGGTGGTGCTCACATCCCCTTGGCTTTGAAAATCTCAGCCTTAATTTTTGGCTAACCGTTTACAATGACATAATGCTATATGGAGTTCTAGACATGCATAGATCATAGAATATCAGGGTTAGAAGGGACCTCAGGAAGTCATCTAGTCCAACCTGCTGCTCAAAGCAGGACCAAGCCCCAGATCTCTAAATGGCCCCCCTCAAGGATTGAACTCACAACCCTGGGTTTAGCAGGCCAAAGCTCAAACCACTGAGCTAACCCTCCCATCCCCAGGAGGAACCAGCTATTCATTGGGGGCCAGGCTCTACTCCAGTAGCAGCGCCAGCTCTTCCGGCGCCCTAGGCGCCGGCAGGTCCCGCCCCCGAAATGCCGCCCCCAACAGCGGCGGCGGAAGGTTCCGCCCCCAAAATTGAATGGACGGCCGGGGCGCCAGCCCCCCCAAAATAGCAGTGTCCTAGGCGACCGCCTAGGTCGCCTAATGGGTTGCGCCGGCCCTGCTCTACTCTCAGTTATGGGCACGTAACTGCTGCTCAAGCCAATGGGAGTTGCATGCAAATCATATACCATTGAAACCCCAGCACATGCTAACACTGCAGCAGAGCGGTCCCCGAGACACCATGCTTTCCTCCTATCCCTAGGTCAGGAAAGAGCTCCAATACCTCTGCTATGGCTGGGTGCCATCACTAGGTAAATGATGAATTTTTTGAAGGAACTGCATCTGAAGGAAAAATATTGACCCTTTGTGTTAGCTGGCTAATTCCACCATGGGCTTCTGTATTCCAGTTTGCCTGGAGCAGTGAAAGACGCCAACCCCTGACTCTTTATAATGTCCTCCCGCCTCCCCAGTTACCTCCTATTGTTTTCCCACACTCAAGTGCCTCACATATGGCCAAGGTAAGTTGTAAGCCTGGGTTCCTAACTGGGAGTAGGTGTGAAGGTGCTTTAGAAAACCCCACTAGGTGTGTATCTGCATCTTTAGGCGCCTAAATACACTTAACAATCTGGTCCCAGGTGACTTGCCCAAGGTTATACAGGAAATCTGGGGCAGAGCTGGGAACTAAACACAGGTCGACCAAGTCCAAGGCTAGTCGCCTAACCACCGGACCATCCGTCCTTTCCCACCTGCTGCCTTCTCAGCAACCGGAGACTTAGGGGTAGCCCCAGCCATGCTGCTGCCAGATGCCTCTAAGTTACCCCCCTACCTAATGGAACCTAGGCCAGTGGAGTATGGGGGAGCAGCAGAGTGGAGACCTGACGCTTCTCCTGTGCTGTGAGGGAGGCGAGGCAGGTGGTATAAGACCCAGACCCAACACACTTGCAAAAGCAAGTCGCTCTCCTTTTCATTTCTGCCAGTCTCGTTGTCCCAGATGGGCCCCAGCCAAGGCCTCAACCCTTCCTGAGTGCTCCTATAGCTCCCTTTGTGGCTCTGCTGCTACAGAAGACTAGGGGAACAAGGTAGTGGGACCCAGGCCCACTCACTCCATCAGGGCCCAACCCACGGCTCTAGGGGGTTGTCAAAGCGTCCAGACCGGTTATTATTACACTTTCCCCTGGGTCACTTCCTACCAGACTGGAGCTCTTCTGTTTGGGGCATGGCCAGTGGCTTACAAGTCTCCCCTGGTCTGATAAGGCCCCATTCAAAGCAGCCTCTTTTAGAGCTTGCTGACGGGGGGGCAGGAGGGAATCCAGATCCCTGCTGCTAGAGAAGCCTTAACAAAGCTTTAGCCACTCCTATCCCAGCTCCCAGCATCAGCCTTACTTGCTGGTACAGCCCACAGCACCTTCCCCCTCTTTTCCTGGGCTGTCAGTGTCCTTTTAAACTATTCCTCCACCTGAAGCAAGCCCTGCACCTTCTGAGGGGTGCAGCCTCCCTAGCCTAGTATTTCTCTCTTCCTTGCCCTGGTTCAGTGGGGGGTCTGTAAGCCCCATCACAAACTCTTATGTACCACCTTTAATGGCAGCGATCGAAAGCCCCAGCGCTCTGCATCTGCATGTAGGGAGTCCACATGTGCAACTATAATGGTAACATACTTTTCTAATGACAACATCTGAAATGTCCTAATGAAGCCTCTGGCCGTGTTATTCCTACACTGGACATTTATGCACTAATAAGGTAGCAAGGCTGGTCTCTTGCGACATCCCATCCAGGGTATAACAGGCGCAGACAACTCACGGCCCAAACGCTGGAACTTGCATTGACCATTCATGCATTTGCAGGTCTCTTTGCCTCACTTTCTGAAATGAAACAGGTCTCGCCGGGCCTCGTATAATTTAGAAAACTCTCCCAGTCACATTTTTTCCCCCCTCGCGTCCCAATATTTGCATCTGTCTCCGCTCATCTCGCAAATTTAAATATTTCTGCGTGACACTCTGATAGACAGGAGAGGGGGGAAAAAATAAAAAAAACCCACAAAACCTTTCTCAAAGTAACAGAACTACAGAGCTTTTCAAACTTCCTGTTTCATAGCCCTGATAGAAAAAGTACACCGAGTTCCCATGAAGCACCCTCCTGACATTTCCAGACTTATTAGCCAGTTTTCACACTGACTTCAATCAACCTCTTTAATCCTCCAAGGAAAGAGCATTTTTAATTCACCGATTGGCTGATAAGCTTGAAGCCAAAAAAATGATTTACACGTAGATGAATTGTGCTTACAAGATGGAACTTCGAGCATTAGAAGCGGATCTGAATTTCCTATCTGTCATTTTATTTGCCACATTCATTTTTGCTCTGCCATTACCCTTGCTGATTATGATCTTTCAGCGCTATTGGGCTCCTGCTTCCACAGTTTTTAATCTGCCTTTAATCCCATAGATTTTAAATATTCCCCGGCACCGAGAGACTGGAGGCAATTAACTGCCCTTCTGATGCTCTCCTTATCAGTTGCCTCCTTGTATCTCTCAGAAGCAGCCTCAAGACACTTCCAGGCTGACAAATACTACCAGCATTTCTGATGAAGCAGCCGCAGCAAATGCAATGTGAAGTCCAGCTGCATAACCTGCCTCTAAAAAAATCTAGTTGTTCGAAATTAAATAAATAAATGTGGCGCAGGCCCCTGAATTGCTGTTGCATTTTAATTCAGCCTGAACTGCAACAAACACATCCCCACCGCATGTTTTTAGACAGTTGCCTGTTGTTTCGAAGGGTATTTTCAATCTATTCCCATCTGATTGCTTTTTCAAGTAGAAAAAATATGGCTGGTGTCCTAGACCCATCTGGGCATTTATGCTGCCCAGCGAATGATTTCATGGAACGCAATGGGATATTTGGATCTGGACGGGGTGTCAATTTTTCTACATGTCTAAGTGATTTCCATTCACACTTGAACTAATTTAGACTGTGCAAACTCAACTCTGTCCAAGCTCTGATAGTAAAAATGAAGAATCGAATCAGTGTGACGCAGCTCATAAAAAGGAGGGTGTTTTCCATTAAAGCTCATCTGTTTATTGACTAACAAATACATTTATATAACCCTTCCGGACTGCTTTTTGCTCACACAGGCCACATGCCCTTAGCTGGGAGATGTATTGAACTAAATTCCAAAGCTTCAATTTTTCCACTCCCTTGTGCTTTGTGTAGTCATTTACACCTGTGCAAAATAAATGCACAGGTGTAAGTGGCCACACACATTGCAAAGCAGCAGGGAATCCAGCCCTTTACCTGTCTCTGATGCAGTAACATGTCCAGTCAGCTTTAGCGTGAAGACTTTGATCAAAGCAATTCTCTACATGATTCATAAAATTCACTTTATTGCTATTCTAGGCTCTGAAAGTGTTACAAAGGGGGACAAGTTCACACTCGTTAATGATCCAGTCTTAGCCTGTTCCCAAGGATAGTTATGGGGAAGTCCGACTCTTCCATTAAAAAAAATATGGAACGGCTGTATACATCAGCTGTAGCGGCTCAGCTCCTCAGCTGGTGTAACTCCATGGGTTTTAATGGAGGTAGGCTGATTTGCACTAGCCGACTAACTCCATAGGTATCAATGAAGCTCTGTCCAGTCATACCGGATGAGGAGCTCCACTGAGTTCAACAGAGCTATGAACATTTACACCAGCTGAGGATCTGGCTCTGAAACTTTATTTATTGATTTGTGTTACAACATTATGCATTCCATTCTAGCCAGTTGGCTATATTATGCCCATTGCTGGGACAAAGTGAGCACCTGGTTGACGTTAGTGGGGGAGAAAAAAATCTATTCGATTTGTCTCTCAAAACAGAGTGGTAGAATTGTGGAAGGATGTACTAGGGTCTCCCCGTGTTCCGCTGGATCTATCACTCCATTCCAAAGGGAATGCCTTCAGAGTGCAATTAACATAGTTGCATTATTATCAGGCAATAATTTATAGCTTGCCGTCTTCAGGGCAGGTAGAGTAGAGGGAGCAACTGGGTAAGCGTCCCTGTCTTCATGCTTCAGTCTGAAACGATGATCTCTAAGGGTAAAGACACAGCTCAATCTCTGTGCTCAGTCAGTCCTTGTCTCTCTGCAAAGAAGTCCAAATGTGGTGCCGGGTTTGGAACATATGTCCTCTAGGAATTAGACTGAGACCACACATTTATTTCCCAGGCATCATCAAAAAAGGGGTAACAGAAGGAAATAACTTTGGGGCACTGCTGGACTAAGGTTAAATTTACAAGTATCCTATTATAAAACCCTTCATTTCCTAGACTGTTTTTTATTCCGGATTTGTCCCCCGTTGGAGTGAAGAAAGCAACCAACCTGCCGTCTAAGGGCCTGATCCACATTCCATTGAAGTCAGTGGAAAGACTTCCATCGATTTCAATGCTTACTGGAGCGTGCTGTATACAGGGGAAGTGTGAGGTCTCACATTTACTTAGACTGTTCTTTATTCCATCTTCACCCAAGCTGTGCGTATTTACAGATGGGATGAAACAAATGGAATAATTGTTCTTCTTTCGTATAAATTTGTACAGTGCCCCACACAATGATTGGGGCCTTTGAATACTAATGTAATAAATAATTCATAGATTCCAAGCTCAGAAGGAACCACTGTGATCATCTTGTCTCCCCTCCTGTATACCACAGGCCATGGAATTTCCCCCAAACAATTCCCAGAGCATCCCTTTTACAGAAACATCCAATCCTGATTTAAAAATCCACCACAACCCTTGGTAAGTTGTTCCACTAGTTAGTAACCTTCACCATTAAAAATGGACACCTTCTTTCTAGTCTTATTTGTCTAGCTTCAACTTCCAGCCACTGGATCTTATAATAAATAATCATAATCATAATCAGAAGAAGAAGAATTAATATCATTCATGGCAATGCATATTCAAATGGCTTCATTTTAAATAGGTGGTGATAGGCATCACTTTCTGTAGTAGAAAGTAATGGTAACTTGGATTAATTAGTGTTATTAAAATATTATACATTTTATATAGTGCTTTGTGATCACAAATGTGCCCACAACACTTTACAAACTAATATACAAACTATTCATATGGGTCCTTTGATCCACCACTTAAGAGCAGCCACCTCTGGGATGAAATACAGTTTAGGGCAGTCTCCCAACAGTTTAGGGCAAATACCAAATTCATTTTAAAACGACAAGGGAGACTTTTAAGTAATCAAAACAGAATTGCTTTCAGTCATCGTGTACCTTGAATTCACACCGCAGCAGATGTGTTGTGAAGAAATGGGTCATTTTTCACAGGGAGGTAATTATATGTTACCAGGTTTTTATTCTCTCTGTCCTTTTTGTTAATGAAACATAAGCAAGTACGCTGAGAACCCAGGAAAATAGCAAATGGTGGTAGTGTCAAATGGAGTGGAGTAAGAAACTTTGTTATATAATGTGAGGAACCTGTGGTAACCATGCTCAGTGTGTGTTGTTTGCTGTGACTTACAGCTTTGCTTAAGCATTTTAAAAATTCTTGCCGGTCTTTTTCAAGCTGCCAGCTCTAGCCTAGGAATTATGGTAATGTGCCACTTCTGAGCCCTCGGCAGAATTTGCAACAGAGAAATCACATCAGCCTATGCTGATTAACAATTCCATTCCATCCAGAGATTTATATAAAAAAACGATCTTACATTTTGCTTTTTAATAAGAACGATCGCTATCTCAAATTGAGTCCCAGCAAATTTTAATAAAGGCCCAAGGTTGAGTGGCATTTTGCATGCTGATTTAGCTGTGATTGCTTGCTTTTGATGAGCACCCGCCTGGCATGTATAGCTTTCCTCAGAGCAGGTTTAAAGACCAGTAGTAAGGAAAAGGATAAAAATAAAAACTTCCAACTGCAATTCGAGGTCTTTTCTCTCTGTGATTGATTACTGAATAAATACCTACACATCTCTTCGCATTCAGCCCACAAGTAAAATTCCCTACAGCAAAACAGCTGTTTTTAATAGCTTTTAATATACTCTCCTGTCAAAATATGTTAAGTTTGACGGCTATAATTATTTAAAAAAAGATATGATCGATCTATTTATCTATCTATCTTCATGACATCTCATCAATTTAACTAATCTGCTTTCATTCTGGGAATAATGTATTTATAGAAGGGATTCTGTTTCGCAAATTCTTTTGCATTGTTTTGGATAGTACCATTAGTGTTCTGAACAATAGTGGCATATAAGTATGACAAGCTTCCAGATCTCTGTCATTGTGAGACAGAGACTGTCTCCATCACTGGGATGGTAAAGAGAGGAACAAATAGACAAAGTATTAGCTCTTGCATGCAATACTCTTTGTGTTTGGGGTAAAAATATGCATTAGAAATATTTACAGGGGACAAAAATTATCTTCTCTGAAGTTCTGGGAGGAAAAATGGAGGTTTGCAAAATAGTTTAAGCAAAGCTGGCTCTGTGTGTGTGTGTGTGTGTGTGTGTGTGTGTGTGTGTGTGTGTGTGTGTGTGTGTGTGTGTGTGTGTGTGTGTGTGTGTGTGTGTGTGTGTGTGTGTGTGTTTTACAAAAAACAGCAACACCACAAAAGTCATCAAGAAAATAATTCCATTTGTTTTGATTTAGCTTTCCTGGTTCTTCTGTGTCATCATTTTCAATAAATGCATTTCAACTTTGCTCATTAAAAAATTAACCCCTTCTTGCTCAAGCTGAGGTCACAACAGAGGCAAAAAAGCCCTTCCACATATTTAACCATCAGTCATCATTAGAAATACTGATCCTCCCCTGCAGTAGCTAACGCAATGTACATGAAATAGCAACTAATTCACACAGTTTCCTTTGCCTCCTTCCCTTTGTGGGACTGCAAATGCTCATTTAAAGAAACAGTGTGCAAAAGATGCATTAATATATGGAAAGGTTATTCACATCTACTAACATGGGAATTACAGAAAAGGAGGTGTCTGAGCTAGAAATGATTCTGTCTTACATTAATAGAGAAAGGATCTTGTTTTTCAGAGACATTCTGAATATTTCCCTTATTGCTAGTGTGGGAAACTATTTTTAAAGATTTCAGAGTGGTAGCCGTGTTAGTCTGTATCAGCAAAAAGAATGAGGAGTACTTGTAGCACCTTAGAGACTAACAAATTTATTTGTGCATAAGCTTTCGTGGGCTAAAACCCACTTCATCGGATGCATGCAATGGATCCTACTGTAATTTCCACTGCATGCATCTGATGAAGTGGGTTTTAGCCCACAAAAACTTATGCCCAAATAAATTTGTTAGTCTCTAAGGTGCCACAAGGACTCCTCGTTCTTTTTATTTTTAAAGAAATATTGGTGTTTAATAAATAGCAATTTACAACAAAAAGAAGCAACAACAACAAAATGTGGAATTCCCAATACGTAAGTCAGCCTTCACCCTGACTATTCTACCTGTATGTTACAGTCCCTTCTCCCACTCTTTATTTGGTTTACGTCAGTCAGGTTGTAAAGTTTTTTGGGGCAAGAATGATGTCTTCTCCCGTGTTTGGAAGAGCCTACTGCATTGTGGACCACAAAGCAAAAGCTCATTTAGGCTCCAGTTCAGCAAAGCATTTGAGCATGTGCTTAAACCCGTCCCTACTGCACAAAGCACTTAAGCCCATGTATCACTTGTAGTCACTTGAGACTTAAGCATGTGCCTACAGTTACACTTTGCACTTAAGTGCTTTGCTGAATTGGGGTGGGTGCTGAATCAAGATCTTATGGTGCAGACAAAACTTTCTCAGCAGCTGATCCAAGGTGGTGGAACCCACAATGCCACCTCCAACATCATCAATTTCTGTTCCTGGGGCCAGGTACGTTACTCCAAACTTGTCTCCACAAATAGAAGTATATAGGACTTTTTATACAGCTAAGTATTTAAGCACATGCTTGACTCTAAGGACATGAACAATCCCACCCTTAAGCTTATGCCCAAATAAATTTGTTAGCCTCTAAGGTGCCACAAGTACTCCTCGTTGTTTTTGCTGATACAGACTAACACGGCTACCACTCTGAAACCCATCCTTAAAGTGAATCACATGTGCTAGATCAGGCGTTAATGACAAGAAATTAAATTCATACACAATTTTCCCAACCAAGGAGAGAAGAGGAATAGAGGGGGTGCAATACAATAGTGACCCCAGTCTCCTCCCTTTGATGCATCTTTGGAAGGTACTCAGAAACTATGGTGTTGAGGGCAGTACTGGTTGGATTCTGCATGGTGCTGAGCGGCTCAGGTATTCATGGTGCTGTGTGAATAACTGATTTTTCAGTTTCCTGGTAGCAAAAACCGATGGTGAAGTTTTTAGGAATTTTTAATGAATTAACGAAGTTAGAAAAAATGTGCTTTAGCCCCTCATACCAAATCGTCCAGTGGCTAGAGCACTCACCTGGGATGTGGGAAATCTGGATTCAAGTCTCTGCTCCAGAGTGGGGATTCAAACCTTGGTCTCCCCCATCCCAGATGAGTGCCCTAAATGGTGGATGATTGGCTTGAAGTAGGGGGAAGGGGAGATTCTCCTCAGTTTTGTGAACGACACCTAAAGCCCCTTGTAAATCTAGCCCCCAAAATGGAACCGTTTCATTCTGGAAATGCTGAAACAGTTTGTTTTGGCATCTCTGAAATATTGTGGGCTTTTTGGTTTGACTGAAACAATTCGCCAAAATCAACACAAATTCACAAAATGTTTCAGTTGGCCCAAATCTGCATTTTTGGGTAAAAAAAAGTTTCATCCGAAAAAATTTTACCCAGCTCTAGTGCTGAGCACTCTGGCTGCGATCCAGCAAAGCAATTAAGCATGTGTCTGATTTCAGTTGGACTATTCACAAGCTTAAAGTTAATCTGGGGTTTACGTGCATTGCTGGATTGCCAGGATGCTCAGCACCTTGCATGATCAAGCCTTAGAGGAACATATATAGAATGGGATAGAACCGAATGAAGGCATTACTGCACTAGAAGTGCAAGTAATACTGAATACTGATGTTGGTGCTGATAATATTATTAATTATAATAATAACGTCTGATAAATCCTGGATGATTGCATATTAAAAGGTAGAAAAATGTCCCTAACTGTGCATAAATACATAGGTATGAAATTAATTGATATCCTTTTCTTCATTCAAGGGGAAAAGCTCTTCCGATATCACTGCATCATCCCGTCTCACTGCAGTAATGTGCCATGTGAGAATAAGACACCACTTTCTGTTTCTTGCCTTTTGAAGTTAATTTCCAATCCTAACAGTAAATCAGAGTTGTGTAATCTTGCTGATACATTACAGGGCAATGAAAATTTAATTTTTAATAAGATCTCTACTTGAAAAAAAATATTATTTTTTTTTAAAGCAGAAAGCCATGTTCAATCAAAACTGGGTCTTCTGCATGTGATGGCTAAGTTTAGAATGAAAAGCAACATCAAAGAAATGTCTTTTAGTATAATTTCAAATAGCACATGCCACCTTGGAAGGGATAAAGTCTGGAACATTTCTGTAAAATCTAGAAAATGCAGTTGAAGCCTAAGGAAATCTAAATAATAAGCAAGATATAATGTTTTATAGTGAGAGAACACATATATGCCACTGAACATTGCATCTGAACCTCACTAGATGTGAGTAAAGATTACGCGGATGAGTAAGATTTTCCAGGTTATGCCCATAACACACACCTGGGGTGCTTATTAATTATCTGGTTGGAAACATTAACTCCTTCATCTCCAAACAGTGGCACCACAATTGGAATGTACTGTGGGGATTAGAAGACAGTGAAGCCCCAGTCGCCAAAAAAACGTAAGCACATGCTTAAAATTGGCACACCTGCACAAGTCTGGGGTTCAGCAAGTGCACTTCAGAAGTGTTGTGTATGATCTCTATGTTAAGGGCCAACTTTTGAAAACCACATGCCCCCATTTTTCTGTCGATCTACATGTTTACATGGCATTCACCCAATAGTATTTTGCACGTCTTTGCCGACTATATATCTTGCATATGCAAGTTTAGTACCCTTGGAACGATATATTACAAATTGGCACGGTCACATGCAAACAGATCGTTGTCTCTGCAGAGACATACAATTGTGTAAGGCACACTTCACACAGAATTACGTGTTTCACATGGACGTTTTGCATGGGCTACCCAGTGCATTTTGCTCATGCAATACCCATTTGTGTTCACGGGCATTTTTTATTTTTATTTTTTGCACTCACAACTAAGCTGACTGCCTTTGACAGTTTGATTCGAAGCCCATTAAAGTCAGTGATTGACTTCGAAGAGCTTTGGATCAGACTCAAAATATCTTCCAAAGGTAACAACTCTGGGCCTGATTCACATCTGCGGTGACTGGTTTTATGCCAATTTAACTCCCACTTTTATTCTTTTAAAGTGGAGGAAGCATAAACTCTGCAGCTCATGCCGTAACCCGTGGGAAGCCAAGTGACACCCTGGAGCATGGAGCATGTGATTCCCAACAAGTCTATTATAAGTAGCAAGTGAAGTTAGGGCCCATTTTGTTTCAAAGAATCCCTAAAACCTTTGCGGGGGAAAATCTACCTCACCTAGAACTGAACGACAGGGGCTCTCAGATGAAAGAAACATGCACTGAGCAGATACAAAGTGATACCTTTGACACTGAAGTACCCTTTGTCAAATTAAACGGCAAATTCTAAAGACCACATTTTTCTCAAAATAGGCCACAGCCCCTGGTTGTGCTTTGACACCACCCGCTTTGAGACCTGATAAGATGCTATCAACAGGCCCTTTAAGTACTTGAGAACCACTTTAAGGGCACCACTGGGGCAATTACCATAAAAAGTGAAAGATATGGCATTTACTGATGGGTGCTTAATATTGCCCACAATGCAATTGATTTTTCCCTGTAATGTTACCCTGGGATTGCCACCGCGTTTTGTGGCCTGCTGTGCTCGTTCAGGTTTCTTTTAGTTTTATATGTATCTGTTTATTTTTAAACTATCATTCTAATTGGTTGGAGTTCTTCCGATAAACAGTCTGGATTTTACTTTTAGGGTCTCCAACATAAAATGTCTTTCTTTAGTTAACAAGAGGTCTTGGGGTGAAGAACTGGATTGGGACTCAGGAGATCTGGCTCTGCTGGAGACTTATGGTACGTGTTTACACTTCACACTAAGCCTAGGCTCTGACTCAGGTTTCAACCCAAGCCCCCACTTCCGTCCACACACAAATGAGTCTGACTCTGGTCAGCAAGTATTCAGGACCCAGGTCCTAGGCCCCTGCTAGGGTGGTGGGTCAGAGCCCGAGTTCTGCTGTGACTTGGGTCCAAGCTGTGTCAGTTTGCAAGGTGGACGCAGCTCAAGCCACAGAAAACCTGTGTGGTGCAGCATGGACATGTGTAGCACAGTCGCGTACAGTCGAGTGCAGGCTTGCAAATATGGAGTCCACAAGCCTGGATTCTGCAGACCCAGGCTTAGCATGCAGTGTAAACATACCCTTCCTGTATGCTGTTGTGCAGACCACTTTGGATCTAAGGGTACAATTTTCAAAACACCTAAGTGGTTTGGGAGCCTAAGCCCCATTTTCAAAAGTATCTTAGGCCCATAGGAATCTACGGTCTTGTCTACATAGGTAAGTTTCAACAATATAATCTAAAGTGCAAATTTAAACTGGTGCAACCCCACCCCATCTATGCCTTTTAAATGCCTAAATGTATAGGAATAAGCTACCTTGATATAAGCATCTTTATACCAGTATAACTGCACCCACACTAAGGGACTGTCGACCCAAATCCTCAAAGATATTTAGGAGTCTAAATCCCATTGATTTGAATGGGAGTTAGGCATCTAAATACCTTTCAGGATCTGGCCGAACTGCTTTAACTAGACTAGTATTGTTACAGTGGTACAGTGCTTGTGTGTAGACAAAGCACCAGGAACATCTCCCCGAAGGTTTGCACTTGGGTTTAACGATATCATTTTAACAACCGATGTAAATTAAATCAGTGCAACTTTCCCATGTAGACATAGCGCTTTTGAAAAGTTTACCCTAATTCTTCATTGCCCTACACCTTGTGTGATCTTCTACATCGGTGTCAATCAGATCTCAAATGTGCAATGCAGAGGCAGTGCTGGTGACTGGTGATCGCAGTAGTGAACACGTCTAGATTTCATTCTTGTCTGCCATTCATTGTGTGATCTCTGGTGAGTCTGCTAAGCAGTCTGTGTTTTTAGCTTAAAGGTGACCTGTTTTTAAAAATTGGGTTTGTGCCCTTTTCTGATTCTTTATGACAAATAAAGAAGGCATAAAAAGGTTAATTGTTGTTTTAAAGGCTTTTTCTCTGCTTGTGTTTTATATTAGAAGTTCAGGTCTTGCCTAGCCTGGAACACTCGATGTTGATGGGAGAATGAGTGAAATAATGATATCACAAGAATCAAGTGACTAAATTTTCAGCAATGGCTAGTGATTTGGAGTGCCTCTGTTTTTGAATGCCCAGCCTGAGACACCTTAAAGGGGACTGATTTTCAGTGGTTGATGCGCAGCACATCTGAAAGCCAAGGTTTTTCAAGGTGTCTCTAGATAGCACCCATAAAAGGAGAGTCTTGTAATCATTGATCACTTTTAAATATTTAGGTCAAGAAAACAAAAGTTCAGCAATTGAGAAAGGAAGATATGTTTAGCTAGAGTGTTTAAAAATCTTTTTTTGGAAATAATATTAGCACATGTAATTCTCATATCTAATAAACATTATGGAGAAAAGAAGCCTTTGTTAAAGATTACACACATACACACACACACATACAAACCACATCCTCTTAGCGAGTCAATAGAACCAGGGAAGAACAGAACTGGCATTCCTGGAATTTCTAAGTTTAGAAAAAGGAGACAAATCTTTAAAATAGCAAAACAAAATCCACTCAGATGCTCTTTATAATCATAAAGAATCAAAAACAGTCACAACCTCAATCTTTTTTGCCAGTTGCCTTTAAGTGTTTCCTCAATCGGGCTTGTCTTTGTTTGAAAAATGCAAAACATTCCAGGGCCTGCCAAATAGCCCCTTGTGGCAAGCACAGTGCATTTGCTGGCCAGCGTGCTAATGTATTACTTGCCAATCCCACGTTCCTTCCACAAACAAGACTCCCATGGATTTCAATAGAAGCTCGCCGCAGAAGGACTGGGTCCTTAGGGTAACACACAAAACATGAAAGGGAATAAAGTACCTCCTGTACTGCACATATGATTAATTTGAATTTGTTTTTATCACAGCTGGCCCAGCAGTAAACGAAGTTACTCCCATAAACAGCTCTTTACTTGTGGTTAAAGTGAAGCTACTCGTTCCAGAGTAGAATTTGGAGGAGGATATTATTAGTAAAGTTCAATTTGATGAAGGGAATATTTTTAATGCCCTAAAATCTTAAGATGACTGATGTCCACTCAGAGAATGGAATACAATTAATTTTTTTAAATAAACTCGCCATATTGATTATAGCAGGGGTAGTCAACCTATGGCACGCGTGCCGAAGGCGGCATGCGAGCTGATTTTCAGTGGCACTCACACTGCCCGGGTCCTGGCACCGGTCCGGGGGGCTCTGCATTTTAATTTAATTTTAAATGAAGCTTCTTAAACATTTTAAAAACCTTATTTACTTTACATACAACAATAGTTTAGTTATATATTATAGACTTATAGAAAGAGACCTTCTAAAAACATTAAAATGTATTACTGGCACGCGAAACCTTAAATTAGAGTGAATAAATGGAGACTCGGCACACCACTTCTGAAAGGTTGCCGACCCCTGGATTATAGTCAATGTCTGTACAAAATTTTGAAAACATAAACTGCTCCTGCACCTATGTACTGAGTAGCATTCTGATCTTCATACTATTGCATTTGATTCTGGATGCGAAGATGGCTACTTGAAGAATAATACTTACTCTTACAGAGCGCTTTTTATCCATAGATTTCAAAGCACTTTACAAAGGAGGTCAGTAATATCATTATCCCCATTTCACAGATGGGGAAACTGAGGCACAGAGCTGCGCTGTGACTTGCCCGAGGTCACCCAGAAATCCAGTGGTAGAGCTGGAAATAGAAGGTAGGTCGTCAGAGTCCCAGGCCAGTGCTCTAGCCACTAGGCCCCATGTTTGTGGAAAATGCTTCTTCAATGTGGTTATAATACAGCTTGGTCCCATCAGTACAGGCAAGACCAAAATGTGCTTTAATATGACAGAGGTATTGTCATGTTGATAGCATGTACCCCCACATAGTAAATTTGCCCACATAGACAGGCCCACAGATTTCCCCTACATAGCATACTGCACTTGCAGCAATGTTCCTGGAGCCCTTACTCACATAAGCAGTTTCATAGAGCAGCTGCATGGGCAAATCTTGTACAAGTCACTCTCTGGACCCGATTCCCAGTTACACCTCTCTGGCCGTGTGACGTGGTCTTAAAGAATGTGGAAATAGACCACTGAGAATCACCCCTGTGCAGGGGGCCTCCCTAGCTGATATAGATATGGCATAAGGGCACTAACTTCAGCCCTGCTTGCAGCCCCAGCGCAGTGGGTTCATGAAGGAAAGGAAGGGAAGCAGGCCAGGGAAGGGGTATGGCCAGTGCATACTACACAAGAGCTGTTGTCTGCTTATCAGGGCTCTCAGGGAACTAGGGGTGGCAGTGTGTAATTTAGAGCAGCCTTGAGGCTACTCTAATTTATAGCAGGGGCCCAGAATACAGGCAGCACAAAGGTGGCCTAAAGTCCTCCTCTCTGGAAGGGAGGAACTGAGAATCAGAGCGTTGTGCCTTCCCTGGGCCATCTCTAAAATGGGGATAACGAGATTTCTGACAGTGTGGTCTGAGGTTCAGTTACTTAATGCCTGTAGGTTGCCTTGACGTCATCAGATAAGAAGGTGCTAAACAACGTATTTTTGTCTTCGTAATTTTAATCTTACTGGTGTGACGTATATTTGGAACAGAAAAGCCATTTCACGAAACAGTGGTTAAAGTTCCAGGGAAATCCCTCACAAGAAGGCCATTAATTTGTGACACAGTTCTGCAATCCTGCAATATTATCAGAGGATCAAAGAGAGAGCGGGGACTGGAATGTAACTTGCATTAACCTCATTTGGCTGAGCCTTCCAAGATTCCCACTAGTGTCCAGGGGAGTTTTGCCCAAGTAAAGGCTGAAAGATAAGGGTCAGGTTTTTTCACATAAAAAAATAAGACGTGCCTGATACTGAAGGGAAGCCTGTTCTTGCTTATTAATTGGAGATCTTGCTCAAGAATAAGTTAACTCTTACTGGAGGATTTATACCTATTACGCTGGCAGTCCTGACCTCTGCATGGGTTATTGTATCTACTGCATTACCTCATATGCATTTTGTGGGCCTTAATTAATTAATATTTCTAAAGTGCTTTGAAATCCTTGGATGAAAGGCACCGTAGAAGTGCAAAGCACTAATTAATATTAATATTGCATGCGTGGCTTGGCTACATTAGCGCTGCAGACAACACACGACTCCTGCAAGGTTTGCAGCCCTGAATCAGCAATGTTCATACAACCGGCCTCCCTTTTCTTCCTCTCTGCCCCCTCTCTTTAGGACTTCTGCAGCCTCTTCTTTACTTCCCTCCACAGCCAGGATGTACATTCTCCTAGCCAGGCCATTACAGGGCTTGCTCCTGCAAGATCTGAGTCGACTGGTTGGAATTTTCCAAATGTCGGTGTTTTAACCAAATTTGCTGTTGACATTTGATGAAATAAAAAGGAATGTATTTTATTCCAAGCTTTTTGACTGCTTATAAAGCTGCTCAAAATTTTCCATATTTTGAAACAAACAAATATTGAATTTTCAACACCACCACCCCCGCAAAAAAATATTTTGTGAACATTTTTGAAAAAAAAAGTCACTTTTTTTTATCAGCTCAAGCCCTGAGCACCTTCAGCTCCCACTGAATGAATCAAGTTCAGAGAGTTCAGCACTTCACAGAAGCACGAAGGCCCAGATCATCAAAGGTATTTAGGTGCCTAACTCCCATTGGTCCTAAATACCTCTGAAGCACTGGTTCCAGTGCTTTGTAAGATTGAATCCATATAGTATGCCACGCTCATTCTGTTTTGTGCAGCGAACGTCCCTTTAGATGGTTAGAAATGCCATGCTGATCAATATCAATTACATGGGAAATTAAAAGGAAAGTAATGTCACTTTATATGGGATGTTCATGAAATCAGCCTCACAGAGGACATTCAGAATATAGGAACACAGAGCCAAATCAAAATCCATCTAGTAGCACCTGCTTATACCAATGATGAATTTGGCCCATAAAGTCCTGTTTAATTTGTCTTGAACATATTGCTTTTGCTAAAGATCTCCACGATAATAAAATAATGATAATCAAAATTCTATATATAGCGCCCTACTCATTTTAAATGTATTGGATATTCTAGGGTTATTTTGGTGACATGAGTGTTGTAGATTAATTAGCAGGAGCATCCTGAGATCTGAAAAATCATGCTGTGCCTTTTATGATTATTGTTATATACAGAACAACAAAGATTCTGTTATCAGAACTGAGCTGATGATGCACTAACCAGAACATAATCCATAGCTTTATAAGCTACGTGTGGTGCTAACGCTAGTTAAAACTTACATCAGAGAAGTAAGTGAATACAACTTGAAAACAAATAGGGCTTACATAGTCATGCAAAACTCCCATTGACTTGGAAGGAAGTTTTACCAGAGTACAAGATCAACTCAGTAGAAAATATAATGCACTACAATTGACACACATAACAGCCCTCACAAAAGTGTCACATAGTACTTCCCAGCGTTAAACAACAGAGAGCATAACATTTTCTGAGGTTAAGAACTGCTGAAGGCAGCTTCATATCTCTCTTTACTACACGCTTTTCTTTAGTCTCACTCAACGTCAAAAAGTTCCCTTGGTTATACCGGGCACATTTAAAGGCACAATATGAACAGTTGGGGATCATACTGTATTTCTCCAAAGTCCATGGAAATACAGTGTACACTAAAATAATATTGTGTAATGGATAAAGCAGGGGCCGGGGAGTCAGGGCACCTAGATTTCATTCCTGGCTCTGCTACTGACTATACTTTACAAACTTCTTATTGTCCTTAAATCTGCTTCCCACAGATTTCTCCTCGTGTCTCTCTGCTTCCCTAATCAATTTTCTGCAGTTCCTAGATTCTGATTTATATTCATTACTATCAACTTTACCTTTTGTCCATTTGTTATAGATTATTATTTTTATTTTTTATCGCTGTGGTTGCAAACGAGGTTGGTTTTTTAACCAATATGCCCTTTTGTGGGATCATGGCTTTTGGGGGGCATCTAACACAGTGTTCAACAATTCCCAATTATCATTAATATTTTTCTGATTAAATTCTTTGTCCCAGGTGATTTGACTTGTAGCTGTTTTCAGCTTTGTGAAATTGGCCCTTTTTAAAGCACCGAGAGAGAGAGAGAGATCCCTGGTCTGGATTTTATTCTGTGTGCGCATTATAAATGTGATTAAGTCATGATCACCCGAATTTAAGTTAATTTTTAGTTCTGTGATCAGTTCATCTTTATCTGTCAAGACGAGGTCTCCTATAGAATCTCCCCATGTTGGAGGCCACACTTTTTGAGTTAGGAAATCAATAGAGTAAAAGTGGGGTTATGCTGGTGTAAGTGAGAGTTCGGCTCAGCAAGTTCAGCTCACTAATAATTAACACGTGCTTCACTGGAGTGTTTTGACATTTATTTCTTCGATGTTTGCCAATGCCTTAAGATCATGAAGTGAAAAGCAATATCATTCCAAAGAAAGGCAAGGTATCCTTAATATTATTAGCATAATATATGGCTAAACCCCTGTTTCTGCAAAGCACTTAAGCAGGTGTTTAAGTCTCACTAAAGTCACTACTTAGAGTTAAGCACGTATTTATGTGCTTTGCTTAATAGGGATGGATTAAGAGTGTGCTTGCAATTATGCACTTGCTTGAGCACTTTGCTGAACTGGGACTTTTACTACTGAAGGGGAGAGGCTGAGAACCTCCCTCTCTTTTCCATGGGACTGGATGTCCTTCTAAATCCAAGGAATGGCTCCCAGATGAGCACCTGAGCGTGGTTAACAAACAATAATAATCAGAATTAACTACAATTGATTAAAGGGATGTGGAGGCTCAGAAGTGAAAGGAAGCTGCAGGTGCTTAGCATCTCACAAGAGCTGTCCCTTCCCAAAGTAATAAAGGATAATTAGCACTACAGAAAATTAGATCAAAACAGAGCTCCTTCGCCTGAATGGGCAACAGGTAGAGCCGCTAACCGTCCCGTGAAAGACTGGCTGGTACCACTAAGCAGCGCTTAATAATAATAGCATGGGACTCATCACTTCAGCATTTGTATAGACAACATAAAAGCAAGAGTTGTTTGCAATTCATTTTACACTCCCCTGCCATTCGTATGGGTTGCTTCTGGGCTGCTCTCTGTTGGATGAAAAATGTTCTAGAATGGTAATTCCCATTGGCTTTCCAGCCAAGATTGAAATGACTCCATCGGTGATGGTACACCGCATTGTACTCAGAGCCTAGCAATGTGAAATTGCAGCACGCGGCCTTCTTCTTCCGACCACATTTAGAATTTGGTATTCTTCCGACCACATTTAGTATTCTATTATAGTTTAACAGTGTGATTAATTGAGTGATTAATCGCAATTAATTTTTTTAATCGCTTGGCAACCCTAGTTATGTTATGTTAGGCCAGGGGTCTCAAACACGCAGCCCATGGGATGCATGTGGCCCGCAGAGTTATTTCCTGTGGCCCGTCATAGGCGCCGACTCCACCGGCAGCCAAGTTCCCCTCCCCCCTGGCCCCCCTTCTCTCCCCATCAAGCGCGCCGCATCCCCGCTCCTCTGCCTACCTCCCAGTGCTTCCCGCCACCAAACAGCTGTTTGGCGGCACTTAGGAGTTTCCAGTAGGGAGGGGGAGGAGCGGGGATGCGGCACGCTCAGGGGAGGAGGCGGTGAAGAGGCGGGGCCAGGGCGGGGAAGGGGTTGGAATAGGGGCAGGGAGGGGGCGGGGTTGGGGTGGGGACTTTGGGGAAGGGGTTGGAAATGGGGGTGGGGAAGGGCTGGGAAGAGGCAGGGCAGGGGCGGGGCCTCATGGAAGGGTGGAGTGGGGTTGGGGCCGGGGGCAGGGGGGCTTTAACCGAAGTATTTCTAAAAGTAAATGCATTTTTTGTCAGTTGAGTAAGGTGCATTACTGAGTGTTTATATTTTATTAAAATCCCTCTTCACATTACAGTTTTTAAAAAGTTAATACATTGACTTTTAATAGCATACTATAGTACTCTTCATTTTTTTCATATTTGACTATACTTTTGAATCGTCGTATGAAAAGGTGTCAGTGATGCGGCCCTTGGGCCAATGTACTAGTCCTCATGTGGCCCTCGTGGTGATTTGAGTTTGAGATCCCTGTGTTAGGCAGTGTTGCCTATTGATAGAGCACTTGACTGGGAATCAGGACACCTGGTTACAGCTGTGTTAGGTAACAGCTGTGTTAGAGCTATGCAAATGACTGATCTTTCTGTTCATTGGCCAAACCACAAAAGTAAAAATAGTTTTAGTGGAACAAAACATTTTGTTTTATTTCATTTATTAGGAGGGTTGGTTTTTTTACCTTTAAAACAATAAAATTCAACTAAGCGTCTAAACAAAAACTCATTTCAGCTCTAAGCAATTGAAACATTTGTTTCAGAAATGTCAAAACAAAACATTTCGAATTTTCCAGATTTTTTTTTCTAAAACAATTCTGTAATTTTGACATGAATTCATTAAATGTTTTGATCAACCCAAATCTGCATTTTCTTTCGGGAGGGGAGGGGAGTGTTTCTGAAAAATTTCACCCAGCTTTATGTTCTATTCCTGCCTCTGCCACTGGCCTGCTGGGTGACCTTGGGAAAGTTACATCACTGCTCTGTGCCTCAATTTCCCCATCTGTAAAGTGGGGATAATGATACCGACCTCCTTGTACGGTGCTTTGAGATCTGCTGATCAAAAGTGCTATATGAGAGCTAGGTGTCATTATAGGATATTAATATATGATTTTATATTTTTCTTGAAAATTATATCATCCCTCTTTGCTGAGGCCTGAGAATTTATCACCGGTAGTGATTCTTCTTCAGTTAAGTTATGATTTAAATGAATGAAATACGTCTTATCAAGGGATAGAGAATAATGCTAAAACAGTATGTTCCTTTTATTCCCCTTCCCATTTTTGAAATTTGTACCTTTGATATAAAAATGTATCATACGTATTGCACTGGTGCTTTAAAATCCTAGCACCTGATATTTATGGTTGGGTGGAGTCTGCATATAATTGCCTGAGAGGCATAGGAAAGTTTGCAGCTTATAAAGACTGAAGGTCCGTCACAAGTTTCTTTGGCACTTCTTAATAAAGGGAGCGTGTGTTTTTACATCTTGTGATGGTTTAGAGATCATTTATTTTTCTGCTTCTCTGGTATGCAATTGACCGTTTTTTGATAATGAAATTAAGCATCTTAACAACCTTTTGGAGAGCTACGAATGAAAGATATGATTAAAGTGCTATGATGATTATTATTGTATAACAAATAAGGGCCTCAATTCAGCAAGGTACTTAAGCACCAGCCTAATTTTAAGCACACGTGCAGTCCCCTTTGACTTCAGTAACACTGTTCATTAGCTTAACATTAGGCACAATGCTTCTGAATAAGAGCCATACATAAAATATTAATAATAATGGATAACATGCCATTGACTTCCAATGACCGGGGAAGAATTTCAGTGATTTCACGTGAGTTGTGTGGTCTAATTTAAATGATACAAGTCATGGGGTTAGAGATCTTGGCTATTTTACACCCATTTTACACAGATATAAAATGACTACAAAATCTGCCAAGCAGTGCAGAATCAGGCCTCTTTCCTTCATCTATGTCTGTACAGCAATGAACACACTGATGGTGCTGGAGGAATAAGTCCTAAATAATAATAAAGTCGAGGCTGTCTCTAAAAATGCAATTCACCTTTGAACTTGCCATAGGGGCATTTGCCATTAGAAAGTCACATAGCAACATACAGATCACAATTCATGTTTAAAAAATTCCATGCCACGCCGCCAGTCTGACATTTAATGTGCCCCGAGAGGAATAAACAGCCCTAGCAAGAAGAGGCAAAAGCAAAAAGTCTGCACTCCATGGGAGGGGGAAGCTCAGACACAAGATTTTACAAATCAAACACACATACACACAACACTAAATGGATATCTGAAATGGCAACAAAACAAAAAAAGCCGCAAGGAATGCACTGCAACCCAAAGCACAGTAACCTCAAAACAGAGAAGTAATAGCCACAGCACAGCATAGATCCCATTTATATCGGGCATAAGCGAAACCTACAAGAGGAAAGGAGACAAATAGGGAATGAGAGTCTTTTGTCGCAAAGGATAGACTTCAACGTACCTCCTGAGCAAGCCTTGAAGTGAGGCGCATCGCTATGTAACTGCAATGGTTTAGTTTTCTGCGCAATACACCTGCAGCTGTCATTTTGTGTGCAGGTATGGTACAGCCCATGCCTGAGAAGGCACACACACACTGTGCTCTCTCAGGAAGACTTCAGTTTTGTTCTTTCTTGTTTTTCTTTCACCTAAAAGGAAAGTCATGCAGCTCAAAAATATATGCAGGAAAAACAAAAACACTAAGGCCAGCTCTCTCTACAATATACAGACAGCTGTATTTTTCCTCCATGCCTGTTACAGATTACGATGCATTGTAGGCCTTGCCTACAGTAGGAATTTCAGCCAGTGACACAGCTACGCCAATATAACCTCCTAGTCTCGCTACGATTTTCACCCTACTTGAAAATGGGGTACACTGCAACAGTGCATATCACACTTTATAACAGTTTTTGGCTTGGCCAAGACTTAGGCCATTGTGCCTGTTTTACAGATGGGGAAACTGAGGCATAGAGAAAGGGAAATTGACCACTGTCATACAGTAGGTCAGTGGCACAGTCAGAATAAGAGCCTAGTACTTCTGACTTTTGTCCTATGCATTGAACTGTGGCCCAAACTGCCTCCCATGAGGTCACTGAGTTGACTTGTCTCCCATGGGACAAGTCACTTGAGTAAGGATCTGCCACATTGGATGCTAGAAGCAGCTACATTTGAGTAGTGACATCTGTCTGCTAAAACAAACAAGGCAACCCACCCCAAGGAGAGAAAACCAGTTAGCAGTCAGAAAAGTGGTGGAACAAACAATGGTAACGGCTTTAACCACCTAAGGAACTGCGAGATGCTGCCCCATTGTTGTTGAAAATCAAACCCAGAAAGGTAAGCACCTCACAAGGGCTGCAGACTGGCTGTTGATCTTCGCATAGCCCTGGCCACAGCGAGAGTGGAAGCCACAACTTACATCAATTTCGGATGGGGCACAAGGCAAATCAGGGCTGGGAGCCTATCCAGATCAAACACACCATAGCCCACAGTTTCGCTCCTTACCAACCACAGTTACATTTAACAACACATTCAGCTACATTTCAGTTTTACCACACATGCAGAACTCTAAAGGAAAATGGCAGATAAGCACACTGCCCGCTGCAAGCCATCCTGCTTCCTTCTCAGTGAAGATTTCATATGGTCCTGTGTTTCCCTTTTAAAGCCATGCTGCATGCATTTCATCTACGGATAAAGTCCACCTGTAGAACAAACAGGCCAACTTCCACTGGGAACTTTGCTTTAGGAAGGATGGCAGAGGGAAAAGGCATTTTCACATTAGTCTGTTGAGATATTTCTCCTAGGTCTACTAATCCTTAAATGAACGGTGTCATTCACACATGCCACTGTTCTGTACCAGATGGAATCAGTTCTCTCATCTGTGTTTCATATGCCCTATATTGTAAACAGCTAAAGGAGAGTCTTCTTTAGCTCAAGTGGCAAGGGTCTTTGTTTCTGAGGCACCTAGATCCGTGTTGTACTTTCGCTGTTGCCACATGTCCCTGACGCATAGTGACAATCATGATGATAAAAGTGGTAATGGAGGTGTCACAATATTTAATAGTCCCTTTCTGAAAGAGTATCTGAAGGAACTTTATAAACACTATATACCTCCCAACCCCATAGTGAGGTAGGCAAGTATTATCACACATAAGGCACAGAAAGGTTCATGTGACTTGCCTATGGTCAAACAGCAAGTAAGGAGCTGCTCTTGGAATGGAATAACCTGGGATTTCTGCCTCCCAGCTATAATGACTGTCTACTACTTGAGGCATCAGGGGGATTTGAACTCCAACCTTCTGGTCTAAGAGCATGTGTCTTTATTGCTTGAGCAAAAGGAATAACCCCCATAGCTGGTAGCTGTAGTAAGCACCTACCTTTTATGTGAATGGCCAATAGAGGGGGCTAAAGAGCCAAACCCCAGTATAGCATACATGGCCATGTTCTCTGGCTATTAAAGTTGTAAGCTTAATGGACTGTGCAGTCAATTCACTCCCGAAACTCTGTGCTTTTAAGTACTGCATTTTATGCTTAGGAAAACCGTACACGGAATATGCTCAATTCAGAACAACTGCTGTTATGTCACCCACCTGGACATTCTCTTGGGGCGGAAAGGGGGCACAATGGGCTATGGTTTTGCCAAGAATGCATAAAGCGACATACAGAAAAATGATAATCAACGGATTGCAATGATTTTCTGGAATCATCCATTAGCAGTTTTATTACCAGATGTAGGTGTGATGGGTCCAAAGAATCTCCTCTCACCTCCAACACCTGCAGATTCGGCAATGTGCTCCATCTGCCAAGAGGCACAAAACTGTGTTAGGCTGAAATATAAAAATAACTGTGCCTTGAATGTAGCTGGTTCAGCGCAGGAAAGTTGAACCTCCCAAGCTTCTTGCACTGAGAATATTTGCACTCGAGGGGCAAGGTGGAGGGGCTGATCATGCATGGTGCCGAGTGCCTCCTGTGTGTTGATGAGCTCCTTCCCCTCATGGAATAAGCCATTCCTGCAGCACTATAGCCCTGTGTCCTAGACCCTGTAGAGCAGTGGCCCCCAAACTGTGGGGCACGCCTCCCTACGGAGGTGCAGAGGAACATTCAGGGGTGCAGCAGGGCCAGACCAACCCCAATGGGGGGTGGGGAGGGAGCGCCATCCAGCCCCGCTCTTCCCCCAGCTCTGCTCCAGCTCCTGGCCCTGGTGCCTGGCTGCGGCACCGCTCCTGGCCCCGCCTCTGCCTCCATCTGTGGCTCCAGCCCCAACTATGACCCCGCTTCCAGCCCTGGATCCCCACTGTGGCTCGGGGAGAGGGGTGTGGACAGTGGTGAGGGGGGGCTCCAACAAAGAAGTTTGGGGACCATGCTGTAGAGGGCTGGGGAACTGTCAGTGGGGAAGGGGCAGTCAGGAGCCAGAGGGAGGGGCTGGGGATAAAGGGCTGAATCAGACTGGACTTCTGGAAAATATGGTTTAGTCAAACACAAGTTACTGGGGTAACTGGGCGACATTCTCTGGCCTGTGTTATACGGGGGGGGGGAGGGGGTGTCAGGTGATGGTCTAACACTGCCTTCTGGCCTTGATATCTACTAAATGTGCCTCATCCCCTCCCCAGAAGTCCTAAGGGGAATAGCGGGGAAAGTTCAGCCATTCTTAGGCTTTGGGCCTGATTCTGAGAGATGTGGGAATGAAAGATGCTCCGGCCCCAAAGGCCGTTTCAAAGCAGGGAGGGGGAAAGGCTAAACTAAGTAACGATCCTGTTTTGTTTCATTTCACTTTCCCTGCAATTAGGCTTCCTAATTGAAGCCAGTTTCGAGCAAGGGTTTACTGTGGTGCTCGTTTTCCTTCTATGCCATTAAAATGCAGGTGTTCCACAGAGCAGGAAGCTGGCACGAAGCGGTGCATTTCCAAAGCCCTGCCTATACCATTCACCAGTTAATGCCTGAAGAAGTCAGACTTGCCCAGCTGTGCAAAAGAGGTCAGCGTGCACAGGGAGCGGGGGAAGGAGCTCTTTGTCAGCAGGTGGGTGGCAGCCCCATGATGAAGGCCTTAGGAGAAATGAATACCAGGCTCACTCTTCAAGTTCTGTACTATGGTATTCTACAGCCAGGGCCTGATCTGGCATCAGCGAATGTTGATTTCAGTGGGAGGGGTTTTAGGCCAAGCCATTCTTGCACTTCCGTCTAAACGCAGACAGGAGCAGCGCTGCCAGTGCGCAAACTGAGCAGGAGCTCCAGGGCTCTGCCTAGGAGCCCTTGTATTTATCAAGCGCTCGGTGCTGGGCTGGCAGACTGCGCTCGGGGCTGGCACTGATTGGCTTATGTAAGGGATGAACCAAATCAGGATTAACGTGTCGTTATTTATACAGAGCCCTAGGTGTGTGAAATACTTTTCACATAAATAAGAGGCTGGAAACAAGGGATGAAACTCCTGAGTGGAAGCAGACCTAGTGGTTAGAGCACAGGATTGGGATTCAGGACTCTTGGGTTGCAGTCCGAGGTGTGGCATCGATTTGCCGTGTGACCTTGGCCATAGAATCATAGAAATGCAGGGCTGGAAGGGACCTCAAGAAGCCATCAAGTCCAGCCCCCTGCACTGAGACAGGACCATGTAAACCCAAGGACCAAAAAAACCTTGGTTCAAGCCACCGCCCCGTGCCTCAGTTTCCCCATCTATAAAATACAGATAAGACTCATTTCACAGGGATGGGGAGACTAGGGGCATAATTAGGTAGCTGTTTCAGTGCCAAAAGGTTGCATCTTCCAGGCTCCTCAACCCAGTTATTTAACCACGGTGGATTAGATGGTGGAAAAGAGATGGAGAGCTGCCCTATCCCAGCAGGAGCACTGGAAATATTACTTCCCTGGTGCACTGTGCCCCCTCTCTGGGCTGATACAGAGGGGCAATGGCCCTGCCTCCTGTTTGTCCCACCCGCTTTCAGAGTCCCTCTCCCTGGGGGAAAGAAGGAGCAGGTAGTACCTGTGCTCTCCAAAGTGGCCTGGGAGCTACGGTACAAGGGGAGGGAGGTAGCTTCTTGCTCGACCCTCCACGGCTGCTCACAATCTCACACTTTTTACCCAAGGATCTCAAAAGGTGTTTGGGGCTCAACTGATTGGTACTGAGAAGCGGTGGCCACCTAACACAGAGCTCACTCCTGCACCGCAGCGTTCAGCAGATTGACTTGCATTCCCCCTTGGAGCCCTGTGCTTGAGGAGACATGCACGTTGCCTGGCTGAAGTGGTTTTGCTGCCACAGTTGCTGTATCTACGTTGGGTCAGCTATGAGACAGAGGAGGACAATGGCACTGGGCTGCTCCAGCCTTGAGACCTTTGATCCAAGCCCCACTGCTGGACAGAAATCACTTTTGCTAGGAAATAGGTCAAAGCTCTCTGGATTTAAAACGCAAAGGCAATCGTTTTCCTATCCCCTCGGCGCGCCTTCCCTTGCACCGGGCTCTGGCAGTTACTCACTAGACAGGGCCACCCCTCATTATCATCCACACTTCAGTACTAAATTATTCAGCGGTGCATAACCCGGCTTGTTATGAATTAGCCTCCGCTCGATTAACCAGTGCCTTTCAGCTGCGTACTCCACAGCACACCAATGTGATAAAACATGTTTATATCACACACAATTAAACAGAGCGCCAGTCAGGTGCTGTTTTCGGAGGAGCTTGAAGATGTCACGGGGTTAACCACCAACGGAAGCTCGAGCTTCAACAGCCTTTATTAACTCTGCAAGTGTTCCTAACCACACTCTTCCTAGATGCAGAAGGAGCCCCTCCCCCCCCCGCCCCCGTTCATTAGTTTCTTCTCGGACCGCGGAGGTGATATTTACCAAGTAAAAACTGTTGGTGCACCTGTGCATTTCTTATGTGGTTTTTGATACCTACTGGGTTAACCCCTTCTTTGCTGACCCGGGATAAGGTTGTTGGGTTGTTGTTGTTTTTTTCATTTGGTTTTGCTATAGGGAAAATCATTTCAGATCCTACTGGTGATACCTGAAATCATACTCCAGCCTTTCTCAACCATCTCCTTCGCATTTTGGAGAATAAGACTGAAGTGGAGGGGAGCGGGGGAATGCATGAACCTCTAAGGCCTGATAGTCAGATATGCTGAGGGTCCTTTTACCCGCCTCCAGCCAGGCAAAGGCGCATTAATACCTGCAGTGCAAAAGACCTGCCTGTGTAGAGCGGGCATCGGCACCCGCCCTGCTCTGTGAAGGAGGAGGATTGAGGTGGTGTCAGGGGCATATTAGGGGTGTGACTGGAGTGCACTGAACTACAACTATTCACTGATATATAGGGGGCTATGGGAAGAATGTCATAAGATCTGAGGCTGCTTTAATTTACACCGCAGGAGGGCATGGAAAGAGCTGTCCTCCACCAACCCCTCTGCTTGCCCCAAGTGGCAGCAGGTCGTAAGTAACTGAGAATCAGGCCCCTTGTTATTGAGCTTAAAGCTGTCCACCTACATACTAGGATAATATTATTCCCTTCACTGCAGGAATCACTGAGTGAAATTCTATGGCCTGTGCCACACAAGAGCCCAGATTTGGTTATCACAGTGCTCCCTTCTCGCCTTAGAATCTACAAATCTATTGCCGTGCGTTTAGAATTCCAGAGATATGACACTGAGCCCCATGCTGCCAATGGGAAACAGTCAAAAAACATAAGGCAGGCCCCCAAAAGTTATGAGATTAGTTTAAAAATCATGCCATTTAAAAAAACAAAAAATGGTGTCGTCTTTCTATTTGCCTCCTGATGACAGACCTTTAGGGCTCACATTTTCAGACTTTTCTTTACAATGATAAGGGTTAGGCATTTATTATTTTAAAACGAAGAAGATGAGATTGCCATGTAATTGTAGGCCTCCGGGAGCTGGAGGCTTATATACACCTCTAAATATCATGAGATTCACAATAAAACCATGAGACTTGGCAAAACTATGGACCAGTCAGGTAAGACAAGGAAATAACAGGAATGGCTGGGTGCAGAGAGGTTGGTTCAGGCCTTGAGCCCAGCTGCAATAAACCAAGGCAAAAGGATTCTTTGCAAAATGTATTTCCCCTTGCCCTGTGATGGGGTGTGCAAACCCCACACTAGGCAACAAGGGGTTGAGGGATTATTTTGGGTTCAGCCAGCCCCGTCCTGCCACACCTGCAGCAAATGTTCCATCTCCTGGAGCAATTAAAAGGCAGAGAATTAGCTCATTTGGGTGGCAGAGCCAGAGGTGAAAAGACCTGCAGCCCACAGCTCCAGCAGAGCAGAGGGAAGCCTAAGACTCTGATACAGGTGCCCAATGGGGCCCTCCCTAAGGTGGAGGGAGGACGGGGGGGACCCCACCCTGGAGACAAGCAAAGAGGGAAGTACCCTGTGGACCTTGGACAGTGGTAACCCCCTCTTACATATTGTGGTTTGGGTTTCCCCACCAGGGGAAAACCTTGGACTAAGCTGACCCTGGGGGGGTGGGGGAGGGTGGACAAGAGGAAGAGGCCCAGGGAGGACAGCCTTAAGCAAACTTGGCTGCCAGACAACTGGTAGCCCAAAGGGCCCTGGGTCGGAGCCTGGTGGAGTGGGAGGGCCCGGGCTCCCGTCCCCACCATCCCCTTGGCAGTAAGGGGTTGAAGCCGTGACCACTAGGCCACGCACCCCAAGTGGGAACCATTACAAATTGGTGGAGAATGCGGGCATGTGCCCCATCCCTGAGAGAAGGGGAGACTGACTGACCTAGGCGACCAAACCACCTGATTTAGAAAAAACATGGACTGATAGACCAGTGGAGATGGAGTTAGAACAGTTGCTGAAGTGGATGACTGAGAACCAACAGCAGCAGCAGGCAGCGCAACAGCAACAGTTCCTGCAGCAAATGGCCGCCCAGCAACTGATTAGGGACTTAGGGGCCCAGTAACAGGGACAGCAGCAAAGGTTAGTTCAACAAGTTGTGGCATTAATGCAGCCCCAGGGGTCCTCCAGTAAGTCTCTGTTGGGGGGCCTGGGCCCAAGCCTAGGAGCCCCACCGGTACCCATGAAGTTCACAAAGATGGGTCCTCAGGATGACCCCAAGGCTTTTTTGACAACATTTGAGTGGGTGTCAACGGCTGTCCAAGGTCCCCTTGATCAGTGGGCCATCCTGCTGGCACCCTACTTGACTGGGCTGCCACAGGCCGCATACCAAGGATTGGATGCAGAGACCACCCAAGACTACTCCCAGTTCGGAGCAGCCATCTTGGACTACCTCGACATTACCGAGGAGACCTCCTGCCAGAGGTTCTACAGGGAGAGGTACCCTCCAGGGGCCTGGCCCTTGGTTGTCGCCCAGAAAGTGTGAGACCTATGTTGGAGGTGACTAAAGCCAGAAGGATGGACCAGAGTAGAGGTGGCCTAACTCATCCTGGTGGAGCAGTTTGCCCAAATCCTTCCGAAGGGGGGCAGGGAAAACTATCTGGCAGCTGAGACNACATTACCGAGGAGACCTCCTGCCAGAGGTTCTACAGGGAGAGGTACCCTCCAGGGGCCTGGCCCTTGGTTGTCGNACATTACCGAGGAGACCTCCTGCCAGAGGTTCTACAGGGAGAGGTACCCTCCAGGGGCCTGACCCTGGGTTGTCACCCAGAAAGTGTGAGACCTATGTTGGAGGTGACTAAAGCCAGAAGGATGGACCAGAGTAGAGGTGGCCTAACTCATCCTGGTGGAGCAGTTTGCCCAAATCCTTCCGAAGGGGGGCAGGGAAAACTATCTGGCAGCTGAGACAGCTCTAACTCGCACTTCTGAGTCATTGCTTGCCTCCAGAGGGACCTCTCGACAGAAAGGGGAAGCCAACAAGGGGAAACAGAAGCTAGCCAGGGTGATCCCCAAGCCCCCAGCCTTTCAGGGTCCCAGCCAGCCCTCAAGCCGGGAGAAGTCCCAGGCCTTCCAACCTCAGCCCGAGCATAAAACCTGGGGTCCTCAAGGGACTTCCCCACCCAAAGGCCAGGAAGGGCAAGGGCGCCAAGCATCCGGGAAAAGACATCCCCAGAAGCCCAGTTCCCGACCAGCAGCCCCAGGGCTAACCATGTTTCTCCTGTGGGTGTCAGGACCACCATTATCAGGAATGCCCCTATACGGAGTGCAGCTATGGGCAAGTATGGATGGCAGAGAGCCGTGCCCGGAAGCGCACCCTGAAAAAGGTAACAGTTCTGATACAAATAAATGGGACCAAGGTAATAGGTTTAGTAGACTCGGTGTGGGCAAACCCTGGTCCAGGACGACTTGACCCCCAACCCTGAAGCCCCCGAGGAGACCATCTTCTTGCCAGTGCATTCATGGGGATATTAAACCCTATCCCAATGCCCAGGTAAAGGTCACCATAGGGGAGAACACGAAGCCCCTTGTAGTAGGGCTAGCCCCAATCCTAGTCTATCCTGTTGTCTTGGGTCAGGATTTGGAACACTTCTCCGACATACTGAGGGGATGTAGACCTGCTCCTGGGAACCTGGAGGAGGCACCCGAGGGAACCAGGGAACGCAGGGAACCCTGTCCCATGACACTGGCTGGAGTAGGCGAGGAGCGGGACCCCGGGGAGGGGGGTTCCAGCCAAGAGGAAGTGCTGCCAGAAGATCCCCCTAGGGAGGAGGCGGTACAAACCCCACTCCAGGAAGGGGACTTACTGACCCAAGAGACAGATTTCATGAAGAACCAGAGGGAAGACAAAACTTTGAGACATGCATATGAACAACTCCCAGTGGTTAACGGCGAGGTCTTAGATCCCCACCGGTCTGCGTAATACCCTACTTTGAGCTCCAGGAGGAACAACTATATCAGCTGGAAAAAGACCATCGGACGGGGGAAGTTCGGTCACAACTCCTCGTCCCTCGGCCACATTGACAAGAAGTCCTGTGACTGGCCCATGCCATCTCCTCTGCAGGCCACCGTGGACAGTAGAAGACCCTGGCCCAGATCTTAGATCGTTTCTTCTGGCCTGGCTTACATCAAGAAGTTTAAAACTTTTGCAACTCCTGCCCTGAATGCCAGCTAGTCGGGCCAAAAGGTTGGGTGAAAGCCCCCCTCATTCCTCTCCTGGTCGTCTATGTCCCCTTTGAACGAATTGGTATAGACCACCACCACATCCAGACTGAACCTGGACAGACTGTCCGGAAAAACACCCTCAGCCACTTCCCCAGAAAGTGCGTGAGGCAGTAAAACCAGGAAGTCCAAACCATGTTGGAGCTTGGGGTCACAGAAGAATCCCGCAGCGAGTGGCGAAGCCCTGTCGTATTAGTCCGAAAGCCAGATGGCACTCTCTGGTTCTGCATTGACTTCAGGAAGATCAATGCAATTTCCAAATTTGACACCTACCCCATGCCCCGTGTGGATGAACTGCTACACTGACTAGGCGAAGCTCAGTATATCACCACCTTAGACTTAACTAAGGGGTATTGGCAAATCCCACTCACACCAGAATCGCAAGAAAAAACTGCCTTTGCCACTCCATTTGGCCTCTACCAGTTTCAAACTATGCCCTTTAGACTCCATGGGGCACCCGTGACATTCCAATGCCTGATGGACCAGATTTTACAGCCCCATCACTCGTACCCCGCAGCCTATTTAGATGATGTAGTCATCTACTGCCGAACCTGGGAAGAACATCTGGCCCAAGTGGCGGCCATGCTCCGCTCCCTGCGACAGGCTGGACTAACAGCAAACCCTGCAAAATGTAAAAAAGGGAAAGAAGAAACCACCTACCTGGGATACATTTTGGGGAAAGGCCAGATCCAGCCCCTTATAGATAAAGTCCAGGCCCTCAAAGACACCCCATGCCCTACCACCAAGAAACAGGTCAGGAGTTTTTTGGGACCTGCTGGCTACTACTGCTGGTTTGTACCGAGGTTCTCGACGATCGCAGCCCCTCTCACAGATCTGGTTATGAACAACGGCCCCAAGAAAGTGCACTGGTCCAAGGCCTGTGAAAAGGCCTTTCAAGAATTGAAAGAACGCCTCTGTACAGAGCCGGTCCTATTCAGGCCAGACTTCTCCAAAGAATTCATTTTGCAGACAGATGCTTCCGATGTGGGACTGGGTGCTGTTTTATGGCAGGAAATAAAGGGGGAGGAGCACCCTATGCTCTATTTGAGCCGCAAACTGTTCCCACAAAAACGGGTCAACTCTGTCATACAGAAGGAGGGCCTGGCAGTAAAATGGGATGTAGATTCACTCCGATACTATCTCCTGGGAAACCCATTCAAGCTTGTCACCAACCAGGCCCTGTGAAGATGGCTAAACACCATGAAGGACACAAATCCCTGCCTGATGTGCTGGTACCTGTCGCTTCAGCCCTGTGCGTTCCAAGTTCAGCACCAAGCCAGGAAAACCCACCAGAACACTGACTTCTTTTCCAAGGAAGTGGGGAAGCAATCGGCTGGCCCCAGCTGGCCTGGCTCCATCTTGAGGGGGAGAGTGTGTGATGGGATGTACAAACCCCACACTAGGCAACAAGGGGTTGAGGGATTATTTTGGGCTCAGCCTGCCCCACCCCACCCCACCACACCTGCAGCAAATGTTCCATCTGCTGGAGCAATTAAAGGCAGGGAATTAGCTCATTTGGGTGGCAGAGCCGGAGGTGAGCAGGCCTGCAGCTCACAGCTCCAGCAGGGCCAAGGGAAGCCTAAGACTCTGATACACCTGCCCAATGGGACCCACCCCCAAGAAAACCAAAGAGGGAAGTACTGAGTGGACCTTAGACAGTGGTAACCCCCTCTTACCTATTGTGGTTTGGGTTTCTCCACCTGGGGAAAACCTTGGCCTAAGATGACCCCCTGGGGGAGGTGGACGAGAGGAAGAGGCCCAGGGAGGACAGACTTAAGCAGCCTTGGCCAATGGGGGCTGCGGGAAGCGGCTATCAGCACATCTGTCGGCCCACTCTGCTTCCCGCAGCCCCCATTGGCCTGGAACGGCAAACCACGGCCAGTGGGACCTGCGATCGGCCAAACCTGCGGACCCTGCAAGTAAACAAACTGTCCCGGCCCGCCAGCTGATTTCCCTGATGGGCTGCATGCCAAAGGTTGCCGATCTCTGGTCTAACATTAAACAGTGTTAAACAAGGCTTGGGGTTTGGTACACAGAGACCTCTGCCTGCTTTGTACCAAGGCAAACGTTACCGCATTGTCTTTAACTTTTTATTAAAGATACAGAACAGAAGGAAAAACAGTTAAAACGTTTGAAATGTAAAGTATTGAGGAAGGCTTTTATTTTAACAGTGTCCCTTGTCCTTTTCCTTCTAGTTGGAGAAAGTTTTTAGAAGGAAACCCTCCTATTTGACCGTAATGTAGACAGTATTAAAGATGGTCATGACTATTTTTGGAGGGAAAAGAGAAGTTAGTTCGAGGGGCTGGAGCTGTTGTTGTTAAAGTTTATTCTGTTTCCTAGAACACCAGACAAGACAAGCACACCCAAAAGGGAAGAGAAAAGAATAGCAAAGATCGAAAAAGGCCACTTCTGTTTCTGGCTTTGACTCTCACTTGCAACCTCACTGCTATAAAAACACAGGCATGGCATGCTGTTTTATTAGCCATTTTGAGACCTGGAAAACTTGTACCAGCATCGGGCTGTTTAGGGCACTGCTTTTAGCTGCCTTTCTAGTCACAGGCTTACAGCACTGTTGCAAAATGTGTGACTTCGGCAGACTAAGCCAGACTTTTATTCGACAGAAGGAAAAAGGACAAGGCTAGGAAAGAGAAGAAATAAGGGTGGGGGAAGGAAAAGGACACACGGTGGGACAAAGTCTCACATCCCAGGTTGTGTTTGGGATTCAGCCGGAGCCAGTGGAAGTGGCAATGGCAATGTCACTTTGGTCCCTCTCTTGGTCTGGGCTTCTCAGGCCATCTCTCAGGATCTGGATGACAAAGGCCCAGATATATCTCTGGGTACCAGGAGATGGTGAGGGTGGTAGCCATGATGGTGAAATTCACTCCATCCCCTTCTTACAGTCAGTAAATGTTGTGCTCTCATTTGCCTTTGTCCACCCCACCCCACCCCCCAAAAAAATTGTATGGCCCCCAAAAGGGAGTGATGGGTGGAAGAGCCCATCCCCTCATGATTTTGTTTACCAATTTTTGACACAGCAATTTCCGTTCATTCGTTTCGGGCGCCACACTTGTCTTGCTTAATAAACATGTTCGCACAGTCTGAGTTATATGAGTGGGCCTTTTTGTTTGGACTAATTTAGTCTTGGTCTTCCTTTTGAACCTTTTTTCCGTTGACACTTAGTGTAACAGATTATCGTAACCCTTTATAAACTTGTATTCACTTCCCTACCGTGAGGCTCCCAAGTGAGGCAGGCCCCAATGAGCACTACAGGGTCTTTCATACAAGCTCTACGTAAAAGACTTTACAGTCAGTTATAAGACATTGGGCCGTATGTCATCTAAAACACATTCCAGAAAACTGCTGTCAATATATCTAGGTAAAAAATGAAAAACTAAGGCTACATCTACACTATGAGGTGTGTGGGGGGGAGGGGGGGGAAGGGAGGGAGGGTGATTCCCAGCTTATATACTTGTGCTAGCCCAGTGAGCACTAGTGCAGGTAGTAGCCACCGTAACATGGACAGTGGCCGCATGGCTTAGCTCTGTCAAGTATGTACCCATGTGCTTTAGGCAGGTTTGTACTCAGCCCGGCTAAGCCATACCACTACTGCCCCTGCTACTGCAGCTAAACTACTATTTCTACGCACACTGGCTCTCATCAAGCTAGTGCGAGTATATGTACGCACGCTGGGAATCACAGCCCTAGCTCATAATGTAGACTCAGCCTCAAAGGTAAAGGCAAAGGTGAAAAGAGATACTTTCAACTACGTTTTTATATAAGATGAGGTGTAGGCGAGGTAGGAAGACAGAGACCCAGGAAGGTTACTACAGATGGGGGGGGGAAACGCAGAGGAGAAGGTTCTTGCACCTAATCCTCCATACACATGTATGCATATGCCATATGCAAAAGGGGGCTGAATTAAGGCTGCACATTAAGGTTGCTTTGGATCAGGCACTTTGTGATGTGGACATAGCTCCACTATGAACTAGATGGTGACAACTAACTCATTTTAAAAATACGTGGCCAAATTCTCCCCTCTGCAGCATCTGAGAGCAGAACTGACCCCAACACATGTCTGGCAACCCTATAGCTCTTGAGGAACGTAAGTCTTCTCTGGAGCACAAAAAAACAATGACTTGGTTCCCTAACTTCTGGTCTCTATTTATCGGCATCACAAAACCACCATGCAGTCTGGTAGCCTCTAGCCAGCATTCTCAAAAGTGACTAGTGAATTTGGGTGCCTCGATTCTGCTGAGCACCTGTGCTCTGAAAATGAGGCTCCTTTAAGGCGTTTAATGTTGGAATCGCAAAAACTGAGGCATCTAAAGTCACTACTGAAAATCTTGCCCTCTGATCCGGAGATACCCAGGGCTGGCAGGTTGGGAGGGAAGGACATTGGCAAGGATGAGTTGTGTGGACAAGTATGCCAGACTTATACAAGTGCAATTAATCCATCACTTTCATACCCACTAAATTCACTTACAAAAGGCGCTGTAAACGATGTGAAAAAACTCTTCTTTTTTCACGGGGTCTGAGTGCTGACAAATTCTCAGAAAAGTTGCCAGTATACTGGAGGGCTGATAAAACACATCTGACTTCCAATAACTAAGTTAAACAAATTGCCAATGCATTAAAACTTACTAAAGAGTTGGATGGGTTCCTCTCTTCACATCTATTGGCTTCATATTCATGCATCACTGGATACCTAATTCTACCAATAATTCATGAACCGGCATGTTTTAATGACAACTGAAATACCCTGGCTAGCATCTGTGCTATGATCTTCCACTCCCTCTACCTTCACTTTGAACTGAACTGCTGTATTAAGCAATCCCACTATCCACCACTATCTAACCTGCCAAGACCTGTGAGGTTTTCATTTACATGCAGCCTTTTGAATCCCTTCCAAAACCCAGCTAGTATTCAAACACTGTAGGATGAGAACCACAGGTGATTAACTCAAAACCCTCTGGCTAATCAGAAGAACCCCAAAGAGGCTGTTTTACCAACCCCATTAAAACAAGGTGAAATGCACAGCTCTGCCATTTGGACACAGAGCTAGAAATTGGGCTGAAGTGTTGGTTATAGTGGCAATAACAACCTCTTTACATACACTTCATCAGAATGGAAATCTGATCTAACTGTGGGGTGGTAACAGGGTAGTTTGTAAACACAGATAGAGCAGAAGAGCTTCCTTTGCCTGGACTGTTTTATACACACGGCCATTCTGGAAAGCAACTTTCATTTTCTCATTTCTCCTTTTTTTTTTTGGAGGGGCGGTAAGATAGACAGCATGAGAGGCTAAGTGATATTCAGGTTACCGAAAGCCAACAGCATATTCTTGTCAACCTGCCAAAAGCAGAGAATAGATGATCAACTTAACTTTCTCACACCCCCACTTGGTGTTTTCCAACAAGTTACCCATATAAAAAATATGTTCTGCACTCAGTGTCTGAAACACTGGACTAGAACTATTTGGCCTTGTAGGGCCTGATTCTCATTTACATTCAGGGCTGGTCTACACACAGATTTTGCTCTGGTATAACTATATTGGCTAGAAGTGGGATATTTTGCTGATATAGCTAATGAGGATGCAGTTTTACTGTATAAAAGGTGCTTCATACTAATACCACTTACGTCACAATCACAGAGCTAGCTGCACGTGTGACCACTTCTCCGGTCTCTCTACGTGCAGCCCTTCACGTCTCAGGCCTTGTGCCTTTACTTCCCTCGGATGGAATCATGTGATTCTCTTAGATTGGGCCCTGGGCTCCGGCACCCCATGTACCAGCCATGCTTCCCCAGGAGGTCTGACTCGCAATTCTTCCCTTCGGGAGTCTGTCAGCAGTGGTGAATACAGTGACCAAACTTCTGATCCCAAAGTAACATTTCATTTTAACAGTAGGAACGAAGTACAACCTAAGGGAAGCAGGATTTTAAAACAACAGTCTATAGACACGGCTATCTTGCCTAAATCCCTACCATCCTGGCATGGAAGGCCTAGCTTCTTCAGACCCTCAAGAGGGTAGCTTAGCCAATCTGTTCCTGTGAACAGCTCCCACAACACTCCCAGATCTCTGGACTTTTTAACTGTTTATACTTCTCTTGATCTGCCAGTTCCCAGCCGCTGGTGAAACAAGTTGTGTTAATTGGCTGGAGCCAAGGAAGTAGGATCTTCCTAGGCATTTGTCTCTTAACCCCCGAAATCTTTGCTGTGGGCCTTCCTATCTCCTATCATTGTTTCATCTTCCTGCATGTTACCCCACAACACTTGATTTAACCTGGTGCAGTCATGCAGTGAACATCCCAATAGTTGTGTCACAAACAGTATTAGTAAATTATTACAGAGTGTCCCCCAGTCTGACACAGCTCATTTCCCTTCACGTGCAGGAATAAGTTACTTGGCAGTGTAAAGGGGCCTTAGGTGTAACTGTAATTTACAAGGCTCCTTTACACCTGCTTCGTTCAGTGCACCGGATGGACCTGGTCTGGGTCAGGGAAGTGTAGAGAAGGAGGCCGTTGTCTGTAGGATCTCTGCTACATTTGTGGAAAAGGTGTATATAATGAATGAGGCCAGAGACTGTAAGAAGAGGAAGTAGAGTCTCATGTCTCATGGCCAAGGCAGTTAAATGCTGTCCTGGAGATCTGGATTCAGTTCCTGCCTCTGCCAGATTTCCCATGTGATACTGAGCAGGTCACTTAAACCAAACTTTGCAGAGGTGGTCCCTAATTCTGTGTTCCTTATTTTCTGGCTGCCCAGCTTGAAATTTTTGGGGACCTGATTTTGAGAAGCACTGAGCAATCACTGCTGCAGTGGAGGTCTGTCTTGCATGGGACCCGTTGCATTAAAAGAGAAAATAAAGAGACCAATAAAGCAAATAGGAAAGAAGGCATCATTGGTAAAGTCACAATTCAGATAAGCTGCATGACAGCCGTTGAGAAGCCAGGCAAGCTGCACATTTGCATAGACCCAAGCGCTTTAAACTGAGCACTAAAAGGAGATCATTCCCAAATACCCACAACAAAGAAATGTAATCTGACTTGGCAAAAGCAAAAACATTCTCAGTATTTGATGCGAAAGACAGATATTGGCAAGTGCTACCGGATAAGGCTAGCAGCTACCTCACCCCACACTGGACACAGCAGGTAGCTACAGGTGGCTGAGGATGCCATTTAGGATCAAACCTGCAATGGAAGAATATCAGCACAACCAGCAGGGTGTACTACCAGCACTCGCAGGGATCAGCATCACAGCTGATGACATTCTGATGTACGGATGCAGAGACAGCATGGCAGAAGCTGGGGCAGATCATGATCAGCACCACCTCATCTGTCTGCTGGGAAGAGCCAGAGAAGTAAATTTAAAATAAAATAAAAACAACATCTTGCGATCGATGGCAGTACCATACAGGGGACACGTGTTGACTTCCCTAGGGCTATGACCTGACCCCCAAAAGGGGATTGGTCCTGCTTTGAGCAGGGGGTTGGACTAGATGACCTCCTGAGGTCCCTTCCAACCCTGATATTCTATGATTCTATAAGCAATACAGCAGATGCCCACCCCTAAAGATATTAAATCAGTTCAGCTATCAGGATTTGTTAACCATCTGACAACATTTCTTCCAAACCTGTTTGATGTGGCGAATCCCTGAGGTGACTACTGTACAAAGATGCAGCATGGATATGGTTACATCAACACCAGGCAGTCAATGAGCTGGGGACCAACTATCCCATCCTGAAATATTACACTGTGAACAAAGAGCAAACCAGTGTTATGCCAGTGAGACGGAATTTGGGGTATCACTCCTACAAAAGGGACAACCCGTAGTTTTTGTATCATGGTCTCTATCTCCAACAGAACAAATTAGAAAGGAATGTCTTTCAATAGTACTTGCATGTGAGAAATATGTTCAACGATCAGAAATCATTCTAGTAGAAAGTGACCAGAAACCACTAGAGAGCATTTTAAAGTGCCATGCTAGCAAATGCCTCCAGTGCATGCTACTGAAATAGCAATGCTACAGTTTAGATGTACACTACAAGAAAGGGACTGAGAGGTACATAGCTGACTTCTTATCCAGATCACCCATGCAGCATGAAAATACGGCACCCAAACACGAATATGAGATCCACAACCTGCTAGAAAGCATCAACCAAGCCCATGATGTGCCAGTTTCAAGGCAGGGGCTGGAAAATATCCGAGTACAAACCATAAAAGACAAAGATTTTCCAGTGCTCATGTCTCTCATTCTGTCAGGATGGCCAGACACTTGGGGAGAAGCCCTACCTGCCTCTCAAGTAGAGCTGGTTGGGAATACTTAGATGAAACAATTTTTCATAAAAACTGACATTTTTCGTGGGAACGTATCAGTTTCACCAAAACTTTCATCAAGAAGGTTTCTTAGGGCCAAGGTGAAATTTCTGGTCAAAATGAGAGAGAGGAAGTGCCCTTCCCCAGAATAGCCAGTAGCCTGGTGGTTTTGGCATACACCCAGTATGTGGGAGACCTAAGTTCAAGTCCCTGGGAAATTCAGCAAACCATGGACTTGAACCTGGATCTCCCACATCCCAACAGTGTCCTAATCACATGACTATCGGCTATCCTGGGGTGAGCGTCTCTTATTCTTTGTCAAAATATTTAAATCTCTCAGTTTCATCCAGTGAGGAATGGGAATATTTTTGAAATCTCAAAAATGTTCACAGGATAGGAAATCAATTTCCCACTCAGCAGTACTGTCAAGAATATTGTTGAGATGAAACGAGAACTATGAGACAACGTCATAAATAAAGGCACTCAAATCATTATCTCCAGATCCCTGAGAACAGAAACTATCTCAACAATACATCAAAACCGTTCTGGAATATAAACCTTTATCCAGAAAGCCAGAGACACTGTATGCTGGCCACACCTGACCAAGGATATCCGAGACATGGTGAGCAGATATGATACATGTGGAGAAATGCAAGCAAAGCAGCAAAAAGAGACATTCAGCATTCCCAACAGACTCAGGAGCAAATGAGAGATGCAGTATTAGTATGAAGCACCTTTTATACAGTAAAAGAGAGATTTTACCACACAAAAACAGTTTTCTTGCAGTGAGTTTCTACAATTTACCCAGGAATGGGAATTCAGTTATATTACATCATCACCACACCACAGCCAGTCAAACGGCAAAGCCAAATTGGCAGTTAAAATTGCTAAGATTCTATTAAAGAAAGCTACAAAAAACAAATATGTGGCAAGCCATTCTTAGATCGACTTACTGCAGTGTCTACCCCGCACTGAGTTGACGGGAGACACTCTCCCATTAACTTACCTTACGCTTCTCGTTCCGGTGGAGTACCGGAGTTGACAGAGGAGCGATCTGTGGTCAATTTAGTGGGTCTTCACTAGACCTTCTAAATCAACCCCTGGTGCATCCATCGCTGCAGTAAGTGTAGGGTGACCAGATAGAAAGTGTGAAAAATCGGGACAGGGGATGGGGGGTAATAGGCACCTACATAAGAAAAAGCCCCGAATATCGGGACTGTCCATATAAAATCGGGACATCTGGTCACCCTAGGTAAGTGTAGACATGCCCTCAGACTATGAGCAGAAGAGCTCCTGCCACAATAGCAATGCAGATGAAGCATGAGCCTATCTCTGGAGAATAGACATGTGCAAGGAAAGATGTAGCCATCCTCTTTGCAAAAGTTACTCTGCCAGTCTTAAGTGTACCAGGTATCTTATTGTTAATGAATCCACATAAGCTAGACCCTTCTCTTCCAAACCCTTCAATGGGATTTACAAGTGCTCAGCTTTGGCCCGTTTGCTATAACTTTGCTGGCAGAGTCTAGTCCCTGAAGTTACTTGAGCAAGGATAGATTCTATCTTGGAATCGTCAGCATTTCCTTTATCTGTTATTTAAAATTGTAAGGCTTACCAGGGAAATGAATAAGGGAACAGAGGACTGGAGAGATTTTATATCAGTCCTGTGCAAACAAAGTTAATGTGTCTTCCTTGTGCACAAAGATTAACTGTGATTAAGTGCTCCAATATGAAAAACGAAGACAGAAAAATAGAAAAGTGTTGCAGTTCTTAGCCATCCTTCTTAAAATAGCTACCATTGTGTTAGGCTTAAAAGGCATTTGCTAAAGTTTTTGTGAAGAATTAAGCTTATTTGTTATTCTTTTAAGATAGAAACAAGAGTAAAGGAAAAGCTGTTAGTCAACATTGTCTTAGAAGATAATGGTTTCTAGATAAGAGCGTATATGGGTCAATGGGAAGCTTTGGTAAATATCTTTCTTGACTGACAGCTCTCTTGAGATTTTTTTAGCTGGTTTAGTGTCACTTTTTTTAAACACTCCACCAGAGGTATTAACTGATAGCAGGAGGAAAGAGAGTTTTGTCCGCCAAGCCCTAGCAGGAAGTGCAACCCTGAAAAGGGCTGAAGTGCTGCCTAAGGGCTGGTCTAAGCACTGGCTTACCTCAATTGGTTCAGAAGTTGATTGAGTTCAATCAGGGCGACCTATTAGGGTGGACACTCTTATTGTGAATTAAGGGGGAGGGAGGCTTTCCACTCATTTAACTAAACTGGTTTAAAATTAGTGCTCAAACTGTGGATAGATAAGGCCTAAATGTTACGAGTCCGGCTCTGAGGCTAAATCAAGAGGCGAGTAGAAGAATCTTAGGGTATGTCTTTACTGCGATAAAAAAACCTACGGCACCAAGTCTCAGAGCCCGGGTCAGCTGACTCAGGATTATGTGGCTCGGGCTGCAGGACTAAAAATTGCAGTCTAGATATTTGGGCTTGGGCTGGATCCTGGGATGAGACCCCGGGGAGGTCTGAGAGCCTGGGTCCAGCCCAAGCCTGAACGTCTGCACTGCAATTTTTAACCCCATGAGCCCGAGTCAGCAGACCCAGGCCAGCCGCAGCCATGCCGTGTGTCTTTTATTGCAGGGTAGACGTACTCTGAGTGGGACTAGTATGTGAGGAACAACAGTATTCCCAAGCATTGAAAAAGTGAGTCAGGCCCTAAAAAATCATGAGATTAGCTAAAAATCACGAGACAAAAATACATGTGAGGTTCTTTTTATTGCTCTGTCTGGTGTTGGAGTATGTAGGGTTCACCTTTTCAAACGTTTCTCTCCAATCCTAAGGGTTAGAAACTTACCTTTTTATGTTACATGAAAGCGGAGATTCTCATGGTATAATTCCAGCAGCTGGGGATTTAAGAAAAACACCAGCTATCGTGAGACTAGCAACAAAATGGCCAGAGTTGGCCATCTTGAAGTAATGATCATCTGTAGTCAGGTTCCGATACCCAACTCACCTCAAGGAACACCTTACTCAGAAAACAGCCCTGTTGATTTCAATGGGGCTATATGAAGGGTGAGGTGCTACTCAAGGTGAGTAAGAGCGTCTGCCCCAGACATTATCAGTCTGAGTGAGAAATAAGCTAATATTGCAGTGCAGCTATCGCTTATATCTAAGCCCTTAAACAGATAAAAGCACCCAAAATAAACACTCCTGTGTGGAATACTAAAAAAAGTTAAAAACAAAAAAAACAAAAAACAAAACAGTACCAATACCTGCTGTTTGCATTGTGATGCCTTAGTCTGAAGGTATTTGAAGCCCCCACGTCACTATGGAGGGCTATGGAAGGGAATCTGAGGGCTTGTCTTTATTAGAAAAGTTGTGCCAGTGTAATTAGATTGATGGACCACAGAAAGTTTTTATTACAAACACACTAAAGCCTGACTTACATTGATTTGCCTTAATTCAGTAAATTATTGTGCTTAATTAAACCAATGTAAGCAAGGTTTAAAGTGGTTTACGTGCATCTACATTAGGGATTTGCTACTGCCTTTCCCCCTCCCTCCCTCCCTAAGGCTGCTGGAGCAATGTGGTAGTGCACAAGGGGGGCAAAGAATGACCAGGCGTAGGTGCCACACGGGTAATGCTGGAGTCTGATCTCCTCATTCTATAGAACAAGTGTAGCATGGGCAATGGCAGTGCAAGCTTCCCATAAACCTGACCCTATCAACATGCTGCAGTCCTATCATTGAGAGGGTCCAATTCCCGGGGCCATTCTAATCTCTTATTTTGTACCACATGGATGGCTTGAGTTGCTGGTATCTTCCGCCACACGTCCTTATTTTCACTGGCGTTGGGGAAACTAAATCTCCTCTGGGGATCACAAGTAGTGCTACCTGCCCAGGCAAGAAAGTTAATAATGGAGGAACTGCATGGAACTCACCCTGGGATCACCCAAATTAAAACTTTGGCCAGAAGTTAGATTTGGTGGCCAAGCCTAGCTAGAGAGATAAAGCAAGCACTACTGGGTTGTGCCACATGCCAACAGTTAAGGAAATTGCCTCCTGTAGCAGACCTATTACCATGGGAATGGGCAAGAAGGCCTTGGATTTCCCTGATTTTTTTTTTTTTTTTTTTTTTTTTACTTTTTGTTTCACCAAAAAAATTAAACAAATGTTTTCGGTTTGACCCAAAATGATTTTTAGTTTAAATTTTTTGTAATTGCCAGTCGACTGAAAAATCTATTATTCACACAGCTCTGGTCCTGGCAATTCATTATAACAGAAAAATAAGCCAGTGCAATTTTGGGCTGCGTACAAAGTAGCAGCACATCAGGGAGGTGAAAGTCCTTTTCTAACAGGCTACGATGAGACCATACCTGGAACACTGCACTTTGTTCCCGGCATCTCATCCCAGAGTCAAAGCAATGAATTGGAAGGAGTTCAGTGGAGAGCACCAAAAATTATTAGAGCTAGTAAAAGGAACTAAATGCAAACAGCTTGGTGAAGAGATGGCTGAACGGGGAACCTGACAACCATTTGCAAATGAGTGAGGGGTGTTAACACTAAGAAGGAAGATGGAGGTACCACAGGGAATAACTAAGAGTAATGGGATAAGAACAGAAGTACAGAAGGACGGCCATACTGGGTCAGACCAATGGTCCATTTAGCCCAGTATCCTGTCTTCCAACAGTGGCCAATGCCAGGTGCTTCAGAGGGAATGAACAGAACAGGCAATCATTAGTGATCCATCCTCCTGTTGTCCACACCTAGCTTCTGGTGGTCAGAGGTTTAGGGACACCCAGAGCATGGGATTGCATCCGTGACCAGCTTGGCTAATAGCCATTTATGAACTGATCCTCCATGAATGTATCTAATTCTTTTTTGAACCCCATTATAGTTCTGACCTACACAACATCCCCTGGCAACAAGTTCGACAGGTGGACTGCATTGTGTGAAGAAATACTTCCTTTTGTTTGTTTGTTTTAAACCTGCTGCCTATTAATTTAATTGGGTGACCCCTTGTGTTCGTGTGTTATATGGAATAAATAACACTTCCTTATCCACTTTCTCCACACCAATCACAATTTTATAGACCTCTATTATATCCCCACTTAGTTGTCTCTTTTCCAAGTTCAAAAGTCCTAGTCTTTTAAATCTCTTCTCATACAGAAGCTGTTCCATACCCTTAATCATTTTTGTTGCCCTTCTCTGTACTTTTTTCAATTCTAATATCTCTTTTTTGAGATGGAGTGACCAGAACGGCAAACATGGTGTGGGTGTATCATGGATTTATATAGTAGCATTATGATATTTTCTGTCTTATTATCTATCCCTTTCCTAATGGTTCCTAACATTCTGCTGCTGCTCATTGAGTGGATGTTTTCAGAGAACTATCCACAATGACTCCAAGATCTCTTTCTTGAGTGGTAACAGCTAATTTAGACCCCATCATTTTGTATGTATAGCTGGGAATCGGGATTATGTTTTCCAAGGCACATTACTTTTCATTTATCAACATTGAGTTTCATCTGCCATCCTGTTGCCCAGTCACCCAGTTTTGTGAGATCCCTTTGTAACTCTTCACAGTCTGCTTTGGACTTAACTATCTTTAGTAGTTTTGTATCATCTGCAATTTTGCCACCTCACTGTTTACCCCTTTTTCCAGATCATTTATGAATATGTTAAACAGCACTGGTCCCAGTACAGACCCCTGGGAGACACCACTATATTACCTCTCTCCATTCTGAAAACTGACCATTTATTCCTACCCTTTGTTTCCTGTCTTTTAACCAGTTACTGATCCATGAGAAAACCTTCCCTCTTATCCCATGACAGCTTACTTTGCTTAGGAGCCTTTGGTGAGGGACCTTGTCAAAGGCTTTCTGAAAATCCAAGTACACTGTATCCACTAGATCACCTGTGTCCACATGTTTGTTGACCCCCTCATAGAATTCTAATAGACTGGGGAGGAATGATTTCCCTTCACAAAAGCCGTGCTGACGCTTCCTAAACAAATCATGTTCATCTGTGTGTCTGATAATTCTGTTCTTTACTATAGTTTCAACCAATTTGCCTCATACTGAAGTTAGGTTTACTAACTGGCCTGCAATTGCCAGGATCGCCTCTGGAGTCTTTTTTACATGTTGGTGTCACTTAGCTATCCTCTAGTCATCTGGTTCAGAAGCTGATTTAAATGATGGGTTACATACCAAGATTATGGTTAGTATTTGTTATTTATTATTGTAGTGCCTAGGAGCCACAGTCAAAGATCAGGGCCAAAATTTTGCTGAGTAAGACAATCTGCCCCAATAAGCTTACAATCTAAACATATTGTGAGAGACCAACAGGTAAAGAGAAGCAGACAGGTGAGGAGAAGGAAGAGAAAGAAACCAGTGTAACAGTGAAATGATCTTCTTTGGTGCAGTAAGTATAACCCACTGGCAAGTATGTTACAGGAACCCCTCTGTGCCTGATCCGCAGAGGATAGGAGTGTCTTGTAGCCCCAAATACAGTTCTCTGGGTATTAAACTCAAGCTGTAGTAGCTTTTGCTTTTAGCTCTAGAAGTCCCCAGTTCAGTCCTGAGTGAGTGGGTCAAGTTGGAGGGGAACTGTAACCCACGTTTGCCTGTGGGTTAAATAAGCAGCAATCATAGCACTGATAAGCAAAGCAAAATCTGGACTTAACAGCAAGCAAAACTTCCTTTAGTGCTAGCTCTATTATTATAGCATGGAATTAGCTCTCAGTGGAAGCGTGGGAAGCCCCATGTAAAATTAGACTGGTGGGCAAATATTTTGTGCAGAACAATCCTATCCTGCATCTGACAGACCTTTGCAGTCTCTAAAACTTCTTTGATTCAGCCACAGCCCAACCAAATGCAGAGTCGGATGAAAGACAGAAAAAACTGCAACCATTAATAACAAGCCTCTTGTCTCTGAGCAGGCAGCCAGGAACTCCTCTTCTGTGTTGTGGTTTTATTTTATCTCCCCTTTTTATTATGCAGGTTGCCATGGCTTGTTGTTGTGACCTGGTCGTTTGCTGCTAGAGGGCCTTTCCACTGTTTGTTTTCTCCTTTGCTTTATCACAGTGGAGCATTGTGGAGGATAATACCAAGAGTGTTCATTGTCAACAGGTGTGTGTCAAGCCGAGGTCAATCCAGTGTCAGACTCCGCGCCTGGTGGAGACGCAGGGATGGAACTGGCCGTCAAAGCCAGAACACATTTTTTTCTGTTGTTTTCAGTGCCAAAGCCAAGAATTATCTCACATGGGATTTTAAACCTCTGGAGACCTAATAAGTTGAGGTGTATTTAAGAGGCTTTGATTTGCACGTGTGACATAGTGTCATTAGAAATAATAATATCCCTGGGCGGGAGAAGTTGTTGGGGGAAATGAAGGGGGGAGAAAGGCTGCTAGGCTAAGAAAGGATGAGGTAATGATAACATAATTTCCTAAACGGGCTACTAATTAACCACAACTCTGGCTCTTAGTGGTACAGTTTGACTCCGTCAGCCTGCTGTATAATAACACAGGAATTCCTCTACAGCCAGGAAAAAAGCAGCAGTGCATTTTTCTATGATAACGCTAGCCAAAAAAAAGAAGTGCATTTTATATCTTTTTTTTTTTTTAATCCCTGGGGAGCAGGCCAAAACTCCTGGCATGCACAGAAGGGAGGACATGCTTTTCTCCTCCTTCTGCGTCAGTTTAAAAAGGATGATGATCCAATAAAATGACAGCTAGGGCGGTCTCCTTGTGTTGCTATATAAATATAATAAATAGGGATGTAGATACTGGGCCAACGTCAGACTAATGTGTAATAAAAGAGGGCTGGATGGTGCTGCTGTCTTGCTCAGCCATGCATCAGTGTAAGTGGGAGCAAGGCCTAACGCACGCACACTTCAATGCTTGGCCTAGTTATATACTGCGTCTGATTTTCCACTGCCTTGTACCTTGTGTCATCATCTAGGCTGCCACGTGGGTGTAAAATGTGGCCAGATCAGAAAGGTGCAAACGGCTACACAAGAGGCAGGGCGGTGGAGAACCAATCTCCTTGGGTCCAGATTTGTTGCACAGGGCCGCCCATGTTCACCAGATGCTTCCCACTGTCCGCAAGTGGGTGGAGAGGGGCTGGGAGTGGGCGGAGTCTTGGTTCCACTTCCCATCCTAAGGCCAGATGCAAGGGAGAAGTGTAAATTGCATCCTTCCAAGGACTGCAGTAATTTACTTCCTCTCCCCGGAAAGCAAGAGGGAAACAATGGAGCATTGTGACTCCCCGAGTCACAACTCCTTCCCATGATTGCTCCTGGGGCAGAGCAGATCCATGCCGTCCATTACTCAGGGTAAAGGCTTGACCCAGCCCACCAAAAAAACAGAATCTACAAAGGTTAATTAGGACTCAACCTTCCTGCCGTGAGTCAAGTAAACTTCATGTGAGGTAAAAATATGCTCAGTCCTCAACATTTGGATCTGGATTATGCACAGCCCAATGTCTGGCCATGTTCATATCCCAGGATTTCAACTGGGGCCCATCTCTCATGTTAACGATGGATAAACTGATCTTTGGAATTAGTAATTCACCCATGGCCACTCAACAACTCAGTGGTAAATCAGGGGATAGAACACAGCAGTCCTGATTCCCAGTCAGCTGTTCTTCAGTCCTCGATAATACTGCCTCCTTAGCCTGAAAAGCAAGAAGTCATAGAGTGAATGCATATAAACCTGCAGCTAGTCACGTATGTCTTACAGATTTAACTTGAGCAAAGTGAGAGGTCAATAGTTAGCCAAGGAAATGCCAAGTGTGATAGGAGTTGATTAAAATAGAGTGTGTAGAAGAGCTGCTAAACCAGGAGAAAATGTGCTCCACTTACATTCTCTCTTTCTGTTTCTATGAGCTGTGGAAAAACTAGTGTTTCCATCCTCAAGCTTCATTAGTGTCTCCTCTCTGACCTTTATCATCCTCCCTGTTTTTGTATATAGGGGGTGAGAACCTCAGCAGATGTAAACAGTTATGACTCCATAGCCTTTATAAATGACCTCCTCTTTCACTGCAGGTTCCTCCCACAGTTACTGTCAGACTGCACCTACAATTAATACTCTTTAGCTGACTCCAATATCCTCCTTTTGTAGCCATTTACGAATAGTTGCCTTATTTATTATTAGAACTGATTTATAAAAAAAAATGGGAAAAATATTTGTCAAAAATGTTTGTTTTTCCTTCCTTCTATCAAATTTAGAATTTTTGAAATCTTTTGACCATGGATCAAATTTTCAAAGCTACCCAATTGCCTTGGGAGACAATGTCTCATCTTCCAAAGTGACTTAGGCACATAAGCACTTTTGAAAATGTAACCCCAGATCTCTAGAGGGGAAATAGTGCGAGGGGGGGAATTCCCTTTTTTTCCTCCAAATTTCCAAATTTGAAATTTTAACAAAACAATTTCAGTCAGCTCTAGTTACTATGTCCCAGCTATGCCTGAGGGCTATATGAAAATTTTACCTCAGGTATAGAGTTGGTCAAAAATTATGAAGAAAAAATCCCAATTTCTTTTTCAAATTTCAAAATTTGAAATTTTAACACAGCAAAAAAAATTTAACAACCTCTAATTACTTTTAATGCTCCTGCTGTGAATGCAAGCTATATTGAAACACAGGATTTGTCAGCTGCCAGAATTGTCTCATGGGATTTATTTGAAGAACAGCAGGAAAAACAAAATACCAGAAACCATGTCCCTCCTATTATCTTCATGAGGTTAGGATTTGTTTGTAAATATTGATGAAGCACTCAGTGTTGTACAATACACACATAAAAACAGTCCTTGCTTGAAGGCACCTAAAAGCAAGACAAACCAGACAGGACATGCTGGGAGACTTGCAGGAAGGTGTTGCCATAGTTAATTGATTTAATTATTGCTACTTCTTCTTTTGTAGGAACGGATTCCCAGAAGGGACAAGTCTTTAGAAGGATTTTTAATTAGAGCTGGAAGGGGAACTGTTCCCATCACGTGAGAATTTTTGCGAATTTGAAAAAAAATTCCTGTCCCAAAGCAGCCAGAAAAGTCAACATCTTTAAAAAAAAATAAAAAATCATGAACTGAAAATCCAATTAAAATAAATATATTAGGGCAATCAAAATGTTTCCTTTCAATTTTGACCTTTTTTTTACGTTTTACTATAAATTAAACTCATTTCAAAATGAAAAACGTTCATCTAGAAAATGACAACAATTTCTCATTTCAACAATTTCAAATCTTTATAATTATTCCAAAAGTTTCCAATGGGAAATTTGTTGAAATTGACCCTTTTCCTGGAAAAGTTTCGGTTTCAGCAAATCAACATTTTCTGACGAAAAAACGATTCGTTGAAAAATTCCCCACCAGATATCATTAGAATATGGAGCGGGGACTGGCACTGGCAAGCCAATCTGTGCTTAGGGGCTGGTCCGAGAGAAGGCTCAAAGATGGGAGTGAAATGATACCATGGGGGCATTCAGCCTGGTGCAATTGTCATACAGAAGGCAGCAGAAGGGACAGATAATGTTTGACAAAGCCATCCCCTAATGTGCTCTTTCCATCCTATCTCTAAGGGACAGCACATGAGCTAAACACGTGATCCCTTCCAATGTGTGATTTACATTGATACCAAAGATAAAAACTGGATAGGCCTCTGGTTGGATATATACACCAAATCAGCTTCAAATGAGCCTGATGGATTTGTAGAAAAGTTAGCTACTTGCTGCTGGGCTACTGGAAGAACAAAGAGTAACTATTATAGCAACCACCAGTGTCAAATGACAGAAGCATGACATCCTCAAATCTACCATTCCGGAGAAAGAAACCCGCAAAGGCATGAAGAAATGTTTAGCATAGAAAGGAAGAAGCTCAGGAGGTCAAATGATACAACACTGTCTTCTTCTGCACTGAGTCTGAAAGAGAATTAACACTGTCTAGATCAGGGGTTCTCAACCTGCAGCCGTGGGCCATGCGGCCCAATCAGCACACAGTTGGGGCCCATGTGACATCCTCAGGGCCGTACAGGTAGTATATATATCAGAGATCGGCAACCTTTGGCACACGGCCCGTCAGGGAAATCCGCTGACGGGCCGAGCTGGTTTGTTTACCTGCAGCGTCCGCAGGTTCGGCCGATCGCAGCTCCCACTGGCCGCGGTTCGCCATTCCAGGCCAAAGGGGGCTGCAGGAAGCATAGTGGGCTGAGGGATGTGCTGGCCACCGCTTCCCGCAGCCCCCACATAACACATAGAGAGTGGCATATGCAGCCCATAATGGTAAATAGGTTGAGAACCACTGGTCTAGATTAAAAGTAACGTCTACTCCCTCATCACCCCTTAAACAGCACAAGGTTGCGGCTCGGGCACTCGGTCGTTCAGTAACACCTCATTCTCAAAAACGCCTTTCAGCACCATTGTCCTCACTCTTGTTGTTTGGCACCCAATGAATTGCACATGGGCAGCTCTCTTGACATTCACCATGCGGCCTCACTCACGCACTGCTTCACTGCAGGCCACCACATCAGTCAAGACGCAGAAGAAAGCTCCCTGGCTTTGCAGCATTATAAAAATCTGTTGCCTCCAGGCTGTTCTGCTTTGGTTTCATTCCTCCCCCTCTGCCTCAAGGACATTCAGTTTGCTTGAGAACGAACACGTAAAGATAACCACCAATGAATGCATCATCCTGCTTGTTGATCTCTAGACATGTGCTAAACTGTGCGCATAGCTAGTCAGCAGAAAGATGCTTTTCTGACTGCTACTAGGCCCTTCTCCTTTCACCCCCATTCATTTGTTTCGTCCGCCTGGCCTCGGAAGGTTCTACGTGACCACAACACAGGCTACCCATATGCAGTCCATTACAGTATCAAGGCTGAAGCTTGTAAGGTCTCTAGGGCAGCGACGGTCTTTTAACAGTGCCTAGTACAATGGAGCTCTGACCCCGACTAGGGCCTCTAGCTGCTAAATAAAGAACAATAAATGCTTTGGGCACCGACATTTGAGATGATTATAACATGTCTGCCTTACATAATTATTTCTATTAGTTATTTGTATTACAGTATCAACTAGAGGCTCTGAATGAGATCAGGACACCACTATGACAGATCCTGTCAACAATACACGTTGTCAGAGACAGTCCTTGCAATCCTGGCCCCCATTGTGCTAGGTGCGATACAAACAGAACAAAAAGACAGTCCCTGCTCCAAAAGAGCTTGCAGTCTAAGGTGCTGATCCTTGAGGAAGCTCTGCGCAGGAAGACCCCTGCATAGATGCAGATTCAGTTCCAGGATAAGGGCTTAAATAGACAAAGGGTAGGCGTAAGTGAGACTTAAGTGATACATAGGTTTTGGGCTATTCGTGTGTACGGGGTGAATTTCATAATCACAGACTAAATCCCAGTCTGTTCAATACCACTGAGAAACATCCAGGGTTCTGCAATACAGACTGAAAATGCATCTGCTTTCTTAGATTGTAAACTCTTTGGAGCAGGGATTTTTTGTTCTGTGTTTTCACGGCGCCTGGTCAATAACTTGGGCTCCTACATGCTACTGCTCTACAAATAATCATCTGCCACCTCGGTTACAGAAACTTTATGAGTATTTAAAACAAAAGTGATTGGGATTATTTCTTGCATCCCTGCACTTGTGAAGCCAGGTTTCAGTTACCAGAAGGCCAACTCTGAGGGAGAAAAAAATTCGAACTCATTGATTTAAAACATCTCTAACTACGATATAAACTAGATTTCATAAACACACAAAAATGTCACAATTTTGTAGTCTGATGTCCAGGTGTCTTCCGGGATATACATTCTCTGTATCTAGCTGGAAAATGGATACAAATCATCAGCTAATAATACCCCATGTGTGCACACACACACACACACACACACACATATTTTCTTAAACTCTAAGCAGTTGCAAAAAGGATCAGGTTCAATGGCTCAGGTCAGTCCCATCTGCCAGTAAACTAGGCAGGACTGTGGTTTAACAGTTTTGCAGACACCTTGAAGTAAGAATAAAGCATGAGCAGCTCCTAAGACGTGTGCGTTGCTGCTTTTTCTGTAGCTTTTTTGTGTGCACGCGTGTCTCTCTGATCTGTTAACCAGAGTCTCCGGTGGAAGGTCAGATAGACATGACTCACCAGTGCCTATGCACTTAGATCACAAAAAAATATTTAATGAAGTGCTATACAAAGTTAGTGGAGAAACAATAGAGAATATGATTGGATCGTTTAAAGACTCTTCCTCATTTTGCCACTCAGGATCACAGATATTAGAGATGGAAAAGCCTAGTTATTAACTTCCTGACAGTGCAGGATTATTCCTTACAGCACATTTTCTAATGGCTTTGTCCAATAAATCTCTGGTTACCAAAGATCACTCATGGCCCATGGATCACTTGCTTGGTAATTCATGGAGAGTCAGTAGGGCACATGGGACTGGATCATCCACTTTATTTCCAGCTGCTAAGCTGCGTTAAAAGTTAAAGGCTAAGGAAATATGCTCCTTTTCTATTTAGGCAGTTGTTGTGTTTGCCTGAGGGATGTTACATGATCACAAGTGGGAGGGGCGGTGGCCTACTCTGTGGAAAAATGTTCCAGAGCCCCCCGGATTGACAAGACATCCTGGCTTCCATTTCAACCATGCATTCCCTTTAATCTTTCAGCCTTTCCTCTGCCTACTGTAGGCCTGCATGAGTAACGGCATGAAAGGAGGGAGGGGGGAAAAAAAACAGGATTCATGGTCTGTTGGTTAAAAAGCACAAAGCTTGGTAGTTAGGAGACCACAGTTCTATTGCTGGCTCTGGCACAGAATTGCTGTGTGACATTGTTCAATCTCCTGGCCCTCTCTGTGCCTCAGTTTCTCGATCTATAAAATGGAGCTGACGAGGATAACTTTCCAGTCTTAGGCCATATGCTACGCTGGTAAATAACTCCTAATGTGGACACTGCTAATATCAGCGAAACTGCAGTTTTCCCAGTATGGCTTATTCCAGCCTTCCCTCCACCCCTGAGTGAAATAAGCTATGTTGGCAAAAGCACAGTTTTGCTGGTATAATTACATCTAACTAGGGGGTTTTGCAGCTATGTCAGTCAAGCATCGCACCGCTTCTCACCCTTGACTGACAGAGCTATGCTAAGCAAAAGTTTGTAGTGCAGACCAGGCCTTAGAGGGTTTTTGTGAAGGGTAGCCCTAAATGATGGCTATGTAAAAGGATATAAATGCTTTTCATGCTTTTCATCTTAGGATCACTACAGGATTACATTTTTAGGCACCAAAGTAATTGGCCATATTTTTCCAGAGAGCTCAGTACACTGGGCTCTGACTAGGGCTAGTTGAAAAATTGTTTTTGAAACGTTGACATTTTCCATAGGGGCATTTGAGGGTGGGGGGGGGGGGAAGGGAGGAAAGGGGGAAATCAAATTGAACCCCCAACTCTAGTTCTAAGCTCCTTGGAAAATCTGGTCATATGTGTCACAATGGGAGTTGTTGGGAGTTGAGCACTTTTGAATATCTGATCTGATCCTTACTCAGGTGCCTAAATGAGAACTGAGATCTTTTGAAAATCTGGCCTCATTTGCAGGTGCTGAGCACTTGAAAATCTAACCTTAGGTGCTTTGCAACTGTTACATTTCACAGTCCCCAGAGAAGTAGGTGCTGTTGCTCTCATTTTACCATCATTATAAATCATTGTGAGATTCCTGGATCGAAGGCATCATAGAATGCAAAGTATTATTAATTATTATATTATTATTATTATATGAGATCTGCCGGCATAAGCATAATTCATAAAGCTTGTAGCCCAGAGGAATATGAGATGTATTGTAAAAGCCATCCCTGAATTGCTTTTTGAGCGGCATGACATGAAAAAGTTTCTCATAAGGAGGAATGAAGGTAAACAACTGGGTGGTATAAATGGATATTTCACCTGGCAAGGAAAACCTGGAAGCAGAGGATTGTAAAAAGCAGGCCCAGTAATTATACAGTATTTTACTGCCAGTAAAAATGTGAAGGGGAAATAAAAGAAGGCTCCTTTACTAGAACGAAAGACTAGCTCTACTTGCCCACCTAAAGGGTAATAATGGTCATGCTGGGAGTGTTAAAGTCTTTGAACTGTGTCTAAGTACCAGTTCTGTTTACTTTAAGGAAGGAAACTGTCAGGTTCTGTTTGTTCACAGTGAGCCAGCCACAATGCATCTGATGGATTCGGGACTAGTAAAGTGGCAAATCAAGTATAGGAAACAAGAGGTGTATCACAGGATTAGATTTACGGAGATAAAAGTAATCAGGGGGCTGCTTGGTAGTTCTTGTTTGCCATGAAACTTGACTACAGGAGATGGATCTTTTTTTAAGGCTTTCTATGGTTGGGGGAGCAGGGTTAAAACCAAAACTGCCCATTTCATTATTCTGTTCTTGACCATCTTCAGGTACTTTGGAGAGAGGCAACTTTTTAGAGGGATCATGTTTCTACCTTGTAACAAATCCTGGTTGTGATGTTTATGGGATAATTGCATTCCTGAACAGGTCACGAACTCTGAGTTGTTTTATTTTTGTCCCTGAATTTAAACTTAATAAAAAAAATGGGAAATGAAGCATCCTATAACATATGCTTAAACTTGCAAAGCTTATTTTATGAGGATAGGTCCATGGTTTTCTATTGAAGGAGCCAGGCAGCTTATGAAATTACATGCTCAGCCTATTCGCTTCTTGCTAAACATCAGTACCCATCACTCTGACATGTTCCTTTACTTGGGGTACCAGGTGAAGCAATCTAAAATAAAACCCAGTGAAGAAGCTGGCATTCTTAAAAATATTAATACTGTGATCAAATTTAAGGCACAGCCTCAATGATACACTCTGCAAAGCAGAACATTCTCACACAATTAATTTTGTGTGCTTTACTCCCCCTCCCCCTCTGTCCTGTCTGTTATAGCCATGTGTCATCTTTTATAATATACTTATGATGTGGTCCAGTGAATCAAGCACTGGCCTGGCGAAGTAGGATCCTATTCTCAGCTCTGCTCCTGGCCTGCTGCCCAACTGCAGGTAAATCACTTCCATACTCTGGGCCTCAGTTTCCCCGTCTGTAGAAAGGGGACCATGATACTTACTAGAGCTTGCCAGAAACTGGAATTCCTGTTTTGCAGGAAATTTTGAAATTTCAAAATAAATTTGGAACACAATAAAATTTGGAAATTTCTCACAGAATGGGAATTACAAAATTCTGTTTTGAAAATGGCAAAATGACATTTTATTTTGACCTTTTCTATATGTATCCCAGGTTCCCCAATGTCCCTGAACCCCAACAACCTGCCCGGCAACTTGGGAAGCCAGGCACCTTGGAGCCAGGGGCTGCCAAGGAGCCAGGAGCCTGGAAATCATAGAGCTGGGAGCAGTTTTCCACTGGAAAACAACATTTTCTGACAAAATTGAAAATTTCCCATGGAATTTTTCTTATGCAAAATTCCTGACCAGCTCTAATACTTACCTTCTCTGTATAGTACTTTGAGATCTAGGGACTAAAAGTGCAATATAAGAATTAGATATCATTATCCCAGGCCCACTGAAGTCAACAGAAAGGCTCTTATTGACTTTTGTGAGCTTTGAGTCAAGCCTTTAGACTCTAAGCTCCCTGGGTAAGGAACTGTCTTTTCATTTTGTGTTTGTGCAGCACCTAACACGATAAGGCCGTGAGCCTAGATCAGGGCTTTTAGGTACTGCCACAACACAAACAATAATACAAACAATAGATTCTCACTTAGGGCTACATTGTCACTAGCCTTTATGAAGCTGTGCAAGGTAGTAAGGCCCATTCTCATGCTCTCTCTGGCCCAATGACTCTGACATTATTTATACACAGTGGAGTAGCTTCAATAGCAGAGATTGAGGCTGCCCTACATTAGAATATCCCATAGCTCAGTGGTTAGTGCACAGTCCTGAGAGATGTGGGAGATTGGCCATACTGGGTCCATCTCGCCCAGCATCCTGTCTTCGGACAGTGGCCAATGCCAGGTGTTCCAGAGAGATCTTCGAGTGATCACCCTGGTTCACATCCTCCCTTCCTCCAGCAAAGGGGGGCACTGAAGCTGGGTCTCCCAGATGAGTGCTCTAACCAGTGGGCTAAAAGCTGTTTTGTGTGGACTGAGGCAGGCACCTAACTCATTTTCACAAGGAACTACTCAGGTGCCTACGCTGCCTGAGTCCAAGAGAGGGGTTCTTGGTTCTGGCTCACAAGCAGAGATAGTTGCCTATCTCCATGAGCGGGATGTGGCTTAGGACACACCCCTCTTGTTGGCATGTCCCATTGGCTAGTTTAAGTGGCTCCCTGCCTGGCTTTTGTGGATCCCATTCTTAGTGCCTCTCCCCCACACCATGCATTTTATTGGGAGCTTAGCCACCTAACTCAGGCTTTGTGGATCCAGTGTCGTTCCAGTGATTATCTAGACACCTAAGTCCCTTTGTAGATCTGGGCCTAAGGGACCACAACCCCCCTGCCGATAAACATACCTTGCCCTCCTTTGTACAACCTGCCTGGATGGCTAGTCTGGGCACAAGAGAGCTGGCTTCTAAGGGCCACTGTTTCCCATGACCAAGTGGGTGGGGTGAGAGCAGAAAATGATCAGCACCTTGGGTGAGGGGTAAATGCCATCTTGTAAAGAGCTGAGTAACTTATTTCTCCCTGTGGGGGGAGCAAGGAAGAAAATATTACTTGAAATTTTGAAAATTTCAACAACTTCTATTAAATACTGATGGAGGGGCCTAACTCGAAAAATCTGGCCTAAGTAGTTTGTCCAAAGTCATGGGGAAATGGCAGAGCCTTAAATAGAAGACTATTTGGCCTTCCACTCCCACCACACAAAGAAAAGAAGGCTTGTCTAATACACCTGCTTTAACACCTCTCTAAGCACTTCTGTAAATTGTCACAGGTCAGCTCTCTCCATCTCTAAAAAAAAAAAGCCTTACAGATGTAATGCTAAAGAAACCAATGAATCCAGGCTAGATCTGCTGCTTAGATAGCAGAATCTCAAAATGAAAGGAGACGTTATGATTTCAAACATCAACAATATAGGAATAAAATGCTTATAGCCTAATTGTTCCTTGAGCAAACTGAGACAAGACACAACCAGACAAAGCTAAACTTAGCAGCCAAAACTTCCTTTCAGCACCCGAAAAAGGGACATCACTGGACCACGAGCTTGTGAGCTGAAGCAGAGAGAATAAAAAGAATTCCAAATCACCCCTATGGGCCATTTTTGCCCTGGCTTTTCTGCTTTTTCTTTCCATCTCTTTAGCAAGAAATCTAAAACATCCGAGGGTTTGTCTGTTGGCCACACTGCTGCTCCTCATGTGCCCACTCCTAGAATAGCAGATATTCATAGAGTTTGTCTATAGAGTATTTTAGAATTTTTAGCCGTAATGGAAAATATGATTGCCAAGCCAAACTTGCTGAATTGCAATTTGATGACAAATCCACCACATTGCAAATCTTGTCATTCCATTCCTGGGGAGGCTAAAAAATAGGAGCTAGTGGGGAGACCAGGAGTTCAACTCTCATCTTTAAGTGCTGTTTAAATTCCCACCCAATACATAAAAGAATAAATGGACACAAATCGGACATCAGGAATAGTAACATACATAAGCCAGTAGGAGAACAGTTCAATCTTCCTGGACATTCTATAACAGATTTAAAAGTAGCCATACTCGAACAAAAAAACTTCAGAAACAGACTTCAAAGAGAAACTGCAGATCTAAAATTCATTTGCAAATTTAACACCCATTAATTTGGGCTTGAACAGGGACTGGGAGTGGCTGGCTCACTACAAAAGCAACTTTTCCTCTCCTGGAATTGACACCTCCTCATCAATGGACTACATCCACCCTGATTGAATTGGCCCTGTCAACACTGGTTTTCCACTTGTGAGGTAACTCCCTTCTCTTCATGTGTCAGTATATAATGCCTGCATCTGTAACTTTCACTCCATGCATCTGAAGAAGTGGGTTTTTTACCCATGAAAGCTTATGCCCAAATAAATCTGTTAGTCTTTAAGATACCACCAGACTCCTTGTTGTTTTTGTGGATACAACATGGCTACCCCCTGATACTTTAAATTCCCATGGAATTCACAATGCTTATTATTGCCTATAACTAAAGCAATGAACCCCCCACCTAGAAGACCGATAAAGAAAGAGCTACTGAAACCTTTGCTCTGTTTTTGAAATAAGTTAGCAAAGCGTTTGTACAAGGTCAGTGGAGGCCCAGCACCCAGGTCTCTAACATGAGCTTTTTCGCTGCCCTGAACCAGAATTGCAGCTGTGCTAAGGCAAATAAATCCCCAAAGGAATGAACTGTGTGCCAGTCAGACATGTGGATCTGTTGATATCAATGCAGATGAGGTCACTGTTCAGGTGTTGCACTGGAGTGCAAGTTTGACGAAGCTGGGTATGTTTTGCCGCTTGTTAGCTGGGAGAGATGGGAGTGAAATCCTTATGGAGCCCAGGGTATGCTGTTGAAAGTGTCGCATGCAATGGGAAGGTAGAAAGGAATGCACCAATATTTCCCCTCCACTTCCTAGTGCCACGCTTTTAAGGTTGCAACCCTGACTGACACAAACATAGCGTTTGGTTGGTAATTATCTTTGGTAATACAGGGGTGTATATGGGCCTGCACAAAGACCAGGGTCCAGTTCTGCTAGGCTGTCTTCTAACAAACTGGAAGAGGTAATGCTTCCTCAAAATGGTGATTATTTCAATAGACAAGATAGATAAGGGAAGTACTGTTTTTCCTATGTTAGCAATGGGGATCTGTAATGGGGTCCTTGCAGGGCCCGGCCGGCTCCTGCCCCCACTTGGCTGAGAAAGTCACAAAGAGGCCTTGGTGCAGTGCTCACCTGGTGCTTTTATTTACAGGTTGTCTTCCCACCATACACATAGTCCCCTTCTCTGAATCCACCATCAGGAGAGAGGGGATAAACTACCTCTCTCTCTCTCTCTCTCTCTCTCTCTCTGCTTCCCCTCACTGCCTTTCCTCTAGTGCAGCTTCCCTCTTTCCAGCTCCTCCCCTGGCTTCCTTCCCCTGGGGTTTTATCCAGCCCCAGCCTGATGAGGCAGCAGCTGTTCCAGCTTCCCCAATCAGGGCCAGGTGATCTACCCAGCTCCAATTCACCTCCCTTAACTGGAGCTGGAGTGACAGAGGGTTGGCTAAGCAGTTTTCTGCTTAGCACCCTGCCACAGGATCCATTGTATGCACAGGGCCATGTAGGAAATCTGGGACAGAGTCAGGACTTGAGCCTAATTCTCTTGAGTTATTGGTTAGTCCAGTCACATAACCACAAGACACTTTCTTCTCATGGTGTGAGCTACGCGCTGGGTGTACTAGGGGGAATTATGTTGTCTAGCAAGTTAGCTGCCTATAAAGTGTGTAACTTAGGCTCTATCTATTCAACAAACTAAGGGTGTGATTCTCCTGCTCGTTTACACATACTCCCACTAGCTCTCATCAAGCTATTGCAAGTATAAATAGCAGGAGAGCTTTGGAAGCACAGGTAGTGGTGGCATGACTGAGCTGAGCAGACGACAAACCCACCTAAAAACGGTGGGTTCAGACTCCGCAGAGTTCAGTTACGCTATTGCGGCTACCCTACTATTGATGCTGAGGCTAGCTCTCATTGAGCTGCTGCAAGTATATGGACACGAGCAGGGAATCACCTCCCTAGCTTTTAGTGTCGACATAGCCTGAGCATACCCAAGACATCTGCTTCATAGTCTAGAGTGGGGCCTTAGCTCATTTCTGCTCTGTGCTCCAGTTCCCGTATGGGGGAGCGTGAAAACTCTGCCAGCTGAAACTCTCAGGATTTTCTCTTTATAATTTCAAGCCCATAAGAGTCCACAGCTCCAACCTTCGAGAACCACATATATCCCCCATACACAAAGAGGACCTGACTTCGGCCTGCCACTAGCCCTCCGGAATCTTTACAGCACGGCTCCCCCACCCACACCTATGACACCTTCCACCAAGACTAAGTTCATTTAGAAAGAAATATCCATGTTAAGGAGATGATTTCAAGCCGAGCATTCAGCATAGTCCGGTCATGCCTGCCTGCTTAAGGGAAAGCAAATGTTCAGAGCGGGGAGGACAGAAATGTCTGTCTGCTAAATCAGAAGCCAAAAGACAGGCCCGGTCCTTCCTTTCTGAGGCCTGAAAGAGAATGAAGGGAAAGTCTGAGGCTTCCTGTCTTTGTAATGAGTTTACTAATTAAACATTAATTGTGAGCCTCCGCTGACCAACATTTAAATGAGGTCTTGGTGCCAGGAATTAGGCTATTGTGGTGGAATTGTTTATCTGGACAGGAAAATGACTTTCTAAACAGCAGATTCCTGTGTGTTAGCCAAGCAGTAGAGGAAGTTCCACAAGCAGCAGCATATAACGTAATGGGCAAAGTTCCTGGGGATTTGGCCTGAGGGCTAATTAAACGAAGCTGCCCTGTCCCGAGTTAGTTCATGTAGCATTTTGTGATCACAACCAAGAGCATTCTTATCTGACTGCTGCCTCCTGTTTCCTTTTATTTTCTATTAAGAGGTAACTTGGATAGGGCATGGAGCTAGGAACTCTTCTGAGTCAGTCTTGACTCAGCCACTGGTCCAACTGACTTGGGCAAATTACATCAGCCCATCTGGGTGGCACAAGCTCCTAATGTGTCAATGTGGATAACGCTTATTCGCCTGCCTCGTCAGGCATGGATGTGGATTAAAAATATGAGTATCTCATACTCAGATTGCAAGCTCCTTTGGGCAGGGACCATCTTTTCATTCTGTGTCTGTACAGCGCCTAGCATGATGAGGTCCTGGTCCAGGACTGCAGCTCCCAGACACGACTGCAATAAAGTAAAATACTGAAACGATAACAATATAGTTCCTTGAAAATGGATAGGGCCGTATAAGTGACGGTTATTTTATTGTTGCCGTCCCACCGCCAAGTTTTCGGTACCAGTGAAAGCATACATGGGCTAGGAGGTCTCTTCCAGTCCTGTGTTCCTATAGAAGCCAATGATACAATACATTATGATGAAGGGTCTGTGAACCCCATTTGTGTCGGTGAACGCAAGTCTGAGGTTCACTGGGGAGACCAACTTCATGTGTCCAGTTAAAGGTTCACCATTCCCTCTCCTTCACCAGAATAAGCCTAGGACTGCCTTTCATTCCTCACCTTCCCCAAAGAGACCTCTCTCANCCCCCCCCCCCCCCCCCCCCCCCCCTTTATCAATAGGCCTGGGATTCTGTAGGTAAACCCTGGTCAAGGGGCCTAAATCCATCCTTTTATGTTAAGCTACTTCTGAGGAGGGATGCACTGCAATAGCCTTCCCTTTTGATGCCTATGGGGAGAAGCTGCCTGCTCTGTTTCCCCTATCTTTGGTGTTCATGGGGTAGCCCGGCTGCCCCCCACCCAACATTAGTATCTTCTGAGGAAGAGCCTGCAGGCCTAGTCTTCAGGCTCGCTGGGACCAGCAACCCTGCTTCTGTTGCTACTTTGGCTTCTTAAAGGGAACTGACTATGACAGCGCAGAGCGCACAGTACACTCAAAGGGAATCCCTCCGTTTTTCACCAATTTCAGTTTTGGAGCCACACCTAGGGTGACCATACACCCCATTTTGGCCAGGACAGTCCCTTTTTTAAGCCCTGTCCTGGCCATCCCAACTTTTTGGGCAAAAGTGGGCATTTGTCCCGTTTGCGCTTGCCGACTTGACAAATGCCCATTTTTGTCAAAAAAGTGGGGTGTGGTACGGAGGAACATGCGGGGGGGGGGGGACGAGCGGAGATGCCAGGCCCTTGTGGGGGGGGAGGGAGGCAGGGATCATGCAGGGGGGCAGGCAGGGTTCCAGCAATCCCAGCCTCACACAGTGGGCAGAGAGGGGACGTGGGCGGGCAGCTTGGGCCAGCCCTGTGCGGGGGCAGTGGGAGGGGGAGGGCCAGCCCCACGAGGTGTCCTGTTTTCCCTTTGGGAAATATGGTCACCCTATCCACACCATACAATGTTTCGAGAACTCTTGCATTGGTCAGTGCTCTTGCATCATTCTAAAAGCGCAGCAGTAAGGTGGCACAACCTGATGAACCACAATCACACCAGGGGGCGGGTCTGAACTAGGAGAAGCTGTCGCACAACCTGAGAGAGGGATCTGGTAGTAGTAACTTCACACATGGGTGGCTGTAGTCGCTCCAGGCACCCTGAGCCTCTATGCCACCGGAGCATGCATCCAGTTAGTGTCACTCCCCAAAATAAGCAACGCTGCATAGAGTGGGAGAGGAAGGGTGGTACAATGATTAGGGCACTAGCCCAGGTCTTAGGATAGCTGGATATTAGCCAGGATGGGTAAGGAATGGTGTCCCTAGCCTCTGTTTGTCAGAGGGTGGAGATGGATGGCAGAAGAGAGATCACTTGATCATTGCCTGTTGGGTTCACTCCCTCTGGGGCACCTGGCATTGGCCACTGTCAGTAGACAGGATACTGGGCTAGATGGACCTTTGGTCTGACCCAGTACGGCCATTCTTATGTTCTTATGCTTTCCCTTCTCTGCTCCACCACAGACTTCCTCTGTGACCTTGGGCAAGTCACTTAGCCACTCTGTGCCTCAGTTTCCCATCTGTAAAATGGGGATAACAGTCCTTCCCTCCTCAGATAGGTGTTGGAAAGATAAATTCATTAAAGATTGCGAGGTACTCAGCTACTACTGTGATGGGGCCAGATAAATACCTAAGCTACAGAGCTGTGCTACATGCTACATCCAGTAAGCTCCACCCGTGGAGATTAATAGCTACTCCCACCACATCCTGTCCTCCCGTCAGGTGAGGGACCGAGGTTGGCACAACAATCTGCACCAAGGTGAGTTCTACCTGAACTTTCGTCCGTCGCTCTGAATTTCCGTTTTTTCTTTTTTTGTGGGTTTAAGTCAAACCCTTGGTATTATGGGTGGTTTACTACAAATACTGGGGCTGAAATCTTGATTTGAAAATGTATTTGGCCATCATTTATCTGGGGGGAAAAACTGATTTTACCAATTAGCCTTTCATTTTATTTTAGAAATTGATGTCAAGGTAGTGGAGTGATAGCCTAAGCTGCGCTGAAAGGTTCTATTAGTTTTGGGGAGCCACAGTGTTAAGCAATTCCAGCTTACCTGTGAAAGGGCAGATGGGTCGTGCTGATAAGGCTGGTGGCTGAATGCAGTGCTTTATTGTGGAACAGCTTCAAGCCACATTATCCGACAGGGACATAAACTGGGTTCCCATCAAGTCCAAATTAAGCTCTTGTACTCCATGCCTTTGACAGAGGAGTCCCATTGGATTCCAGCTACCGAGAACTGTGGCAAAACTGCCCTCCTCCTTTCCCTCCCCCCAGAAATGATACACATTGAGGGGGGTTGTGTTTGTTTAACTCTCGGTTAACAGCTAAGATTTCCCACCCATGCAAATAAGGCACAACGGAGCAAAATGTCCCCAATTGTCTCTGCTCTTTTGAAGTGCCAAGGCATCACAGCACAGCCGAGAGCCTGATGGGAAATCCTTGTAGTGTCTCTCACAGCAGAGATTCGGTTGTAGTTAGCATAAAGGTGATTCTTTACTGAGGTTGCTGGACACAGACTGGACTCTATAGTTTCCTCAGACTAATTAAACACAGCCTGTCACCAAAAACAAATTAACGCTGAACTCAAAATAGCAACTTGGGTATTAAAGTCCATAACTTAGAATCATAGAATCATAGGGTTAGGAGGGACCGCAAGGCTCATCTAATTAAACAGTAATTTTCCACAAAGATCCTAGGTGAATACTATCAGGGCTAATCCCCTGACCAGGCCATGAAGAAGAGGCTTCCTTCCCTACCCCAGCTTCACCCAGAACTGGCCCCCAAGTAGACACAGCCAGCCAACTTTATCTGGCCTGCTGGGCCCTGATTGGTCTGTGCCTGCTTCTGGCCCTTCTAAGTGCAGAAGGACCAACTCTTGTTGGTTTTATCTGCAGCTGATCATGAGAGGCCTCTCTAGGCAACCACTGGAGGTCCAAACTTGCTGTTCTTCCCTTCTAGCAGGACAGCTTCTTAGGGAAGGGTGTGCCAAGGTATTGGTGCATCTGTCAGGGAGCAACAAATGTGGGTACACCCTGTTACAGGGCTTCCGTAAGTTCTGTCCTGGACTGAGTAGTCATGGCAAGAAGTGTTGTCTACATTACATTGCCTTTCCCAGAATAAGAACATAAAAGTGGCCATACTAGGTTGGACAAATGGTCCATCTAGCCCAGTATCCAGTTTCTGACAGTGGCCAGAGCCCGATGCTTCAAAGGGAATAAACAGAACAGGGAGATTTTGAGTGATCCATTCCCTATCATCCAGTCCCAGCTTCTGGCATTTGGAGGTGTAAGGACACTCAGAGCATGGGGTTACATCCCTGATCTTCTTGGCTAATAGCCATTGATGGACCTATCCTCCATAAGCTTATCTAATTCTTTTTTGAACCTAGTTTTACTTCTGGCCTTCACAACATCCCATGGCAACAAGTTCCACAGGTTCATTGAGTGAAGTACTTCCTTGTGTTTGTTTTAAACCTGCTGGCTATAAATTTCATAGGGAGACCCCTAGTTCTTGTGTTACATGAAGGGGTAAATAACACTTCCTTATTCACTTTCTCCATATCATTCATGATTTTATAGCCCTCTATCAACCCCCACTCTTAATCATTTATTTTCTAAGATGAACAGTCACAGTCTTTTTAATCTCTTCTCATATGGAAGCTGTTCCGTACTCTTAATCATTTTTGTTGCCCTTCTCTGCATCTTTTCCAATTCTAATATATCTTTTTTTTTAGATGAGGCAACCAGACCTGCAATCAGTATTCAAGGTGTGGGTGTATATATAATGGCATTATGATATTTTCTGTTTTATTATCTATCCCTTTCCTAATGGTTCCTAGCACTCTGTTTGCTTTTGACTGCTGCTGCACATTGAGCAGATGTTTTCAGGGAACTATCCGTGATGACGCCAAGATCTCTTGCTTGAATGGCAACAGCTAAATACAATAACTGATCCATGAGAGGACCTTCTCTCTTATCCCATGACAGCTTAGTTTGCTTAAGAGCCTTTGGTGAAGGACCTTGTCCAAGGCTAGAATGCTCTCTTCTGATCAAAATGGATGCCCAGACAAAGCGGGTAGCCTCTCTTAACACAGAGCTCCCGCTCAGAAAGGTTATATCAACAAGGCGACTAATGTGCTTAAAGTTAGGTATGTACTTCATTGCACCAGGGCCACATTAGTGGGAATTACACAAGTGGAGTCCATCTAGAAGCGGACCCTAAACTCAAGCCTTATAAACCTAATTTTTATCTTCTCTTTGGGTCTCCTAATCTGCATCTCCTAATCTCCCAAACTAGCATTATTTTGACCCGTTTCAAGGGTATTCCAGTTTCATGACAAGACAATGCAATGAATAGCCTTTGCAGTGATACCCTGTGGTCATTCAACATAATTAGAGCCCAGTGCTCAGCTGGTGGCCATGTAAGTCCACATGACTCCACTGAAGTCAATGGAGCGATTTACAGCAGCTGAGGATCTGGTCCCTTGTATTTAGTGGAATCATTTTTCTATTCGAGAAAAGAATTTACATCCAGCCTGATTCTCTTCTCACCCCAGGTTGACACTGGTGTAAATCCATTGACCTCGGTGTTGCACCTGATTTACTCCTAAGTGAGGGGGGACTCAGCCTTCATAACTTCAGCAGATGAAGCTAACTATAAACTCTCTCACATATTCACCTTTATTGAGAAGTACAGATTTTCTTGAGCTACAAATGCTAGATCTGGACTTCTTTTTCTCTGGTCCCTATTACAACAGCATCTGAGCACCTCAGAATCTGTAATGTATCACAATACCCCTGTGAGGGAGGGAAGTACTCCTATCCCCATTTTACAGATGGGCAACAAAGGGGCTAAGAGACTGAGGCTAAGTGGAAGTTAGAAGGCTAAATACCTTTGAGCATCTGGGCCTTAGTGACTTGCCTAAACTCACATAGGAAATCTGTGGCAGAGCAGAGGATTACACCCACATGTCTAGAGATTCAAGCTATAGCTCTAACCACCAGACCATTTTCCTCCCTGGCCAACCCTCTTTATTTGGGGTGCTCAAATCCAGAGTTTTAGGTCTTAAAAATAAAGTGCTTACATTTCACTAGCGTAAACCTGTCTCAATGAGAGGAGAATGAGGTTTCAAATATCCACGCCTTATCTATTTACACAGAAGCCAGCCAGCTCAGGTGTATTGGTGTCAGGATCTTTTCTTTGGGTTTGCTTAACTTGCCTTTTAGGGTGTGTTTACATGAAACAGCAATGTACACTGTGGGGAGGGGTCATTTCTAAAGCGCACTAAGATGTTGCACATTGGTTGGTCTGTGGAGACCCTGCCGGTGCAAACTAAAAGTTCTCCAGTGGACTTTAAGTTTAAGCAAACTAAAAGTTCCCTCCTGCTAGGGTCTGCACGGACCAATTCATGCTCAACATGTTAGTTTGCTTTAGAAATCACACCCCTGCAGTGCTCATTGCTGCTCTGTGTAGACAAGCCTGGAGTCTGAAAAAAAGAGAGTGAATGGTGACTGCTGTTTGGGTCTCTGAATCTCCACAGCTCCTCTGCCACTAGGGTTATGTCTGATTCAGAAATTATATTATTGTCACAGAGCTCTGGGCTTTGGTAACATCTCTGACTAACATACAGCACGAAACTGTGCCTTTCACATCTCCATATATGGAGGGTGACACACATCCACATTGACAAGTTAGAGGATGCTTCGGGCAGACAGGAAAGGTCAGGAAAATACACACACATTTATAGCTAAGGGGATTGCCTACACTACACCAACACATTTTCAGGCGTTAGCTCATCTGAATCCCATCCACTGTGTCAGTCTTGCTATACCCATGACTAGGCTGAAGTGACGACAGGTATGTTAATTTCATTCAGCAGAGAGGGCTGAATTGCATTTTTATTTATAGTCAGTGGGCCAAGGTGTGGGGACCCCTGGGCATAGAGAGAAAAGGCTGGGTCTTGGAAACACCAGAAGCAGAAGTGATAAGATTTAAACACAGCCTGGATGTGTGGGGCAAAGGAAAGGGAGGAGTCAAAGATGACTGGTAATGGGTTAATAATGGAATCTGCAACTTTAATTGTCAAGGGACAGGAGGAAAGAGAGGGTATAACCAGAATATACATAAACCTAGGAACTGCCCTGCTAGAACAGATCCATCAAAGTGCAGCAAATCCATGGCACACATATCCTTCATGGCTGTCAGCATGATGTAGACATAGACACTCAGAACTTCCTGGCAACAATGGGGAGAAAACTCAGCTGCTTCTGCTCTGAAAGCACAGATTCCTAGCACTTGAGCTATAGGGAATCCCCAATACCATGAGCAGTATAGGATCCATGACACACAGCTAAGAAGTTGAAATTCCATCCAGGGGAGGGCAGTGATACATGAACACAAACACACCGGAATAGGTCCTTCTAATCTGCTGCTCTGTCTCCAATAATGACTAATACCAAATGCTTCAAAGAAAGGCAAGACCTCTTCCATATTGCACCTAGCCAACTGTACAAGGAGAGGGAGATTATTCCCGATGTGAGATGATGCAGCATGAGGGTTTGATAACCCTTGTGTTTTCCTTACTTTCAAGTGTAATCGAATGTACAATGCATGCGGCACCTCCTTAACGGACACAGCACTGGGCACTCTCCAGCACCAATATGTATCTAGATCTCTTAGGAACGTCTGTGGCCCCTATTACCAGGGTATCCGAATCCCTCACAATCATTGTGAGGTAGGGAAGTACTTCCACCATTTTACTGATAGGGACCTAAGGCAAAGAGGCGTAGTGACTTGCCCAAGGTCACACACAAGGTTTGCAGCAGAGCAGGGGATTCAACCCAGGTCTTCAGAATCCTAGTTTAGCATGCTAACCATTAGGCAATCCTGTCTCCTAGTCCACCCTCTGGGGTGCTGCAGCTTCACCGCCCCCCTGCCACCACAACACTGGATGGTACTTAGCAGGTATGATGGAGCCTGATGTTCAGACCATATATCCCACAAAACTATGAAACCAAACCCAATAACAATCCATGACAATAATAATCCTTAGCTTGTCTATAGTGCCTCGTATCCATCTCCAAGCAAATCTATCAAGCTAAATAAACATCTGTCGCAGTGCCCTGATACTCAGCACCATGAAGCTCTGTCAGATGGCCATGGGGACTGAACTCCAGTGGCAGGGGTTCTCTCCCAGGAGAGCTCAGCTCCAAGGAGTTTTATCCTAGCTTTTTAGGTGCATCATAGGGCCATAAGAGTGGCCAGACTGGCTCAGGCTCAAGGTCCATCTAATCCAGTATCCTTTCTCTGATAGTGGCCAGATGCTTCAGAGGATGGCATAATAACCCTCAGCAGGCAAAGGTGGAATAAACTGTCTCCCACACAGGTCTCATCATAGTCTCTTAACAGAGTTTGGCTTAAGCCCTGAAGCACAAGGTTTAATAGCCCTTCCAAAATGTTATGGTCATGAATTATAACGCCAGTTATTCTTCAGATCCCTATAAATAGCCAAGATGTTTTTGAATCTTGTTAAGTTCTTGGCCTCAGTGACTTCATGTGGCAATGAGTTCCACAGCTTAATTGCATATTGATAGTATCAGGAACAGACACCCAGCTGAGCTTACCTGCTGTGATGGGGATATTAGGGGGAGAAAAGGCCTTGCAGCTAGATGGGTCCCAGATTCAGCCATTTAAAGATTCCCACCAACACCCTGTATTGCCCCAAAAGTGAGCAGGAAGCCAGCGCAATGACTGGAGTGCAGGTGTTAAGTGTTCCTTGCGTCTTGTCCCACTCAGGGGGCAGGCAGGCATTGGCAGGATATGCCCCTTTTTCTCGGTATTCCTTAAAATCTACAGAAGGATAGATGTGATTCAGCAGAAGCGATTTTCATGGTGCGACATAGAAAAGGAGCTTGACAAAGTAATCCCAGGGTTTAGAAAATCAGATGTACTTGAATCTTTAGTACCTTGGCAACTGTAGGCGGAAAATACTTTCGGCAGTATTTAGGATGCAGTATTTAGGAGATGGACAAGTCAGAGGGGATGAGCGGCTTAGGGAGAGATGCACCTGTGTTGCACATTCATCTCAACCTAAGGCAGACGTGTATTCCTCTTTCATCTTTCATCTTTCCTCTCTATATATAAGATCTTATTCTGGCAGCCACCACTATAGTGCCTGAGCACCTGCCTATTTTATCACTCTCATATACCTTTCTACTTAACTTCATTCATTTATTTACTTTTAAATCCAGCGCAATCCCTTAAAAGGTATATATGTCGTCTCAATACACATCAACTCCAATGGCATATATTTTTACTGGACATCTCCCTGCCAAGCTCCTTAGTTTGTATAAACTAACAAGATCAAAGCCGAAGGTGATACAGGTCCAAGAGCTCATTTGTTGCATTGGGACGATTACATTCTCACTGCACTATGAGTTCAGAAATGCACTTTAAACATGTCCTTAAGCCTTAAGAATAATTGAACAATCCCAACGAGATAGCTGTGAAGTAGTTGAGAAAAACTTATATCGTTTTTGTAAGGAATTCAGACAGTGATAAGACTGGTTCAAACCAGCTAGTCTAGTACTCAGTCCAGCTGTGGCCAGAAGGCAGAGCTTCAGATTAATAAATGTTAAGACCAGGAGGGACCATTAGATCATCTAGCCAGACCTCCTGTATAACACAGGCCATAGAATTTCACCCAGTTACACCTGCATTGAGCCCAATAACTTGTGTTTGGTTAAAGCATCTTCCAGAGAGGCAGCCAGTCTTGATCAGAAGATATGGAGAGCTGGATAATCTAGTTTGCTAGTTTAAGGACATAAGAATGGCTATACGGGGTCAAAGAAATGGTCCATCTAGCCCAGTATCCTGTCTTCTAACAGTGACCACTGCCAGATGCTTCAGAGGGAATGAACAGAACAGGGCAATTACTGAGTGATCCATCCCCTGTCGTCCAATCCCAGTTTCTGGCAGTCAGAGGTTTAGGGACACCAGAGCATGGGATTGCATCCCTGACCATCTTGGCTAATTGCCATTGATGGACCTACCCTCCAGTAACTTATCCAATTATTTTTTGAACCCAGTTATATTTTTGGCCTTCACAACATCCTCTAGCAATGAATTCCATGGGTTGACTGTGCATTGTTGAAGAAATACTTCCTTATGTTTGTTTTAAACCTGCTGCCTATTAATTTCATCAGGTGACCCCCTCTTCTTGTGTTAAGTGAAGGGGTATAAAAACACTTCCTTATTCACTTTCTCCACATCATTGATCATTGTATAGACCTCTATCATATCGCCCTTAATCATCCCTTTTCCAAGCTGAACAGTCCCAGTTTTCTAATTTGTTCTTGTAGTTAATCCCTGTTAAAATGGGTGCCTTATTTCTACTTTTAATTTGTCCTGTTTTAACTTCCAGACATTAGTTCTCATCATGCCTTTCTCCACTAGATTAAAAAACCCTTTAGTACCCTATATTTTTGTCCTGTGAAGGTACTTATACACTGTGGCCCAATCACCTCTCAGTCTTCTTTATGAAGAATTAAACAGATTGGGCTCTTTAAGTCTCTCATTGTAAGGCATGTTCTTCAGCCCTCAAATCATTTTTGCAACTCTTTTCTGTACCCTTTTCAAATGTGGGCACCAGAGATGGAGACTCTCAGCTGATGTAATTGTGTTACTCCAAGTTACGGGATCTGGCCCATAAACTCCATAATGCACCTAGCTAACTGTGCAGTGACTTACACAGACTTGTGAGGAGGGACAAGATTCCTTCCTGACCACCTCAGATAATCTTATTATGCCCTGAAGCCTGAGATTTGATTACCTTTACCATTACTTTAATGTGAATAGCTATTAGCAGTTGTGCAGCAACTTATTTACATTTAACAATATAACAATAATACCTTCACCATGTCTAACCATCCAGGAAATTTCACTTGCAAATTATCACTTTCAATTATTCAATATTAATTTAAGGGACATAGCTATCGGTCAAGTTGCAATATTCATTTCTTTATGTGACCTTCCATTCAAGAGCTACAGATTTTTTTTTTGTAGAATTGAAAAAGTGTGTCTTCTTTGCCCATAAATATTTTATAAGCTGTTGCCAAATGAGGCCTGAAAGTGCAAACATCATGAAATAACAATGGGAAAACCCTTATCAAGTTTGGGGAGGGGAGACTGACGTACAGAGCTGACTAGAAACTGGAATTCCCTTTCTGCAGGAAATTCTGAAATGTAAAAAGAATTTGTTCCAAAATGGAACACAACATGAACGTTTTAAATGTCCTGCGGAACAGGAATTCAAAAAAAATGGCAGAAAGGTCAAAATGACATTTCGAGTCAACTTTCAAAACGTTTCCAAGACTATCCCAAACCCTGGCAGCCTGCGCTCCTAAAGAGCTTAGAACGAGAACCTGCCCCAGAACCAAGGATGACAGAAGTTCTGGGAGCCCTGGCTCCAAGGCTGCCCACCTAGCAAGTTGCAGTGGAGGCTGGGACCCTGGAAGCCCTCATTGCTGAGGAGAACCTAACACCTGTTCATCAGAACTGGTGTTAAAATGTAGGGGGCGCCATAGTGCTGATATGATGACTATCTTGAACTTGGACCCTGCAGAGCTAATATCATAAGCTACTACAGCTACCCCTATACAAATGCTGCTGTAACAGACTCATATTCTCTGCACCTCAGGCACAAAGGGGGACAGACACACGGCAGTGGGTTACACAGACGAGGTTTGGGTGGCCCTAAACATTTTTAGGACCATTGTTGTTAAACTTTTCTAAGCCGTGAGGGTGGATGGCCTTGTGATTAAGGGTTGGGTTGGGACGCAGGAGCCGTAAGGTTATGTCTCAGCTCTGCCCCAGAGAGACCTGTCTTCCTCAGAGACCTGGGGCAAGTTGCCGACTCTTTTTTTTTTTTATTAAGCCTTTTGGAGGCAGGGGGGTCACCGAAAACATTTTCCGCCCCGGGAGGCAAAACACCTAGGGCGGACCCTGGGCTAAGGGATAGAAGATTCCATCCCATGCTTACTGAAGTTAGTGGCAAAATGTTTTTTGATGTTAAGAGGAGCAGGACTGGGCCCTGACTCTCAATGCAGAGCAGAGATGTACGTTTTCCTGTGTCGGCCAAATCCCAGCCCTTTATTGGGGCCCCAGATTATCTGAATGGAATAATCATTAACTGAAACTCTGATGCTTATATTGGCCAGGCATCCATTCTTGTGTGGTTGATGACTGCTGCATTTTTATGAGCCTATGAGGAAGGTTACAGACAGAGTACAAATGAGGGCTTGACCCTACTATGTTGCTGAGTGCACCCTGGGAGATGATGAGTGTCCTCAACTCCCAGTGAGCTACGCTGGGATCAGCCCAGAGTAGAGTCAGGAGTGGTATGTAGGAGGCCTGTGCACAGAGGAAAGCTGGCCCAGTGGTTAGGGTACTAGCTTAGCTTTTGAAAGACCTGGGTTCATCTTCCTGCTCTGTCACAGGCTTCCTGTATGACACTGAGTAAGCCACTTACCTTCTCTGTGCCTCAATTTCCCATCTGTAAAATGGGGTTAACAGCACTTCCTTGCCTCAGAGGTGTAATGTGAGGATAAATCCATTAAAAATCGTGAGGTGTTCAGTAACGATACGGGATATGTAAGTACCTCATATCACTCCATAGCAGGAGTGCTTTGGGAAAGAATTGTGCCTCAGAAGTAATCCTCCCCTTGCTCTGAAGAGGGAAGATGTTTATTCACCCCATTTTAGGGGGGTTGCTTACTCCTAGGAGGGAGGGCAGGACCAAGACATCTGCCCCTCTTTACTCCCTCCCCAGCGACCCACATGCTGGCAGGCTGGGGGCTATTGACTCCTACCCTAGCAACAAGAGCAGCCCTTGCTCATCCAGGGAGGGCTCTTACTTGGCTGCCCAGAGGATCAAGGGAGAGGAAGAGCTAGGGTAGGGCCTACTCCGTTTTGAGACTGCAGAAGTCCAGGAGAGTTGAGGCTGGCTCGGGCCCTCACACAGCCTGTGCCGCAACAGGCATTGTCAGCCCATTAGCAAAGTATGACGGGTCCTTTTTGTGCCTCCTCAGGAAGTTTTATACAAACATAGGCTCATTTGTGGTCACTGAGTTTAAAACGATTACTCCCACAAACAGACCAATAGAAAGCAGAAATAGACTGGATGTGTATTTTTCAGTTTGTGGTCTGTTCTGGGTTTAAATACAAAGAGAGAGTTAACAAAATGAATGACTGCATTGCACCTTGAAGGAGATTAGGAAGCTAGATAAGCCACCCATATGTTTATCTTTGACAGCCATTACAACATTACATAGCCAATATAGAATTCAATCAGTTTTGATGACAACTTTCTTTCTTTACAATAAGAACTGTTAGGTTAAATCCTCTCAAGTCAAACCAGCCCATATATTGGAGACAGTGGTAATAACTGTGGCTCTGCCTTTTGGCTAATACTACTTTGTGTATCCAAGGATCATAAAGTGCTTTACAAATGTTAATGGCTTAGATTGCAAGTTTTTGAGGGCAGAACATCCTTTTGTTCTCTGTACTGCTCTTAGCACAATGGGGTTCTGGTCCTGCCAGGGGCTCCTACATGCTTCTGCTAGACAAATAATACTAGTAATAATGAATTAAGCCTCATAACCCTCTGTGAAGTAGCTCAGTATTGTATCTGCATCTCCCTTTTAAATTGAGATTTATTGTCTTTATAAACTATACGCTCTAGTTTTTCCATAAGTTAGCAGGGAGCAATGACAGAAGCAATGTGGCCTAGTGGACAGTGCATTGGCCTGGGCTTCGGAAGACTTAGGTTGGTGGGTGTCATTGGGCAAATTATGTTCCAGGTCTGTGCCTCAGTTTCCACATCTGTAAAATGGAGGTAATGATGCTGACCTCCTTTGTAAAGCACTTTGCGATCTACTGATGAAGCGTGCTAGGTATTATTGTAGTGGTCACATACATTACAGGGAAAAACATAATTGAAATTGTGGAAATTGTATGGCCTGTGTTATACAGAAAGTTAGATGTGGCCTTAGCATCTATGAATTTCAGATAGGTAAACCGAGGCACAAAGAGGCTAAGGCTAAAAGCTTCACGGGTAGGGGCATAAAGTTAAGCCTCTACGGTCGTATTCAGTAACCTAAATCAGTGCCTTGGTTTTCAGAGCTGCTGAGGGCACACAGTTCCCCTATGACTCCAGTGAGCGTTGTGGATTCTCAGAACCTCTGAAAAGCAGTTCACTTTAATTTGGGTACCTAAATATGGTTATTTGCAAATTGTGGGTGGTATTTTCAAAGTTACCTACCTACTGTATTTAGATGGCCAGTTCTCATTCATTCTAAAAGGGGACTGGGTATCCAAACCCATAAACAGCTTTGAAAATCTCAGTGTTTGAGTCAGAGGGGCCGATTTACCAAGGTATCTAGGCACCTAAAGATGCAACTAGCTGGCCTAGTGGGATTCACAAAAGCACCTGAGTGAGTTAGGCACCTGGCTTCCATTGAAAGTCAATTGCCTAACCCACTTGGGGTCTTTTTAAATCCCACTAGGTGTCTAAATACCTTTGTAAATCTGGCCCTAAGTAACATGCTCATAATAATACAGGTCTGTCGCATCTTACGCTGGGGTTACGTTCCGCGGTCAGCGCGTAAAGCGAAAATCGCGTATAGTCAAAATTACATTGAGTGTAATGGCCGGCGGAATCACCCGCACTACAGGTACAGTATTAAAATTGTTATTTTTCTCTTTTTTTTGGTTTTGTTTTTGCCGACCGTGTAAAGCTGAAATCGCGCATGTTAAATGCACGTAAGATGCGACAGACCTGTACCTAGAACTTTTCATCAGTAGATCTCAAAGCACTTTATAAAGACGTTCAGTATCATCCCTGTTTTGCAGATAGAGAAACTGAGGCACGGAGCAGTGAAAGTCACTCAGAAGGCCAGTGGCTGAGTTAGGAACAGAACCCAGTCCAGTGCTCTATCACTAAACAACACTGTACTACCTGTTCCCTATTTTAACCACTAAACCACACACCCGTTTGCTGCACGCATGCATTATGATGGGTGAGCTGTAATTTGACTGGTATCGCTATAGTTACGCTTTCATAAACGTTCCCAGAATGATCAGCTGATCATAACTCTATTATAGTCCATTAACGTATCATTTCAGGAGATTGCTAGGATGTTTATTGCCTAGTTAAAGCTTTGTAGATTTTCTTGCCAAAGAGCACAGAAAGGAGCTTATCTGTTCAGCTATTCTGAATTCTGAGGTAATTTGCCAGTCTCATTGCTATGTATCAAGAAAAGAGGCAAATACAGAAACTGTCATTTACCCCACTAATGGCATTAAAAATGAATGCGGTCCAGAGCAGTAATCAATGCCTTCTTCATTGTGATGGATTATGACTTAGCTAAACAATGTGACCTTTAATTGTCTGCAAATGTAATTTCCCAAGGTCTCCCATGTACTGTATGGTTAATGTCTCTCTCTGAGCTTCCTTGGGCAGATGCAGTTCTCTGTTTTAAGCCAAAATAATAATGTAATGTGAATGCAGTGCTGGCAAAAAGGGGCCATGTTGACATTCCTGGGTACTCAAATACTCTGTTTGTTCAACAAACTAAAGCATAAGCAATGGAAAGGAAGACTACCCCCTCACTCCCCTCTCAATGTGCCTCAACCTTCACCTGGAAATATTGTCTTTGGGACTGAAGTCTTGGAGGTACTTCAGCCTCTAGGATCTAGTCGATTTCTGGGCTGTCTGATATGGGTTTATCTTAAGTACTTCACACATTCATAAAAGTTAAGGCCGGAGGGACCATTTAGATTATTTTGTCTGACCTCCTGTATATCACCGACCCTTAAATTTCACACTGTTACCCCTGCATTGAGCCCAGTAACTTGTGTTTCTATTTTCTAGAAAGTCAGCCAGTTTTGATCTGAAGGCATCAAGAGATGAAGAATCCACTACTTCCCTTGGTAGTTTGCTCCAATGGTTAATCACTCTCACTGTTAAAAACTGGTGCCTAATTGCTAATGTGAATTTGTTGGTTAAAGAACACTTTAGTACAGGGGTCTGCAACCTTTGGCACCCGGCCCATCAGGGTAAAGCTGCTGGCAGGCCGGGCCGGTTTGTTTATCTGGAGTGTCCGCAGGCACGGAGCTCTGCAGCTCCCACTGGCCGCGGTTTGCCGTTCCCAGCCAATGGGGGCTGCGGGAAGCGGCGCGGGCTGAGGGATGTGCTGGCCACTGCTTCCTGCAGCCCCCATTGGCCGGGAACAGCGAACTGCGGCCAGCGGGAGCTGCGGGGCTCCGTGCCTGGGGACACTCCAGATAAACCAGGGATCGGCAACCTTTGGCACGCAGTCCTTCAGGAAATCCGCTGGCAGGCCAGGACGGTTTGTTTACCTGCCTCGTCCGCAGGTTCGGCCGATCGCAGCTCCCACTGGCCGCAGTTCGCCGTTCCAGGCCAATGGGGGCTGCAGGAAGCGGCGCGGGCTGAGGGACGTGCTGGCCGCTACTTCCCGCAGCCCCCATTGGCCTGGAACAGCGAACCACGGCCAGTGGGAGCTGCGATCGGCCGAACCTGCGGATGCTGCAGGTAAACAAATCGTCCCGGCCCGCCAGGGGCTTTCCCTGACGGGCCGCGTGCCAAAGGTTGCCGATCCCTGGTTTAGTATCTGCTATTTTTTTCCCCTTGAAGGTACTTACACTATAAGCAACTCACTTCCCATTCTTCATTCTGATAAGTTAAACGGATGGAGCTCATTACGTCTCTCCGTGTAAGATATTTTCTCCAGCCCGCGAATCATTTGGGGGGCTCTTTTTCTTTGCCCTCTCCAATTTTTCAACATCCTTTTTAAAATGTGGTCACCAGAACTGTACAATGCTGTCTACAGAGGTAAAATCACCTCCTACTCCTACGCATCTGTTTATATATCCAAAGATCACATTAGTCCTTTTTGCCACAGCATCACACACTGGGAGTTCAAGCTTTCCATACAGTCTCCTATTCTGCGGGTATGGCCTACATTCCTTCCCAATGCCATAGTCTCTGAGCACCTCACAATATTGAATGTATTTATTCTCAGAACGTTCCTGTAAGGGAGGGAAGTGCTATCATCTCTATTTTGCAGATGAAGAACTGAGGTACACAGAGGCTAAATGACTGTCCCAAGGTCAAACAGAAAGCCTGTGGCAGAGCAGGGAATTTAATCCAAGTTTTCCCAAATCCTAAGCAAGTGTCCTAATCACTGGACCATCCTTCTCTAACTGTACTGAAATGGCTTTTTGTTTCATTTTGTTTTGTGAGGCAGACACATTATGGGGAATTTGTATCTTAATTTTACAAAGAATTGCAGAGAAAGTTTTAGGGGCTACCTCCCCTCACAGCAGAGCCATATTTGAAAGTGTGTTAAAACATAGTCCAAATATGGGTCCATCTACATAGCAGAATTCACCAAGCCCAGGCACTATGTCGCAAGACTGTAGTCCCCTGCCTGTGTTATAATTTGGTTTGACCTAACCACTATGGACGGGACCAGGTAGCATGATAACAAGGGCCCAGAGATGGATAATCGTGCTGTATAAATGGGCTCCAAGGCTCCTCATTGATAATTTCAAACATGGTTTGGCCAGCCATGGACATTGATTTACACAGTTTGGAGTCACTGGTCGAACATGATTCATCAGGAGTTATGTATCTCTCTAGTCTCCCCCCCTCCCCTCCCGCCCACCATCACCATAGCGTCCGATCACTTATCTGAGTGCATTTTAACCCCTTTCAAGCACAGCTCCCTTCTGAATGTAGACAAGGAGCTGTAAGATGGAGGGTTGGACATGCCGTATCCTCCATTGTCAGTGACGGGGTTATGCTAGGACTTAAAGGAAAACAGGAAAAAAAAAACCAGAAAGGAAAACGAAGAACTGGAAAAGCAGGGGAGCAAAGGCATTGCATGTCTCACAGGGAGCTTCACATCATCTTCTCTTTCTTTTTTTCAGAAGTCCACATGTTCAATTGAAAGCTTCCAAGCCTTTCCGCTACTGATGCGTACATGGTCCATTGTAAGCCAGTTTGCCTGCCCTGTTCACCCCTCCTGTCTCTAACTAAACAATAACAAGGACAGCCACAGCATGAAATTTACCACCCACAGACTATTCACCTCAGCGAGGTGCTAATTTCAGAGCACAGTGGGGGGCTATTTACAGGCTAACATTATCGAGCACTCTAGAAAACAAACACTCATCTGGAGCGGACACCTTTGTTTTGCTTTTTAAAGCATTTCCGTACCCCATTCTCCGCCTCCTTCCCTCCCACTATCAAGGATGGATACTTTGCAATGCCCAGCAAGTCTCCATAGCAAGCCACTCTGTTCACCTGACTTGCTGGAAGACGATGGACATTTTTCCCATTTCCAAATGATCATCACTCTTAAAGCTGGAATGATTTGGGGAGGATCTATGCAGTGTTGTTGTAGCCAAATTGGTGCCAGGGTATTAGAGAAACAAGGTGGGTGAGGGAATATCTTTTATTGGACCTACTTCTGTTGGTGAGAGAGACAAGTATTCAAGCTTACACAGAGCTCTTCTTCAGGTCTGGGAAAGGTACACAGAGGGTATGACTACACTGCAATTCAAAACCCAGGCCAGCTGACTCAGGCTCCTGGAGCTCAGGCTAAGGGGCGGTTTAATTGTGGTGTGGACATTCAGGCTCAGGCTGGAGCCCAGGTTGTCGGACCCTATGAGGTAGGAGGGCCCCAGAGTTCAGGCTGCAGCCTGAGTCCAAACATCTACGCCCCAATTAAACAGCCTTTTAGCCCAAGCCCTATGAGTCTGAATCAGCTGGCACCAGCCAGCTGCAGGTGTCTGTCTCATTGCAGCGTAGACATACCCAGAATGTCACAGCTAAATACAAGGTGGAATAGATTGTTTAGCATAAGGAGTTAACATGTATTTCAAGGGACCATTCAAGGTGAAGTGGCTTGTTAACACCCCTCCAGTCACCGGGCAGGGCGGGGGGGGGGGAGAGAGGGGGAGAGGCAAAAAAGCTGCGGGGGGAGGTGGAGGGGAGTTTAGTGGTTTATAGATTTTTGTACTAAGCCATAAATCCAGTGTCTCTGTTCAGTCCATGATTTTTAGTGTCTAGCAAAGTTGTGAATTTAAGTTCCCAGGCTCATCTTTTGAAAGTGTTGTGCAGGTTTCCTTTGAGGTGGAGGACTGAGAGGTCAGATACAGAGTGATCGCTTTGCGAAAAGTGTTCACCCACAGGTGACCTGGTGGTTTTGTCTTTTGTCATTTTTCTGTGTGAATTCATTCAAGAGAGTAGTGATTGTCTCATTCATCCACATAGTTGTTATTGGGTCATTTAGTGCACTGGCTGAGGTACACCATGTTGTTGACAGGTGTGTTGTAGGGGGTATTGATCATCGTAGCCATGGAAATATGTCTGCAGGTTTTGCATCTGTTGTTCTGGCAGGGTCTGGTGATGCTTTAAGTTGGTGTGTCCTGGTCTGTGGGGAGTTTGCTTCTGATGATGAGCTTGGCAAGGTTGGGGGGTTGGTTGAAGGCCAGAAGAGGGGGCTCAGGAAAGATTTCTTTCAGGATATGATCCCCATCAAATATGGGTTGCAATCATTTAATGATACCCCTTATGGGTTCCAGTGTGGGGTGATAAGTGACAACAAGCTGTGTGCAGTCAGAGGGGGGTTTATTTCCATATTGAAGCAGGTTCTCCCCGGATATTTGGGTGGCCCATTCCATGATGCAATCTACTATTCTGGTGGAGTGTCCTTGTTTGGTGAAGGCAGTTTTAAGTGTGTTAAGGTGTATGTTCCAGACTTTTTCCTCAGAGCATATTCTGTGGTATCTGTGTGCCTGGCTGTAGAGAACCGATGTCTTGAGGTTGTTAGGGTGATTACTGGATCTGTGAAGGTAGGTGTGGTGATCCATGGGTTTCTTGTAGATAGTTGTCTATAGGGTTCCACTGTTCAAGCTGATTGTAATGTCACTAAAAGTCCTGGACTGAACAGAGACATGAGATTTATGGTTTATTACAACAATCTATAACCCACTAAACCTCGCCCCCCAGATTCTCCCTCTCTTTTCCCCCATGACAGGAGAGATGTTAACTAGCTACTACACCTTGAATGTCTCTTTGAAATATGTGTTAACTACTTATACTAAACAACCTGTTCCACCTTATATTTAGCTGTGACACTCTGAGTACCTTTCCCAAATCTCAAGAGGAGCTTTGTAAGCTTGAAAGCTCATCTCTCTCCCCAACAGAAGTTGATCCAATAAAAGATATTACCTCACCCATTTTGGGAGGATCTGTCAGTAAAAATCAACACCTCTCCCCATCTAGGCATGGCCAATGACAAGTGACCTTGGAGGTCCTTGCACCTGGCTGATCGATATGGCCAATAGACATGAATCTGAGTGACCAAAGGGAAGTGGTTCCTTTAAATATCTCTGCCCCCTTAGGAGTTTACTTTTATTGTTTGTATAATAGTAGCAACTAGAGACCCCAACATGCTATGCACTGGACAGCCATGAAATGAGACAGCCCTGACTCCAAAGAGTATACAAACAAAATAGATAAGACAAAGGTGTGGAGGAAAGAAAATACTATTTTCCCACATTTTACAGATGGGGGAACTGATACAGAGAGAGATTAAGGGCATGTCTACACTGCCCCGCAGTTGAGACTACAGGAGCATGAATAGCAGTGTGCACCAAATGGCTGCAATGTAACTCCCCCGCATGGGCTAGTGAACAGAGGGCTGCAAACAGGCGAGTTTGAGAGGGAGATCCCCTGCTGAAGAAGGAGCAAGCACTACAGCTTGGTGTGAGTGGGCGAGCTTGTTTGGCTTTTCTTTTGGCTTGCTTAAAGTTTACAGTGTGGTCTACTGGGGACTGTGTGGGAGTGGGGGACAGACGCTGCTAGCTGAGTGGGGACTAGCAATGCTCTAGCCTCCTGTCCTTTGATCCTTGTTCACCCTTGAGATCACCTTTCCCCTGTGTGTTAACGAGGGGGCAGGGCTGACCTAGGAGCGAAGGGCTTAAAAGACAGACACTAAGTGACCAAGGTGAACTTGTGAACAGGGGGCAGGAAACGGGGCAGTTTGTAGGTGGGAGAAAGAATAAAATCAGCATGGATCAGAGAGGACACCTCGCTAATGCCAGCACTGCTCCTAGCTCCTCCATTTGCACTTGTGTCTGACAGAGAACCTGACCCTGGATGTCTCTATCCAGGTCCTGGTGTGGATTTGCAGAGACTGTGACCTGCATTTCCTTGTCAGATAAACCAGCCTGGGGAGACTATCCATTGTGAGAGGTGTCCACCAGTGGAATCTCTCAGGAAGCAGGCGACAGGAGAAGGTGGCTAGACTGAGGAGCATCCATGAGGAATTTCTTCAACATATGTGTATGGAGACCTCCAGGGTTGAGGAAGCAATCCAGCTGGAGAGGACTGCAGTAGCACCACCAGGGAGGAGGAAACAGCTCCTTCACAGGAGGGAAGCTGGCTTCTGGTTACTTCTGGCAGCAGGCACTGTTCCACCCCTGTTCCCAACCCGCCATCCATAGAGATAAAAAAAGGTATGCTGCCATGGCAACGAGGGATGAGGAATCCCCCTCCCTCAAGGTAGAGGAGGAGGAGCCAGGTACCCCTAAGAAGGAGGATCCTGGCCACCACTCCCAAGAGGAAGTGAAGGGTGGTTGTTGTCGGCAACTCCCTTCTAAGGGGGACGGAGGCACTCATCTGCAGGCCTGACCTGGCATCCCGGGCTCAGGTGTGCAACCTGCCGGGGCCTATAACAGAGACATTCTAGAAGGATTGCTGAGCATCCTCCAGCCCGCTGACTAGTATCCCATGCTGCTCATCCATGTGGGCACTCATGATACTGTGAGGTATGACCCTGTGCAGATCAGAAGTGACTACATGTCACCGGGAGCAAGGGTGAAGGATTGGGGGGTGAAGGTGTTTTTCTCATCAATCTTTCTGGTGAAGGGTGTGGGCCCAGGCAGATACAGACACATGCTGGAGGTGAATGCATGGCTGCATGGATGGGCTTCGGCTTCCTCAACCATGGGATGCAGTTCTGAGAAGAAGGACTGCTGAGCAGAGATGGGGTTCACCTATCAAGGAAGGTGAAGAGTATCTTTGGATACAGACTGGCTAACCTAGTGAGGTGGGTTTTAAACTAGGTTTGACGTGGGCAGGAGACAAAAGCCCACAGGAAAATCCAGAACATGGAGACCTGGGTGAAGGGTCGGAATCTGGGGGAACATGGGCAATCGCAGCAGGGACAAACTAGAGGCAAGAGGGAATATAGAGACGAAATCTAATGAACATCTTAGATGTCTGTACACTAATACAAGAAGTACACGGCAAAAACAGGAAGAATTAGAAATACTAGTGAATAATAAAAATGACAACATAATTGGCATCATAGAAACTTGGTGGGATAATTCACATGACTGGAATATTGGTATAGAAAGGTACAACTTGTTCGGGGGGGGGGGAAAGGGAGGAGGTGTTGCCTTGTATATCAACGATGTATACTTGCACTCAACCTACGACAGAAGTGGGAGGCAGACCTGTTGAAAGTCTCTGGTAAACATAAAAGGGGTAAAAAACAAGGGTGATGTCATGGGAGGGGTTTACTATAGACCATCTAACCAGCCAGATGAGGTGGATGAGGCTTTTTTTAAACAACTAACACAATCATCCAAAGCACAGGACTTGGTGACGATGGGAGACTTCGTTGGGACATACCCAGACATCTGTTGGGAAAATAACAGGGCACAGATTATCCAACAAGTTCTTGGAATGCATTGGAGACTATTTTTTATTTCAGAAAGTGGAGAAAGCAAGTGGGGGGAGGCTGTTCTAGATTTGATTCTGACAAACAGGATGAACTGGTTGAGAATTTGAAGGTGGATGGCAGCTTGAGTGAAAGTGATCATGAAATGATAGAGTTCATGACTTTAAGCAGTGGTATTAGGGAAAACAGCACAATAAAGAAAATGGACTTCAGGAAGGCAGCCTTTAACAAACTTAGAGAATTGGTAGATAAGTTCCCATGGAAGGAAGTCTAGAGGAAAAGAGAGTTCAGGAGAGTTGACAGTTTTTTAAAGAGACATTATTAAGGGCACAAGAGAAAATTATCCTAATGCGTAGGAAAAATAGGAAGTATGGTAAGAGACCACTCTCGTTTAACCAGGATATCTTCAATGACCTGAACCTCAGAGAAGAGTCATACAAAAAATGGAAACTATATCAAATTACAAAGGATGAATATATATAAAAAACCCCACCACCATAAGCATGCAGGGACAAAATTAGAAAGGCCAAGGCACAAAATTAGATTAAACTAGCTAGGGACATAAAAAGTAACAAGAAAATATTTTACAAGTAAATTAGAAGCAAGAGGAAGACCAAGGACAGGGTAGGCCCGTTTCTCAATGAGGGAGGGAAGACAATAACAGAAAAAACAGCAATGGACAAAGAGTTAAATGCCTTTTTAGTTTCAGTTTTCACCAAAAAAGTTAGCAGTGATGGGGGGTATGTCTACACAGCAACTAGACACCCGTGGTTGGCCCATGCCAGCCGACTGGGGCTCATGGGTCTCAGGCTGCAGAGCTGTTTCATTGCTATGTAGACTTCCAGGCTCAGGCTGGAGCCCAGACCCTAGGACCTTGCGAAGTGGGAGGGTCCCAGAGCTCGGGTTGCAGCCTGAGCCCGATGACTACACAGCAATGAAACAGCCCCGCAGCCTGAGCCCCAGCCAGCTGGCACAGGCCAGCCGTGAGTTTTTCTTTGCTGTGTAGACATACCCCGGATGACTAACTTAGTGAACATCAGTGTAAATGGGGCAGGATCTGAGGCTAAAATGGAAAAAGAACAAGTTAAGGAATTACTTAGACAAGTTAGATGTCTCCAAGTCAGCAGGGCCTGATGATACACATCCTAGAATACTAAAAGAACTGGCTGCAAAGATCTCTGAGCCATTAGCAATTATCTTTGAGAACTTGTGGAGGATGGGAGAGATTCCAGAAGACTGGAAAAGGACAAATATAGTACATCTCTATAAAAGGGGGAATAAGAACAATCCAGGGAATTATAGATGAGTCAGTTCATTTGCTCCATAATCTTTCCAGGTTCTGAAGTTAAACAATCAATTTGTAAGCACCTAGAAGAAAATAAGGTGATAAATATCAGTCAACTCGGATTTGTCAAGAATAAATCATATCAAACCAGTCTAATATCCTTCTTTGACAGGGAAACAAGCCATGTTGATAGGGGGAAGTGGTTGATGTGATATATCTTCACTTTAGTAAAGGTTTTGATACTATGAGCAAAAGGGGATGGATCACTTGACGATTACCTGTTCTATTCATTCCCTTTGGGGCACCTGGCACTGGCCACTGTCAGAAGACAGGATACTGGGCTAGATGGACCTTTGGTCTGACCCAGTAGGGCCATTCTTATGTTTTTAAGTTCTATTTCACACGACCTCATAAACAAACTAGAGAAATGTAGCCTAGTTGAACCTCCTCTAAGGTGGAGGCATAACTGGTTAGAAAAGCATACTGAGAGAATGGTTATCAATGATTCACAGTCAAGCTGGAAGGGCATATTGAGTGGGGTCCCACGGGGCTTTGTCCTGGATCCAGTTCTATTCAATATCTTCATAAAGGATTTGGATAATGGCATAGAGAGTACATTTATAATGTCTGCGGATAATACCAAGCTGAGAGGGTTTGCAAGCACTTTGGAAGACATGGCTAGAATTCAAAATGATCCTGACAAACTGGAGAAATGGTCTGCAATAAATAGAATGAAATTCAATAAGGACACATGCAAAGTATGACACTTAGGAAGGAATAATGAATTGCACAAATACAAAATGGGAAATGACTGCCTAGAAAGGAGTAGTGCAGAAAAGGATCTGGGGGTTCTAGTGGATCATAAACTAAATATGAGTCAACAATGTCATACTCTTGCAAAAAAACTGAACATGCTGGGATGTATTTGCAGGAGTGTTGTAAGCAAAACATGAGAAGTAATTCTTCTACTATACTCAGCATTGATAAGGCCTCAACTGGAGTGCCATGAGGAGATAGTCCAGAAGAAAGCAACAAAAATGGTAAAAGTTCTAGAAAGCATGATCTACGAGGAAGGATTGAAAAAAATTGGGTTTGATTAGTCTGGAGAAGAGAAGACTGAGAGGGGACATGATAACAATCTTCAACTACGTAAAAGGTTGTTAGAAAGAGGAGGGTAATAAATTGTTCTCCTTAGCCACTGAGGACAGGATAAGAAGCAATGGGCTTAAATTGCAGCAAGGGAGACTAAGGTTATTCATAAGGAAAAACTTCCTAACTGTAAGAGTAGTTAAGCCACGGAACAAATTCCCCAGGGAGGTTGTGAAATCTCCATCATTGGAGGTTTTTAAGAACAGGTTGGACAAACACTTGACAGAGATAATACTTAGTCCTGCCTCTATTAAAAGGACTGGACTAGATGACCAGTTGAGGTCCCTTCCAGTCCTACACTTCTATGATCCTGTGATTCTATGGATGCTGTGGGCATGAACTAAAAGGTTCCTAGTTCATATTAGCATACTCCTCTTCAAACAGGAGTACGTTAATGCAAAGTAAGAACCTTTTAGGTCATACCTGCAGAGTCCATATGGGAGAGTTACAGTGCAGCACTTTGGTGTGCACTGCTATTCACACTCCCATAGTCTGAACTGTGGGGCAGTGTAGACATGCCCTCAGGGTATGTCCTCACTAGAAATGGAGGTGTAAATTCCAGATCGAGGAGACACACTCACGCTAGCTCTGGTTGAAACAGAAGTGTAGCCTCAGCGGCGGGAGTGACAGGAAGTACTAGCTGACCTGAGTATGTACCGATAGTCTCTGATGGGATTGTACTTGGGGGAAGTTCGCCCCTCACACCGCCACCGCTACACATCTATTTTTAGCATGCTAGCTCAATCGGAACTAACATGGGTATGTCTCCTTGAGGTGGAATTTACACCTTCCGGCTTGAGTGTAGACAAATGTTAAGTGACTTTTCCACAGTTACTCAAGAAGTCAATTAGAGAGCCAGCAACTGAACCCAGAACTTTTGAGTCCCAATCCAATACCTTTTCCAGAAAACAATCCTTCTCACCCACTTGAAATGCACTCATTCCTGTTTACAGCATGCATTAGTGAATATTTAGGCACTCGAAACCATTCAGTCATGAGAACAAGTTCATGTGTTCTTAGAAGATACAATCAATTGAAAATTCAATACAGGTCTGTCTCATCTTACGCTGGGGTTACGTTCCGCGGTCAGTACGTAAAGTGAAAAATCGCATATAGTCAAAATTACATTGAGTGTAATGGCGGGCAGAATCGCCCGCCCTTCAGAAACAGTATTTAAATTGTTATTTTTCTCTTTTTTTGTTGTTTTTTTCTTGTTTTTGCCGACCGCATAAAGCTGAAATCGCACATGTTAAATGCACCTAAGATGCGACAGACCTGTAATCAATTTGAATGACATTGAATGGTGATTATTCTAGTNCCGACCGCATAAAGCTGAAATCGCACATGTTAAATGCGCCTAAGATGCGACAGACCTGTAATCAATTTGAATGACATTGAATGGTGATTATTCTAGCAAGGGAAGAGGAAGTTTATACTCCAATTCTTGGAAAATTGCAAATGAACCTTATCTGGTAGATACGTCTAAAACAATCTCTGCCAGGAGCACCTGTTTCTCAATTACACAAGTATATCTCCATTGGCTTCCTGGAGTTATTCCTAATTTACATAGGTGTAAGCCAAAGGATAATCAAGCTAAATGTTTTCAGTGGAGCTGGNAGGATTGAACTCACAACCCTGGGTTTAGCAGGCCAATGCTCAAACCACTGAGCTATCCCTCCCCCCATAATGTTTTCAGTGGAGCTGAATGAAAATGTTCTGGTGCTGTTTTTCTGTTGGAAAATGCAGATTTGACAAAATTGAAATGTTCTGCAGGAAGATATCACCAACATTTTTGAAACAATTAATTTTGATAAGGCTGAACCATGTTGTTAAAGTCAAAATGTTTCACTTAGATTCTATCATTTTGACTTTTGCTACATTGTATTATATTATAGTTGAAATATTTTGACTTTAATATTACATTCTGAATTATAACATTACATGAAAGTAGAGTGGATATAGTTAAGACGATATGTCATTTCAATTTTTCTCTGAACAAAATTTCAGAATTTGCAAATTTTCTCTCTCATATAGAACAACAAATAAACAAATAAATAAAAATATTGGAATTTCCCTCAGAAGGGGAATTCTAGGTTCTGACAAGTTGTAGGTTTCAACAAACAGACTGGTGCTACCACAAGTAAACAGAGAAGTCTACCTTTGCATCTAATGGGATGTTATCTAGATACAATAATTAATAACATTCTTAAACCCCTAAAGCCACCATCTAGTCCTCCTTCCAGTCCCTCCTCAAAACTCACCTCTGCTGTAGAGTCTATGAAAAACCGCCATCTGATAATGGTTAGACAGGTGGTGAGTCGTGATTGCTGATACAGATCAGCTAAAAATTGTTCACACAGCTACTCTGTGCTAAAAAAGCCTAAGACGTTTAGGTTCCTAACTCCCATTGAGATCAATTGAGTTAGGCACCTAACTCCATAGGTGCTTTTGTGATTCCCATTAGGGATCTATCTGCATCTTTAGGTGCATAAATATCTTTGTAAATCTGGTCTTTACTTACGTACCTCGCTCATGTGAAGCCTAAAAGGACACCCTGAAGTTGCAGATATATTCATGGATGGGGTGTATAATCACAAAATATATTTTCCTGGGAAGTTTTTCAGACTGCCTTGCACATATGTTTGCTTTACATAATGTCATGCTGAGAGAAGAACTTTTCTTTTAGATGAAGAGGGAAAGAGTTGTCCCACTGGTTGTGTTTTCAGAACACAGATAACATTTTCAAGAGTCTTAAGTCACTTTTTGAAAGTGAGACTTGGGCATTTCTGAAAATTTTATCCATGATCCTCAGCGGATGTAAAACCACTGGCCCTTAGTGTTTTATGTTTTCTCCATGTATGTGTACAAAACAGTATTTAAAAAAAACCAACCACCACATCATATTAAATTGATAAAGCAGAAAGACTCACTCTTTAGGAAACAACAAAGATGACCTTCACACGTATCCAGTCTGGGCAAAGATTTTGATGTGCCTTCTGAAATCAAGGTTTCATATGCAACCCTGCAACTGAAACAGTGCCAAGAGAAAAGGGGGTGGGGGGTTAAGATTTGCAAGCAAGGAAATCTACCTCTTAATGTTCAATCCTTGCACAGTCCATGAACAATGGGTTGATTTTCTGCTCTGTCAATTGAATCATGTTGTAATGTAAATAATGTGCTATCATACAGCCCTCCCCTTGACAGAGTTAAAAAAAAACCCTAGCACGTAGCTGGCTACACTCATACTCTTGCTCATTAAGTACATCGGGATGGGACTGCATTAGACACTTGTGAAAAACTCTGCCAAGAGAAAGTTTTCATTTTCATCAATTTATTTTTAGTAGAGCAGCTGGGAAATCCAATGACTGAGTGGAGTGTTGGAGCACAGAGCGGAAAAAACAGGATTTGAAATACATTTCAGGATCCCTTTACCCAAGAGTGAAAATTCTAGCAGGGAAACTATCCTGACCTAACTGGCCAGGAACAGCCCCTTTCCCTCCCCTCCTCAAACCTCCCTGCAAACACTTACCATCTATGGAAGGCCCAGGTCCATTCTAATGACAGGTGCTAAGCGCCTCCTGATGACCCTCCTGATTTCAGTGAGGGCATTCAGCTGCTCTCAGGAAGTGCCCAGTATCTGGCCAGATCAGGCGGGGGCATAGAACCCACAGTATGCAAGGCCAAGGTGGTTTAGTGAACAGAGGCCTCAGCCTTGCACACTGTGGGTTATAATAATAATAATAATTGGAGATATACCAATCTCCTAGAACTGGAAGGGACCTTGAAAGGTCATTGAGTCCAGCCCCCTGCCTTCACTAGCAGGACCAATTTTTTTTTTCCCCAGATCCCTAAGTGGCCCCCTCAAGGATTGAACTCACAACCCTGGGTTTAGCAGGCCAATGCTCAAACCACTGAGCTATCCCTCCCCCCACTCTATGCCCCTGCTCCTGAGTGACCTGTTATGAGTCACTTACCTTGTCAGTACCTCAGTTTGTCTATCTGTAAAAGGGGAATAATGGCATCTTTTTACAGTGCTTTGAGATCTACTGATGAAAAGCACTATCTAAGAGCTAGGTGGCATTACCAGTTAGAACATGGCAGTTAACATGTTCTAACAATACACGTTTGAAAAATCTTAGTCAAATCAAAGCCCTAGTGTATGCGCTGTTTAACACCTTTACAATCATGCTGGCTAGTCATGTTGTAATTTAAACTCATCCCTGAGGTTTTTCAAGACTAGGAAAAGTGGTCAAGATTAGCAAACATGTCCCTAAAAAGTCTAATATGCACAAGACACACTGCCTATAACACACACTAAGCTGGCTGAAGCCTGGAGGAGAATCAGCACTACACAACGTCAGGATACGAAGACAAAACCATTACAACTAATGTAGTCTTGGGGGACTCCTAAGGGCTCCCAAAATGAACAGTGGATTTAGACCATGTGCTACACTGTAGATTCAACTGTTGTTTTGCTCTTTGACACACTGATACTTCTGTGGTTGCAGCTGCCCCATGCCCTGCTAAACCCCCATTTGCAAGCATTAAGGGAAAGTTTACCATATTCTTCCTTGGCCTCTCATGAACATTCAGAGTGACACTTACTCCTGTACTGAGAGGGACACAAAGCCTACAGACCATGTAAGCCCAATGTGGTGGCCAGGTTCTCGTCAATGCACAAAATTTGTGTGAATTTAACTAAATCAGTTTAGAAAATTATGTTGTTGAATCAGTGCTGCCACTGATTCCTTACTGACTGAAACTAAATCGAGTTGGTTTCTGTTAAACATTTTGAAAGAAACAAACTTTTTTCTCTTCAATTTTCACAAAAAATACTGCTGACTTTTCTATGAAAAACAACCCCGTTCCCAAAATTTCACTTTTTGGTAACAATGTGCAGCCTTTCACCCAAAAAAATGGAAAATTTTCATTCAGAAAAAGTCATCTTCTTTTTTTTGTAATATATATATATATATACACACACACACACACACACGGAAAATTTTCCAACCAGCCCTAATCAATATAAAGTTGCCCTTAAAGTGATTTAAGAATGTTCACACAAGGGAATAGCACTAATCGGATACATTTCTGATTAGCTAAATGGATATAACTACTGTGTGTAGACAAGACTTTAGCCATTGTGCTAGCCATCTGTGCAGCAGTGAACTGCAACCATAGCAATTCCGTGTGTAATGTCTCCAGGCAGTGAGGTCATCTTTAAAAAATCTGAACATTCTTTTTGACTCTTATGGTGAAATTACTAGCACCAATGGTTTAATACAACTATTCACCCAGCACTGTAATAATGAGAGATGCAGAACTTATGTATGTAGTGGAGATTCCCTCGGGGAACACGCTGTGGTTATATAACAGTCAAATAGACAGTACATTAAACCCGAAGAGCTATGTTAAAATGACATGAAGGGTTTGTCTGAAACCTCGAAGAAATTCACAGTAAGGGTTATTCACTGTGGGCCTAATTCTGATCTCACAGCTGATTCACCTCATTGTAACTCCTTTGATATCAGTGTCATTGTTACTGATTTACACCAGTTTAAGGGAGATCAGAATCAGGCCCAGTATTCTTAACTGTGAATGCTGTGCTAACAGACTGCATAGACACTGCAGTTATTATTATTCATTATTTGCACCATCATAGCACCTAGAAGCTCCTGTCATGGACCAGGCCTGCACAAACACAGAACAAAAAGACAGTCCCTGACCCAAGGAGCTTACAATCTAAGTATAAGCCAAGAGACAATAGATGGAGACAAACAGATGGGGGAGTATGAAGACGCAGTGAGACAGTATTGGACAGCATGGTAGGCAGTGGTCTCAGCACACCAGCAGCCAAGTTGTTGTGGTGTTTTTTGTAGGTCTCACGGTTAGCACAGAGGAGGCATTTTAATTCTAACCCTCTAGTTTCAGGGGCTCAATATTTAGGGCAAAAAACCCTGTGGGCTTCCATTTCTCATGTTCTTTTTTGGTTCAACTTCTATTGTAATTATTAAATATGGTGTATTTGTGAAGTGTTTAGGCCCCAATCCTACAAAGACTTGGGCAAATCATTAATTTCCGGCACCAGAATAGCAGCAGGATGACTTCAATGGGACGATTCGTGTGTATAAAGTCAAGCATGTGCCTAAGTCTGTGCAGGATCCGAGCCTTACAATGTGCACAGTTCTATGCGAGACACAAAATGAACAGAGTTACACACACACCCTCACTTGTAGGCACTTATGCAAACCACATATGTGAGCCTATTGAGATTACCATTCGCATACCATACATGGGATCACACAGCATTTTCTGACCTCTCCCACAAGGAGTTGATCTAGTGCTCACCAAAGTCAAGCAAACATCTTTCCATTGACTTCAGTGGACATTATATCAGGCCATAACTAAGCCAAAAGAAGCCTGAGTCATTGTTATTTTTAATTATGACTATATGTTAAAAGATGACATTGTTTTCAGTACTATATACGATGCAAAATACAGAGAACCCCTGCCCCAGAGAGCTTACAGACCACAGAGACAGTGTGAAGGCAAAGGGAAAATTCATAAGACCATAACGTACTGGGTCAGACCAACGGTCTATCTAGCCCAGTTCCCTGTCTTACAACAGTGGCCGGTGCCAGATGCTTCAGAGGGGATGAACAGAACAGGGCAATTATGAGCGATCCATCCCCTGTTGTCCAGTCCCAGCTTCTGGCAGTCAGAGGTTTAGGGATACCCTGAGCATGGGGTTGTGTCCCTGGCCATCGTGGCTAATAGCCATTGATGGACCTAACTTCCATGAACTTCTCTAATTCTTTTTTAAACCTACATATACTTTTGGCTTTCACACCATCCCCTGGCAACAAGTTCCACAGGTTGACTGTGCATTGTGTGAAGAAATACTTCCTTATGTTAGTTTCAAACCTGCTGCTTATTAATTTCATTGGGTGACCCCTGGTTCGTGTGTTATGTGAAGGAGTAAATAACACCTCCTTATTCACTTTCTTCACATCGTTCATGATTTTATAGACCTCTATCATATCCCCCCCTTAGTCGTCTCTTTTCTAAGTTGTCCCAGCCTTTTTAATCTCTCCTCTAAGTTGTTTCATAGCCTTAATTTTTTTATTTTTTTTTTGCCCTTCTCCCAGACTGTATTTTTTTTCCTGTGGGAGGGGATAATCTGGCCCATCCAACATTCAGCTCAGAAGTCAATGGGAGACTTTCAATAGACATTGAAACAGCCCTTTCACGTTCATTTGGCTTCAGGCGCTACCACCAATGTTGCAGCAAAGGGAGTCTCTAGTAGGGCTGGCTGGAAAGCAAGAATTCTGTTTTGTGAAAAATGTTCAGGTTTCAACATTTGTTTCCATTCCACATTGGAAGAAAACCAAAATATTTTGACATGTTTTGTGGGGGAGGGGGAAAAAAAAAAAAAAAAAAAAAAAGGACAGACAGACCCTCCAGAGGCAGATCAAGGTCTTCTGGGGCCCTGGACCAGATCAAGTATGGGGGCCCTGGCACCAGAACTGTGGCCCCACCCCACCCCTTCTGCCTGCAGACCCACCCCCTTTCCACCCCTTCGGTCTGCAGCCCCACCTTGTTCCGCCCCTCCCTCCCCCTGCTGGCTTCTTTCCGCCCCTCCCCCTTTTTCTCCTCCCGCTGCAGCCCCAAGACCATAGAAGCTCTGGGCCTTCTCCAGTCTTGGGGCTGCGGTGGGGGGGCTGATTTTTCTGGGGGTCCCAAATTGGCCAGGGCCCATGCGGTAATCCACCACTGCACATACAAACTTTGTAATAACCAATAACTCAATAACTCAGGGCACCTGCCTCTAATGGGGGGGGGGCAGGTTCAAGTCCCAAATCAGGTGGAACAGGGAGTCAGCCCTGGATTTCCCAGTCCCCAGGTGAATGTCCCAACTACTGGGCTACTCTGTCTCCCCACAAAGTCCATCCTGGAGCTGAGAATTGTTTTTGTCAAAACCAATATATTGCTACAAACATTTTTAGTTTTGACAAATTGGCCTTTTCCAACGAAAAAATGTTTTGTCATAAAATTCCCAACCAGCTCTACTCTCTCGCTACTTGAGCTAAGCAGTTTTCTGTATTAAAGATCTTTAGAAATATTTTTTCCCTTAGGAAAAAATCAAAATTGCTTCCACATGTAAGGAAAGTGGCTTGTGGTTTGTGATAAAGCGGATCTGTCAAATGAATGGCCAACTGGTGATTCATGTCCACTCTGCATGTACTGTTTAAAGTGCTAGTTTAAAGCTGCAGCTGGACTTTTTTATTGTGTTACAAAGTTAAGAACCTGTTATAAAATGCTACATTCTAAAAAGTGTGGTTTCTTCATTTAAAAAAGCAATAAATATTGCTGGTAAGCATGACACATTTATTACTAATTCTGTAGGGCCACATTTTTAACAAGGGCCTCTATTGGTGGGCCTGCAACTATGCACCTGCTGTCGTTAGAGGCCCAGCTTTCAAGGTGCAAGTAATTCTGAGCAGCACTCTCGGCACCTAAGGGTGGGATTTTCAAAAGTGCTCAACATTGGCCTTACTCTGCTCTCACTGGGCCCACCTCCTATTGATTTCAACAGGCCAATGGTGAATGCTCTTGAAACCTCTAATGTCTTTGATGGCAGCTAATGATGTTCATCACCTAGCCAGCATGCACAGCACCAGGCATGATCTGTGTGACGGTACCTCCCATAAGGCTTTGTGGGAATATGACATAACTGGAATATGTTTTGTGCTGCCTGTGCCAGGTACATATCTCTGTAAAGGTTATGGTCTACTATATCTATTCATCCCTTTTGTACACATATATCATTTTGTACTTGAGGTTAAGAATATGGATTGTATACTTGCTTGATCTCTAGGTAAGGTTTGTGAGGCATTTGGTCAGCCTCTTTAGGAAGGAATTCACTAGGTTAAGTACCCGATCGGGGAACAATGCATCTTGGAATGCTCCAATCCACATAAGAAGTCTTCCTGGAGACATGCAAGATACCATGTGGGTAATGGCTGCTACCTGCAAATACTGAGTCATGCATGGGCATGTGACCTGCCCATGTGATTCCGAATCTCCATTTTGTAACTGGATTCTACAGAGGGTGAGGAGGGGGTCCCCACCCACAAGAGACAGTCTATTTAAACCCGTGGGAGACCCCTCCATTTTGTCTTCAGCTGGCTAAAGAAGAAGCCTCTCCACCCCCCCAGGATACTTGAAGGAAACTGAAAAAGGACAGTAACTACAGGGGGTGTGAGTGATTGCTGGACCCAGGCTAAAAGAAGATTAGCCTGTAAAAGGGAACATTTTGGAACTGGTGAGGATCTTATCTATATTTAGTGCAATTAGACATAGATTTGCGTATTTTATTTTATTTTGCTGGGTAACTTACTTTGTTCTGTCTGTTACTACTTGGAATCACTTAAATCCTACTTTCTGTATTTAATAAAATCACTTTCTACTTATTAATTAACTCAGAGTATGTATTAATACCTGGGGGAGCAAACAGCTGTGCATATCTCTCTATCAGTGTTATAGAGGGCGAACAATTTATGAGTTTACCCTGTATAAGCTTTATACAGGGTAAAACGGATTTATTTGGGTTTAGACCCCATTGGGAATTGGGCATCTGAGTGCTAAAGGCAAGCACACTTCTGTGAGCTGTTCTCAGGTAAACCTGCAGCTTTGGGACAGGTGATTCAGGCCCTGAGTCTGTGCTGAAGCAGACGGGTGTGTCTGGCTTCACCAAGACAGGGAACGGAAACCACTGAGCTGGCAGGGAGAACAAGAACAGAGGTAGCCTTTGCCAGCGCCGGCTCCAGGGTTTTTGCTGCCCCAGGCAGCAACAAAAAAAAAAAAAAAAAAAAAGCCGCGATTGCGATCTGCGGCGGGAGGTCCTTCGCTCCGAGCGGGAGTGAGGGACCCTCCGCCGAATTGCCGCCGAATAGCTGGACGTGCCGCCCCTCTCCCGAGTGGCCGCCCCAAGCACCTGCTTGTTCAGCTGGTGCCTGGAGCCGGCCCTGGCCTTTGCACATCAGTCTGGCAGCTCCCAAGGGGGTTTCTGTGATCCAACCCGTCACAATCTGATCCTAACACCTGCCTAAGCACCTGATTAGTGGGGGACATCAGGTAGATAAATACCTAAATATTATTGCCCTTTCTTCTGCTTCCAGTGTCCCATTCTGATCCCAGTCATTCCTCTGCTGAGCAGTAGCAGATGTTCAGGTCCTTGTAGGTTGGCTTCCCAGACAAGGGGAAGCCAGTGGTATGGAGTGTGGGAATATTCTGAGTGTAACTTGCTTTATTTACACACATACTCCAGTCCTGAAATAAGATGGTCAAATAGCATACAGGGCATTCTCTTTTTCCAGGGATCTCAGCCCAACTCCAAGGCTCAGTTCCCAAGGAACAGCTGCCTCAAGAGCCCAAGGTTCTCCTGCTGTTTGTACTGTTCCCTCTCTCCCGAAGCTGCCTGTATAAAAAAAAAGGCCATGCACAACCCAAAACTAACGCTAATAGAGCATGTCTTCCCAAGAGTCAAAACTTGCTCACACACCAAGAAGAAAAACTTAGAAGACTATGCGTAGCAGTGCCTTGCCCTAACAATATTATCAATTGTGCCTGCAATGATTGGTGCCTCCTATTGACTGCAAAAGAAAAGAAAAAGCGGGTAGGACTAGAACACCTTTAAAAATTTGGGCATGATTATTTTATCCTGGGCCCCTATTAAATAATATTTGCAATCCAAAATATGTTTTAAAACCCATAGTCCAGTTGTTTGTTAGTTTAGTACTCCGAGGGTAGGTATGCACAGCACTAAAGCCTGGGCCACGCTGGTCAGTTGTCAGAGAGGCCAGTGATTAAAGGCAATGGAATTTGTACTACCTTAAAGATGGTTGTTGAAAAATTGGAAAGGGTTCAAAAAAGAGCTGCAAGAATGATTCGACATCTGGAAAACATGCCACAGAGTAAGATTAAAGAAGCTGAATCAATTGAGTTTATCTAAGAGAATGTAAGAAATGACTTGAATACAGTCTACAAGTATCTACATGGGCAAGAGATTTCTGACAGGAAGCGGCTGTTGAATCTAGCAGAAAAAGACATAACAAGATCCAGTGGCTGGGACCTGAAGCTATATAAATGTAGACTAGAAAAGAGGTACAAATATTTAACAGTGAGGGTAATAAGCCATTGGAAAGGTGCCATTTACCTGGACACATGATAGACATCACTTGAAGGCTTTAAATTGGGACTGGATATCTTTCTAAAAGAGATGCTATAGATCAGGGATCGGCAACCTTTGGCACACGGCCTGTCAGGGAAATCCGCTGACGGGCTGGGGCAGTTTGTTTACCTGCAGCGTCCGCAGGTTCAGCCGATTGCAGCTCCCATTGGCCACGGTTCGCTGTTCCAGGCCAATGGGAGCTGTGGGAAGTGGCGGCCAGCACATCCTGCAGCCCACGCCGCTTCCCGCAGCTCCCATTGGCCTGGAACAGCGAACTGCGGCCAGTGGGAGCTGCAATCGGCCGAACCTGCGGACGCTGCAGGTAAACAAACCGCCCCAGCCCGTCAGCGGATTTCCCTGATGGGCCGCGTGCCAGAGTTTGCCGATCCCTGCTGTAGATCAAACAGAAGTTATGGGCTTGATCCAGAAATAACTGGGTGAAGTTTCTATAGTCTGTGTTATGCAGGCGGTCAGAGTAGATCGGCATAATGGACACTTTTGGCCTTAAAAACAAAACAAAACAAAAAAAGTCCATGAATCTAGGATTTTTCTCAATCAAAGCTAAAGGTACTGTGGAAAAAGGGCATCCATTTCTAGAAATGTCAATCTAGTACTAGATTCTGGTACATATATCAATTACTGCAGAGCACAACAACTGCACAAAAGTTGTAGCGATTTACTTTCCTCCAGCTGAAAGTCACAGGACCCCTCTTTAGAGCGGCAAAACTGGGCTGCAAAGCTCCTGAAAATAGGCCCTGTCATGAGATGCAAGCTCTAGGGAAGGTGGGGGGGCATGGGGTTGGGGGGTGGGAAGAGGTTGGGTTTCTTTATCCAAATTGGTTCACCTCAATAATTTATCAGATTTCTAATGCACCTATCAACATGGCATCCAGCTGCCAATTATACTGTAGTTTATAGATGTATGTGTGTGTATAAAATCAGCTTCATGAGAAATATCTTTATATAGCAAGCTGGGAGAGGAAGGGTGGCTTCGTCATTAAGAGAATACATTGGGACTCACGGTTCAATTCCCCCAGATTTCCTCTGTCATCTTAAATCCTGATCCTGCAAAGTCTTATGCACCTGCTTAACTTTGCCCCAACGGGGGTAACATGAGGCAGGAGCATAAGTGTTTGCAGGATCAGGGCCTTAATCTCTCTGAGCCTCAGTCACTCATCTGTAAAATGATGATAATAATCCTTTCTTCCCTAGGGTGGCCAGGGGCCCGGTTTTCAATCAGAAAGTCCAGTTGAAAAGGGGACCTGATGGTGTCCAGTCAGATCTACTGACCGGACACCCAAAGTCCAGTTATTGTAGGAGCGGAGGTGGGGAGGCATCAAGTCATCATCCCACCAGCCCCTACTCAGCCAGGGCCACCTCCTACCTACATTGGGCAGCTGCAGCTCCCAACTCCAGCTGTGCAGGCGAGTCCCTCCTGACCCACCCAGGGAGGGAGGGCGTGGGAGGGGGAAAGCAGTGAGCAAGGGAGGGAGGGGGAAAGAGGAGTGACCGGGGGGCGGGGCCTCAGAGGGAAGGGGCAGGGCAGGAGTTGGGCCTCAGTGAGGTCGGGGGGGAAGGGTCAGTGCAGGGGCAGGTCCGGCACTCCTGCTGGAGTGTCTGGCTTTTCAATATTACAAAGTTGGCAACCCTACCTCCACCCTTTGTCCACCTTGTCTATGTCAATTAGAAGCTCTTTGGGACTCACAATGTGTGTGTACAGCAGCTAGTGCAACGAGGTTCCAATCTCAGTTAGGCCCTGGAGGGCTGCGCGTACAAATAATAATCTCGCTATCCCATTTCTACTGCACCTATCACCATGAAGTGCCGGTGTCCATTGTATTATGTTTTATATTTATCATCAAATACATCACAGATCCTTGCCTGTAATGCACCATCTTCTTGGTATTTTTCTCTAAGGGGAAGTGAAGGGAACAGAGATGACAGACAAATCCTATTTAAAGACAAATATATCCTAGTGACAGATCACTGAATTGTTTGAACTTTTCTTTCAATGTGCAGGACCCAGCCAAAAGCCTAGGCACGGTACATTTTTTAAAATCATTATTAAAATGCCTACAACAGTGCCCAGCTTGTGTTTAGTTTAGAAGGCCCATTGCATCAGTGGTTGTTTTTCTGGTTTTGAGTTCCTCTAAATGTCCTTTTTGCCCTTTCCTTGTGGCCTGTTTTATAAGAGGGCCTGGCGAGGAGGAAATAAATGTTTGAGTTACAATAGGAGCTGTTCACTCTGGCCGGGAAGCACAGCTATTGTCACCCAGTATGGGCTACTCACTTTTACTTCCTCTGTGGGGGAAAAAAAACCCAAATACCTTGCAGAGATCTGGGAGTTATACAGACGGAGTTAATTGTTAATAAGTTGTGGTCTTCCTATATATATAAACTGATTAATTATTGCAGTGCCCTGACAAAAAAAAATGCACAGGCTAGTGGTGTGAGTCCAGAAGCCAAAGGTCCTGTAAATGGGAAGACTCCCAGGGCCTGGTAATGAGTCATGTTCTAGTCACTGTGCTTTGCTCCTAAGCCCAGCACATCTGACTCCAGGGGATTTCCTTGGGTAACATACAGACATTGTGGAAACGCCTGTGCCATCCCCACCCTCTCACCTCTCTGTCGATGTGGGGGAGGCTGGCCAGGGGGGCGCTGACATTAATTGCTGGTTGCTGTTGGAAACTGGTTCAATTCATGCCTTCAGGATGGTCTAACCCAGGGGTCGGCAACCTGCGGCACGCGAGGCGATTTTGCCTGGCACGTGGCTGCCAGCCAGGGTCCCGGCCCCGCTCAGCCCAGGCTGGCAGGAGGCTGAGCAGGGCCGGCGGCCGGGACCCCAGACCGGCGGCAGGCGCACCCCCCAGCTCCCCCCTCACTGCACTCAGGTTCTGCGACTCCCGGGAGTGAGAGCCGCCGCTGCCCCTCCCGGAGCCCCCCCACCCCATCCGGCTGCCTCAGCACTCTGTGGGGGAGGGGCTGTGCCTGCGGCAGCCCCATGTGAAGCCAGGGTCTGACCGGCATGGGCATGGTAAGGGGAGTCCTGGGGGGCTGTCAGGGAGCAGGCGGAGGGTTGGAAGGGTCGGGAGGTCTGGGGGGGGGCTGTCAGGGGGCAGNGGCACGTGGCTGCCAGCCAGGGTCCCGGCCCCGCTCAGCCCAGGCTGGCAGGAGGCTGAGCAGGGCCGGCGGCCAGGACCCCAGACCGGTGGGAGGCGTGCCCCCCAGCTCCCCCCTTCGCTGCGCTCAGGTTCTGCGGCTCCCGGAAGTGTGAGCTGCCGGGGCGCGGGGCCCTGAGCCTGCTCCGGGAGGGGCAGCAGCGGCGGCGGCTCACACTCCCGGGAGCCGCAGAGCCTGAGCACGGCAAGGGGGGAGCCAGGGGGTGCACAGGGACAAGTGCCCACATGCATCCGCTGCAGGAGCCCCCCCCCCAGGGGGGGCACCGGGCTGCAGCCCTGGCAGGCGCGCGCCCCAGTTTCACCTAGGTGGAAGTTTCACCTAGGGCGCTAAATATCCTTGCACCGGCCCGTGCACCCCAGGTTAAGAACCACTGCACTAAACTGATAAGATCTGAATTGTAATTTAATTTTAAATGAAGCTTCTTAAACATTTTAAAAAACTTGTTTACTTTACATACAACAATAGTTTATAGACTTATAGAGAGAACTTCTAAAAACGTTAACATGTATGACTGGCACGCGAAACCTTAAATCAGAGCGAATAAATGAAGACTCGGCACACCACTTCTGAAAGGTTGCCAACCCCTGGTCTAACCTAATCCAGAGAACTGGTCCATATAGCAACCCCCAGGACCAAGGAGCACAAAGGACACCCCTCCAGCCTCAGCTGTGCAGGTATCTGAAAGGATACTTCATTCCCTTTTGCCTCTCCATGGAGACTGCCATCACGGATGTCAGTTAGTGGGAAGGAAGTGTGGCGTTGCATACTGTGATGTGGATACTCGTGACTAGGAATGAGACTAAGACCTTCAGGGAAAGTCTGGCCCCATTGAAATCAAGGGCAAAACTCCCATTGATTTCAATGGGGGAAGAATTTTACCCCATAAACTCATTTCATATCGGACGCAGCAGAGCCAAAGTCCGTTCTGAATGGTAGAATACTCTGTTGGAACATGAATGCTATAATGACTCTAACTGGGCTATGCTGATTTACATCAGCTGAGGATCTGTGCAGCTCTGGTATCAATGGTACATTTGGCCCTTGGCATTCTCATTTGCTAGATTACTTGGTAAACACACTTTAAATTACTTAGATTACTTGGTAAAGATGCTTTAAATTAGCTAGTGAGTTAGCTTCAGAGGTCATTCTTGACCACACCTTTGAGGTTCTTCACGGATTTTGTTCTTTCTTTCACTCTGCCTTGTATGGTAGGAAGTGAGGCAGCCATCCCAAACTCACACCTCACCGTCCTGTGTTCTAATTATAATTCTAGCTATTTGGCGATCTAGCTAGCTCTGTCTGCTTGACTCACATCTTCTAGCAACAAAGTGCAGCCACCTCTGGGGTAGAACTCAGCAGCAGTTTAACAGCACACAGCAATACCTCACAGCATTCCAAAAGAGGAACTGAAGCAGCATGCCAAATCCAACTGAAAGGGCAGCAAGAACTATGCTGGCAAAATGTTATTTCCTGAATTGGAATACAGACCAGCCCCAGGGAATAATAGACTCTCAGAGTAATTGCAAGGTTTTTTGCACTTTTAATACAAAGTTGCACACAAACATTGCTAAGATCAGTACCAAGATAAAAACGTAAGATCTTTTGCATTTCTCTAGCTCCTAGCAACCACGGATCTCAAAGCACTTTATAAATGTTAATTAATTAAGCCCGCTAACACCCTTGTAAGGAAGGTACTATTAATCCCTGTTAACATGGGGTAAACTGAGGCATAGGGAGGTGAAATTATTTAGCCAGTCAGTAGCTGATTCAGAAAGAACACTGAGGAGTCCTGTACTCTAAAAAACTAGAGAAGACAAGGCGCTGGGCAAACAAAAAAAAAAGTCTTTAAAAGGCTATGATGAGTGATATTGTCTGAACAGCTATTTAAGTATCCGATTCGGTGGTGCCACCAGGGTCAGAGACAGACAGTCTATGTTATGGAAGTTCTCCTGCCCATCTGGGGGTCAGACCATTTTCCCTTCCCCCACTCTAAATAATGGTGGTGCTGGCTATGTTAGCTGAACATAAAGCTGCTGACGCTAAACCCTCTAATATTGACATACCGGAGTATTATGTGCTCGTAATCTAGCCAGAAAGGTAGATCTAGTAGCTATAGCAAGCCACTGTGAGAAAAGACTCATGGTTACTATTCCAGGCTTTAACACTGACTAGTTATACAGCCATCCGCAAGTGACTAACAGCTGCGTGCCTCAGTTTCCCCATTAATGACATGAGAGGAAAAATACCTCTCACGGGATTGTCACTTGGGATGAAGTGTGCTAGAGAAGGGGAAAGTATTATTACCTGCCACAGTATTAAATGATGAAATTAAAGTATCTTTTAAAAAGCAGCTGTTCGCCCTTTTGTCTCAGTTCCACAAATCACAAGTATAAATCTCTGGAATAGATGTTCCCCCTACCCCACTTTTTTGGAATCTAACCCTCTGCTGATGCAAGAGTTGTGTCAAATGTTTGATAAGAATGTTTGGATGAGTCCTCCCCTCCTAGCCATACCCAATAAGAACAAAGCCTGTGGACCTTGTGTGCAGGGCCCTGCTCTAACCACTAGACGACACTCCTTCCCTGGCAGAGGAATCCTGGATCGATTTCAAGAGATCCATTTAAACACTCTTCAAAGTGAAAGGCAGGAGACGAGATTAGCCCCACTGTCTCAGTAGCAGAGTGATCTGCACTGTTAAGAGAGGGGGAATGTGCTTAGCTCACGGTGGAGGGGATTTTCCCTCTGGAACTGATTAAGGAGTGACATTTATAGGCTCAGGAGGAAATCACATACATTCCAAGAAGACCACACAAACGGTGGCCATAAGCTGGGGCACTGGGCTCAGCTAGGAGACTCTGTCCAGTTCCTAGAGGAAAGGCATCCACATACCAAACCCACGGCCACCAGTGTCAGTAATTGAAATCCTTGTTGTTCATCCCAGCACACACGCCAAGTATTAAATGTTGGGGGACGAGCTACCCTCTCACCCTAAAAGAGGCCTATATTGGCAAGACAGAGGGCCTGACGCCTGCTCAGCTTACACCAACTCTATGATAAGCAGGGAATCAGGGCTGCTAACATGGCATCTTTCAGGCGACCTAAACCAGAGAATCGATTCTCAAGTGGCTTGGAAAACGAGGGGCTCTAGAAAGGCTGCACAGGGCCACTGAAGGTAGGGAATGCAAATGGCACAGACTCCCCCAGCTCGAGCGAATGGCGTGTACAGGATGTTTTGCTGTCTCCCTTTCCTGTTTTCTCTTCTGTGTGGGCTGGCTTTTTTTCTCTCTCCTTTTCTCTTTCCAAGCCATATCTCAGGCCAGTGCAGGGGATTCTATCTTCACTTTGCTTCTGGGGCGACTTGGTGGAGATTTAAGCCATGTCGAATACCCCCCGGGGTAAAAAAAAAAAAGGGGCACATTCAATGGGCACCTTCCCACACTCTCATCCCAGCTCCTGCCGCCCACCGGAGAACAACACAGAGCACAAACTTGAGCACGACCCCACAGCAGGGTTCCCCATGGGATGTTGGCAAAATCTTTGGGGCCAGGTCGCGTTGTTTATGCTCTGCCTCGTGTTGGAGGCTGTGCATGGCTGTCCCATCACTGAGTAGGCTCCTCCTGAAGCTGTCCAGCAGGTGGAGGGGGTGTGCAGGCTGTGCAGCCCTGGTGCACCCACCCAGCCAGACCTCATAGGCCAGAGAAGTGGGACCGTGGCCTCCACATCCCTCCCAGCTCCCTGCTGGGTGTTTTCTGGTAGGAGGGAGTGGTCTCCGTGCGTCCTGCAGCACAGGAGCTGTGATGGTGCCCTGCCCTTGCACAGGGGGATCAAGGTGAAGAAGGCTCCTTGTGACCACCCCTACAGAGAGACATGTGGCATCATCCAGCATTTTCCAGGCCCCGTCTATGGAAACTGTCCAGTAGGGTGCCAATAAGTACTAAGCATGGTGGCAGGTTTGTGATGCAGACAGCTCCCCAGGAGGGACCCCATCCAGTTCCCACGGAGTAACAGGAGACTTTCCATTTTCCTCCATGGGAGCAGGTCTTAGGGACTAGAGCAAGATGACCCCCACCCTCCCCCAACTCGTGTCATAGAAGTTAGAGAGGGGGGAAAGGACCTATTAACTCATCTAGTTCATCTCCCTGCAGGTACAGGATTGTTCCCCATCTCATACAGGTCACCGGGCATCTGGAGATCTTATTCACTCGGCTTCAGTCCTGCTCACTCCAGATCAAACAAGTAAACTCAACTGAGTCTCCTAAAGCAATGGAGGTTCTGTGACGTGCTGGCCACCTGGAGTTTTGTACTAGCACGACAGTCACTTCCTTTATGCTTCTAAAGAGAAAAAAAAATACCTGCCAGTGGGGCTGGCTTTGAGCATCACCATGAATGGGGGGGGGGGAATAGATCGTCTATGCAAAATGGGTGTTTTGGGCAAGACACCCCCGCAGGCGCTGCCTGGCAATCCAGTGCTCCATTACCAAACGTCGCTTCATCTTCAAAGTGCCTGCTGCAGTGCAGACAGGATACAGGCAATGTGACATTTGCTGAGCCTTCCCAAGCGACGCTGCAAGCCAGGCCCTCCATGCAAAAGTCAGGCTCAATGATTTGAGCGGTAAGTGTGCTGCACAAAAAGCCCAGACAAAGTGCAAAGATCAGCAGTATTTTTCAAACCTGTTTTGAAGATGCTTCTGAGTCTTCCCATCACTACTCAGATACTGCCGCCTATCCTCATGACCACAGAATATTAGCTCCAGTAGCTTTTTAGCGACTCAGCTTTGCCACAGCTTCCTGCTTTTGAGCTTACCCTCTGCACTCGGCTGGAGACTTGCCAGCCCTAGCTTTCACTCAGACTCGGCTCAATCTAGCACAAGATGGGGGATGGGGGCGGCTTTCTGTATTGGGAAAAAAAAAAAAGTCCAAACGTACCTGAAGAATACAGAACAGCTGCTGTTTCCTCTGAGTCCTCCGGGCTCCTGTTAGAGAGAATGAAGCAGTTCACAGCACAGGCTAGAGGTCTTTACATATTGCCAATTAACTCGAAGTAGCTGACACTTCCCACTTCCCCGCCCACACACACACACACACATTTTCTCCAAGCTACAAACTTTGGCGATGTACACTAGGGATCAATCTAACTGTTTACAGCCTGGAAAAATCATTTGGGGAGTGTGCACACTAGCATTTCCAAAGGTGTTAACCACCTCTAGTTAACCAGCAATTGTTTAACTAGAGGTCAGATCTCTAGTAAAGGCAAGCCTGAGGGTGAGTAGCAAGTGGGGTGGGAGTAGGCTGGAACGTAAAGGAAACTGTGGGACTGGCACTGGAGGGCTATCTAACCACAAGGCCAGGTGCCCTTGATTTTGCTGCATGCGCACTGCAAAGGGGCGGGGCAGGGGGCAGGTCCCAGCTCAATATGCTCTGCCCGTCACCCTCAAATGAACATGCCAGCTCAGGTTCAATACACACACCCCTTACACACCGGCAAGAGCTCTGAATGTGGATGTTAGCGGGAGCTAGGCCACAAGCAGTGGCACAACGTGCGGCAAGCCTGCAGTGTCGACTTTCCCTGAGTGGTGTTTTCACAGGTGTTAACTGACGCAAATGTACATTCTAATGCGGAGTGGACACAACTGTTTGCTCCTAGTTGTGCTTATCCCTAGGTTAGGAAGAAACGTTGGGGGATGTCTACACAGCATTTTGGAGCGGACGGGAGCGAGCTTCCCAGCCTGGGTCCACAGATTCAGGAGAGCGGGATTCGCTCTAGGGTTCTAAAAATAACTGGCTAGACAGAGCTTGGAAGTCACAGCTGGGGCTGGAGCTGGGGTCTGAAGCTTAGGCTGCCCCTCTTAGGCGTCAGAGTCCAAGCTTCAGCCCAAGCCACCACTTCAAAGCGCAATCTGTAGAGTGCTAGCGCATGTAGGGTGACCAGATGTCCCGATTTTATAGGGACAGTCCTGATTTTGGGGGCTTTTTCTTATATAGGCTCCTATTACCCCACCCCCTGTCCCGATTTTTCACATTTGCTGTCTGGTCACCCTAAGCGCAAGCCCCACTAGCCCCAGTCTGTTTACCTGAGCTGGGAGGCTTGGTCCGGCTCCCTCCAAAGTGCGGTGTAGACATACCCTTTGGGTCCTGGAACAAACATCTGTGTGGTGCCTACACTAAGATTTTACAGCTGTGCTAATCAACATGTGTGAAACCAGGACTAAAAATTCAGGTGTGGACGTGCCCTCAGGGCGCGTTCCTCGGAAGCCGCGTGGCCTAGTAGACAGGACACTGGTCTGGCAGGCAGGAGAAAAGGAGTCTATTTCTGCCGCTCTGCCACTGCCCTGCTGTGTGACCTTGGGCAAGACACTTCCCCACTTGTCGTCTCTCTGGTCTATTAGATTGCAAGCTCTTTGGGGCAGGGACTATGTTTCACTACCTGTGAGTCCAGTACTAGCACAATGGGACCCTCAGCCTGCTTGAGACCTCTAGGTGCTACTGTTATACAAATAATGAGCCAGCTTCATCTGTGTCATAAAGCGCAAAGCGAATCTATGTTGCTATCTGTCGCTCCCACACCCTTCGTCACCACCTGACAGGCCTCAGGGTCCGAAATAGCCTGTATCTATTGATCTACTGTGTCTGTTGCAAAGCCTAGTTTTTTTTATTGGGGCTTTTGGTGAGTGTGAGGTGGGAGCATGTGCCGTCTTTTTTGTTGTCAGGGTCTGTCTGGTTTCCTCTGTGACACGGTGAGGTTTGGCTGCTGGATTTGTCTTTATTGTATGATCAGGGGTTTTAAAGGCTCCTGGGGGCCCCTTTTTCACAGTCTTAGAAGTTGAAAGAAAACAAAAAAAGGACCAGTCACCAGTGCACTGGTCCTTGCTCTCTTAAAGAACCAGTGTCACCTTGTGACAAAGACCATGTGGCATAACACATCCAGGAGCCAAGGTAGTAGAAGCATTAGAGATGGAGAGAGAGGTGAGAAGTGAGGTACCTACCTTCGTCATTGTCAGACTGACAATGCTTTGGTTTAGTATTTGACCAGTAGAGATGCCATGCTAGTCATATTCAAGAAAGAAGAGAGTTTCAATCTAGTTGTACTGCACCACAACCAAGATTCGGCACAGTCAGACCTACGTAAGAGAATATACGGGTCATCTCCTATGAGAAGAAACCACTGGAAGGAGGTTGAGGGACACGAGAGCAAATCTATTGGCATAAAAATCAATGATGGGATGAACCAAACCTTCAGATCCGAACTCTGCAGCTGAATGTATTATCTCTATAACGGGGTGAACCAGCTTGGAATAATGCTGAGCAAATCCAAATGTGCATACGTACGGGGTGTTCAGATTATAGCAGTAGGTTTCGGGCTTTGAACTCAGGTCCAGAGCCAGTGTGTGGGCTTTTGGTTCAAATCAGCCACTCATATTTTTTAAATCATCCTCTGAAAGGGGGCGGGAGGGCACATTTCCAGACTTTGAAAGAATGTCAGCTTGTTCCGTTCCTCGGCTAGAACAGTTGACTTCCTCACCTGGTTAAGAGGGTCGCAGGGGAAACAGCTAACTCATCACTTCTTTCTTTTTTCTTTTTTCTTTTTTTGTCAGTTAAAACTACAAAGAGACCCTAAAGAAGGTCTTATCCGTTCTTGTCAAACTTCAGTTGGGAACAGCAGGTAAAAGCAGCAGTTTGGTTTCTCTATTTCACCACGAGGGTGCTATAAATAGAAGCCTGTGAGTGTGGCTTTCTGGCTCTCTGAGTATATATGCTTCACACCTTCTTCTCCAGTCCTTTTTTTTTTTTTTTTTTTTACACCCACATAAACATTTGCATGTCACCATACCCGCAGAGACATACATTTTCCACAACATGCACACCGAGCAAAAAAAAAAAGGGTTACTCTGTGTGTGTGTTTGTGTGTGTGCTGCTAGTTTTATTCCAAGTAAACACAGCTTCAGCAGCCCTAAAAGAGAGGCCCTTCCCATGTCTGTGAAATCACTTTGCTCTCTTGGATTTCACATCTCACCAAACGTGTGTAAATGCTTCTCTGTCATGAAGCTGTGGCTTGGCATTATTAATGGCGGTGCTGCTGCTGCTGCAAAGAGATGTGCAGTTTCAAAGCCCTGAAGAGCATTAAGAGGCAGGTTGACCCAGATCCTCAAAGGTATGTGAGCACCTAACTCCCATTGATTTCAATAGGAGTTAGGTACCTAAATGCCATTGTGCCACTGGTCTGCTATGTTGGGAGTAAAGTGAATCCACCCCACCAGAAGGGGAGCTCCAGAACAGATTGTACCTCGGAGGCGGAGTCAGATCCCTGATATGGAAGGATGAGGGTGGGGCTACAGCTATGTGTATATTTCATCGCTCATGGCAACCTAGTTAAGTAGTGATCAGGACAGGTTATAGGTGCCTCCTGCAAGGTACTAAGCACTCTGAGCTCCTGTGGACTTCAAGCGATGGAAGGATCAGGCCCCTGCATTGCATCAAGGCTGCTTCCTGTCAGAAGCTTCAAAGAGATGAAGCAAGGTGCAGCTGCTCTGTTTTCTGCTCACTGTACCAGGAGGAAGCTCTGATTACTTTGCCTGTGTCAGAAAATCCAGCAACCATCCTGCAGAGCATGGCATTCTCTCGATTCTTGCAATAGTTTCACATTCTTTTTAATTTATCAGTAATTTTCATTTTTATATAAACACATTCATCACATTGTGCATAGTGAGGCAAAAATGAACTCCCCAGTTACTTTTCCAAAAGTTTTTTCTTATGCCAAAATGCAGCCTTTCAACCAGTCATCTTCTAGTCAAGAATCTTTGGGCCGACAGATTAATAACATAGGTCCAGCAGGCTCATGTTCAGATTGAAGAGGGAATGTTTTTCAATTCTCCCCTCCCCTGTTTTTTCATAGATATTCAAATGTTTCTTGAACTTTCAAAATTCAAAAGATATTGGCCCGCTGTATAGTTGGTTCAAAATGGAGGGAAGATAGAAAAATCCAGTCAAATTGTTTTCTTGTTTTTTGTTGACATTTGCTATCGCGATGAGGATTTTCACAGAAATCTTGAAATTCAAAAGATGCTGCTAAGCTCTGTTTAGATTGCATTATTATTATTATTATTATTATTAAACGACCTCTCCTATTGAACTGACATGACACACCAATAGTAACTGAACCCTGCCTAGGATGACAGCCTCTTGTAATGCCTTGCGCTGCTATATCCTGCCTGCACAGAAACTGAATAACAGCCTCCAAGAATTGTTTCTTTTATTGACTCATGTCCATGCACTGTGGGCAATGTACGTACCTTAGAAAAGGAAGTCTGTGTGTTAGTGAACTAGATCATGACCAAAAAACTGAAAAGGCCTATCCTAGTTTGTTTGTTCGTTCATTAAGTAACAGCACTAACACCCTCCCTTTAAAAAAAGAAGAAAAAGAAGAGAAAGAAAGAAGAGAAAGAAGAGAAAGAAAGAGCTGAGTTAAACACAAAACCAGTGTTGATCAGTAAAATTAAAAGGAAGGGCTCAAATTAGGGGACTTTATCAGCGGACACTGAGTAAACATTATCATCCCAACCAACTGCTCCGCAGAACCCTACAGAGTTAGTGGACATTGCCTGGTTGAATTTTGCCCATGATCATTCCTCTATGGTATACGGTAAACAGCCAAAAGATACAAGATGCTGATTCCTGGATTTTTAAGGGTCCGTCGACACTGCAGTAAAAGCCCCACGGTACAGCTGTGGCTGGCCCAGGGCAAATGACTCGGGCTCGCGGGGCTCAGGCTGAGGGGCTGTAAAATTGCAGTGTAGGTGGTTTGGGCTGGAGTCTGGGCGCTGAGACCCCACAATGGGGAGGGTCTGAGAGCCAGGGATGCAGACCAGGCTCAAATGTCTGCATTGCTATTTTTAGCTGGAGCCCCATGAGCCTGAATCAGCTGACCACCGGGACTCTGGACTCAGTGCCCCAGGTTTTTTATTGCAGTGTTGACACACCCTAAACGGCCAGCTTGGCTGATGCCAAAAGCAGGTCCATGAAAAGACCCTAAGATTTAGGATCTCTCTACACTCTGTGATTGCAGCTCGTTTAGATGTGCCTGAGCTAGCTTTGATCTACATAGTTTGGGTACTGGAGCAGTGAAGCCCTGGGTAATCACTCAAGCAGCTAGCCCGTACGGAAGCCCATGCTGCTGCAGCTTTACTGCTCCAATACCCAAACTTACTAGATTAACGTTAGCTCAGGCACGTCTACACGAGCCGCAATCTCACCCCAGGATTGCAGTGTCGACATACCCTTAGTGATATTACTAGCAGGGTGCCCAGAAATAAAATGGTGCATGGATTAGCAGCAACCAGAGATTTTGCAGATGATGGGATGACATTAGTAGCAGCAGCGTCTTCATTAAAAGTTTCCACCTTGACAAATGTGTCTTGCGAGTGTGTTTCACACTGCACGTAACTGACTTCGACGGAATGCTGCTGCTTTACACTAGCTGAGAATCCGGCCCGGTTGTGCAGTTTAGAAGCTAAATGTGTGAAACTTCTTGCTCTGCTGTTTTAACTTAACTGCATTTGTGTTTACAAGATAAACGAAAAGAAAATTGTTGTTTGTTGTTCAATATATCCCTCGCTCGACCTTCAAAGTGGCTCGTGTGTTCTGAACAACAATCCAGGAAACAGCTCCAGGATAAACACTGCAAGTGAGACATCTTTCAGAGTTTCAGGGAGCTCAAGGCCAGAAGGGACCGTTAGTTCATCTAGTCCGACCCCCTGTAAATTGAAGGCCATTAAATCTCACCCAGATACCCCTACGTCAAGCCCAATGCCTTTAGTTAAACCAAAGCATTGCAGTCCTCAGGAAACTAAACTGTCATGTGCCACAGGCAGAGGACAGGAGAGACGGAGTGCCACCAATGCCTGAGGTGCCAGCAGAGATGATTAGGTGAGATGCCCCGATGATCCTAGCAGGTGACCCATGCCCCTTACTGCAGAGGAAGGTGAAAACCTCCCAAGGTCTCCACCCATCTGACCTGGGGGAAGATTCCTTCCTGATCCCAACTCTGGTGATCAGTCTGACCCTGTGCATGTGAATAAAAGCCACCAGCCAAGCATGTAAGAAAGGGGATTCCTTGTATCGCATCACAGAACTGATGTACCCCACCCAGTGTCCCATAAATACATACTGGGAGGTAAATCCAAGGAATGCTCTTAGTTTTGGGATGCAGCATACAAAGACACATCCTCACAAGATGTTCCTGTTTTCCAGTGGCTCTCAGATTTTCTAGTACCACGGACTCCTTTTTAATACCATGACCCCCCCTGAATCCCTCCTCCTATCTAACCAGGACTCCTTTCCATTTAGCAATATGGGAAGGGAGTAGTGACACCCCCACCACATACCTGTATGACACCGTAGGCTGAGTACCCTCACCATATTCTTTGCCCTTAAAGGGGCATCGGCCAAGGTTGACAGGCCCAATAATGAACCATGCAGTATGCAGAGCCTGCCTATCAAGGCTCTCCAACCATTTTGAAATTCAACCTCCCCAGTGTTTCTGTGAGGTAAGTAAGTAACAGTGGGGAGGGGAGCTCTCTGTAAATGGGGGAAGTGGAGGGAGGTACAGAGACTCAGCAACAGTGTGTGTGTGTGGGGGGGGGGCAGCACAGCTGGCTCTGCAGCAGCTGCTCCGGCCCCTCTGGGTCCTGCTCTCTCCTCTGTCCCCTTCCCCATACACATGTGGCGCCCCCACAATATTTCCACTAGTCCCCTTGTCCCCCCAGTTCCACTGCCCCTGGTTTACAGAGCGGTAAACTGAGTCACAGAAAGGTGACACAACTCGCCCTACGTCACACCATGAGGCAATCAGGAGTAGAACCCAAAAGTCCTGGCTCCCAGCCCCTCATCTAAGTGCTAACAATACCAGCTATACTAAAATTAAGTATAATTACATCATTTCTTTATGGCCTCTGAAGTCCTTGTCTTTTAAGAAAAAAAAAACAGGGCATCTCAATAATGTATTATTTAAACACCCAAAGCATTCATCCCACAGGCGACCCATCCAGAATAATGGAAACACACAGGCGTGCACCTCAAACCAGCACTCATGCATACAATACAAAGCAGCAGGCACGCACGTTACACAAGAATTCATTAAGCAGTTCTTGGAGGCCAAGAAAGAAGCACTACCTGAGAGGGAAGCTGGGTTTAGAGAAGCTTTTTTCCCAGGGGCCAAGAGGAAAGCGGCATTTGGGAGGGAGATTGGACTGGGAAATAATGTCAGCGTAGGGGGGGTGGAGTGATTATGTTGGAGCCGTGTTTCTCGGGAGCCTGGAAAACGAGCAAGAGGACGACTGAGGTGTAATCATGGTGCTGGAGGGCTTGGGAGAGAAGCAGTAGCTGGGAGGGGATGATTGGGCTGGAGCCATGGTCCTCCGGCGCTTGGGAGAGAAGCCATAGATGGGAGGGAATGTTTGGGCTCATGCCATCACTCTCTGGGGTGTGGGAAAGAAGCTGCAGGTGGAGAAAGGATAATTGGGTTGCAGCCGGGGTTCTCGAGGGTGTGGGAGAGCAGCGGCAGCTGAGAGGAGGGGAGTGGGTTGGAGCCATGGTTCTTGGGGTCTGGGAGAGATGCAGCAGCAACTGGGGAGGGTGGAGGCATGGTTCTGAAAGCCTGGGAGAGCAGCAGGAGGTGGGGGATGGAATGGGGTGGAGCTGTGGATTTCAGAGACATAGGAAACAAGTGGCAGCTAAGAGGAGTTAATTGGGCTGGAGTTTGTTCCCAGGGACGGGGGAGAGAAGGAGAAGCTTGAGGGGCTTATTGGGGTTTTCCTTCACTCTGGTTCCATCTAGGAACTGGAGCATGAAGGTTCTGAGAACAGAGGTTGTTCTCTCAGCATCTCCGGCCTCAGTGGAAATAGGAGACACCAGACATTTTGCTATGTAGCCAGTTGTGAAGAAATTTCCAGCCCCACTGGCAGACCCAGGAGGTTCAGGCATTTGGGATAAGCCTCTAGGTTTCTGAGGCCTCACCCAAACCTCCAAACCTTTTCAGGTTCTGCCACACGACAACCTGCCAACATGGATCATGTTCCTTGGATATTAAAGAGTGTGAGACTTTTTCAGCTTTGTAGCATAGATCAAAGAATCATAGCCTCATAGGACTGGAAGGGATCTCAAGAGGTCATCTAGTCCAGTCCCCTGCACTCATAGCTGGACTAAGTATTATCTAGACCAGGGGTCCCCAACGCGGTGCCCGAGGGCGCCATTGCGCCCGCCAGGGGGTGTAAGTGCGCCCGCGGAGCCCTCGGTTTTGTTTTGGTTTTTTTTGCTCCGCCGGCAGCGCTCGGGGTGGTTTTTTTTTTTTTTTTTTTCTCCGCTGGCAGCGCCCGCCGCCCGCCGGCAGCGCTCGGGTTTTTTTTGTTTTTGCTCCGCCGGCAGCGCTCAGGGTTTTTTTTTTGTTTTTGTTTTTTTGGCGCCCGCCAGAAGGAAAAGGTTGGGGACCACTGATCTAGACCATCCCTGACAGGTGTTTGTCCAACCTGCTCTTAAAAACGCTCAATGATGGAGATTCCACAACCTCCCTAGGCAATTTATTCCAGGGCTTAACCACCCTGACAGTTAGGCAGTTTTTCCTAATGTCCAACCTAAACTGCCCTTGCTCCAATTTAAGCCCATTGCTTCTTGTCCTATCCTCAGAGGTTAAAGAAAATGTTTCTCCCTCCTCCTTGTAACAACCTTTTATGTACTTGAAAAGTGTTATCATGTCCCTTCTCAGTCTTCTCTTCTCCAGACTAAACAAACCCAATTTTTTCAATCTTCCCTCATAGGTCATGTTTTCTAGACCTTTAATCATTTTTTTGCTCTTCTCTGGACTTTCTCTGATTTGTCCACATCTTTCCTGAAATGTGGCACTCAGAACTGGACATAATACTCCAGTTGAGGCCTAATTATGAGCATTACATTATCTCCTCCCTGAGGGGTTCACAGCCTGGCCTAAGCAAATGCAATACAAATGATAAATGACCAGATGCAAAATTGGAAGCAGAAAGCAATGTAAAGTAGATTAGCATCAAAAAGTGGGGTGTAATGAGGGTGGGGGGCATTAAAGAGGGGGTTGGAAGAAGAAAGTCTCCTGGGCCTGATCCAAAGCCCACTGAAGTCAGTGGGATTTTCCACTGACTTCAGTAGGCTTTGGATCGAGCCTCCAGTGCAGAAGAAGAAGGAAGCAAGCAGGGTTGGTGGGAGCCTTGAAGCTGATGTGCAGGACCTTGAACTATATGAAAAACGAGAGGAAGCCAGTGAAGGGATTTGAAGAAGGCGTTGCTGTGGTCAGAGCAGCAGGTGAGGAAGGCGATTTTAGTAGCAGTGTTTTGGGCAGAGAGATGAGATGCAAGGAAGCCGGAAGAGAAGAGGGTGTAGTAGTCAGTGCTAGGGATGACTAACATGTACACCAGTTAAAATATGATGGTAGGGGGTCGTCTTTGTTGTAAATTCAATTGCACTCCCAACATAAAGCAGTTACTCCTCCCACAACACACCAAACACCCTCCTTCCCAAAAATGTTGTCCAAAGGTTTCAGTAGGCAAGAGGGAACACGTATGTCTCAATGAAAAAATATCCTGACCCTTTGTCAAAAGTTCATACCCAACCCAAACCGGTTTTTTGGTTGGTTTTTTTTTTTTGNGAAAAAATATCCTGACCCTTTGTCAAAAGTTCATACCCAACCCAAACCGGTTTTTTGGTTGTTGTTTTTTTTTTTTTTTTTTTTTTTGAGGTATGAAACTTAATTTTTGCTATTGTTTTTGCACATCGCTGCACTTCCATTTCTAGTCCTGGCCAAAGAAAGGAAATACCAAAATACCAGGAGAAACGTGAATCTTGTGGTATTTCTACCCTGCCTTAATAAAGGAAGTGATGGAAATCCCACAAGGTTCCCAGCATTATATCCTGATCAAACATGTTCATATACAATATTAAAAATCCTGACTTTCCTTCCATGCTCAACTGGCATCTCTCGACAAATCTGTGCAGGTTTAATCTCACAAGGCAAACAAGTCTGCCCAATTCTCTATTCACTAGCCATGGTGTAAATCAGGAGTAAATCCACTGATGTCAATGGAGTTACACAGGTGTAATGCCAGAATAAAAGGAGAAGACCATCCTGGGTGCTTTTTATGGATTGTTTTTGTACAGCAAAACAAACATTTTTGAAAACTGGAATATTTGCTAGAGATAACTATGGGGAAAACTGACAACTTCTTATTTCTGGTCTTTGTGTCATGTGTTCTTTATCTGTAAATGTAGAAATCTGATCCAGGATTGAAAGTCTTATAATCTTATGTGGATTGGCTATTGTCAGGTTGCAGAAAGTTACTAGAAGAGATATGGAGCTTTCTTCCATATCATCTTTATCTGGTACCTGCTCAGAAGATAGCAGATTCATTTGTAATGCCCAGAGTCATTGGTTTTGCATAGGTGTAATCCAGGAAAGAATTAGTTACCCTTGTGTTTTTGTCATGTTGAAATTCTGTTTATGCAGGTTTATTTACATGGTACCATGTATGTCTTAGTTGCTGATGTGTCTTTCCATTTATATTGAATTGCATTACAGGACGCATGTGTTCCAAGCTTATAGCTGTATTTCTGGTCTGTGTTTTCTTTTTTTATCAGTAACTAGCAATAAAGGAACCATGGAACCAATTAACAAAGGATTTTTATGAGACTGCAAGAGTGCAAGCCAGAAATAAAATTATAATTTGCACCTGCTATCTGAGGATCTCTGTATGCAGGAAGCAAACATGACGAAATGAACACTCACCCCACCTCTGTGTAGTAGTTGGGTATCACTATCCCACTGTCACTGATGGGGAAACTGAGGCATAGACAGTGCCATTGTGGGGAGACCCCACGGGGCCCCTGTTTGGGGGAGCCCCCAAACCCATGGAATTTGAGTGAGTGGTGGACGGGCCAAACTTGAGTGGTGCTGCAATCCTCCGTGCCGATTCGCCCAGAGCAGGAAGCTGGGCCCAGCCCCACGGGACAGAAGCCACTGTTGTGGGATGAGTGTGGGGCGGGCTCGCTCTCCAACAGTCCCTGGGTCTCTTTCATCACTGTGGCAATTCTTTTGGAAGGGTGGAGAGCCTCCATTTCAGATTTTGCTCTGTGCGGCCCTGGGCATAGAGAGATTAAGTGATTTACCCACACAAGATCTACACTGGCAGGGAAAAAAACAAACAGATCTACTGACTCCCAGGAGTGCTTTGTCACGCGTCCATCCTTCTCCTCACACCCTTTTTAAGAGGATGGGTTGTCACTGCGAGTGCAGGTTGTTGAAGATGCAGTAACTTTTCAAGCATCAGAAACATCCACAGTGGTAGTTTGTGGCAGGACAATTCTAATACAGCTCTACCCCGATATAACGCGACCCGATATAACACGAATTTGGATATAACGCGGTAAAGCAGCGCTCGGGGGGGTGGGCTGCGCGCTCTGGTGGATCAAAGCAAGTTCGATAAATGGGAGGGGATGTTCGATATAATGTGGTTTCACCTATAACGCGGTAAGATTTTTTGGCTCCCGAGGACAGCGTTATATCGGGGTAGAGGTGTATTCAATCCCTGCTAATGCAAGCAGTTCACATTCCCCACTGGTGGAAGATTCCTCTTTTGGTAGATTACCCTGGAAAGGTACATGGATTGTACAGAATGCTGCAGAGTGTCTCCTTAGCAGACCAGTCCTCCATTCCACTGGCTTCCAGGGGAATATCAGGTCAATTTCGAGGTCACAATCTTTATCTTCAAGACATGTGGACTAAGTCTATACAGCAAAAAAAAAAAAAAAAAAGAGCCCACAGCAGCAAGTCTCAGACTCGGGCTCACACTATGGTGCTAAAAGCAGCCGTGTAGATGTTCCAGCTCCGATTGGATCTCGGGCTATGAAGCCTGGGGAGAAGGGTGGGTTTCTGTAGACCCAGGCTCTGCGACTCGCTACTGGAGTTTTTCTTTTGATTTTTCTTTTTTGCTGTGGAGATGTACCCTCTGTGGCCTTGGCCTACAATATCTAAAAGTTCATCTAAGCTGCCCGGGATGAAGACCGTGGTTGACAACTCCACGCCTCAGACCAGGGCCGGCCCAACCCATTAGGTGACCTAGGCGGTCGCCATGGGCACTGCTATTTTGGGGGCGCCTGCACGCCGGCCGGCCGTTGAAATTTGGGGGCGGGACCTTCCGCTGCCGCTGTTGGGGGCGGCATTTTGGGGGCGGAACCTTCCGCCGCCTAGGGCGCCGGAAGAGCTGGCGCCGCTACTGCCTCAGACACAATGCAACTTTCTACCATAAGGGTAAAGTTCGTCTGGGCAGGAATTGGAGCTTTCTTGGAGGCTGGTGTACGACTGTGGAATGAACTTCCCTGACAACTAAGGACCATTGCAAACCTTACCTCCTTCCACTCCAAGTGCAAGGTACATTTCTTTGACTTGTCTTCTCTGACCTAAATACACAGCAGTGTGCATATTTAAAACACAAACAAACAAACCCAAATAAAATCCCTACCATAACAAAACACTCCACTGCACACACAATTCTCTCCCTGAGAGAGAGAATGAACTGCACATGACGCTACTGGAAGGCGCTCAAATACTACGGTGATGAGGGTGGAATGAGAATCTATATAGAAAAGAATTCTTATGTAGCTATCCAGGCCCATATCTGAAATATGCCTGGGACAAAGTCCACCCAAAATCAGTGTAAAGCCACATCCTCCCATTACACCTTTAACAACGTATTATGCAGCTAACATATGGTGTACCATTCTTCCCTGGCAGACTAGCCACGGGGAAGGAAGGGTGTCTATGTGAGTTTGTCCAGCTTCAGAATGGAGTTTAATGAGGTAGCATAACCTTTAACTCACAACTGAAGCATCCATTAGTAGGTTACATTTTCACAGCATTGAGGCAATACATTTCATATCATTTTCCAAATCCCATTTAACATAAACCATTTATTTTTTCTACTTTCCCCACAAGGGCTTTAATGCAGGATTTGGACACCTTTCAGAAGGCTCGTGTGATGTAATGCGGCCGAGAGACATAACAATACATGTGGAGCTTGGGAAATCTTTTCTAACACGAATAAAAACAACAGCTTTTTTCAAAAGACACTTTTTTTAACTAGGTGGCAAGGATTCCTCACCCCCATCCCCCACTGGTGTTAGATCTTCATAGAGAGTCTAATCCTCACTTGGCCAAAAAGGGTGGCTTTATGGTTAAAGGAGTGGTGTAGAAATCAGAAAATCTGGGTCCAATTCCAAGCTCCATCGACCTTCATGACTTTTGTTTCAGTTCCCCACTTATAAAATGAAGCTATGGGTGTGTTCTCGTCCCGTCCCACATTCCTTGTCTATTTAGATTGTAAGTTCTTTGGGTCAGGAACTGGCTCTGACTATGTGTATGTACAGCACCTAGCGCCATGGGGGTGCCTGATCTCAGTTGGGGTGTCTAGCTGCTATTATAAAGCAAATAATAATCAGCCTGAAAAGAGCTAAGCCCATGCAACTCCCACTGATTCCAGGAAGAGTATAAGTGGGTATAAGTGCATCTCTGTGAATAAGGCCCATAGAAGGGCAATATCTGGAGATCCCAGAGGTTTGTACTGGGCAATTGCCCCCTGTCCTGAAGGCAAGTGTGGTGCAAGTTTCTATTCTGTCACCTCTCATGTTCAACATGCTTCTGAGGCTGCTGTAGTTTCAGCTGATTAAGGACTGAGCCCAGCCTGTTGCAATATTGTTACAAACAATTTATACAATGAGTTTGGGCCTTTTTTCCGCTCTCTCTTTGCAAATCGTTCCCAAGCCAATCCCGATCCTGACCCATCGTATCTAGTATTCAGGGCCGGCTCTGGCTTTTTTGCTGCCCCAAGCACAAAAAAAAAAAAAAATAAATAAACCTGTGGGGCAGCCGGAGTGGCAAAGCAAAAAAACAAAACAAAACAAAACCTGTGGGGCGGCCGGAGCCAGGGTGCAGGGGGACTCCCTGCACTGCAGACATGCCCCGGGCAGCGGAGTGCGCGCCCCGGCTAGTGGGGGGGAGGGGGAGGGAGCAGAGGGGAGAGAGAGAAGGGGGGCGGCCAGGGCTTCCTTCAGCGGGGAGCTCACCACGCGGCCCCTCCCACTTCGGTCGGCGGGGAGGGAAGGACGCGGGCTTGCTGCAGACCTGGCACTGGCTTGGGCAGATGGACGCTCCCCTCCTCTGCGCCGCCGCCCCCTACAGGGCGGCCGGAGCAGCAAACCAAAANAGCCCAGCCTGTTGCAATATTGTTACAAACAATTTATACAATGAGTTTGGGCCTTTTTTTCTCTCTCTCTCTCTTTGCAAATCGTTCCCAAGCCAATCCCGATCCCGATCCCGACCCATCATATCTAGTATTCGGGGCCGGCTCTGGCTTTTTTGCTGCCCCAAGCACAAAAAAATAAATAAATAAACCTGCGGGGCGGCCGGAGTGGCAAAGCAAAAAAAAAGACCTGTGGGGCAGCCGGAGCCAGGGTGCAGGGGGACTCCCTGCACTGCAGATGTGCCCCGGGCAGCGGAGTGCGCACCCCAGTTAGTGGGGGGGAGGGGGAGGGAGCGGAGGGGAGAGAGAGAAGGGGGGCGGCCAGGGCTTCCTTCAGCGGGGAGCTCACCACGCGGCCCCTCCCGCTCCAGTCGGCGGGGAGGGAAGGATGCGGGCTTGTTGCAGACCTGGCACTGGCTTGGGCAGACAGACGCTCCCCTCCTCTGCGCCGCCGCCCCCTACAGGGCGGCCGGAGCAGCAAACCAAAAAAAAAAAAAAAAAAAAAAGGGTTGGGGGGAATGCCGCCCCTTAGAATCTGCCGCCCCAAGCACGAGCTTGCTCGGCTGGTGCCTGGAGCCGGCCCTGCTAGTATTCATAAGTGTTAATGATTTTCAGCCTATTCGCTTGTTTGCAAACTGTTCACTTTGACTATTCACTGTTTTTTATTGGCAGAGTGTGAATGGTCACCTATGTCCTGTGGTATTGCTTCCGCTCTAGGGGTATGTCTGTACTGCATTCGGAGGTGTAACTGCAGCATGTAGGCATACCCAGTCACACTAGCTTTAATCTAGCTAGTGCAGCAAAAAATAGCAGTGAAGACATACATGGCAGCACAGGCTGTACAAGTCCCCCAGGAACCCTGCATCTGTACTCGCATTCCTGGTCCATGCAGGGGTCTGGGATGATACATTTTCACTGCTGTTTTTAGTGGTGCTAGCTAGAATAAAGCTAGTTGGGGTGCACCTGCCCAAGTTGCAATCACACACACCTATCACTGGGCGACTGAGTCTTTTTTAAACAGCATGACAAATGGACATTTCCTTCATACATTTTCCAACTGAGTATTCACTTAGTAAACTTCTGGGATTTGCAAACATTTGCATGACTAGACGGGACACTGTCTGAAAACTCATGAACAGTTCAGAATGAGAAAGGTTCTGCCACCCTCGCCCATGTTTAGTAGTAGTTTACTCCATGAGCAAGCCACAGATCCTCAGAGGTGTTTAGGCACCTAACTCCGCTTGATTTCAATGGGAGTTAGGTGAAATCAAGGGGAGTTGGGTGCAGGGCCGGCTCTAGAATTTGTGTTGCCCCAAGCAAAACAAATTTTGGCCGCCCCCCCCTTTTTTTTCGTGCCCCCCTGCCCCCGGCCCCACCCCAACTCCACCCCTTCCCCAAATCCCCAGCCCCGCCTCCTCTCCCGGGCGTGCCACATTCCCCCCCATTGCTTCCTGCGGGCCCCCCCCCCGCGACCTCCCGCCCTAGCTCACCTCCACTCCGCCTGCTCCCCTGAGCGTGCCACCGCTCCGCTTCTCCCCCCTCCCTCTCAGGCGAGGGAGGGCGGAGAAGGAGAGCAGCGGCACATTCAGGGGAGCAGGCGGAGCGGAGGTGAGCTAGGGTGGGGGGGGCGCAGGAAGTATCCGGGGGGGTAGAGGAACCGCTCCCCGCTCCAGCTCACCTCTGCTCCATCACCGCCGCCTCCCCCTCCCGCCCGCCGCTCGGCTTCTCCTCCCTCCCGCCGCTCGGCTTCTCCTCCCTCCCAACCTTGCTGCGCAAAACAGCAGTTTTGCGCCCGGCAAGCCTGGGAGGGAGGGGGGGAGAAGCGGAGCGGCGGCGGCGCGCTCAGGGGAGCGGGCGGAGCAGAGGCAAGCTGGGGCGGCGGGGGCACTTTTTCCCCCTGCCCCAGAGTCGGCGCCTATGATGGCTGGTGCCAGAATGCCGCCCCAAGCACCTGCTTGTTTTGCTGGTGCCTGGAGCCGGCCCTGGTTGGGTGCCTAAGTACCTATGAACATCTGGTTCTAAGTCCCATTTATGATAAAGAGGCCACTTGAGAACCACTCAAGCTGAGTGGAAGTATTAGAATCTGGCCCAGTGTGAGTCCATGAATAACAAAGGAGCAAACCCACCATTATCATGAATGGAAATATTTGTGAACCTCTGCTAGTGCCATTCAGCCAGTTCTAAGTGAGAATAAAGACCTCAGGATTTGACCTGCTGTCATTTAATATGTTATGAAATCCAACTCTGTACAGAAATGGAAGATGTAATGTTGACAGAAACATTGGGGAAACAATTTTATTGGCTTTCCCAAAAAGAAAATAATTGGACCATTAACCAAAAAGTGAATAAAACATATTTGACAAGAAAGACAGAGCCATTTGGCTAGAGAAAGATGTATTTTTAAAAAAAAAAATTTCAAGTATTTGTTTTTTCTTTGAAAGCTTGATAGCAATTGTTGTAATTGCATGTGTCTACATGGCAGATGGGCCAAGATAAATTGTAGTAATTCTCATATAATATTGTAAAATCAACTTCCAAGAGAATGTCTGATACCCATTAAATCCCAAAAGTTCATTAAATAAAAGCCACCACCTACCATTTGCTTGCTTAGATCACGTCTGCATAGGCTCACACTCTATGAGTATTTGCAGGGTGTAGCACCAAAGAGGCAGAAGAACTGGTCAGGATGTTTCAAGGGGACATGACTACCAGTGATGCTCTCTCTCAGGCCAACAGATGTTGTGTGAAGATGCTGAGGGGCGCAGGACTTTCATCCATTTGTCTACTCTGACTCTGCCATCACCACATGAGGTTAGGTTGGGTAATTACATCTCTTAGCAGCCCCAGTGTACCTTTTGCAACCCCCAGCTCCGTCAGCCAAGGTGTCTTTTGGGTGAGACCCAGTCTGTTTGTCACTTGTCTTGGAAATGGCTGGTTCAGGGAGGGTGATATAGCAGAGTTAGCATGAAGTTGTGTGTGGAGAGGGCATCATGGAGGGTTCCATTTTCCCATGAATGGAGAGATCTTATGTTCATCCCTGGAGGGGGCTAGAGAAGGCTGCAGCCCTGGGAGATCCGTGACAGATCATCTGTCCCTTTGATGGGTTCCACTTGGAGGTGGCTGAGAGGATGCAGGTGAGGTGCTGGCAGTTGTCCATGTGCTATGATGCCTTGAGGAGGGAGGAAAGATAGGGGGGCGGGGAGGAAGAGTCTATCCTGATAATGGGAGAACATGACAGTAGGGGAGTAGGGGACCACTGACAGCAACCAAAAAAACAATTGGTCAGGATTTCCCTTTGCTGTGATTTAGCTCAACAGGTCGACCTGAGCAAGCTGCAGCAATGAAGCCCAGATGAACAAGGACTCTTCCCTGGAATTATTGTTTCGGGGGAGATCAGTTGGCAAAAAGGTCACCACCATCCATGATCGCCCATGATCTCATACCCATTACTGAGACCTAATTGAATGATGTGGCTAGCCTAGTTTTGGCCCAGCTCATCTCCCTTCTGTTCTCTACATTTCATTAGCCCAGTGAAGGTCATTAAGGTGTGATTATATTCATCCATGAAGATGCTGTGATTATATTCATCAGATCATTGAGGCATGGGATGCTCCACTCAGGATTAGCAGTTGTTTGAGCACATTTTGTCTCTTGTGGCAACATTATTTTTAGGATGAAGGTGGAGTGCAGGCCACCTCCATACTGAAGTGGAACTCTTATTGGTATCTAGGAGCTGGAGTCTGGTTTGTGTCATGTATGGTGCCAAGAAAGGCTCAGTTGGTTCAACAGTCTTTGCCTTCAGAGCATGACCAAGAGTTTGCACAGTCTGCATCTTTCTTGAACTGTCAATGTCCTGGCCCCCTGGAATGTCCATGGTGTTATTTCCTGGTTTCTTCTAGCTGGCTTTGATCCTTCATGAGACAACTCTCTGGGACAAAACTGGCATAAAGTAGGAGTGAAGTGGCCTTTCTGAAGTATCTTTAAAACTGTAGGATTATTCCAAGATAATTTGGAGGTAGAGATGCCTAAAATGATGATTCTGTGAGACTTATACCTCCATGTGCCTCAGACTTCAGGAGACTATGAACTCCACGGATTTGTGGAGCAGCTATAGGGAATACACATGGACTTGATGTTGTTTGAGGGTTAGAGCTGGAATTTTACAAGGTGATAGCAGTTCTTTTGCCATAGACTGTTAACTCGTGCAGACACGAACTGAGAGAATCCAGGTTTCGCAGAAGTGCTGCTGTGACTCCAGATTGATCCTAATGGATGGTGAGTGAGCTTTTACCTCCCTTACTATTTCTCTACTGCTTTAGTGCACCAGCATAATTGTTACTCTCCAGTGGCATTGACTAAATGCCTCTGAAGCACTCTCATTCTGTAGAAGATCATGGATGATTAAATGTTTCCTTTCCCACAGCCTGTCCCATCTCCTGCAGCCATGGAGACGATGTGAAGAGAGAGGAACCCCACCATTGGCCATGGCAGGATGGAGCCCTAATGGGGGGGGGGGGGAGAATATGTTCTCAGGCCAATTATTAGAGTTGGCCAGTCTATTTGCAATGAACAATTAATCTTAAGAATTCTGCCCCTCTTCTGTTCCCCTATTGTCCCTGATCATCATCTGCTTCTTCGTCTTCTTTTTGAACATTTTATGTGAATAAATCTTAGCCTATGGATCACACTAGAACCATCTACAGCAAGTATTGTAGTTGTTTTTCCTCCCTAAGTGGATGCTTGTAAATATGGTACAGTAGCTTCAGGCACAAATACATGTACACTTGCAGACAGGTGCATTGGGGCAGGGATGTCCATATCTGAATGCAAACATGCATATTAAAGCCACTTCCATCAAATTTTACCCCACATATTAATCACTTCAAATCTCCAAATTCATCACTTCTCCAAAGGACGGTGTGGTTTAGTGACATATCCTGCTACAGACTTCCTGTGTGATATTGGGCAAGTCCCTTAATCTATGTCTTGTCTCTTTAGACTGGAAATTCTGCAGGGCAGGGTCTGTTTCTTACTTTGTGTCGGTACAGAGCCTGACACAATGGGGACTCTGCTCTCAGCTGGGGTCTCTAGGTGCTACAGTAATGTGAATAATAATTAAATAATAAATAATAATAATAATGATTGTGTGAACACATCCACACCTGCCTGAATGTCTGTGAACACTGGGGGGGAAAAGGAGGGATTACAAATGCCATTGAACTGAATTCACTGCTTTAATTTTCATGAATGAGCATAGGTACTTTTTGTAGTATCCACCCAGCTCTCCCAAACATTAAGAGCCAGTTCCTAGTCCCATTGGTGTTAAGTGACAAAATCCTGTTGATTTCAGTGGGACCAGTATTTTTTTCCTCATGAATCACTTGTGGTGGAGGCCCACAGATTTTTTTTTTTTTTTAATCTTTTCCATAATGAGGATGAAGAACGGTCAAGTGGAACAGCCTCAGGTTCAGAGATTTATAACTGTTAAGCCTAGGAGGGACCATTATGGTCATCTAGTTTGACCTGCCACATAATGCAGGCCATAGAATTCTGTCCAGCAATTTCTGCATCAGGACTATAACTTCTGGTTGGACTAGAGCATATCTTTTAGAAAGAGACGTCCAGGCTTTGTCATTGGCAGTCTGGTGGCTCCCATCCCCCAGTCGGCCTTTAGCAGATTAAGCAATTGAATAGGAGCCTAAATCCAGGGGTAGGCTTCAGTTGATGACCATCTGGCTCAGAGATGAGAATATTCCTCACCTGAGCCAGACAGACCCCCCTCCCCTCCCCCACTTGCATTCTGACATCTCCATCAATACCAAAGGGCCTCATTAATAGGGTGAAAAGCGACTCTTAAGGAAGTTTAATTTAAAACACGCATGCCGTTCTCCTATCCCTTTGAGGAGATCCTGTGGGATAATTTAAAGTCTCCTTCTTATACAAACACTACCATCATTTCCCCTTAGTAACAATAAAAGGACAGTCAAGCTAAGTAAACAAACCCCTTCGGAGCTGTGTCTAAGCAGGAAGGTTCTCTATTCCTCCAGTGCGGGCTGCAAATTCTTTGAATTATTGTTTGTATTAATAACAACACTGACTATAACAAAAGACAAGAACAGGAACTTCCTCAACAAACTTAAACGTCGGTAACGAGTGAGTCGATGTTGCTGACGTCGAACGGGCGGCGGGTTGACAGAGTAGAAAATAGTGAAGCCAGATCTTCAGCTGCTGTAGTTCCGCTGAAGTAAAATAGAAGCGTTGCTGATTTACACCAGCTGGAGGGAATCCCGAGCAGTAATGGCATTTTGGGCTTAGTGCCCTTCATCCAAGATCTCAAAGTGTTTTACTCCTATTAAAAAAAGGAATAGGAGTACTTGTGGCACCTTAGAGACTAACACGGCTATTACTCTGAAATCTTACTCCTATTAGTTAACCTCACATTGTCCAGGGTATTATTGCACCCATGAACATGTTGGAAAGCTGAGGCCCAGGGAGGGTAAATAATGAAGCCAAAGTCACACAGTGGCAGAGCTGGGAATGAAACCCAGGTGTCCTGACTCTCAGTTCCCTGCTGTAAGTACTAGATTGGATTTCCTCTCCCTCTCTGAGACATTTACTTTGCATCTGCACAATTCTAATTCTTTTCCTTCTTTCCCTCATTCCCCCCCACCCCCCCACACACACACACCCGCGTTCCACCCCCAATGAAACCTCACCTCAGCATCCTTCTATCTGAAGAGGAGCTCACGGGTCTTTCAAAGCCCAGCAATGGCAAACTATAATCAACTGCTGAGTAATGCAAAGCATGCCACCCTCTACGTCACCAGGCGCCAACTGCACTGACGCTGCAGCCCCGACTAGACCAAGAAACTAGAGAGCAGCTCTGGGTTAGCCAGAGGGGAGCACTACCACCAGCCCTTTACTTTCCCAAATCAAAATTAATCTGCCGCGGCTTAGCGAGATCATTTTGGTTCTCAAGTTAGTTCCCGGTAGAACACATTTCTCATTCAGCAAATATATAGTGCCATCGTAGCTATGTTATTTTTCTCCAATTCCCCATCTTCTTGCCGCCTTCAGCTCAAGGGGCAGGACTCATTTTAAAGTCAATTCGGAGAGATCTCCAAGGTACTGCCGCCCGCAGGTGACAGCGTTCATGACTCAAGGGGTGGCACTCTCCCCTCTGCCAGTGTAGAACCAATGGCACAACATGGTGTAAGGGGGGGCCCTGCCACTCGAGGTGCTGACATGACGATTAAAAGCAGAACCAAGGTTAGCCCCCTCTGAGGCTATTCAGGCTGGGATTCTCAACTGTCCTGAGAGAGTTAGGAGGCCGTCTGAACGTCAATGGGGGATGGAGTTAGGGGCCCACCTTGCATTGACTGTCAATGAGAGGTGGATGCCTTAGTCTCCTTTGGGATTTTTGCAAAGGTAGGAATGTCCTGGTGTCCAGACTAAATTCTGACTGGATACTTTCCTTTCTGCCCACCTAAATTCCTCCTGCTCTTGTGCGCAGTTGCAGTGCTTTGTTAAACATCTGCCATGTTCAGCCCCAGAGTTGGCTGCATTTCAGCAGCGGGCAGAGTCCCAGATACAGTTTGTAACACTCCCTTGTTACATTTGGAAAGTGATTGGGGATGCTGCTGGTTAAAAGGGAATATAGAAATGGGAGATGATTTGCCTTTGAACACTAGTACAGCAGTTCTCAACCAGGGGTCCGCACCCTGCTGGGGGGGGGGAGAAAGGGGTCTGCAAACTGGTTTCAAGGGGCCACGGCATCCTGCAACTAAAGCCCCATGCCCCGAGCCCCCGCGCTCCAAACCCCGGCACCCCCTGCAGGGCTGAAGCCAGGAGCAGAGCCGCGCAGACCCCCGAGCCTCATCACTCCCTGCAGGGTTAAAGCCCACTGCCCCGAATCCTGGCATCCCCCACGGATCTAAAGCCTGGAGCCCTGGTGCCCCTGGGGGGCAGAAGCCTTGTGCCCCCTCCCGCACCCAGACCCCAGAGCCCCCCCCCCACTCTGCAGCTGAAGCCCTGACCCCCCACCCCTCACCCACCCAGTGGCTGAATTCCAAAGCCTTGTAGGGCCCAAAACTCACCCCCCCCCCACACACACACACACACACACACAGTGGCTGAAGCCAGGAGCCCCCTCTGCTTGGCCCTGGAGTTTTTAATAGTATGTTGGGGGGGTGGGGGCTCAGAAAGAAAAAGGTTGAGAACCCCTGCACTAGTAAATGGCCTTGTGATTAAAACACTGCATTAGCACTCAGGAGAGTTATGTTCGGTTTGACTTAGGCACGTCACTTTCTCTCTGTGTACCTCAGTTCCCCTTCTGTAGAATGGGAATAAGAACCCATTGTCTATTTAGATAGTAAGAAACATCCCGGACCCACGGAGTTTACAATGTGTTTGTATAGTGCCTACCTTGATGGGTTCCTCACATTGATTGGAGCCGCTCTGTCCTACCATACTATAACTAATAACAGTTATAGAAAGAAGAGGGGTATGTCACTAAAAACCCCAACATGATTTAACACAGTTTACATAGAAACTGTTGTGATTTGTGTCCCAAGCGCAAACTCCCTCCCCCACCAGTTTCCTAGCAATAGCACACGGATGGACTGCCTAGCTTTAACTTTAAACACTCTGGGTTCCAGCTGATGGTTCTGTTATGCTATTTGATAAACAAACCATAGTAAACCCATGTAACTCGACAGCAAAGCCAAAAAACCCTAGTGCTTCTCCATCTCTTCACTGGGATTTGCTCCCACTGAGGGCTACGAACCATCTAAGCCAGTTAAGTGGCTTGCCGTTGCTGTTTTGCCCCAAATGACATCACCATTTGGCTTTCTGAACATACCTCTTTGGCTCTAGCCCTTCTGGCTTCTCTCCATGTAAACAGGGCCTGATTAATGTTGCAGAAGAAGGGCTGTGAATCACGTATTCCATTCTCTTATGGGAAGTCAGAATGTCAATTTTTCCTAGTTTTGAGTGCAGAGAATTAGGATATTTAATGCAGAATCCCTAGCAACGGACACGGAAACTGCAGCCTGAGCCCGCAGCTGCAAGCTTCCCAACATACTTTCCTGTAACAGCAGCTGATGAATCACTGGCTGGAAGACATGCACTTGAAAAACCGAAACTGCATTCACCGATTCTGTCTCTTACCCAGCCACAAGCACATTACAAGAGCATTCTTTGATAAGGAGAGAACACACACACACACAAATCTCCGCCCTGCCATTTAGAGCCTGAATGGCAGTGTGCTGTACAGCCACAGATGTTCAATCTTCAGCCCTGGGTGGTGGCGTTTTACTGCCCATGGCACCCATTGCGGCTGACATGTCCAGCTGCTCACCAAGCTGAATGTCTCTCTGATCTTTAGTCTTGTAAAGGTGACGAGGTTGAAAACGCGACTGGCTTTGCAGAACAGCTCATGCAGTCTGTGACAACACTATTCCCTCCCCCCTTAGAAGGCAATCTGTATAGCCTTTGAAACAGAAGATCTGCACTTTGAAACAGTCCTCTAATCTGTGTCTAAGAATTCATGTGTACAGTGAACCAAGGCAACAGGACAGCAGAATGCCCCATAAAAGGCTCCTTGAAAAAGGGGGAGTGCAACACTTTGCCTAAACAAGGTTGACTTGAGGAGGTAGGTACCAGTGGCAAATGACAAATAAGTAACACTCTGACATGTTTTGTTTCCTGATCATGTTCTGACTAACTGTACAGCATACAAGCAAGAAACACAGATAGGGGTTCAATGAAAGACCGAAGCACGGGAGTGCTTGTTTGCAGAAAAGCAATTTTCCTACTTAAATGTAGTTGACTATTCCCTAGCCAATAACACACTCTGTTGCCTGTTTTCCAAAGCACCCAAGTGACTGAGGAGCACAAGTCCCATTGACTTTCAATGGGACGTGAGCTCCTAAGTCACTTGGGTGCTTTGGAAAATCCCAACCAGAGTGCAAAACTTTTAGGCTGAAATTTGTTCACATAAGAGCTAGGTATTAACAATTACTCTTATTGTTGTTGTTATTAATAATGATCATTGGGAAAATACTTATGACTTGGGGATGCATTCACAGAAATCAGAATCAAGTGTTTAAAAATAGGCAAAAACATTATTAATTATTATGATGATTTCAGGAGCACCTGAGGTCCCTAATCCGTTTCTAGGGCCTATTGTGCTCAGCGCTGTACAAACACTCAGGAAGTTACATTCTCTGCCCTGGAGAGACCTCACCTCACCATCCTTTAAGCTGAAGAGGAGGCCACAGACCTTCTTTCAGAGCCCAGCCATGGCAAACCTTAATCAGCTGCTGAGTAATACAAAGCATACCACTCATTGCTTCATCGGGTACAAAATGCACTGGCTCTACAGCACACTCAGGGCGTACTTGAGCATTTATCTTACAATGTAACTGTATGTCAACACAGCAACAAGACACCCACAGCTGCCATGTGCTAGCCCACTTAGGTTGCGGGGCTCGGGCTGTGGGGCTGTTTCATTGCTGTGCAGACTCCCAGGCTCGGGCTGGAGCCTGGAGTCTAGGACCCTGTGGGGTGAGAGGGTCCCAGACTCCAGCTGGAGCCAAGAAGTGTACACAGCTATGAAACAGCCCCACAGCCCGAGCCCTGGGAGCCCAAGTCGGCTGGCACGGGCTAGCCGCAGGTTTTTCTTTGCTGTGTAGACATACCCTCAGAGCTTGATCCTGCAAACACTTACTAAATATATATATATATATGGAGATATACCTATCTCACAGAGCTAGAAGGGACCCCGAAGGGTCATCGAGTCCAGCCCCCTGCCTTCACTAGCAGGACCAATTTTGCCCCAGATCCCTAAGTGGCCCCCTCAAGGATTGACCTCACAACCCTGGGTTTAGCAGGCCAATGCTCAAACCACTGAGCGATCCCTCCCCCCTCACATGCTTAACTTTACTGTCATGAATAGTCCCACTGAAGCCAATGTTGCTAAGCATGTGCATGTTTGCAGGATCGGGGCCAAGTGTTTATGTAACTCAGCCTTGCAAGCTAAGGGATAGAGGGGCTTCTTTCCGCATTCTCTCACTATACAGAATCACTGAAATATAGGGAACCTCTCCTGGAAATTTCCCAGTGCTTGAAGACATTGACTGTCTTTGACCTGTGTTGCTATTTGCACTTTCCAAACCTCGGGGAGACACGTGCGAGGATCCCTGTCTGTGTGCTGTGTATGTGGCTGGCCCAACTCCAAAGCATGGGCAAACAATGAGGAAGTTAGGAAAGGCACAAAGTTTGCCACTCAATATAAACCACATTAATTTCAGAAGATCAAAGATCACACTCGCTCAGTGTACTCATACCAGGGCTTCAGAAACGTCTGGGAAGATTTTTACATAACTCACATGCCACACGGGTTGTTTTGGAGCCATTCATAACGGATGCAAAAGAAGTGTCATGAAAGTTGATACAATTTGTCAGGCAGATGGAGGCATGAGCAATTTTATTCTTTAAAGACACTAACGAGTGCAGGAGATCAGGTAGCAAATTCCTGCTGAGATTCTACAGGATACTGCACCCTATGATCTAACCAAAACAAAATTCTCAAGCACTGAAAAGGCTTTAAGTAGTAATAAATTAATAATAAATATAATTTAATGTGGATTAATGTATTGCCTGAATTGCTATTTATTAATACATTTCTATTAAATAATATGTATAATTATTATTTGCACTACAGTAGTGCCCAAAGGGCCCCAACCAAAATTGGGGACCCATTGTGCTTAGGTGCTGCACAATCACATAGTGAGAGACAGTCCCTGCCCCTAAAAACTTACCATCTAAACAGGCAAGATAGGCAAAGAGTGGGGAAGATAAACAGAGGCACAGAGAGGTGAAGAGTGGGATTCACAAAGGGAACTTACTGCCGCTTTAGGCACTTAAGCCCAAAATTTAGATTCTCAGCACCTGAGTCGGCGCCTATGCTTTGAGGGGTGGGGCTTAACCTCTCTCCTCAGCATTTCCTATTGGCTAGCTAAGGTGGCTCCCCACTCAATATTTTGGCTTCTGTGTGAATCCCCTTTTTAGTAGCCTACCTCTCCCCATGCACTGGCTAAGAAGCCTAACTCAGGAATGTGAATGCCACTTGACTGCAGGGAGCCAAAAAGTTAGGTGTTGCAACACTCAGCCTAAGGCCTGGTCTACACTAGAAAATTAAGTTGGTTTAACTACATTGGTCGGGGGTATGGAAAATATACATCCCTGAGTGGTGTAGTTAAACTGACCCAAGTCCCTGTGTAGACATTACTAGGACAACAGAGGAATTCTTCCATTGACCTAGCTACAGCTTCTCAGGGAGGTGGATTAACTATGCCTAGAGGAGTATCCCTCCTGGTGGTGTAGGTAGCATCTATACAACAGTGTTTTAAGTGTAGATAAGCCCTAAGTCTCCCACCCAAAGTTATTGGCCCAGAGCTATGCACCAGGTTAATGGCAAAGATGGGAACAGAACCCCTGCCCTGTGCCTCCCAGTCAGTGTGCTACCCACTAGACCATGCTGCCACCACTCCTCTATACTACAAATATTTTACAGCAATTCAATGCTATGAATGATCATTCATCTCTTCATAAATTCCAAGGCCAGAGGGAACCAGAATACTCATCTAGTCTGGCCTCCTGTATAACACAAGCCATAAAAAGATCATGATTAGAGATGGGTCCAAACTGGAACCTTCTGGATTCAAAGACCCCTGAACATGGGGAAAGTTTGGAACAGATCTGAACTTCCCTGCTTGTACCTGCTTCTAAATGTGATAGGGCGTGCGGAGAAAGGAGACAGACAGACATAACTTGTGAAACTTACTCTCCAGCAAACAGGAGGCAATCAGGCCGGTTCTAATGGATTTCTTCAGTTGCACAGAGAATGGAATTGAAGTGGGTCATACGTTGCATATTTCATTGCTAGATATCCAAATTAGGGATGAGTGAATGAATCACTATAAAATCAGAACCTACATGAACTCATCACACGGAGTTGGCACAGCATTGTGCTGGCTACTGAGAAGGATGTTTTTCTGCAGTGGTCTAACAGGATGGATCAGATGACTTAATAGATGGGCATTTTCCACCTCTAACATCTATGCATGCAGCTCTGCATTCCCTGATTCCATTTGCAAGGCAGATTGTCTCCTGCGTAAGTCAGGAATGACTTGTCACACAATCGGATTTTCCAGTGTGTGTCATCTCCAGACAGAAGAAAGTGGATGATCTTCCAAAAGTCAGGACAAAGGCAGCATGGCCTTATGAATAGAGGACTGCCCTCAAATTTAAGAGACCTGGCTTCCATTCCTGGTTCTTCTGGTGGGTGACCTTGAGCAAGTCACTTCATCTCTGTGCCTCAGTTTCCCCCCTGCTAAGATGAGGAGAATGACACTTATTTCCTTTGTAAAGCACTTGAGATCCACTGAGGAAGAGTAGAGCTAGTTGTTATTATTATCTACCTTAGATACTTCTTTGATCCCAATTACATAGGATCTCAGCACCTCAGTCTTTAATGGATTTATCCTCACAATACCCCTGTGAGGTAGGCAGTGCAATACCCTCATTTTACAGATGGGGAACTGAGGCACGAAGTAACTACCCATGATCACACAGGAAGTCTGTGAGGGAACAGAGTATCAAATGCAGGTCTCCTGAGTAGCAGACTAGCGTCCTCACCACTGGACCACCCTCGTCTTCTCAACAGTTGCTGCACTGAGCCTCCAGGTACTTTGAGACTTCGCCATTGTGAATCTCAAAGGACTTTACAAAGCAGTGGGTTAGAGCTATTGGTCGTGCAGTCACAAAGCAGGCCAATGCAACAATCACTATGTCCTCTCGGGTAGCCTCAGGCATTAAAACCAGTTTGTTGGGTGAGAGAATGTGGAACTGAACACCAGACTTTGTCCCTTAAACACTATCTACACAGGGGGATTTTTCCTGATTCCAAGCACTGGCCGCCAGCTACGAGTCCTGACCTTGAGCGTGGATGGGATAAATTGCTATGAGCCACTATTAGCGCTGGGACAGCAAACCCTGGTTTCGAGGGGTGAACTGCACTGTTCCTGTTCTAACCAGGGCATTGAAAAACACTCCACATTCGTGCGTCACCCTCCACTGAAAGGCAGCCACCTCTGGGGTGGGTGGAGGGAGGAATCCAGTTGGCACAGAGCCCATTTTTGCACAGCATTGGGGAAGGGGGGGGGGGGGGGTCTAAACGGGCAGGGGGGGGGGGGGGGGGGGGGGGGGGGGGGGGACTATACAGGCAGCTGGTGGGGCTAGAGGGGGAACTTGTCTGATTGACCGTGAGGTTTGCTGTATTCAAGACTTCCTTTTATAGGAGAAATAGACATGTATTTTTTCTAGACAGTAACTGCTCACAGAGTGCTTTGGAGATGTAAAAGGCACCATTAAAAATGTAAATACATAAAAGATGTAAATCACCATTATCCATTGGTGATTTATTATATCATCATAATCATTATCTTACATTCAATAGAGAGGGTGCAATATAAAAGTATCTTAAAAGGCTGTAGGGAGTCTCCTCAATTATTATTATTATTATCATCTATACTTATTTCTGGGACTCTAATAAGCATCTTCAGAAACAACTGGCATGGAACATGCTATATAAAAATAAGATGATCATGATGATTATAACCACCAGGGAAAGAGAAATCAGAGAAACAGAGAACAGGTTACCTGATATCTTGTGTCTTGCAACAACAGAAATTGCCTGGCTGGTATATATTTGCTCAAAACTGACTCGTCCTCATTCAGAGCCTGACCAGGGCCCTTTGAAATCAATGGAAATAGTTTCACTGACTCCAGGGGGCTTGGATCAGGCCTTAGTGTTTGGCAGGATGCTAATAAATAAATACCAATAGGCAGAGTGGTCGAAGAGATAGGAGAGTGGGCTAGAATACAGGACACCTGGGTCATATTGCCTACTTTGCTACTGATCTGCTGGGTGACCTTGGGCAAATCACTTCGGCTCTGTTTCCCCTTCCACCCTTTGTCATCTTGTCTATTTAGATTGCAAATTCTTTTGGGGTACGGACCATCTTTTACTCTGAGTACATACAGCAAAATGGTAGCGCTTACAGGCCCTTTCCAAGATCAGGGCCCCACTGCACTACCATTTTGTTAATAATTATATTAATAATCAAGCTCTTTTTGAAAGACAACAAGGGGCTGCTTTTGTTCTTCTATGTTGCCATATACTTTGTCCACTGCTCATAAACTACTAGGGAATAGAGATCAAATGGAAAACAGTAGAAATAATTATATGCCTGGATAAATGTTCCGTTTTACATATTATTGTCCCTGATAGAATATACAGTACGGATGTGTATTGCAAGAGAAACAGCCCTTGAGCTCTTTACAAGGAAACAGGTAGGACTGTATTATGTAAATATTACCTCATTTACTGTCAACAAATGTGGTTTTATTTTCACCTTACAAGTGCATGACAACCTCTGGAGTCCTACAGTATCATCTAAACACTGACATGGATTTCCAGTTTATAGCCAATTTTTGAAAGACAAAAGGCCACCGTCAGACCTGGGCAGATTCCACCGACTCCAATATGAATTTTGGGGCAGATTATCCATTGGTGTAAGTCTCAATTGCTCCATGGAAATCACCAGCAGAGGATCTGGCACTACTGTATCTGTTTTATTCCAAGGTTGAATTTGCCCCAGAGAGACTGAGCCACTGAGAGAGAGAGGTCCCAGTTCAGTTCTAGCATTAGCAGGTGCAGCCCTTTTGATAACTATAGGGTATGTGGCCCAGATCCTGAAAGGTATTTAGGCTGATTTCAGTGGCAGCTAGGAGCCTAAATACCTTTCTGGATCTGGACCCGTGTGCATATGTGATCCGTGTGTTTCACTAGATACATCATTTGTAAGAAGTTAACATAATTCAGCCATATCTCTTCTGTTTACTAATGCCAGCTTAAAAACAGAGCTAAGAGCTGATTCTTTGTAGCTTGTGGAAGGGAGTGTCAGGGAACTGGTTATGACTCCCTGATTCTCTGTCTGGCCCTGCCCCAAGACTCAGGTCTAAGCAGCCTGGGTGCTGACCTGACATGAGCCAACTGGAATTAGTTCCCAAGGGACCATCTGCCTGCTGTGAACTGCACACCTGGATCACACTGCAGCCATCCCCAGCCTCCACACCTTGTTGCCCCCAACATGCCCACCTCCTGTGCCAGGGGCTGTGGGAAGGATGGCACAAAGGCCAGCTCAACTCTGCCATGCGGAGGGTATCCCCAGCTGGATGTTTGTAGCCAGTCTCTGCTCTGTGGTGCAGAGCAGAGAATCTGCCCCAGTAACTAACATGCCTGTAACATCACTAGTTACACGATAGTTTTCCAGTTACTTTTCAATGGGTCCAGTATTGCAAAGACATATATTGGTGGGGAACATTCTTCACCCAAGCAATCTGAATACCCTCAGTGGGACTACTCACATGAGTAACATTACTTAGCTGCATACTTTTTTTTTTGCAAGATCAATCCCTAAGCTGTTTAAATAAACTGATTTTTGTGTATTTTTTAAATTATAGTACAAGTCCAGTACACAGGATTTAGGACGTATCCAAATTTCAGTGTGTGCTTCCCAAAATGCATCATTTTAAAAGCAACTGAATAATATTCAAACAAAAATCATTAGAAAACATATGTTATACACCATAAAGTAGAACTACTTTTGCTAGGCATGAGGGATGCTTTTAAAGAGAGTTAATCTTTTTCCGTTCATGCAGTCTCATAAAACTGATTGATAATCACATATGACAGGGCAGGCCAAGTAGATACGCTGGAGGGTAGGGATAGGATACAGAGGGACCTAGACAAATTAGAGGATTGGGCCAAAAGAAACCTGATGAGGTTCAACAAGGACAAGTGCAGAGTCCTGCACTTAGGACGGAAGAATCCCATGCACTGTTACAGACTAAGGACCGAGTGGCTAGGCAGCAGTTCTGCAGAAAAGGACTAGGGGTTAAGGTGGACGAGAAGCTGGATATGAGTCAACAGTGTACCCTTGTTGTCAAGAAGGCTAACGGCATTTTGGGCTGTATAAGTAGGGGCATTGCCAGCAGATCGAGGGACATGATCATTCCCCTCTATTCAACATTGGTGAGGCCTCACCTGGAGTACTGTGTCCAGTTTTGGGCCCCACACTACAAGAAGGATGTGGAAAAATTGGAAAGAGTCCAGCAGAGGGCAACAAAAATGATTAGGGGGCTGGAGCACATGAGTTATGAGGAGAGGCTGAGGGAACTGGGATTGTTTAGTCTGCAGAAGAGAAGAATGAGGGGGGATTTGATAGCTGCTTTCAACTACCTGAAAGGGGGTTCCAAAGAGGATGGATCTAGACTGTTCACAGTGGTACCAGATGACAGAACAAGGAGTAATGGTCTCAAGTTGCAGTGGGGGAGGTTTAGATTGGATATTAGGAAAAACTTTTTCACTAGGAGGGTGGTGAAGCACTGGAATGGGTTACCTAGGGAGGTGGTGGAATCTCCTTCCTTAGAGGTTTTTAAGGTCAGGCTTGACAAAGCCCTGGCTGTGATGATTTAGTTGGGATTAGTTCCTGCTTTGAGCAGGGGGTTGGACTAGATGACCTCCTGAGGTCCCTTCCAACCCTGATATTCTATGATTAAGTGTTGTGTCAGGATAGTATGCTGACAGAAAGTATTACCTAGTGGTTAAAAACATAGGACTGGGAGCCAGCAGATGTGGGTATAGAAACCAGAGGGCTATGTCATGGATTCATCATTGGAAGAAGAGCATGTTTTTGTTCTGTGAACTTAAGATAAACTGAAAAATGGTACTCATACTGGAATGAGAATGTCTCTCCAAGGAGCTAGCCCAGCATGACTATCAGTTTAAATTCACACCTCAGGTTATACCAAAAAATCTTTCCCAAAGAGATAAGTCTTCAGAGAGACAACATGCCCCCACTGGATCAACAATCAATACCACTTCTGGAAGCACCCTAAGTATATTTCCTTAGAGGTCTCCCATCCAAGTAACGGACGAGCCTGATGCGGTTTAATTTCTGATTGCTTAGAGAAGCCAACTCCAAGGTAGTGCGCTTACAGAAGAGACCCTGCTACTACAACTAACCTCACCAACAAAGATGTCCACTGCCTTACTAGCAAGTGCTACCATCCTCAGGAAGATGCAGATAACCAGCACGGACAAACCAATATCTGATTCACCTCATTCTTTGATGAGTCCTACAAAATTACTGCAGTGAAACCCCACTTTTCAAATCAGGCAATCACACCGAACTCTTCCGCATGTGGCTTATATTTTCTGTTTAATCCCAAGAGTCTCACCCTCTCCTTCCAAAAATACCACTACATCTCCCCTACCCATTGACGCGTAGAAGTTAAAAATCATATCTTCGGGCTTCCCCCAGAGGTAATGCCCTGTCAGTGATAACTACCACTGCACTCCAGCTGCTTGCATTTGATTAAATACTTCAAGGCTGCACTGAAATCCTGCTTCCCCAGATCCCTCCCCAGCTTCCCCATCCCCCTAAACCTTGGCTGGGGAGTTAAGGTCCGGAAATTTGTTACCATTGCAATAATCATTTCCTAGCCATGACTGTAAAAGGGAATTATAATTCCCCCAGTGTAGCAAGTATTATCATCCCAGTTATGTACTAAACCATAGGCGTGGACCAGTTACTTTTATGGCTAAAAATAATGTATGGTTATGTAACATATATATAATAACAGGGCTTTTCCTTTTTTCTCTCTCTCTCTAGATATAGATATAGATATAGATATAGATATAGATATAGATATAGATATAGAGATATAGATATAGAGATATATAGACTGTTATTTCAACCACACAAACTACAACACTTATTTGCAATAGAAAGGAATTATACTGATTCATAAGGTCTGAACAAGTAGCCTCTGTCCAAAGAATAATACTCACATTTGCATTTCTATTGTCCCTTCCATCCAAAGGTCACAAAAAGCTCTACAGAAATTAGTGACTTTATCTCCCAAGTGGCTGCTGTATTGTTATTCCCGTTTTATAGAAGGGGAAACTGAGGCACGGAGCAGTTATGGACCAGATTCTCATAACCTGGGATCAATGTGGGTATCAGAATCTGACCCTGAGTGACTAGATAAAGGAAGCCCTTGACAGAGCTCAGATCTCTAACTGCCACACCTGCACTTTAGTTCCATGACCAGATTCTTTTCAGTTTGAGTATAACGGACATTCAGGGCCTGATCCTGGGAAGTGCTGAGCATCCTCAATTCTCAGACTCAGGAGGTACTCAGCACCTTCCAAGCTAAGGGCCTTATTAGGCTTTACAAGAACTGAAGTTTTCATTATGCTGCCCAAACGACAGTGTTTCCAGCCCTCATGCTTTGTGTTGTGATATTTGGAGCTTGTCTACTTGGCCCTGTAGTTCAGACTATGGGGGTGTGAACCGTAGTGCACACCAAAGTGTTGTGCTGTAACTCTCCCGTGTGGATGCTACTACACAAACTAACAGGTACCTAGTTCGCGATAACACAGTTATAGTTTGAAGAGGACTATGTAATGCAAGCTAGGCACCTTTTGGTTTGCGCTAGCAGCAGCCACTCGGAAGAGATACAGCACACTTGGCTGCGTGATGCAATTCACAACCCTGTAATTTGAACTAGGGGGCCCTATAGACAACCCCTTTGTGTCTTTTTTAAGTTTTAGCTCTTGGAGTCATGTGTTTATGTGAGAATCTCCGATTTCACTGCAAAAATAAAGTTTCTAACCACCACAGTTTCAGAGAAGAGCCTGAAAATATGAAGCAAGTGATGCCTAAAGGCTCAGAAAGCAAATAAAAAGACCCCCAACATTATTTTTTTAAATCTCATCCTTTTTAAGGCAATTTCATTAGGAGAGCCTAATTCATTTCGACTGGGTTGCCAGTAATGAAATGTATTCTCCGCACATTTCACCACTGTGAAATGCATTAAAATGGCATTGAGAGGATGAGGGCCAATGGTAATTTATATAAAAGGCCAGGATTTTGGTGCAGATTATGTCATGTTCTTCTGGCCCTTTCCCCCTTTCCCATCCCTGCCCCTGGCACCATTTTGCCTGACGTCTGCGAGGCTGCACTTTTGTTTCGACTGACCTTCGAGCAGATGTCCCGAGTAAAGGTACCAGTGGGAAGAAATGTCACAGAGCCTCGTCCCGCTATTGAAAAGCAGGCCTCTAAAAGGCTGAACAGATGGCTTAGAGTCCCCAACTCCATGGTGAGGATGCTTGGCAGCAAAAGGAACGCCGACAAAAAAGGGAAGCTGATATCATCGCTTGCAGGGCCTGACTAAAATCAAGTTGGTTTATACATGGAGCATTGTCTCACGCCTTTGTTTTTACCAACTACTTTCCCTGGAAAACGTGACTGCTCTTTCAAACAAAAACCCTTTCCCCAGCTTATACTAATTAATCAGGGTGCTTATTTTCTATATTTCTTTCAGAAAAACATGTTTTTATCTATTTGGAATAATGTCAAATCCCTACCACAGTGATCCATTCTAAGGCATATTTTCCCTTTTGGTCTATATTACTGCAACTATTTACTTTTTAAAACTAGTGTGTGTGTGTGTGTGTGTGTGTGTGTGTGTGTGTGTGTGTGTGTGTGTGTGTAGATAGACAGCCCAGACCTGAAGAAAAGCTCTGTGTAAACTTGTCTCTTTCACCAGCAGAAGTTGGTGCAGTAAAAGATATGACCTCCCCCACCTGGTCTCTCAGATAGATAGATAATTATCCTTTTAAAACTGTTTAATTATCATTACTGCCGCCTCTTTACACCCCATAAAAGGCCAGAGCAGCGTAAAGGTTCCTAAAAGCCCACAGTCAATCAGCGAAGGATTCCCCAGCACAGGCAGTGCAGAAGACAGCTGTAAGGCTGCCTTCAGAGGACCTTTCACAAGCCCTGGTATTGGGGGTATGTGTGGGGCAGGATGGGAATGAGAGGGGTGTCTCAGGGGTGGGGCCATGGCACATAGTGCAACGGCCCATAGGGCAATCCCAGGGAGGCTCTAAAATAAGGGCTCGGGAGCAGCCCAGGAACAAGAGGGCACCACTGTGGTTTAAAGCCACCATAGTCCCCACTCCCCTGGGCTATGAGTTCTATGTTGTGCCACTTAAAAGGTGCAGCCCACAATCTCAGTGCAGGTCCTAACACTCTTACTCAGGCTGAGTAAGACCTGACACCATGCGTAGACTCACTGAAATCAATGAGTGAGGTGCCTCTAATGCAGAGTAAAATTATCAGATTCTGGTCACGGTAACGAGTGCTGAGCCCAGACTGGAACCTCAGAACCAAACCACTCCCCTTATGCGCCAGTCTTAAAGTTTGGGAAGTTCGCATCCGGACGCAGGTCGAAACGTCTTAATTTGGTTACGTCTCTATAGCGAGCCACCCTGGACAACTAAATCTGAACACTGTTGAATTTCCGGGATTCAGATCCAGACGTTATGAATAAATGGGCAAGCTGTACAGTCTGGGAGATGGCTGTATATTTCATCACAACATTAATTCTTGTGAGTTGTTGCAAAAACAGGATCTTTCCTTATATGGAGCGACAGATGTTATTTCAATGTACGTATTCCAGAGGGCCTCGGGAGCTTTTTTCAGGTGTAACAACAGCCACGTATAACATACTCATGAGGCATGGTCTTTCGTGATGCTGAATGCCCCTAACTTACTGGAGATGGACGGCCTTGTGGTTAAAGCACTAGATTTGGGACTTGGGAAGATGTGCATCTGATTCCTAGCTCTGCCACAGATTTCCTGAAGGACCTTCGGGAAAACACTTACTCTCTCTGAACTTTGGTTCCCCGTTTGTAAAATGGGGATAATAATACTTCCCTACCTCAAAGGCAGGGCCGGCTCCAGGCACCAGCCCAGCAAGCAGGTGCTTGGGGCGGCCAATGGAGAGGGGCGGCACTCCAGCTGTTTTTGGGGCGGCAAGTCCAGGTCTTCGGCGGCGGGTCCCTCGGTCCCTCTCGGAGCGAAGGACCAGCTGCCAAATTGCTGCCGAAGACTGAAGCGGTGGTGGTAGAGCTGATCACGGCTTTTTTTTTTTTTTTTTTTTGGCTGCTTGGGGCGGCAAAAACCCTGGAGCCGGCCCTGCTCAAAGGGTTGTTCCTGCATGGCTAAATACATTTAAAAAGATTGTGAAGGACTCAGCTAGTACACTAAGGAGGCCATATAAATAAATGAGAGCGTATTATGACTATCTGCTTATAGGGTTTGGATTAATGTTGCAGTATTAACACACTAAAGACAAGCTCCTGACATTTTTACCCAAACAGAACTGCAATGGGAACTTATGCCTACAGGAGGGCTTTAGGATCAGGGCCTCAATATATAGCATGGTCAGTGCCAAAACAAGAAGTGGGATATAAAACACACCTGAGGCAGTGTAGCCTAGTGGCTGGAGTAGTGGTCTGGGTTTCAGAAGGCCTGTGTTCTATCCCTGGCTCTGCCACTGGGTGACCTTAAACAAGTCACGCTGGTGCCTCAGTTTTCCCATCAACAAAACGGGGATAATAATACTCACCCGCTTTGTAAGGCACTTTGGTAGCTACTGATGAAAAGCACTCTAGAAGAGCTGGGTGTTATTATTATAGTTTTATTCCATAATGTCACTGTGTCTGATGCAACATCCTAAAGGCCAACACCGCATTCCTCACACACCATATCCCAAATTCCCATTGGCTTCAGAATTTAGCCCATGGCTTCAAACAGGAATGTTGGGTGTGTGAAGAGTACAGGACAGGACTGTGTTATTTGGTGGAATGCCTCAGCAGGGGAAACACATGGTCACAGTCAGCAAAGTCTTTTCCTCAAGGGAGCATGTTAATAACAAGAAGTAAAATAAATTTATCAGTCACAAAGACTCCTCCATTTCAGATTCCACTCCATAGAATAGAATACTAGGGTTGGAAGGGACCTCAGGAGGTCATCTAGTCCAACCCCCTGCTCAAAGGAGGGCCAATCCCCAGACAGATTTTTGCCCCAGATGCCTAAGTGGCCCCCTCAAGGATTGAATTTACAACCCTGGGTTCTTCTTTTCTGTCTCCTAAGTAGCCACGAAATTGCTACTAATTCACCTAAGCAGCTATATATGGGGAAAGGGAAACTGATCTGGACTTAACCCCTTGTTCTCCAGGAATGTCAGCTACAACCCGTCACGCTCCCTTATCATGTACTCTAGTTCCAGCCCTTAAACCCCCAAGGAAGGATTTAATCTCTGTCACCAAAACAAAAATGTGTATGTTTGGGTTTTTTGCATCTGTCAGGATTAATACTGTTTAAGTGATGTCAAGCGTCTCCTGGTTGGATAGCAATATATTTACTCAATATGACTTTTCAATGGAACCTTCATATTTTACCGTATAAAGAAAAAAAACCTCAGAAAAAAAGACAAGAGTAATAAATCCCAGAATTTCTACCCCTAAAACGGGTATTTTTAATCACAAAAGCACAAAGAACCCCGAGTCTCTGATAATGAACATAAAATATGGTTGCCATTTTAAAAAAAAAAATTCACTGTCCCTTCAATTTCAATTTACTCGACTATAAATCCATGAGCTACTTAATCAAATATTCTGCCACTTTAATTGTTTTATCTTGCTTTTATGTTAAATTTCACTGAGTTACTGCTGGCACAAGTCTTCGCATTATAGAAAAAAATGTCAGTGGATTGGCCCTAATTAGTATAAAATTCAAACAGTGGTTTGGAGCATTAGCCATATTGAAGTAAGCTCTTGCAATTTAACTGGTTCAGTGAAACCAGTCCAAAAAGAAGAAGGAGGGGGCTCTAAGTTGGATTAATATGGTTAGCCATCCATCTATTGTCAAATTCTGGAATGAGTTCCCCAAGCCTTCAAAATAACAGTAATTTTTTAACAAGTCTTTTGAAAACTGTCACTTTGTATTATCTTGTGAAGCATTAAAACTCTATTCCGGTGTCTTTTCAAATTCCCCAGCCTTAAATCGGTTCACTTAAGAATAGCAGATGCTTGCCTGTACTAGCCCAATCTTTCCCATGAGAAAATATATCAGTGCAATGTACTATAAAGGTCTGGAGTCAAACTCCACTGTTTGTAATGAAGGGCATTACCCTGGTATTGTGAAAGACAAGAAATTGTCCCTGGTGGATCATTCAGTTTTGTAAACAGGGGGAGGAGGGAGAGGGGAATTTGAATTCGCTGGTATTGACTGATAAACGCCTTCTTGAAAAGGCCTCAGGGGACACTTTACTAGTTAACTAGCATTGCTGATAAATCATTTAAAACAGGATAATTTAAGGAAGATCGTGATAAAGCTGGATCAGTCAGCACACAATATGGACAAAAGTAGTAATAGATTTAAATGGCAAAATCCCAGTCTGGATCAGGATTTTGAATACTCCTTAATTCAGGAGTATTCTTTTAGAAAGATAAGGACTTTGGGGAAATTTCAGATCCAGATCTAGGTTTACATTTCAAATACACCCCACAATTTCAGTGGAGGCGTGTTCAAATCCAAGGGGATTGATCTGCCATAATGATAGAAGCCATTTGCAAATTTCAGATCCAAACTTACATTCAGATTTTAATGACCACCAATGTTCAGGGATCCAGATTTTGGTTTTAACCCACCTTATAAAAGTGAAATCCTGTGAACCAGGGGGAAAGAAACCCCAATAACATTTACATGGAAGCTGTTGAATTTCAAAGATCTTTTTAACAAACCAAGAATGAGGAAGTATAAAAATGTGCATATCTGCTTTACAGCAGATAAATGCAAATATTTCCAACAGCAAAGGTTTTTACCCTGGAGTTTTACCTGCTAACATTTCCTTGTTTTGAATTATGTAGATCAGCAATGGGAGAAAAACACAACACTGGTTCTAAGGGTACAGAGCTCTCATCTCATTTTAGTTAAATGTTCTCAAAAAGCAGAAAGATGCATAACTGTGGGGTAAATTGCTACAGATTTTTTTTTTTTTTAAGGATCTCTTTACGGCTTTCATAACCAAGCTAGAAAACAGGGTATTTTAAATATTTCAAGGGAATCAGTAACACAAAACATTGTGTCTAACTTTAAAAACTTGATTATTAAAATATAGGTCAAAATCCCACCTGAAAAAGGATACCATACACTATACCAGGGGTGACCAACCTGAGCCTGAGAAGGAGCCAGAATTTACAATGGACATTGCCAAAGAGCCACAGTAATACGTCAGCAGCCCCACAGACGCTCCCCAGCGCCTCCCGCCTGCTGGCAGCCCCCACCAATCAGCGCCTACTCCCCCCTCCCACCGCAATCAGCTGTTTCACGTGCGCAGGAGGCTATGTGAGGGTGGAGGGAGGAGCGAGGGCATGGCAGGCTCAGGAGAAGGGGCAGGGGCCTTGGGGGAAGGGGTGGAGTGGGGGCAGGGCCTGGGGCAGAGCAGTGAGCACCCCCCAGCACACGGGAAAGTTAGCATCTATAGCTCCAGCCCCGGCATCAGCGCCTTGCTAAGGAGCCGCATATTAACCTCTGAAGAGCCGCATGCATCTCAGGAGCCACAGGTTGGCCACCCTTGCACTATACACAAATCCTATATGTATGCTGAGGGTATACTAAATATAGGGGTCTTTGGCCAAGATTTTCAAAAGTCATTCTGGGCATAGGCGCCAACTTTTCCAGGTGCCAGTGGGTGCTTGCCCCCGGCCCGGCCCCGCCTCCACCCCCTCCTGCCCCTGCCCCGCCCCCATCCCAACTCCTTCCCCAAAGTCCCCGCCCCAATGTTGCCCCCTCCCTGCCCCTATTGGACCCCTTCCCCAAATCCCCACACCAGCCCCGCCACTTCCCCGAGTGCGCTGCGTTCCCTCTCCTCCCCCCTCCCTCCCAGCGCTTGCCACTGCGAATCAGCAGTTATGCGGCGGGAAGCGCTGGGAAGGAGGGGGGAGAAGCGGAGCCGCGGCGTGCTCAGGGGGGGGAGGCGGGGCGGAGGTGAGCTGGGGTGGTGGGGCGGGGGGGGGGGGGGCCTATGATTCTGGGTGCTTCTGACTTGAGACCTCTTAAAGGGCCTGATTTTCAGAAGGGGGATGTTCAGCATTTGAGGCACCACAGGTTGAAACACCCTTCACAAAAAATTGGGAAACCCTTAATTACTAGACACACTTGAAAATTCTGGCCTGTACATTCCACCATTTAAAACCTGACCCCAAACCTACTGAAGACAATAAGAACATAAGAATGGCCGTACTGGGTCAGACCAAAGGTCCATCTAGCCCAGTATCCTGTCTTCCGACAGTGGCTAATTCCAGGTGCTTCAGAGGGAATGAACAGAGCAGGTAATCATCAAGTGATCCATCCCCTGTAGTTATTCCCAGCTTCTGGCAAACAGAAAATGGAAAGAGTCCCATTGACTTCAGTGGGCCTACCACACCATATTATTAGACCAGGTAGGTATCACAGCTGGTCAAAAAGCTACACTCTTCTTGATTCTGCTCTCATTTATGGCACTGTAAATTCAAAGTAACTCCACTGAAGTCAATGGAGTTGCACTGGGGTAAATGAGATCAGAATCCGGCTGGTTAAAAAAAATAAAAAGTGATAAGGAAGTTAGGCAGTGATAATATATCCTGGAGCAGAGTCCAAGCTTCCTTACCAATGGCTTCGCTATAGGGACAAATTCTGGCAGGTGCATAAGCACTGACTGTTGAACCCCACAAGCAGCAGTGGGAGTGTAGGGAAGAAATGGGCTATGCTTGTGTAGCTCTCCCCAAAAACCTAGAGAGAGCTTGTTCTGCAGGACACATGGAAGGACATTACTGGGTACGGCCAAGGAATTAGAGGGGTGTTCATCCAGATAGAGAGATGGTCAAAAAATCTTGAACCTTTGCCAAACAATGAAATTATTGCCGGTTTTCCTCACCATTTCCCCACCAGCTCTAGCAACATTTTAATTGTCATATGTTCCCTAACCTGTCTATGGCCCCCACGCACATGCCCCTGTACAGACTGCTGTTAGCTGGAGTAATATGCCTATGTCTGAGACTGATTAGAAGCAGGAATTTGGTGCATATTGAGGCCTGCATTCCTTGCACATCCTAAAATCCCATTGCTAGCAATGGGAACTAGCAGTGCAAAACTCCCGCAATGGGAGTTTGGTAGGTACAACTCCAAGTAGAGCCAATGGAATTCAGGATCTAGCACACAGAGGCCCAACCAAGACCAGGGCCCCACTATGCTTGGTGATGTACATACACATGATGAGTGACAGTCCCTGCCCTAAAGAACATACAGTTTAAATAGAGAAGACACCCAGATGGTAGGGGAAAGAAATATCATTATGCCCATTTTACAGATTGGGAATTGAGACTCAAAGATTAAATCTCTTGCCCAGGATGAAGAATTTTGTAACAGAGATGTGTAAAGGGTCCAGAGCATTATAAAGGAGCCCTAAATACCCCATATCCTGTCAGGTCAGGATTCTCCTGGAACAGGCACTACGGAAGACAGCCATAAGGCTATCTTCAGAGGAGACCCTTGCAAGTCTTGGTGCCAGGGACAGGCCAAACTTGCTAGTGGCAGGATGGGCATGGCCACAGCTCAAAGCATTGTTGAAATTCCAGGCAGCACTGCAATCCATAAGACATCCCAGGGAGGTTGCCATAACTCAGACAGGCCCCAAGACTATCTAAATTACCCTGGAAGCTACAAAACAGCCCATGAGTGGGATGGCACACAGGTGGCTTAATGCCACTTTAGCCCTGGCCTGTCTCCTGAGCTGTGAGTTCTCGCCTCTTAGAGATGCAGCACAGAATTGCCCCCTGGGAATTTCACCCAGACCTACTGAGTCTCAGGTTAGTGCCCTAACCACAAGTCCATCCTTCTCAACCGCCCTGTGTCATCTTTCTCAGGGTATTTCTGTGTGGTCCTGTCTCGGAGAGGAGGGCTCAGATAAATGGGGAAGCAGAATTGGGTCCACGCTGCTGTTTTTGCAAAGTTTGTTACAGCTATTTGGGATCCTTTCAGAGGAATGCTCTATAAATGCAAGATAGGATGATATACATTAATTATTTAGTATTAATTATTATCGTTATTACACATCAGACAAGAGTGGTAAATAATACCACTAATTACCACATCAGCATGCACCTAGTGAAAAGAGGCACAGATCACATCCTGGTGGGATAGTATTAATATTTTGTGCTAATGGAATTTTCTGATTAACAACCATATATTACAATATTTGAATAACTTTTAGAAAGATTCATTCTTCTGTTGGCAGTATATTTTTTGGGTCCCCTCGCCGAAATTAGGCGGCAGGCAAAAGAAACACTGAGCTTTGAAGTTATAGAATTTGGAAACTTCATGTCTGTGCAGTTAAAGGTGATTTAAGAAACCCAAAATAATTATTTCACAAATGAATATGTTAAAGCTGTAAATTGATATATCAAAAAACCACAACCTCAATATAGCAATTTGTCTTTTTTTTTCCCTTCCCCTTCCCTGCAATAGTATATTCCACAGCTGCCTGCCAGATAATGTACTGATTGCAACTTTCTGAATTTACAGAGCCTTTAAGTCTAATCTCATGAGCCAGCCTAAAGGGCTTCTTCATCATCCATTGAAATGCCAGAATAATTGAAATTGTCTTCAGCTGACAGTCAGGCAATAATGAATATTTTACTTTGCTGATTGCATGTCAAGGTTACATATAGCACTGCAAACAGAACTAATCCAATGGATCTCACAGCCAACCTTTCCCAGCATGGGTTGGCTCTAACCTTTGGCATGTGATACAATATCTACTGCTTTCCCCTTCCCCTTTTCACCTCAACCGAACTGATGCCCACCAAACTAACGTAGGTTGGAGGGCGAGACAATTGCTGCATGAGCAATGCTGTCACTGGTTTTCTATGACTCTCCAGAGGCAAACAAAAGTTTGGGAAAGGTTGTAGTTAAAGGTTTCCCCAAAGGAAAACAAATAAGGAAATGCACAAGTAGTCAATCAAAGGGGCTAGAGTATGAAAGAGACTTGTGTGAGTCGGTCCTGAATAAACTCCTCAGACTTGTCTTAAATACAGTAAGAGTTCTCTGATCTAGATGTAGGGATTGTTCAATGGCATATTAAGGACTATAAAGAAGAACAAAAAGGATCATAAATTTGTTACTCTTTCTACAGCAAGTGAAACAAGTATGAAATCTACCCAGCACAACCACAATAATAATTACATTATTATTTATTATGGCAGCACCTGAAAGTCCCAATCGAGATCTATTTACTATGATAGCACACCTGAGCGTGTGCTAGGTGCTGTACATCCTGCCACAAAAAGCTATCATCGATCTAACTAGACAAAGGGTGGGAATAAGAAAGTATTGTTACCTTCACTTTACAGATGGGGAACCGCGGTACAGAAATTAACTGACTTGCCCAAGGACACATGGGAAATCTGCAGGAAAGCCAGGATTTGAATCCAGATCACCTGAGTCCTGGCTCATAGGGCTAACATTTGTCACTTTAGAAAAGATCATGTGAATTCTACAGCTGTGTAGAAATGAGATTTTCCATCCCACAAAAATATTTCAATATTTCAAAAAAAAAAAAAAAAAAAAAATCCCCCTCCAAATCAGGGCTTGTGTACATTACCCGCAGGATCGACGGGCAGCGATTGATCCAGCGGGGGTCGATTTATCGTGTCTAGTCTAGACTGCCGAGCACTCTCCTGTCGACTCTGGTACTCCACTGGAGCGAGAGGCGCAGGCGGAGTCGACAGGGGAGCGTCAGCCGTCGACTTACCACAGTGAAGACACCGCGGTAAGTAGATCTAAGTACGTCGACTTCAGCTACACTATTCACGTAGCTGAAGATGCATAACATAGATCGGTTCCTCCCCCAGTGTAGACCAAGCCTCAGAATGAAAAAAAAAAATCTTGATTTTTTTCACAGGAAGGAAAGATGAAAAAAATTCCATTTCAGGAGAACCAAAACAGAAGTTTTCAGCTTGATGGCTGCCTGAGCTTCCCTGCTGCCCACCAGGGGGACGGGCAGGCTGGCTGCCTTGCTCCCCAACTGCCTGGCTTCCTGGGCTCCCTGACAACCAGGGATCCTGGGAGCCCAGGGGGCTGGTCAACCAGGGACTTGGCCAGCCACAGATCCCTAGGAGTTGTGCTGCCCAGCTCCCTGGCTGGCCTGAAGCAAGGGGTGATCAGCTACTGCTCCAGCATGGACTCTAAGGGAGTCCCAGGCGAAGGGGGCTCCTAACGGCCATGTGGCATCTGCCCCCAGCATCCACAGCAGAATCTCGCCATCCACCACTAGATTGCATTGCTGCCCCTGGCACGCATAAAGCACGTACTATTCTGTTTGCCCCTTTGGATGAGATGGGAAGTTCTTTGCAGGCTCCCACTTATTAAGGAAGGATTCCAATGCATTTGGCTGTGTTACGCCAGGGATGAATTTGGCCCAAAGACAGTGTCATTGTACCAGGGATGAACATGCCCCATTGTGCTTTGATGTAAATATTCATGCTGGGAAGTCATAAGGATGAGCTGGAACAAAGATTGATATCCAACTGATTGGGGAGGGACCTTTCTGGGGCTGAAGGAACAATTTAGAGGCAGTTGTGATCAAGGTAACTACCAGGTTCTTTTGTGCCTTTGTTAATCTTTACTCTAATACTAGCTGAGACAGGATCAGTTCCTGAGGTCCTCCTTGCTCGGCTTCAGCTCAGGAAAACTATCCTTATAGTTCTCCTGAGTTAGGAGTGACTAAATGCTGAGGGCTGGATCACTGGGTCCCACCGAAGGGCCTAGGAAGAAAAAAAAAACCCACCTCTGCTGTTTGGTTTAGAGGAGTTCTATTCCTTCCCAGCCTCCTAGACAGCTAGGGCCAAATTCATCTCTATTTAAATGCTAATGGAGCTGCCTCAGAGCTGAATGTGGCCCCTAATGGCAATGGGGGTAATAGTAGGCAAAAAGGCCAGATCCCACTCAGGAACATGGCCTAGCTTCCTGATTCTCCCTGCCCCTTTGTACACTCACCCATGGGTTGGCCAGAATCTGACCCTAAAGTGGAAAATTAGGCATCATGACTCCCAAGCCTGTTCCCAGCTCTCTGACACGGACCATCCAGGTGACCTTGTTCAAGCCAGTTAGGCCAAAATTTGTAAATGTGAGTGCTGAACTTAAACCCACATTTAATCATACCATGTAATGGGCTGCTTTTCAGAGGGGCTGCGACCCTCCGGTTCCTAAAGGTGACGTCACTTGGAGCTGCAGGTGCTGAGCCTTTTGAAAAAACAGACTGTTTATTTACATACCGAAGTATGGACATAGGACGGAGACAAACTTTAGGCACCCATGTTTGACAAAGGTTAGCCTTTAACTCTCAGGTGCTTTGCTTTGAGCTTGTTGTATAAAATGGAGAGGATAATCCCTACCCACCTCACGTTTAATTAAACATCCCGAGATCCCCTCGTGATAGGTGCTATGGAAGGGCAAAGTATTAAACGGGTACATTGGTGGGATCTGTTATTGAGTAGAGACGAGGGTCCGAATCCTCTGCTGATCTAACTCCACTGACTTGCACCAGGCCTTCACTTTAGGCATTCACCAGAGAACTGGGATAGACTCACAAGTCTTGATTATTATTAAATATATTACACCTAGAGGCCCCAGCTGATGTCAGGGACTCATTGTGGTGGCTGCCGTACACAAACATAGTAAGAGACAGTCCCTGCCCTAGGGACAAAGCATGGGCGGTGAAACAGAGGCTCAGAGCAGTGACGTGTCTTTCCCAAGGTCACACGAGATAGAAGCCTGGTCTCCTGAGTTCCCGTCCAGTACAGTATCCAGAGCACCACGTTCCCTCTTGATTCCTAGCTCCCTGATTTAGGGCCTATTATGCCAGGGAAGAATGTGACCCTAAGTGTTCTATGTTTCATTTCTTGCTTTGAATATCTTTAACACGTAATAAAGATGTTAAAACAGAAAAAAAGAAAAGCTAAACTAAAGCAGTTCTGTCTGCCCCAGGACACTGCCCAATATTCTGTTAAGCTGCTACACCAGGACTCTGTAGCATGAATGAAAATATTGTTTCAAATGGTCATAAAAGCTTTAATGAGATCCCTAAACTCTGACCATAGGGCTAGGAACAAGCAGCTGGCCACCCTACATTCAGCTTCTTGTTTCTGTACTCAATTAAACCTGACCTGTTATTAGTAAGTTTTTGATGCCCCTGTAATGAGAACATGAAACCTATTCAAGGCCGCAGCCCTTGTTCCTGAACAGCTGGTAGGAGCGAATCAAAGTGGAATTTCACGCCCAATGAACACGACAGAGATCCTTAAATATGTGAAATAGTGGAAAGTACTTTATCCTTTAGAATTGATTTTCATTTATTTAAATTTTGATCTTAAATCCCCATGTAAAAGGATAAACAAAGCCCTGGGTGTGCTCGATGCACACTTAAAAACTCCAGGCCAGAAAATGGGGTTGCCACATCACCAAGGCTCCACTGATGTCAATTTTTACCAGCTGGCCCAGAATATAATAGGAGCTAACCAATATAAATCAACTAACACATCAGCACATTTCCTTTCCCCAAACCAAAACACATTTCAACTGATAGATCATTCAACTGATCATTCAAATCTCTAGGCACCTTAGTACACCATTAATAATACAATTAAGTATATTCACTATAGTAAAATAATATGTGTGATGGGTTGGATCACAGAAACCCCCTTGGGAGCTGCCAACTGATGTGCAAAGGCTACCTCTGTTCTTGTTCTCCCTGCCAGCTAAAGNGTATAAATCAATTAACACATCAGCACATTTCCTTCCCCCAAACCAAAACACATTTCAACTGATAGATCATTCAACTGATCATTCAAATCTCTAGGCACCTTAATACACCATTAATAATACAATTAAGTATATTCACTATAGTAAAATAATGTGTGACGGGTTGGATCACAGAAACCCCCTTGGGAGCTGCCAACTGATGTGCAAAGGCTACCTCTGTTCCTGTTTTCCCTGCCAGCTCAAGACTCTAGCACCCTGTCTTGCTGAAGCCAGACACACCCATCTGCTCCAACACAGACCCAGGGTCTGAATTACCTGCCCCAAAGCTGCAGGTTTACCTGAAAACAGCTCACAGAAGCATGCTTGTCTTTAGCACTCAGATGCTCAACTCCCAATGGGGTCTAAACCCAAATAAATCCGTTTTACCCTGTATAAAGCGTATACAGGGTAAACTCATAAATTGTTCGCCCTCTATAACACTGATAGAGAGATATGCACAGTTGTTTGCTGCCCCAGGTATTAATACATACTCTGAGTTAATTAATAAGTAGAAAGTGATTTTATTAAATACAGAAAGTAGGATTTAAGTGATTCCAAGTAGTAACAGACAGAACAAAGTAAGTTACCCAGCAAAATAAAATAAAATGCGCAAATCTATGTCTAATCAAACTGAATACAGATAATCTCACCCTCAGAGATGCTTCAGTAAGTTTTTTCTCATACTGGACACCTTCCAGGCCTGGGCACAATTCTTTCCCCTGGTACAGCTCTTGTTCCAGCTTAGGTGATAGCTAGGGGATTCTTCATGATGGCTCCTCTCCCTCTCTGTTCTCTTCCATCCCTTTATATATCTTCTGCATAAGGCGCGAATCCTTTGTCCCTCTGGGTTTCCACCCCCCTCACTGGAAAAGCACCAGGTTAAAGATGGATTCCAGTTCAGGTGACATGATCACATGTCACTGCAAGACTTCATTACTCACTTGCCAGCACCCACATATACAGGAAGACTCCCAGGTAAATACAGCCATCTGCAGACAATGGTCCTGGTTAATGGGACTCATCAAGATTCCAAACCACCATTAATGGCCCACACTTTGCATAATTACAATAGGCCCTCAGAGTTATATTTCATATTTCTAGTTTCAGATACAAGAGTGGTACATTTATACAAATAGGATGATCACACTCAGCAGATTATAAGCTTTGTAATGATACCTTACAAGAGACCTTTTGCATGAAGCATATTCCAGTTACATTATACTCACTTATTCTCATGGTTTTATAAAACTATTCCAAATACATTATATTCACTTATCATCATGGTTTTACAAAACCATATAGACTGCACATCACAATATGATAATAACAAACCAATAGATACAAAGAGCTTAATTTAATCCAACTCAAGCACAGAGCTAAGACTGGAATTAGTTCATTAGCCAAGCCCATTGCGGCTAGGTGTAACAGGGTAATACCTCATAGCTCAACAGCTGAGCTTCAGCCTTCTTTCCCCAGGTGTTCAGTGTCATACAGGAAGCATGCAGCAGGGATGGTCCTGAGGTGCTGCACAGTTCAGATCACATTCTGGATATGAACTTCCCCAGAGTTCAGGTGTGTTTGGGTCTCCCTCTCCCACATAAATATTGGGAGGGCTGCATTTAAATTAATTAGCTCTTGGAGCTATAGATATAGAGCAGGGGTTGGCAACCTTTCAGAAGTGCTGTGCCGAGCCTTCATTTATTCACTTTAATTTAAGGTTTCGCGTGCCGGTAATACATTTTAACCTTTTTAGAAGGTCTCTTTCTATAAGTCTATAATATATAACTAAACTATTGTTGTATGTAAAGTAAATAAGATTTTTAAAATGTTTAAGAAGCTTCATTTAAAATTAAATTAAAATGCAGAGCCCCCCAGACCGGTGGCCAGGACCCAGGCAGTGTGAGTGCCACTGAAAATCAGCTCGCGTGCCGCCTTCGGCACGCGTGCCATAGGTTGCCTACCCCTGATATAGAGAGTTGGTTAGTTAGTTAAATGCAAAAACAGAATAGGAATCTAAGATCTGCTGCCAGTAGTGTTGTATGTTTTGATGCCAGATGGGACTTGAACCCACAATCTCTAGGTTAGAAAGCCAATGCCTTATCCATTAGGCCACTGGGGCCCTTTGTAGTAGGGAAGTAGCTGTGTAGGTCCCAGGATATGAGAGAGACAAGGTAGCTGCAGTCATATCTTTTATTGGACCAATGATTGTTGGTAGAAGGTACCAGCTCTTGAGCTTCACTGTGAAGCTTGAAGGCTTGTACTTGTCATGACCCCTGGGTCTCAAACCCAGGCCTAAAGGGAATAGCTACATTCCAACCCTCCACCTGGCAGGCGCTAACAATGGCTTACCTGGGACCCATGCAGCCCAGCCCTAGTGTGAGCCTCTGCCCCTGAGGCCCGATGGGCAGAGCGGCTGGTTGATCGGCCCACTGGCCCTGCTTAAGCCAGCAGCTGGAAGAGGAAGCTGTGTAAGCGATTGGGCTCCACCCTGTCTCCTGCAGCTTGATTTCCTGCCATCCAGACCTGACTTGACTCATAGCATCTGCCCTATGGTTCCTGACTACCAGTTTGGCTCCTGCCTCTGACCCTCTGGTATCCTAATCCAGCCTGACTCTGGTTCCTGCCTTGTGGTTCTGATCTCTAGCTGTCTCCAGCTTCTGGTATCCTATCTCCACGACTGCAGACTCTGGTGTTCTGATGATTAGGTCTGGCTGCTCATGACGTGGCTGTGAAAATACCTTCCACGGGGGTGCTGGGGCAGGAAGGGCAATGGCTGCCTAATTTTTAACATGGGCATAGTTTGGGAGGCAGGGGGCTGTGTTCCCCCCCCCCCGCCCAAACTGCAAGCCTCAGGCAGGTGTGGAGCAGGGCTGGCAGAGGCCGTACTTCTCGACGGGGTATCAGCTCCCCTGCCATGAGGTGCAAACCCTGCCAGTGGCACCAGTCTCTTTCCAGTGGGGTAGGGGCAGGTAAGTGGGCCTTTGAGCCTTCTTCCACACTACCCATATCCCAGGAAAAAAATCTCTATCCTGATGCTCTGATACTATGGTGACGGGCTGCAGTACAAGCCCCTTAAGACACCCCAGTGTGCCAGGCTCCCTCCTGCCTGACAACCTACTTATTCCGCAAGGACGACAAACAATGAACCATGTCAACATCATGTCATCAACACTCCCGTTTCATAGAAAAGCAAACAAAAACCTTCTTCAAGCAAACAGTCCCCATCCTCCAAGGACCACCTTCTTTGTTCTTGGTCTGCCTTTTGGGTTACAAATTCCTCAGGGAAAGGAGCATGTATTTATTTACATCTTGTACAATGTATGGGCACGTCATAAATAATGAACAGTAAAACAACCCAAATAGGTATTGTTGTTATTACAATATCACCTACAGGACTTGATTAAGATCAGGGCCCATTGTGTTAGGTGCTGTGAAAACATATCCTAAGTGGCAGCCCCTGCACTTAAGCGCTTACAAGCTAAATTGATAAAATAAGGAACGGGAGAAATGAAATATTATTATCTCCATGTTATAGCTGGGAACTTAGTCCCAGAGCTATTAGGTGACTTGCCCAAAGTCAAACAGGAAGTCTGTGGCACAGCCAGGAACTGAACTCTGATTCCCATTCCAGTGCCCATGTGACAACATTTACCGTTAAATTACCACATGTAGAAATATATATATATATATACAGAGAGAGAGAGAGAGAGCATACTCCTCCCCCCCAAATAAATCCTAAGTTAAAAGAACATTGTTAAGGTTGCAAAGTCAAGCACTGAAAACTTAGGACATGCCAGAATTAAGGTCGCCTGTGCCATAGGCGCCAACTACGTGGGTGCTCCGGGGCTGGAGCACCCACGGGGGAAAATGGTGGGTGTTGAGCACCCACTGGCAGCCCCCCACCAGCTCCTCCTCTGTCCCCCAGTGATTGCCACCTGCCAGCAGGCCCCACTGATCAGCGCCTCCCCCGTCCCTCCCCGCACCTCCCGCCCGCCGCAATCAGCTGTTTTGCAGCGTGCCGGAGGCTTGGGGAGGGTCGGGGAGGAGCAAGGGCACAGCGGGCTGAGGGGAAGGGGCAGGAAGTGGCAGGGCGGGGGTGGAGTGGGGGCAGGAAGAGGTGGGGCGGGGCCTTGGAGGAAGGGGTGTAGTGGGGGCGGGGCCTGGGGCAGAGCCAGGGGTCAAGCACCCCCCAGCACATTAAAAAGTCAACGCCTGTGGCCTGTGCAACCTTAATTTGTCCCACTTGTGTATATGCCGTATGATACAGTCTTTAATTACATGATCACAAGACCCCTGTCTCACTCAGTGCACAGGATCGACCTGCTGTGTGTGTGTGTGTGTGTGTGTGTGTGTTGTAGAAAGAGTATGTTAATATGTGTTTGATATGAGATTTGTATGATTTACTATGAAATTTACTCTTTTCATATATCACAGTCCGCACTCACATGTAACATATGTATATAAGGCATTCTGTCTGGGCATATGAACCGCATGTGCTGTTTTACACATCAGTTCAGGTCCATGCAGTTTGGACTTACTCCTCTATTTGCTGCATCAGGCATTCCACATTTCCATATATTTTCATTTTTACTTAAGCTGCCATATAAGTGACCTTGCCCGCTCACCCTTAAAATTCCACCCAACCAAAAGCTCCAAGTCCTGCCTTCGGGCCTGTAACTGTGGACTCTGTATCCCAAGACAATGGAGCTAAAAAGAAAAAGGAACATTCCACTGGGTCTTGTGTGTGTGTGCGTGTACCACGCATGGCGCAAGATACTGGCATGCAAATCAGCAATCGCTCCATTAGCTTGTTAAGTATTTTGGAGTGATACCATGCACAGTAGGAGCCACCAACCACAGTGGAAGTATCTTGGCCATTTGATATTCATGAGAGGAGGAAGATTTAAGAAGAGAAAAGGAGTGGGGGTGGAGGGGGGAAGGTAGTGTGGGCTTTCTAATGTAAACACCATTATCATCTGAAAATCAATTAGCTCCTTGCACTGAGGGAATGAGGAGACTAAAGGCCTTTCTGAACTGCTATTGTGAGCCTGAGTTATTTACTTTAATTAAGAGGAGACAGAGTGGATTATTGTCTCAAAGTAAGGAGTTGGGAAGAGTCAGAAAATTACACACTACCTCACTGCACAACAAAGCCGGAGTAAGACACAGGCTCCAGACCAAGCAAAGTCTGAAAGACGTTAGCTTTTAATCTGGATTCAGCCTAACTAAGGAACAATCGGAAAGAAGCAAGGCTCAGACCCCTCTTGCTAAGCACTAGGTGCAATATTACATTGGTTGTCACTGCCAGGAGCTGTGTTGCAGTTTAACATTGGGTCAGCGGGGGGGATTTTTTGCCTCTAGACGGTTTAGAATTTGAGTGCAAGGATTTATTTCAGGCTCAAATTTGCTACACTAAGGCATTAGTTGTGGAATTGTATTTTCTCCAGACCCTGCTTCAAACACCGTCCATGATCAATATATTCTTTTTTAAAAACATATGATTGTTAATACAGAGCTGTCACCTGGATGAAGATGCTTTTATTTTATATTTTATTTTTGGCTCCTGTTGAATTCAAATGGTTTGGATTAAAAAGAAGAAGAAGAAGAAAAGGAATTTGGCAAGTGACTAATCCACAATATTGTCTAATTTGGCATATGGAGACCCTCCCGCCCCACATCTCCTGGGAGGTATCTAACGCTGAGATGTTGTTGCTTTGCATCACGGTGCCCACTTTTACTCAGCACACACTAAATATGTATTAAGTCAGTCGAGCATGGCGGCTTCTGAAGGAGTTGCCACAGTTTGCTGGGTAAATAATGATCTTTTTATAAATCACCTAAATACGTATCTACCCCAAAGACTACGGTGGTGGCTTAGGGGAATGCTGATTTGCATTTTAAAAATTCACTCTCTATGTGTTTGTAAGTCGCTGCAGCCTGTCACATTGATTCTTATATGCTCCAGGTGGGGATTTGGGGCCAGATTCTGCTCTCAGGTACAGCGACATACATTCTGAGTAACACCACTGAACTCAGCAGAGTAAAGTCAAAATGGGCAACCAGTTTGCTCAGGGCAATTACTCAGGATTTACAGAAAGGCAAGGTGGGTGAGGTAATACCTTTTATTGGACCAACTTCTGTTAGAAGTGGTAGAAGTGGGGAGGCCACGAGGCTCCGCCCCTGCTTCTGTGGCCCCACCCCCTGCTCCTCCTCTTCCCCCGAGGCCCCGCCCCCTGGCCAGGCTGGAAGCTGGACCCAGGCAATGGTAAGAGCTGCCTGTGGAGCATTGCATAGGTGTTGGAACTAAGGGCGAGGGGGGTGCTGCTGCACCCCCTGGCTTGAAGTGGTTTCCGTTATATAGAGAGTTTACCGTTTGGTTCAATGGCTCTCAGCACCCCCACTACACAGATTGTTTCAGCACCCCTGGAGCATTGTGATGATTAATAACTTAAAGCACAATACAGATATTACTGTATTATAATATTGTCATTCTATATACATAGACTATGCACTATATGTACTAGTAGTTTACAGGGCACATGTATTTTAACTGTATATAATTCAATACATATTTTTGAGGGATACTAATGCTTTCTGACACCATCTTCCCAAAAAGCTTTTAGTCTGAGGATCAGAGACAGTACTGATATAAGATAAGGAACCAGATGCTCAGCTGGCACAAATTGACATAGTTCCTATGAAGTCAACGAAGTTATTGATGTTTCTCCTGTATTGAAGTCAATGTAGGCATGTTGATTTACCCCAGTTGAGGATTTGGACCCTTCCATTAAATTTCAAGCAGGAAAGGAGCATAAACATGATAATCATGGCCATGTCTAGACTAGGAAAGCAGGGCAAGTTTAACACCATGTTAGCTAGCATGTTTTAGCTATGACACTAACTAAATACTAGTGTAGACAGGAATTAACCCCTTTAAAAACATGGTAGGTGGTCATGGTCCACTCTAGGCTCCTCTCTAGGCTTGGCCTCAATCAGCTGACATGCTAAAGGTGTCCAACCTTGCCTGAACTTTTAAACATGCCCTAAGTCAGACACGCCCACATTAGTCCAAGAGACAGATATTTATTCTGTTAAAGGAAGAGAAAAGAACAGGCTGGAACAAGGCGCCTCCAAGAGCAGCTCCCCTTGAAACTGAAAAGTGGGCCTCGTCTGTCACAATAGAAGCCACTCCATTCTCTTCTCCGGCAACCCCAGCCAAAGGGAGTCGGGCAGCGTGCCTGCCGTGGAAGGACGAAGAGGACTGGAGAAGCACAGAACGTTGACGGGGGGAAATAACAGCGAGGCGGAGTAAACGCTGGCCACGACGATGTTAAGAGACAGAGGAACTAAAAAGTAATTTTCCTAAACTTTTAAATATAGCTTTAAATATTAGTAAAGCTTAAGCTGCCTCACACAAAGGCAAGTTTCCTTTGAAAGAGTTCCAGAAAACCATGAAATGCTGTCGATAAGGCTGTGCCAATTTGTAAAGCTTGCCACAATCTCTGGCTCACGTTTTCTCTCTCTCCCTCTCCTCCCCCCCCCCAACCCCCCCGCTCCATTTTTTTCCCCATTCTTTCTTTCTAAAAGCTCCCTGCACTTTGTGAGTCAGAGAGGCTGCGATGACAACAAAAAAATCTTTATTTCTGAAGCGGGAACATCTTCTCGGCAACAAGGACAGAGTGTGCGACGTCCACGTTTGATTTATTCAGTGGAAATAATGTCAAAGTGGCATTTGCAAAGGCAGATAAAAGATTTTGATGGAAAGCTCCTAGTGGGGGTGATAGAAGTAAACTCAGTCGAGCTTTTTCAGCCTTTATTAGCACTTGTATTTGGCCTTAATTATAGGTTTGCCTGGGCCTGACATTTTGTCAGTGTGTTTGCCTGGAAAGACTGAAGCAGCGATAAGGATCTTTGCTTTTTTAACGGAAAGAAAAATATGGTTCACTCCTTTTTAAAAAAAATTGGATTTCTTATTAGTTTAATTGCAATGTTATGTTAGTAGATTATTACTATTTATTGTATTATGCTAGTGCTTAGAGGACCCATCTGAGACTGGGGCCTCATTGTGCTCGGCGCTGTACATACACATAAGAGGCAGTCCTTTCCCTAGCGAGTGTATAGCCTAAGCACACAGACAGCCAAAGGGTAGGAGGGGAAACAGAGGCACAGAGAGAAGAAGTGACTTGACTATGGTCACGCAGCAGATCAGTGGCAGAGCCAAGAATAGAGCCCACATCTCCAGATTCCCAGTCCATTGCCCTCCTACTAGGCCTGATCAGGGCCACCCTTAGGGGCAGGCAATCAGGGTGCCAATTTCTAGGGTTGCCAAATCAACATCTGTGCCAACATCTGTGGGGAAGAGAGCAGATTGTGGTGTTGTTTTTTTGTTTGGCCATTCACAGGGCACCAAAAAAAATGTCCACCCTGGATGACAAAACACCTAGGGCCAGTCCTGGGCTGATCCTATGCTTCAGGCAACCTTACATTCCTCCTTCAAAATCTTCCTCAAGATTCACTTCTCATTAGGCTTCCAGTGCCGACCTCCACTCCTGGCATCTTACTGGTCCCTGGTCCCTCACACTGCCAGGGTGATAAAGCACAGAGAACGCAAAACAATTAGATCAGGAAAAAGCACATTCAGAATCAAATCTAACAAAGGCACTAACAAGAGGGGATGAAACTGAAGCCTGAGTCTTTTCATGATGTTGCTTCCTGTACTGGCCACCTTTCCCTTGTTTCTTACACCTCGCTGGGCTGTGGAGAATTCACCACTGCACCAGTGACAAGAAGAGTAGCTGGGGCAAAGCGTCTACACAGAAGTGGCACGTTCCTTTCTTTCTCCCCGTGGTGGATTCTCCAGCGCGATCCTGGGAGAGGCCAGGTGTATGTTAGGATGGATCTGAGGGGCGGGGGCATCCTGAACCCTGGTGATTCCTCATGGTTATGGGGTGGGACACAAATCAGGACATCTTTCTGGACTAGGGCCGAACCAGAGCCTGGCTACTCTTGTAGAGGAGAGGTAAATCCAGTGTGGGGAGGAATTCAGGTGATGTCTGACTTAAAGATCCTGGAAACAGTCACTCATGTCAGGGCAAATTTGGCCTCCTCCTTCACAGCAATGAATGTCCTCCAGGCAGCATGCAGGGCAGATCCTTCAAGCTGGATGAGGCAGGGCATAGATGACAGCACGCTGCCCCCTGCTCGGGCTTATGGTGATAACTTGTAAGCTAATTATAAGGATCATTTCACCCACTGTTGAAATACAGCTCCCCCATCGGGCTGAGTTACTTTTTAGCTGCCAACAGTAACGCTACCATACTATTTTAAGCCATTAAGTGAAGATCATGCTGTACCCAAATGAAGATTGTGCTATATCCTATGCCAGTGCTTCTCAACCTTTCCAGACAACTCTACCCCTTTCAGGGGGTCTGATTTGTCCTGGCTACCCCAAGTTTCACCTCACTTAAAAACTACTTGCCTGCAAAACCAGACATAAATATACAAAACTGTCCCAGCACACTGTTGCTGAAAAGTTGCTGACTTTCTAATTGTTATCATATAATTATAAAATAAATTGATTGGAATATAAATATTGTACTTACATTTCAGTCTATAGTATACAGCGCTGTATAAACAAGCCATTGTCTGTATGAAATTTTAGTTTGTACTGACTTTGCTGGTGCTTTTTATGTAGCCTGTTGTAATACTAGGCAAAAATCTAGATGAGTTGATGTACCCCCTGGAAGACCTCTGTGTGCCCCCAGGGATATATGTACCCCTGGTTGAGAACCACTTCCCTATGCAAAAATGTAGGGAGAATTGTGTGAGGTAGAACCTCATAACCCGAAGGACAATCTGTGCACTGGATGGAAAGCCACAGAGAGGAAGATTCTATGTGTTGACAGTGTCGGGTCCATGTTTTGCTGCCTTCTAAACTATACAAATTCATACCAGAGAAAAGGTCAAGCCCAGTTCATAAAATACCAACCTTCAAGACCACCCACCACTCCTCTCCACAGCCACCTCCTCAGAGAAAGGCCTTTTATCCTCTTTAGTGCGGCTTAAGACCCCATGCAGACAAAGGGTCTGAGGCAAATCTGCATAGCTCCTTTGGCTTCAGATTTACGCCAGCTGAAGATGTGGCCTGAGGCTTTGAGCACAAGATGCTGAGTACCCTAAACTCCCATTCACTTCTAGAGCACAGCAACTTCCAGGAAGCATTCAGGACACTGAAGGTGGCAAGCCGCAAACATACAAGGTAAGTCAGGGCAAATCACATCTCTAGTGCCACCCCACATAGTATGGAGTAGGCATCATCTTGGAAGAACCAATCTTGCGGTGGGCATGTGGCACTGAGATTAATGTCACTGTGATCCTTCTGCAATAGCTCAGAGGTTTCTGCAGATGGTTTCCACAAGATCTACTACTGCTTGAAGGTCTTCTCCCCACCAAGCCCGTCCTCTCTTCTGTGCAATAAAGCTAGGGGGATGATATTGCTGCCTAAGAATGGAATAATACCCACCCCACAGGAGTTGCTGTGACACCTAAACAAGTAATCTTTGCAAAGGTCTTTGAGACACTCTGAAATGTATGGTAGAGGGTATTTATCACCTCTGTAACGTCTCAGCAGTAGCCAAGTGTTTGACATGGGATGCACTGCTACCCTTGCTAGAGGAACTACTCGGTTTCAATTGAATAGCCAAGAGAACAACAGTCTTTACCTAGACACTAGCAGTTCTAGGAAAATGTCTCTCCCTTTGCCCCTCCAAAGGAGCATTTTTTATTAGTGCTGGAGATCAGTAAACTCTCCTCTACTTGGTGTGTGTATGGCTGGTACAGTCACTCAGTATGGGGGAGAAGAGAGAGGAAGACAAGGTTCACCTACATCTCCAAGTGGAATCACTTGCTGCACACTATGTTTCAGCTTCTTCTTTTTTTTTTAAATAACAAAATCTGTGGAAACCTCCCTAAAGGTGCCATAAAGCTCTGGATGATGGGCCATTGGCATCCAAGTAGCAGACAGGATGTCAGCTTCCTACTCAAAGTCGCCACCTTTTGTTTACCTGCCAAGGCAGCCAGGACTGGGACCATGCCAGATTCAGATTTGGTGGGCCGACACTGAGAGCTGTGGGGCATCATGGCCATGATGAATGTGGGGAGCATTCTCACACACCAGGAGAATGGTGCCTGGGCAGAAGAAAGAGGAGTGGAGGGAGAAGGAAAAGGGAAGGGAGGAATGAGACTGATGGAAGTAGGAGGGAAAGGGGAAGAGACAAGGGTGGGAGAAAGGACAGATGTAAGAGGGATTAAAGTGGCAGCAAGAAGGAAAAATGGAATAAAGATTTCCCAAAATATAACCATGATAGTGTCAAATTAGGAAAAACAGGCGGTGATATTCTTCCCGCCACCATCTCTTTGAACTCAAAAATGTGCTCTTCGTCAGTGGTTCCCAAACTTTTCCCCCAGGGACCCCTTTGGCATCTGATTAGATGTCCTAAACCCTTTTCATTTCTGATACTACCAGAATGCCCACAACATCATGGGGATGCCCCTGCCAACGTGACCTCTCATGGCTCATGCAAGGTCACTAGGGGGACCATACGTCCCATTTTGGCTGGGACAGTCCCTTTTTTTAAGCCTTGTCCGAGCAGTCCTGACTTCTTTGGCAAAAGTGGGGTGCGAAGGAACGTATGGGGGTGGGGGCGAGTGGCGATGCCAGCCTCACGCAAGGGACAGGCAGGGCACAGGCAAGCAGTGATGCCAGTCCCAACCTTGTGGGGGGGGTACAGAAGGACTCGGGCGAGCAGCTCGGGCCAGCTCCACACGGGGAGCGGGGGCAGGACTCAGGAGAGCGGCTTGGGCCAGCCCCACACGGTGGGAGGGTCCAGGCTCGGGCTAGCCTCACACAGTATCCTGTGTTCCCATTGGGAAAATATGGTCACCCTGAAAGTCACACTATGTGGAGCACACCATTTTGAGAACAAAAAGTGTATCCTCCATGCGGCAAAAGTGCCAGAACACGATTCTGGCATGTTCTGGACCTGTGTCACGGGATGGAGTCCAGGCATCTGAAGACTCCATTTTGGGAACCACTGCTCTAGTTCAGGCAAGAATTATATCAGGGAAGTCTTATGGCCTGTGTTATCCAGGAGATCAGACTAGATGATTACACTGGTCCCTTCGGGCCTTGGAAACTATGAATCTTTCTGAGTTTCTTTTCTGAGTCATCTCGAAGGCGGGTAAAGCACCAAGACATTCATTCCAAGCATTCATTGTCTGAAACTTCAAAAACTATGACTCTCCTGACACACAGGTGCTTCCACGTGTTTCTTCATATGTTTCCATTAAATATAGGTTCGGAACGAAAAATACCCTTCCAGAATGCAAAGGATGCTGGGCTGCCGTGAAGGTATGGGCAACAATAAACAGTATGACAGGACTATCACTGACACTTAGCAACGAATTGTCTCACAGCTGAAATTCAACAAGCAAGATTGGCTTCGAACTACATGGGGGACTAGGTAAAAAAATACAGCTACGGGCATTGCATGTATGTTCAGCAATAAAGAAGATCTCATTTGGGAGCTCTAGGCGCTACCGTAAATAAGCCAATAATAGTCATGTCACTTTACTGTATTATTAATGACGTGTTAGGGCACTTAGCGCCTTGGATAGGCATTTTTTAAAATTTAAATCTATTCAAATATACTACTAATTATAATACTACTCAATTTCCCATCACCTATTTTCTATAATCAGTCCTGATTTCTGCAAACGTACCCAGTAGTCACAAGTGTTTGCCCTATAGTTTATGTGAAGAAATTTTAACCTGTTGGTTGTTTGTGGCCTGTTCACTTGGACTATTTGCTCTCCTGGTGAGTGATTGGTTATCTAAGGCCAAGTGTACACTAGAAACTGTTGCAAATAAAGGTGCAATTGGTTAGAGGTGCGATTTTCTATGATATTTCTATACTGCCAAAAACCTTAGTGTAGACACGGTTACCCTGGCATAAAAGTGCTTTTGCCACCACAGTTTATTTTCCTTGGTAAACCAGTATATCAGCAAAAGCACTTCTTAGGCCTGGTCCACACTAGGGGGGGATGTCGAAGTAAGATACGCAACTTCAGCTACAAGAATAGCGTAGCTGAAGTCGAAGTATCTTACTTCGAAGTACCGCGACTTACCTCGCGTCCTCGCAGCGCAGGATCGACGGCCGCGGCTCCCACATCAACTCCGCAACTCCGCTCGCCCTGCTGGAGTTCCGGAGTCGAAGGGAGCGCGTTCGGGGATCGATCTATCGCGTCAAGATGAGACGCGATAGATCGATCCCCGATATATCGATGGCTACCCGCCGATCCGGGCGGGTAGTGTGGACGTAGCCTAAGATGTGTCCACACTAGGAGGTGCATTGATACAGGTGTACCAGTCTAACTATATCCGCAAACCTCTTCTAGTGTAGAGCTAGCCTAAGTCAGCTGGTATTTTTTCTGCCCTCTGATTGGATAACTAGCCATTTTTAAAAAGAGAATGATCAATAGCAAACGATGAGTGATGATTAACAAATAATGAATGGCAAATGTTCTTGTTCATGCCTGAATCCGCTCGTTCGTGTGTGGAGCTGAGCACTCAGATATGGAATAGCCAATCCCCAAACATCTGTGTTAACAAGAGTCTCTTTACGCATATTGAACAATAAGTCCTGTGAATGAGGTCGAACCAAACAGCTATTCAAGATGTTCCTGAGCATTGTTTTGCAGTATTTGACCAGATCTAGTAATAAAGGTAAAAAAAAAACCTTTCCAGATGATTGTGATAATCTAATATTGATATTGTGAGATAGCTCCTAGAGGTCAACCAGCTCAGAACTCCACTGTGTTCAGCACTGTACAAACCCCATAAATGATAGTCCCTGCCCCAAAGAGATTACAGGCCAAAAGACAAGATAGACCATGTGGGTTGGGGTGGGGGAGTTGGAGCAACAAAAATAATAGTGTGTGAACCACTCTTCGGCAGTCAAGAGCGGCAATCACAGCTCACCGCTGACTGACTGGTTACTCGCTGGTTGTGGGACATCGGAGCATCCAAATTCTGCCCAATTAAAAGAACCATTGATCGCTTGTCAGGAGCCTCCTGGATGCTTAAGTTGGAAACAAATGGAGCATCTTGCAGCTGGCCTGCACTTTGAAGTTATGGAGATTGACGTTCCCACTAGGAAATGCTCTGTCTCAGCTCAGCTGCTCAGATCAAGATGGAGCAATACACGCTGAGATCTTCAGTCTTCATTGGGCTGTATCTCCATATACAACTCCACAGCTCCCATTTGTCCCAGGGGCTATCTGTTGGCTATGCCTGTTGTATAATATTCACTAAGGGCCAAAGCCCAGCTCAGGAAAGTATCCTGTGACAGAGTGTGAATAGACTATGGGCAAGTCTACACTTAAAACGCTGCAGCAGCGCAACTGCATCAAGATGCTCTTGGAGTTGAACTTGCCACTGGTGTGTCTGAGGTCTGTTTGCAGTAAGAATTCAGGGACATATCCAGGGAATCTTGCCCTGAGGCATATCCTTATTCAGCATTGGGCACATGCTTAAGTGTTTTCCTGACTGAGGCCCAAATCCTTACCCTTGCAAAATACCTGTTAAAGTCAATGGGAGTTTTGCCTGAGTAATATTCTTCAGGATCTGACCCTGTATTTCTGTGGTCTGAACACACCCAATAGGGGGAATTCCCTGCTCATTCCAGTGGGAAAACAGGAGAGAATGCCAAACTTTGTTTCTGTTTTCCTTGGTCTTCCGATCACAGCCAGCCTAAGAAAAGACTAGGTGGGGGAAGAAATGTATCTGGTGGCTTATTGCTTTAGCAGAAGTCTTTCTGCATTTGGTTACAGAGCACACACAAAAAATGGGAAGCAGAAGATATAAAAGAAAGCAAGGAAGCTGAGAAATGGAAAGATCAATCGCTAATCCCCAGAAAGTGCTGTTTGTGGGCAGCACGTCTAAGTTGAGAAATCAAAACCTATTCCTCATAAAATAATCATCACTCGAACAAAAAAGCCTGCAGCATAAATTATTTCCATTGGACCCTATAATGCAAACTGTTATGTTTATCCTCTAATGTATCACTCTTGCTTTCAAACTGTGTCAAAGTCCTTCGTATCAACACAGTATTAGAGGTTATTCTGCTCGCTGTAGAGCTAGCTCCAGATACAATATCTCCATCGACATCATGGTTTCTACCTAGCAAATTAATTCAGAGCATGTCGACAGTGCGTAATTTTTTAGTTCTTTCTTCTCTCATATTTTCTTTGTGTTTATGTCTGATTCAGTTATCACTGAAATACACATTTTAATTGTATTGTACAAGATTCAAACTTTCCCTCCTTTGAACATTCACAGAAACATTTTCACTCAACTTACCTTCACCGCTGCCTGAAATCCTTGCAGAAAGTTGGCGTGTGTACAACACAGTGCATATTTCCAAACTTATATATGACTTCCTAGCGCAGATATATATATTTGGACAAACCTACAGAGGAATAAATAAGCCCAGATGAAGCCCACCACAGGGGCAGATTTTTCAAACCTCTGTGTACGCATTAAATATGCAATTGACATTCGTGAGTACTTTCTATGTTTGCAAATGGGCACATGGCATAATGAAAATCTTCCTGTGTATGTAGTTATTGTTATTATGTCTACAGTGCCATAGGTGTGCATGGCACTTTACAAACCCAGTGCCTGAGCCAAAGCCCACGAAAGTGATTGGGAGACTTTCCATTAATTTCAGTTATGGGGCCCAAGGGTCCCAACCTGCAAAAACCTGGGCATGTGCTGAATATTAAGCTCATGAGTAGCCCCAATGAAGTCAGTGGGATTACTGTACTCACATGCTTATGTGGGTAAACATTTGCAGGATCAAGGCCCAATCCAAGAGAAGGTACTCATCCTGAAGAATTTACAGTCTAGCTAGCAAATGTGTGTGTATGTGCTTCTACATATGCTGTACTCTAACATAATATTACCCAAGTATAAAATAAATAGTTGCATGCCAAGTAAGATGATAGATTAGCCAGGGGCAGCAGGGTTTAAACTTTAAATGCTGTAAACTAAGTATAGAAGAGCTGGCTTAACCTGGCTTTAGCTGGCTTTGCTCCTCCCACCCTTCCTGGCTCTTAAGCTGCCACTTACCTCCTGGGGGCAGGTTTCCTGCAGCCTCCTCTGGCCTGTACCTTAAAAGCACCTTATCTACTAAATCTGTTGTCAGTCATTCCTGTTCTCTTCCCTGCGGGGTTATGCAGCAGCTATGCCCTCTGAGGGACAGGAGAGGACAGTAAATGCAGAGCGTGCATGTCTGGGGGAGGGCTCAACTGCAAAATTACCATTACATTTCAGAGCGCTCAGCCTGGTGAGTTAAGAACCCTGCATCTAGGGTGACCAGATGTCCCGATTTTATAGGGACAGTCCCGATTTTTGGGTCTTTTTCTTATATAGGCTCCTATTACCCCCCACCCCCGTCCTGATTTTTCACATTTGCTGTCTGGTCACCCTACCTGCATCTGACAGCAGATCAGTAGGGGAGACAAAGTACCATTTGGTGGTCTCAGCACACTTCCTAGTGGGCAGGTGTTTGTATCGTTAAAAAGCACCTCCAGTGCTGCAAGTGGTGCACTTACTCCGCAAATGTGCCAAGGACTGAAACTTTGCATGGAAAGTGAACATCCCTGGACGTGGTCCGGCCTAGTTAGATGTGATGCTGACCGGTGGAGCAGTGTAGGAATGATTATGCTGCTGCATTTCCACACTGGTCCTGTTCGTGCCAAAATGACCAAAACTTAATCCCATTGATGTCCGTGAGAGTTTGTCACAGACTTTAATGGGATCGGGATTTGACCCAAACAGAGAACGTCAGTTTCCAGGGATTTCATTCTAGCACTTTTCACCACCATTAAAGTCACTTGGCAGCGGGGTGGGGGGAACTCACTCCTTTAACAGCTGGTCCTCTCTCTGTCACTCTCCTCTAAGAATCAGTCAAATGGCTCATTAATTCTTCCTCAAAGCCATCCAGGACTGCTTCCCTATGAAAACAAGTGACATTTAAAATCAGAGCAATAATAATGATGGCAAAATCCACCACAACAAACTTCACACTGGCCTGAACTTGGACCTTCATCTGTCCACCTGGTATGTCGTGCATCTGTACTGAGTCGTGTGGATGTTTAGATTGAAAACTGCTTGGGAGAGGGACCACGTAGCTCAGAGATGGGCCTGAGCTGCAAAGTTTAGATCTTGAGGCATGCTTGGCCAAAACTTGGCAGTGTGTGTGTAACAAGGTGCCATCTTGGCCAACACACCGGGGATTGAAACAGGGACCTCCAAAGCTATTAGCATGAACTGCTAAAGCTCCGTATCTGGAGCTGAACCAGATTCCTACCATCTCTGGATTGGGCACAGAGGGGGATCTGTAGCATATACTGCATACACTGGGTTACATCTGTCTTCACCTGTCTGTCCATCTGTGTAAGCGACAGCACCTAATGCACTGGATTATATTGCAGCGAAGACTCAGTGCTCAATAAATCATCAATAACACACTTCCAGTATCTACCGAAACTAAGGGGCAGCTCCTCAGCGGGTATGATTGGGCATAGCACCGCTGACTTCAATGGAGTTCCATCAATTTACACCCACCGATGTTCTGACCCTACCGATATAATTCCCCGTTCTGGTTCTAGCGAATGAACAAACTGCTCCATAGTGCCCCTTCCCTCTCCACTTTTACACAATTCTATAAAACCCACTTCTGCCAACCAGCACATAGAGCCTGACCCAAAGCCCATTCAATAGGAACCCGTCTGTTGACTAAGGGCCGGTTTACACTCAGGGGTGCCGGAAAGGGGGAGGGGGTCATGCACTGTTTGCTGTTTGCACACGCGCCAGCAGAAATTTAGACACCTAGGGGTCTTTATCTGCAGGAACTTAGGCACCAAGGGGGGTTGAAGCACCTACAGGGTTAGGCAGCAGCTGAACACAGGTTTAGGGGATCTAAATTTTGGTCTTAGGTGCCTCACTCCCTTTGTGGATGTAGCCCTCAATGCCTCAGTTTCCCATCTGTAAAATGGGGATAGTATTAACAATGGTGAGTTGCTCAGATAGCATGGTGATGAGGGCCATATAAGTACCTAGATAAGTAGAAGTGACCGGAGAACGAAGTTATATTTAACAGACTTCATCATCTATAATGTGCCTTCATATCCTTCCCCCATCCCTTCCAACCTCCCAACTCCATAAAGAATCAAAGAAAGAAGGAAGGGAGTGTGGGGAGTGGGGGAGAGGAAGAAACATGAAGGAAATCTGTTGTACAAGTGTGACATTGTCCTGTCAATTAAGTATCTTCCAAGAATTCTTCCAAGGGGTAATAGTACTTTTGGCCCTCCTGTCATTTGACTGTGCTCCTGTTCAATACTGAGAATAATGTTGGTTGAGGTTTGACACCTCTGCGTTATGCACTCATTTTATTTCAACGCTGGTAAACCTCAGCATTTATGTTTGTAGTCATTCGAAGGAAAGTCACATACAATAACTGTCTTCTTAAATCCAAGCCATTTTTAATGGCCCAGTTGTGTTGTCCTTTCTCACATTGGATAGAACCTTACTACACACACACTCCTGTTGATTGGAATGGATTTGTCAGTGTCGTGCCGTGACATTTTTTAGTCATGCATTCAATTCTACACTTGCAAAACGGCATCCTTCTCAACGATGTGACAGGGCATGCAAGGTCGCGCTGTGTGGCAGACGCCATTTGGTTCTACAGTGCATGTTCAGGGGCCAGAAGAATCATCCAGCAGGCACAGCCAGCCCAGGGTCATGCAGTGCAAGCTATCAGCTGATGCCGAGAGGATGAGACCCTTGCCAGGCCCCCACCTTGTCCAGCCACACCCTTTATGTGGTATTAAATCCCACCAGCAGTTCTATTGCCCCCACAGTTCTTATGGCGAGGATGTGAGTACAGTCCTTGGCCAAAGCCATCTTTACACCTCCCCCAATCATGTGCCGACCAGGAGACTGAACCAGCAATAGGTGCAAGTCAAAGCAGCCAAATGCCTGCTTTAACTTGCATGAGCTAAAAAAAAAGTTCCCTAGAGACTATTCCTACAGCTGAGGAATAGTGGGGTGGAGTGTATCATACTCTGGCTCTGCGTCTTCCTGCCTCTGACAAGCACCTCCAGTGCCTGTTACTTTCCTTCCCACCTACAATTGGACTCAACATGCCTCCTGCACAGGTAGGATCCAGTAGGGGCTGGCATAAAGTCAACATAGCCAACTTTATGCCAGCACAGGGAGTCCTCATCAGCCCTTTTGGAGCTGGTTTAAGGTCTGGCCTTGTGTATCAAGGGAGGTTTACCTCACTGAATTATTTTGTGAAATGACCCACACAATGGTACTGATGTATTGCAACAGTGCAGTTTTGTGCTGAGGAGGAAGTCATGGCTAATGAAAATCTGACACCTGATTTTCATGAGAACAATGGAGCTCCTTCTGCAAAAAGTGTCCTGCATACAGGCTGGGAGAGAAACACAGACTTTGAAGGTTGCAAAAGAGTAGAACTGAGGAGGAAACAATTTCCTGTTCTTCAGCTCTTTTTAAGAATTAAACATTTTTTCTCATCTCAAATAGGATGAAAAGTTGAAATCTCTATAATATTGGCAAATGGAAAAACTGACTTTTTTTTCAGTTTGGCTCAACTAAAACATTTCATTTCAATTTCAACCTTTTTTTCTCCCACTTCCCCTTGCATTATTTTTAGTTTAACTGGCTTAGGGCATGTCTAGGGCATGTCTAGGGCGATCGATCCAGCGGGGGTCGATTTATCGCATCTAGTGAAGTCGCGATAAATCGACCGCCGAGTGCTCTCCAGTCGACTCCGGTACTACACCGGAGCGAGAAGCGTAGGCGGAGTCAACGGGGGAGCGTCAGCAGTCGACCTACCGCAGTGAAGGCACCGCGGTAAGTAGCATTAAGTACGTCGACTTCAGCTACGCTATTTTCGTAGCTGAAGTTGCGTAACTTAGACCAACTTAACTCGCCCTAGTGTAGACCAGGCCTTACATTTTGAAACAACGTCATTTCAAAGCGGACAGCCAGAATTTTTCATTTAGAAAATGTCAAAAATTTCAAACTTTTTCCCCCAACATTTTTTTGAGTCGGGAGTTTTGCTGAAGCCAAACCTGTTTTGCGAATAGTTTCAATTTTGACTAATTGGCATTTCTTCCACCAAAAATGTTTTGTGGAAAAATTTCGGCCCGCTCTAACCACATGAGACAGAAAAGAAAAGGGCAAACTAGGAAAGCACAGTACCTAGGCCTTTGAGAGCCCACTGAACACAACAGACTACAGGCTATGAAATAAGAACTGCCACCGACTTATTAGGCTATAGCTACCATCTGTGTAATTATGTCTCATAGCCCACTGTGGTGACCCTTCTAGGCTGCAACTAGCCAAGATCATAGTCCAGTGCTTTGCTTTTTATTTGTTTCTTCTCTGTATTTCTTTTTATTTAAATACAACTCTCCTTTGGAATCAACTGCTTCTAACAATGGGGCATAAATGCTGACTGAACAGCACAGAACATGAGGAAAGCTCTGCTTTTGGGGAAGAGGAAGCAGATGCAGGTAGCTAGGCCAAAAGTGAGAAGGGTAATAAAAAGATGCCCAGAATAGGCTATAAAGAAACATAGGAGTTGCATTACTGGTTAAGACCACTGGTGCATCTCTTCCAGCATTCTGTCTCGGACAACAGCCCACACCAGATGCTTCAGAGGAAGGTGCAAGGAACCTTAAGGTGGGTAATTAACCTGTCCATACGGGAAGTTTCTTTTTCGCCCCCTCAGAGTTTGGCTTATGCCCATGAGATTTTACATCCCTTCCATTTTTTTCCTCCTGTTCATCTACTGTGACTGTAATGTTTTCATTAAACATATACGTCTCCGCGGCTTTCTTTTTAACACTGCTAAGTTCTAAGGGCAAGATTTTCAGAGATATTGCAGCATCTAAAGATAACGACGGGCACCTACTGTGATTTTCAAAAGTGCCTAGGCACCTAACCTCCATTGGAATGAATAGAAGTTAGGCCCCTGGGCACTTTTGAAAATCCCACTCTTGATCTGAATGATTGTTACAGTCCTTGCTCACAGATCCTAGTGAGCGTCTCCTCCTGGCCACCTCCTAGGACTGCTGCGAAGGGAATCCAAGCCTCTCTCTTCTGGATACCCTCGGATTTGCTAAGCTTCTGGAGCTTCAACGGAGTCCAGCCACTGCCCCAATCTTGAGGTGCCTAGATACACTCTCAGGGTGCTGACCCAGTAGCGGCGCCAGCTTTGCCGGCGCCCTAGGCGGCGGAAGGTCCCGCCCCCCAAAACCCCCCCCCAACAGCGGCGGCGGAAGGTCCCGCCCCCAAATTTCTACAGGCGGCGGGGGCGCAGGCGCCCCCAAAATAGCAGCGCCCTAGGCGACCGCCTAGGTCGCCTAATGGGAGCGCCGGCCCTGTGCTGACCCACTATCTGGCACCCCCACTCCGAGTATTGGAACCCACTGTCCAGCCACTATCTCTTCTGGGCACAGTGCTGACCCTTCAATCTCCCTGGTACTTAAACACCACCCTCTCCCAGAACTGCACCCACCAGGTGTGAAGCTTCTGGTATTCAGTTTAACTCGCTCAGGAGCAGGCAGTAGTTGTGTATACTCAACACATGCTGGAACCGTGTTTGCAGTGTTGTTGTAGCTATGTTGGCCCCAGGATATGAGAGCGACAAGGTGGGTGAGGTAATATCTTTTATTGGACCAACTTCTCTTAGTGAAACAGCTTGTCTCTCTCACCAACAGAAGTTGGTCCAATAAAATATATTACCTCACGCACCTTGTCTCTTTCTTAGGAAGCTTAAGAGATGTACAGATTTAGGGGGAAAACAACAAAATCCTGCTGGCAATTCCCTCCTTCAAAGACCTTACTACTCCTGGAAGTCTGTGGGGTTTTGGTCAGTGTCCCCGCCCCCCCCCCCCCCCCCCCCCCCCCCCCCCCCCCCAGTGCCATGCAAGAGTGTTCTGGGCCCAGTTGGATGACTCAAATCCAGGGCCCTCCCTACCCTGTCCAAAAACAAAAACAAACAAACAAACGGCAATCACTACCAAGTATTTTTACAAAGGGACCTTCCTGGCCTTCTTTGAAGAAATCTCGTTAATTAGCTCATCCCAGCCTATCCACCTTGCTTCTGAGTTCTCTGTAGAAATAACAGCCAGATTGCTTAACCTTTCCTGCCCCGTGGACATTCTTAGATAGGTCTTGATGAATTTTAGCTTGCTGAAACTTTCATTAGCAGCCAAGGTTACAGGAAGACAGAAAAAAATGTGCCATGCTGTTTCTGTGTTAAGGAAAGTCACATCTAAAGATCTTTTGTGAATGTAGGTAAGAAGCTCAATGGGCGCCTTCGTTTCCAAGGCATCTTTAAAGATGTACTTGCAAAAACTAGCAAAGACCTCAAGCTCATTTTCAAAACGGCCAGAGTTTTAAATCCTCAGGATGGATGCTCGCTAAATTTCCAACATGCCTTTTTAGGTCTTTGCTACTGATACTTTTCAGTTTCTTGCCTGTCAAAAAAAACATAACTTTCTCCTACTCCGTCATACTTACACAACCTATCATTCAATTATGTTACTATTGTGTTGAAGATGAGGTTGAAAACCTTGCATTCAAAAACTTTGGGGGCATTTGATGACTCTCCATCCTTTGCAAATTCGCCTGGCATTACTTTACCTTCTTCAAGATGGTTTCTCTTCGTATTACATGGATATTCCTGATATTTCAGCCCACGAAGCAGCAGCTTCCTTAAATGCAATGAACCCAGAAGACAATAATTGTGATAAAGCGTCTCAAAGACCACCAACTAAACCACACGCCATTGGAATGTCAAGATCCAGACGCTGCCATTTTTTGCTCACAACATTAATTTTTGATATTTCACTAGGAGGGTGGTGAAGCACTGGAATGGGTTACGTAGGGAGGTGGTGGAATCTCCATCCTTAGCGGTTTTTAAGGCCCAGCTTGACAAAGCCCTGGCTGGGATGATTTAGTTGGTGTTGGTCCTGCTTTGAGCAGGGGGTTGGACTAGATGACCTCCTGAGATCTCTTCCAATCCTAATCTAATCTAATCCTAAGGATTCTATGATTCTATGATAAGATAGTGTGCCACCAAGATGATGACAAACACATGTGATGGGATCAGCTCACATATCACTGTCGGTGGACAAGAGCTGGACACAGTGAAACGGTTCCAGTATTTGGGGGCAATCATCACTGATGAAGGATCCAAGGCAGAAATTTGGGCAAGAACTGCGCAAACAACAGCAGCAGCGGCAAAGCTAAAGCCAATTTGGAGGAATAAGAACATCTCCCTGGAATCCAAACTGAAACTGCTGCGTGCATTGGTCATCTCCATTTTTTCTGTATGCGTGCGAGACATGGACCTGTACTGCAGAAATTGAATGGAAAATACAGGTAGTAGAGATGAGATACTTCCGTAAAATCCTTGGCATCTCCTACTTCGACCATGTGACTAGTGAAGAGGTCCGCAACATCATCACCCAATGTGCTGGGCCATATGAAGACCTCCTGATGACCATGAAGAAGCGCAAGCTGAAGTGGTACGGCCATGTAACAAGATCATCTGGCCTATCCAAGATCATCCTCCAAGGGATAGTATGGGGAAGAGAAGAAGAGGTAGACAGAAGAAGAGATGGATTGACAACATAAAAGACTGGACAGGAATGGACTTCATGGAGACTCAAGCACTGACACACAATCGTCCAGGGTGGAGACAATTGGTTGATTGCTCATCAATGATGGTGCCCCAACGACCAATGCGGTTATGGGAATGATGATGATGATGACAATGATGATGATGATGAAGTATGCCACATCTTGGCCAAAGCAAGAAATGAAAACTGAAATGTTCATTTGCAAGCTATCAGACTTCAGTTCTGGAACAGGACTGTGTGAAGCTTTGATCTTGCCTAGCACATCAATATCACCCTCAACCTGATTTTGCAGTGAATGGATTGCCTCTACCCTTGCTGACCAACTGGTCATGCTTTTGACATTTAATGTGATGCTACCATGCTTTTTCAACACATCCTAATGACTATCAGAAGTGGCGACCAGGGTATACAATCTTTCAACAATTCCAAAAAATAGATCAACTCAGGGAACAACCATTGCAGCACATTCTCCAACAAGATTCGGTGAGTGGGCAACACCTGGGATGAAAAACATGTACTGATTCATCTGCTGAAATGGACTTTCAACATCTTTGTATGCTGTTGTCATAGCTTTGTTCCCTTGAAATCAGCATATCTAAACTGTCTTTTTTTTTGGCATCTCTAAAATAACCTCTGTAATTACAGGCCGCCCTTCCCTGTTTTCATGTGAATATCAATGAAATCTAGAAAGCATTAATCGGAGCCCCAAACAGTCCATTTAGGGCTCTAATCGGACAAGGATAGGGCCCCATGTTGGGGGGGAAATACATCAGGGCCTTTTATGGGCTCAGGCCTCTGGTTTCATTGTAACTCTTTAAACCCCCCTTCATACAGCCCTGTCCTCCATTCCACCTGCTCCGTCTTCACTTTCTGGTGGTATGTTTCTCCCTGGCTTAGGGCTTGTCTACTCTACTGAGTCTTTGCCAGTACAGCTATGTCAGCTGAGCTTCCTAGTGGGGCCTCCTCATTGAGATGTAATATAAGCCAACAGAAGGAGTTCTTCTGACGGCATAGCTACACAACCTCCCCCAAACAAAATTAGCTCTGCCAGCGGAAGCACTCTCTCCGCACAGTTGGTGCTACACCAGGGTTTTTGCCAGCATAGCTATGTCAGCGAGCGGTGTGATTTTTCACGTGCTTAACTGAGATAATTATGCCATCCTTTGTAGTGTAGACTAAGTCCTGGTCTACACTGGGGGAGGAGGGAGAGGGGAACCAACTAAGTTACGTAACTTCAGCTATGTGAATAACGTAGCTGAAGTCGACGTACTTAGATTGACTTACCGTGGTGTCTTCACCACGGTGAGTCGACTGCTGCCACTCCCCTGTTGACTCTGCCTGCGCCTCTCGCAGTGCTGGAGTACAGGAGTCAACGGGAGAGCACTCGGGGGTCGATTTATTGCGTCTAGACTAGACGTGATAAATCGATCCCCGCTGGATCGATCGCTACCCGCCAATCCGGTGGGTAGTGAAGACATACTCTAAGTCTTAGAAAGCCTATCTCCTTTAAAAAAGCATTCTGTAAACCCTTCTCTTTCTGTCCTTCTACTGGGGACGTTCTATGCTGCAGCCACATGAGTGTTGTACTGGGCAGAGGGTCATTAAAAGCCAACAGGCAAGGCTGTTCAGTTGCTGATGGCCTTTGATGGCCCTCTCGTTCCAGTCATCACCTTGACTGTGTGCTTCAATATACACTGTAACTGCCATGTTGGATTGCACCATCTCACTTGTGTTAGGCAGTGGCTGGTGCTTAGGGGCTTGTCTACACTGGCACTTTACAGCGCTGCAACTTTATTACTCAGGGGTGTGAAAAAACACACCCCTGAGCACAGCCAGTTTCAGCGCTGGAAAGCGCCAGTGTAGACGGTGCACCAGCGCTGGTGGCTAAGCCCTTCATGGAGGTGGTTCTGCCACGACTACACAAGCCACGTTAACGTTGCCAGTGTAGACTAGCCCTAGAGCACCAGCCACTGCCTAACACAAGTGAGATGGTGCAATCCAACATGGCAGTTACAGTGTATATTGAAGCACACAGTCAAGGTGATGCTCAATACGGAGGAAGAAACACACCATAGTTTTCACAAAATCAGACTGGCGACATAGGCTAATTGTGCTTTGCATAACAAGTTTTTCCTTTTATCTGTTTTCAATTAGCTACCTCTCTATTTCACTGAAAGGCCACTTGTCCTTGTGTTACAAGAGAGGGTAAATAGGTGCACCCAGTCTACTTTTTCTACACCATTCACAGTTTTACATAATTTTATCACATCCTTTCTTTCTTGTGCCCTTTCTGAATTAAACAGTCCTGAGCTTTTCCAGCTTTCTTCATATGGAAGCCTTCCCACCCCTTTAGAATTTTTCATCTCTTCCCTCCAAACCCCTTCTATTTCTGCTCTCCTTTTTGAGACAGGTTGATTCTAGTATTCCAAGTGAGGGCTTATTATTGCTTTATATAACAGCATTATAATAGCCTCTAATCTCTACTATTTTCTATCCCATTCCTGATGAATCCTAACGTTTTGCTTGTTTTCTGGAACTCCACGACACACTCAGCAGAGGTAGCACAAATGGAGAGCATGGGTCTGTGCTGGCATAGATCTGTAAGCCAGAAGTGACCTTGAGATCATCTGGTCTGACCTCCCATATAACACAGGCCATAGAATTTCACCCATCTACCCCTGTACTGACCCCAAAAACTTGTGTTTGGCTAAAGCATCTCTTCCAGAAAGGCATCCAGTCTTAATTTGAAGACATCAAGAGATGGAGAATCCACCACTTCATAGAATCATAGAATCTCAGGGTTGGAAGGGACCTCAGGAGGTCATCTAGTCCAACCCCCTGCTCAAAGCAGGACCAAACCCAACTAAATCAGCCCAGCCAGGGCTTTGTCAAGCCTGACCTTAAAAACCTCTAAGGAAGGAGATTCCACTACCTCCCTAGGTAACCCATTCCAGTTCTTCACCACCCTACTAGTGAAAAAGTTTTTCCTAATGTCCAACCTAAACCTCCCCCTCTGCAACTTGAGACCATTACTCCTTGTTCTGTCATCTTCTATCACTGAGAACAGTCTAGATCCATCCTCTTTGGAACCCCCTTTCAGGTAGTTGAAAGCAGCTATCAAATCGCCCCTCATTCTTCTCTTCTGCAGACTAAACAATCCCAGTTCCCTCAGCCTCTCCTCGTAAGTCATGTGCTCCAGCCCCCTAATCATTTTTGTTGCCCTCCGCTGGACTCTCTCCAATTTATCCACATCCTTCTTGTAGTGTGGGGCCCAAAACTGGACACAGTACTCCAAATGAGGCCTCACCAGTGCTGAGTAGAGGGGAATGATCACATCCCTCGATCTGCTGGAAATGCCCCTACTTATACAACCCAAAATGCCATTAGCCTTCTTGGCAACAAGGGCACACTGTTGACTCATATTCAGCTTTTCGTCCACCGTAACCCCTAGGTCCTTTTCTGCAGAACTGCTGCCCAGCCATTCGGTCCCTAGTCTATAGCAGTGCATGGGATTCTTTCGTCCTAAATGCAGGACTCTGCACTTGTCCTTGTTGAACCTCATCATATTTCTTTTGGCCCAATCCTCTAATTTGTCTAGGTCCCTCTGTATCCTATCCCTACCCTCCAGCGTATCAACCACTCCTCCCAGTTTAGTGTCATCTGCAAACTTGCTAAGGGTGCAGTCCACACCATCTTCCAGATCGTTAATGAAGATATTGAATAAAACCGGCCCCAGCACCGACCCTTGGGGCACTCCACTTGATACCGGCTGCCAACTAGACAAGGAACCATTGATCACTACCCGTTGAGCCCGACCATCTAGCCAGTTTTCTATCCACCTTACCGTCCATTCATCCAGCCCATACTTCTTTAACTTGCTGGCAAGAATACTGTGGGAGACTGTATCAAAAGCTTTGCTAAAGTCCAGAAATAGCACATCCACTGCTTTCCCCTCATCCACAGAGCCGGTTATCTTATCATAGAAGGCAATTAGGTTAGTCAGGCATGACTTGCCCTTGGTGAATCCATGCTGACTGTTCCTGATCACTTTCCCCTCCTTTAAGTGGTTCAGGATTGATTCCTTGAGGACCTGTTCCATGATTTTTCCAGGGACTGAGGTGAGACTAACTGGCCTGTAGTTCCCTGGATCTTCCTTCTTCCCTTTTTTAAAGATGGGCACAACATTAGCTTTTTTCCCTTGGTAGTTTGTTCCAATGATTAATCCTCCTCACTGTTAAAAAATATGTGCCTTATTTCTAATTTGAACTTGTCTGTCTTCAGCTTCCAGCCATTGGTTCTTGTTATGCCTTTTTCCCCATTAGATTTAAGAGCCCTTTAGTACCCAGTACTTTTTCCCAATGAAGGTCTTTATAGATTATGATCAAGTCACCTCTTAATCTTCTAAGGAGAGTAAGCAGCGCCGGCTCCAGGGTTTTTGCTGCCCCAGGCAGCAAAAAAAAAAAAAAAAAAAAAAAAAAAGCCGCGATTGCAATCTGCGGCGGCAATTCGGCGGGAGGTCCTTCGCTCCGAGCGGGAGTGAGGGACCCTCCGCCGAATTGCTGCCGAATAGCTGGACATGCCGCCCCTCTCCCGAGTGGCCGCCCCAAGCACCTGCTTGTTCAGCTGGTGCCTGGAGCCGGCCCTGAGAGTAAGAATAAGTTATTTCATTAAAATAAGTTCTGTACTCTGCAAGGATTCTGTTCAAGTTATAGTGGATGGAAGCAAGTTTCTTTCTCTCCATTCATTCACTAAAAAGAAACCAGAGGAGGACTGATTTCCAGTCATTCCTTCTGGCACATGACTCCTTTTTGACTATGTGGCACTGTGAGGTCTCATGATCATTCTCCTTGTGGCAGGGCTTTATAGCCTTTCCATTGAGGAGTTGTGCATTTATTGGCACAGGCTAGCATAATGTGAATAAAGTCTTTATGCTTTCCCATGTGAGAAACGCCCAGTAGCCTGGGTATGGTGTTTAGAACTCCCGCCTCTCTGTCAAGATCACTCAACAGGAGCTTACCATAAAGTGCCAAAGTGTTACTCAGGGTGAGCCAGCCCTGAAAGGAGAGTTAAATATTGCACACACAGAGCTATATTCCCTAACAAAGTAATAATACGAAGGGACTGAAATGAAGAGCTCTATAGACCAGGGTGAAAAGACATGCCTGCTCAGCCAAGATTTGAAATGAGCTGGAAAGTCAATGATCCAGAGATATAAAAGCTACAAAGAAGACCCTCATGCTGACATTGGCAAGATCATGTGAAGGGAAAGAGAGGAGGTCAGTGCTGGTGAGTGGACGAGAGAAGGAGGGGAACAGAGTTAGAGAATGCTCCTGAGATAGGCTGGAAGAAATCCATGAAAGTTCTGGAGACCAGTAGCGGCGCCAGCTCTTCCGGCGCCCTAGGCGGCGGAAGGTCCTGCCCCCGAAATGCCACCCCCAACAGCGGCGGCAGAAGGTCCCGCCCCCAAATTTCAACGGGCGGCCGGAGCGCCGGCGCCCCCAAAATAGCAGCGCCCTAGGTGACCGCCTAGGTCGCCTAATGGGTTGCGCTGGCCCTGCTGGAGACAAGGAGAGCACCTTTCCATGTGTGAAAAGGTTTAGGGTTCAACTCTTTTTGATGTAGTTCTGCACACATCTCCTCCTGGCCTGCTTTCTTTCCTGTCCCACTTCAGGCATNCTGGAGACAAGGAGGGCACCTTTCCATGTGTGAAAAGGTTTAGGGTTCAACTCTTTTTGATGTAGTTCTGCACACATCTCCTCCTGGCCTGCTTTCTTTCCTGTCCCACTTCAGGCATGCCACATGGCAGGATGTGGGTATGCTGAGCAAGCTTTTCAGATAAAAGAATTAGAGATGGGCCCAAGTTACAAAACTGGGTGACAGGTCTGGATTCAGATCTGAGTATAAATCCACCCATCCCAAACGTCAAAGGGATTTGGATTTGGTATTCTGGTTGTGCATGTTAGAGAGAGATGCTTGAGTTGTGGCGTTTAGATTCAGCTCTGGAGCTGGTCTCTTGCAAATGTAGTCTTTCTGCCAGGTGTTCTGGACAGCAAATAGGGTCAGGTTCAATTTTCTAGTGGTTCATTCTGAAAACTTAAATACTCCAGCTTGAGCCCCCATCCAGAAACCTGTGACACTATATACACCACCCCGGGCACCCCTTGACAAGTAATACTTCCCCAGGTGCAAGTACTGACTTAAAACAAAGAAAACTTTAGTAGGGGAAAGAGGGGAGAATGAACTTGGAAAAGACCACAATTAATAAAGTAATATATGTGACAGGTTGGATCACAGAAACCCCCTTGGGAACTGCCAACTGATGTGCCAAGACTACTTCTGCCCCTGCTTTCCTGCCCTGCCAGCTCAGGACTCCAGCACCCTGTCTTGCTGAGCCAGACACGCCAGTCTGCTCCAACACAGACCCAGGGTCTGAACCACGTGCCCCAAAGCTGCAGACTTAACCTGAAAGCAGCTTACAGAAGTGTTCCTGTCTTTAACACTCAGATGCCCAACTCCCAATGGGGTCTAAACCCCAAATAAATCCCTTTTACCCTGTATAAAGCTTATACAGGGTAAACTCATAAATTGTTCGCCCTCTATAACACTGATAGAGAGATATGCACAGCTGTTTGCCCCCCACCCCCCAGGTATTAATACATACTCTGGGTTAATTAATAAGTAAAACGTGATTTTATTAAATACAGAAAGTAGGATTTAAGTCAGGGGTAGGCAACCTATGGCACGCGTGCCAAAGGCGGCACATGAGCTGATTTTCAGTGGCACTCACACTGCCCGGGTCCTGGCCACCGGTCGGGAGGGCTCTGCATTTTAATTTAATTTTAAATGAAGCTTCTTAAACATTTTAAAAACCTTATTTACTTTACATACAACAATAGTTTAGTTATATATTATAGACTTAGAGAAAGAGACCTTCTAAAAACGTTAAAATGTATTACTGGCACGCAAAACCTTAAATCAGAGTGAATAAATGAAGACTCGGCACACCACTTCTGAAAGGTTGCCGACCCCTGATGTAAGTGGTTCCAAGTAGTAACAGACGGAACAAAGTGAATTACCAAGGAAAATAAAATAAAACATGCAAATCTAAGTCTAATACAGTAATAAAACTGAATACAGATAAAATCTCACCCTCAGAGATGTTTCAATACGTTTCTTTCACAGACTGGACGCCTTCCTAGTCTGGGCACAATCCTTTCCCCTGGTACAGCCCTTGTTCCAGCTCAGGTAGTAGCTAGAGGATTTCTCATGATGGCTCCTTCTTTTCTCTCTTCCACCCACTTATATATCTTTTGCATAAGGCGGGAATCCTTTGTCCCTCTGGGTTCCCACACCCCACTTCTCAATGAAAAAGCACCAGGTTAAAAGATGGATTCCAGTTCAGGTGACATGATCACATGTCACTGTAAGACTTCATTACCCACTTGCCAGCACACACGTATACAGGAAAGACTCACAAGTAAAACAGAGCCATCTACAGACAATTGTCCTGGTTAATGAGAGCCATCAAGATTCCAAACCACCATTAATGGCCCACCCTTTGCATAATTACAATAGACCCTCAGAGTTATATTTTATATTTCTAGTTTCAGATACAAAAGCGATACATTTATACGAATAGGATGACCACACTCAGTAGATTATAAGCTTTGTAATGATACCTTGCAAGAGACCTTTTGCATGAAGCATATTCCAGTTACATTATATTCATACTCATCAGCATACTTTCATAAAATCATATAGAGTGCACTGTCACAATATATATTATTATAAAACTCCCACTCCACCACATGCTCCGTGTGTTTTAACCATAGTACCATCCTCAGTCCTCCTTTTGCAGTTGTGAGTGACTAATGTGTTTTAGCCACTTCCCTCCACCTCAGTTCCTCCCTCACAGTTTATTGTCCAGGGCTGGTGGAGTTCAGGGACCCTGGTGGGTCAGTCTCCAGCCCCAAAGGAAGTGCTGTCTGGGGCCACCTGACCCACCTGAAGTGATTTCACCATGAGTCCCTCATGTAGACTGTTGGTCTCTGTAGTTTCAGCCCACACCACCTCAGAACCTCTGCCAGCCTCAGCTCCATACACCACCTCAAACCTATCCATTCTCTTTAAGCTGCCTCTGTGCTGAGTTTTTAGAGAGAAATTAGTGGTCTACAGACCCTTAACATAGTCCTTACTGCCAGCACAAGGTAGGAACCCCTTTCTGTTTCTGTTTCTCCCTCTCTCTCTAGCCCTTGCCAAGCTCCATTACCTAACTTTGCCTCACTATGGTCTCAGTGAGGGTAACCCCTCACTGCCGGTATATTTGGTGCTGCTCTCTTGTCTTTTTGTTTCCTTACAGGGTCAATAGCATTTGATTGCCCCCAAATTCAAAACGTAACTATCTTTTAATAAAAATGCCCCAAAAACTGTCACATAACTGAAATGCAAATGAGGCTGGGTCCATTCAGGCATTCCCCTTGTTCTCTACATGCTGGTACAGAGTTTTCCCTCCCCAGTGGAGCCCCTGACCATCTGGAGTTGTCAAGCCGCTCTGGGCCTCTCTTCTCCCTACTCACCAACAGTGAGCAGAGGTTCAGGCCACAGGGCTTACACGAAGATCACATCTGGAGCCCTGGTCTGGACCATCTCTAAAAAGAAACACTGGAATGCACAGCCGTACACCCCAGTGCAAATGTGATTTTGGCCAATGATGAGTTATGGTCTTGATTCAGGAATGACAGGGTGACATTCCAAGGGTTGTGTTATGCAGGAGATGAGCCTAAGGGATCAGAATGGTCCCTTGTCGCCTTAAAATCTGAATCTATGAGTCTGTGGCAAAGCTGCTGAGAAATCACCTATCTGATGTGGGATCAGGTGCTACAGCCACACTCACCCCAGCCCCGTAAAGGTTCTTTTAGTCGCACACAGTAGAAGATTGGCCCCAGTGATAAGGGCCCTAATCTTGGAGGCCTGGGTTCAATCCCTGCTCTGTCACAGAATTTCTGTACGACCTTGGGCAAAGTCACTTAGACTTCCTGTGCCTCAGGTCCCTTTCTGTAAAACTGGGTTGATACTAATCCTTTCGTAGCTCAGAGGGGTGTGGTGAGAATGAATACATTAAAGATTGTGACCCGCTTTAAGATCCACTGCTGAAAAATGCTATCTAAGGGCTAGGTCATACTACTGTATTAAAAAGCAAAAAAAAAATTTCAAATGCAATGGCTTCATTTAGTTCAAACAAGTGGCCCATAAAGAGCCTGTTACCTGGCTGCATGGCACATAATATCACTTGGGACAGACACAGAAGGACTTGTGATGTGCTTGGGGCAGGGTAGACAACTGCACAGTAAGCAGAGAATGAACATTGGCGCAGGGAGCCAAGCAAGAGATGTAGTTTGGCTGGAAAATCTGAACACAGTGTGTAGCTTTGCTGCTGCTTGTATGTTGATATGAACCACCATGCATCATGGCACAAGCCTACCTTTAGGGTTAGGAAGACACTTTCCATGCTGGCAGGTTACCCCATAACTACCTAGCACAGAGATTCTTTTACCATTCTCTGAAGCAGCTGGTACTGGCCTTTGTCGGTGATGGGATACTGAATTAATGGACCACTAGCCTGACCTGGTATGACAGCTCAGATGTTCTGCTATGTTGATCCAAGAAAGTATTAGGAAGGTAGTATTACCTCGTGGAGAGAGCATTGAACGAGGCCACCAGAGACCCACATTCTATTACAGGTTCTGTAGGTGGCCGGTGGTTTTGTTTTAGAAAATGGAGGGGGGGGTAAAGTTGTGTCAGCATGTGGATCATTATATGTGATTGTATAATTTCCTGTGAAGTAGTGGGTGGGGGACAAAAAGTAGAAGACATATAGACCTATGAAAGGGGAGGGAAAACCCAGGTCTGGGAGGGAACAACTGCTCCTCTTACCCTATAGCAAATAACACCCCTGTAGGTGCCCTCGGGCAAATCACTTCATTGCACCGTGCCTCAGTTTCCCCTCTGGAAAAAGGGGGTAATAATACTGACCTCCTTTGTAAAGCCTCTTGAGATCTACTGATGAAAAGTGCTCTATCAGAGCTAGATATTACTATCATCGTCCTCTGTCAGCTCCTTCTTCTCCCAGTGAAGAATCGACACAATCTAGAAGCCTGTCTCTTCTTCGACCACTTGGATGCTGTGAAACTTGAAGTCAAGAATGAGGAAAGGTGGGGGTTTTTTCCCCCCCAGGGAAAGGAATTAAAAGCTGCTTTTCCTACTTGAACACAGCTCAAGAATATTGGTGCAATGATAACAGAAATCAAAGCCAGTCAGGAGGCCCTCAAAGTTGGTCAAAAGGAATTAAAAGACAGGATAGAAGCATCCCTAAAAGAATTCAAAGAGGATTCAGAAAGTGTACAAAAAGAAACTGGAAGATAACCTCAGGCAGAGAGTAAATCCAGACAGTTGGGAGGAAGGGAAGGGCCTGATTCACCAACTGCCTAGGGAATTAAACCATTCTGATTTAGTTGGGGATTGGTCCTGCTTTGAGCAGGGGGTTGGACTAGATGACCTCCTGAGGTCCCTTCCAACCCTGATATTCTATGATTCTATGATTCAAGTTCAGTGGAGTTACATTGACATATAACTGATGTAACCTAGTCCTGAATCAGCCCAAACGCCTGTATTGGAAGAGACAAGGATGATGGCCTTACAATTAGTACAACTAGTCCAGTTGTACTAATTGTAACTGGGGGCAGCTGCAGTATGGGACAACCTGGATCTCCGGGAAATATAAAAAGCCTTTGAGATGGAGAAAGCTTTTGGTAGGCTTGAATGGGAACGCAGGATCTACTTTTATATGAAAGGCGCTACACAAAACGAAGCGGCGGTGTATTGTATAAAGTGCTCATTGTAAAGCCTCTGAACTGGGGCAGCTCGTGCAATTAAGAAGTCACAGATTCTGAATTGCCTATTGAGAGGATGACCTTTTGATCTCCTCTGAATGCGTTACGTATACTCCTGTGACATTTAGATCCATATTTAATTTTAATCCACTCTCAAAGTGCCATGGTGTAGCTGGAGAAGGAATAATGTTTATAGATTCCAAAGAGAGGTACCCTCCCAACTTTCCTGGGTCACGTTCTTTTACTACAGTTTGAAGTCTTGAGGATGGAGGCCAGGCTGTGAAGGGAAGAATGGGCCCTATTGAAGACTCACAAAAAGGTAGTGTAAATATGAGCTGAGAGAGAAACATGCCGCTTCCTCCTACATAATGGTTTTTCTTTTAAAAAAACCATTCTTCCTGGGAGGAGTAATAGTAAGTGGCACATCTGTTCTTTCTGGTCCTGCTTCTACAGGACAGTGTGTCCCAGGTTTAGACCTGGAGTGTGAAATTGACAGCGTGAAGCTATTAGCTGAGTGGTCTGCGTATGGGGAAGGGCATGAAAGCAGGCTGAAAATTGCCCAGAAAATTGGTCTCTTGAACTTTGTGTTTATTTGTCGGGGGGAGGGGGGGCGGGAATCTCCCCAGATTGTCCATTAAATCAATTCTGGAAACCAGATGTGCTTGTTGCAGCTGTGGATGGGAGAATTCATTTCACACTCCTGCAGACCTTGTGGATTTAGCGTGAGTGCTGCTGGGTTTGTATTCTGCTTAGAAGAGTCTGGGGCAGAAAAGGTGGGAGGAGAGAGGGAAAAAGTCCAATGAGAAAAAAACCCAAGCTGGCAAATGGAGCAGGGGAGTCCTCTGGGGATATTCCACAAGGCTTGTTCGACAAGGAGAGGGGGTCTTAAGGTAAAGGCGCTGGACTGGGACTCTATCCCCTGCTCTGCCTTAAACTCCCTGTGTCTCCATGGGAAAGTCACTGAGGGTATGTCTACACCTCCCTGCCGGGGAGACAGACTCACGTGAGCATCACTTGAGCAAGCACGCTAAAAATAGCAGTGTGGATGTTGCGCCATGGGCAGTGGCTCGGGCTCCCCACCCAAGCTTGGACCCACAGGGTGGGGCAGGCGTGGACTAAGGCAGCCACAACGTCCACAGTGGTATTTTTAGCTGGGATAGCTAATGCAAGTCTGTCCAGCTGGACCAGGAGGCTAATGCAAGTCTGTTTTCCTGGGCTGCTCCCAGATGCAGGGTAGAGGTACCCTGCCTCATTTCTCCATCTTCTCTATTTATGGTCTGATTCTTCTCGTATGGGCTCTGGTTTTACACTGGTGTAACTTCATTGGCTTCTTTGGATTTATTCCTGATTTATACCAGGGTAAGAGTTGTAGAATTTAAGGCCAGAAGAAACCACCAGATCATCTAGGTTGACCTGTATATCACAGGCCACCAGCACCACCCAACACCCGCACACTAAACCCAGCAACCAAAAATGGAGAAAATTATTACAGCCCCCAGGAGACCAGATTATTATGTGCCACAGGCAGAGAAATAGATGGACCAAGGCTTCCTCATTTCCCCAGGGGAGCTCGAACCCCGCTCCGCCCCTCACTCCACTGCTTCCCCCAAGGCCCTGACCCCGTTCTGCCTCTTCCCGCCCCATTCCACCCCCTCGCACCTCTGCACACCGCTGAACAGCTGATCATGGTGGGCGGGAAGTGCTGGGAGGGAGGGGGAGGAGCTGATCAGCAGGGCCCGCCGGCGGGTGGGAGGCACTGGGGGGAAGGGGAGGAGCTGATCGGCGGGGCTGCCAGTAGGTGCTGAGCACCCACTATTTTCTTCCCCTTGAAGCTCCAGCCCCGGAGAATCCACGGAGTTGGTGCCTATGGACCAAGGTGCACCAGGGCCGAGGGCCCCACAAGGGCAGGGAAATGATTATGTGAGATACAGGCAGATAATCCTGAGCAAGAAGAGAATTGACCTCTTAGATTGTAGCCAGGGACTGACTCTTACTAGACATCTGTACAAGTTCTAGGGCACATTGGGGCCTAAGCCTTGGCCACGGCCTCTAGGCACTACTGTAAATACAAATTGTAACAACAGGAGGTATAGTCAAGATTCGCTTCTTGTTTGGGGGAAGGGCTGTGTCTGCCCACAAGATACCTTTGTGGTTTTAGGTTTGCTATAAACAACCGTGAAGGCATGAGGCAAAGGTGCACAAAGATGAGCTGCAGAGGGGCCCCTGCTACGAATCTCCGATCTAGATTCAACTTTTCCCAAGTCTGAAGGTGTTCAGGACTGGGGGCCTGTTTTGGCCACATCTCAAAGGTGAATCAATAGAAAAGTATACTCAAAACAGGAGAAAACCCTCGGCAGTTCTCCTTTTGAGCTAGATATAAAGCCCGGTGAAGTCTTTCCATTGTCTTCAGCGACCTTCGGATCAGACCCCTAGAGAGGAAAGTAGAGGGGATTTTAAAATATAATGCAACTGGCGGGAGGGGCTGATCTCTATGTTTTATGTCTCTTTGTGGACTTCGCAAAAGCCACTGCTGTCTATTGGTGTTTTCATGTAAAGAGCTAATCAAAATATTCCCAATCTTACACTTCCTTAACCAGGCAGAAACTCCCATTGACTTTAACAGAAGTTTTGCCTGAGTAAACAGAAGGATTAAGCCCAGAGGTTTTCTAGTGAACAGGCACACTGAGCAGGCGGAGCGGGGCAAGTCCCCGCCTCCCGATCCAGCTCCCCAGCAGGAGTGCCAGCTAGGCGGGGGGAGTGGGGCAAGCCCTCATGCCCCAACCCCATTTCCCCAGCAGGAGCACAGAGGGGGGCGGGGTGGACTGTAGGCGGAAGTGGGGGGGGGGGGCACTTGCTGTGGCCCAGGGCCCCACAAACCCTTAATCTGCCTCTGGCCACAGATCTCAGAAAAAATCTCCTAGTTCCTCCGTGCCTCAGTTTCCCATCTGTAAAATTGGTATAAAAGCTCTTTCCTAATTCAGAAGGGCGTTGGAATGCTACATGCATAAAGGATTTTGAGGTGCTCAGATATAGTAATAACACCCTTATAAGTATCTATGAGAGATTTTAAAATAGAGCTACCTATATATCTATTTTTGTATAATGTCTCTGTCTGCCTATTTATATGTAATCCATAACACTCTAGGAAAGGTTTGCAGTGTGAGGTAATATAATTATTTTCTAGCAAAAATAGGGAACAAGAAACTTTTATCTTTTTTAGCTCTGAGTAAGAAATGGTTTAACTGCTAAGTTTAAGAAAACAAACAGGAAATGGTGACATTCACACCTTTGAAGAGAAATCCCAGGACAAATAACCATTTCCTGCCTTACAAGTTCATCTAGCTAGCCTCATGATCTATCTCAGTACCCAAAGAACCCTGAGATCTACCAATATAAGTACTGTGGTGAAAGGAATACATGCGTATCTGAACAAATAAGCACGTCTTCTTAATCTCCAGTACTGATTTCTGCGCCACTCATACCGATGAAAAAGAGAGGTGAAAAATTTGATCACTTACCGTGGCCCAGAGGACCTCTGCAGCTTCCTTGCTACAAAGTGACTGAAAATGAATCTGCTTCAAAGCGTGCAATGTAGTTGTAGCTACGTCAGTCCCAGGATACTGGAGAGACAAGGTGGGGGAGACAATATCTTTTATTGGACCAACCTTTCCCAGACCTGAAGAAGAGCTCTGTGTAGCTTGAAAGCTTGTCTCTCTCACCAACAAACGTTGGTCCAATAAAAGATTTTACCTCACCCTCTTTGGCCTTGCTTCAAATTGGCAGAAATGTGGCTATGTGAAAACAGCACCTTCTTACTCAACAGATCTGGTCTCTAGCTGTCTTTGAGTCATATCTGTTGACTGTGTTGACAAAAACCTTTTTACTACCTTTAGCCTCACAGCTACAAGAGAGTGAGTTAGATTCCTTTCTGTCTTACACTTCAGCAACTAAATTCCAGCTGCAGAACATGCATTACCAGGGATGGCGAGAGATGGGATCAGGCTGAAGTCTCCTCCATTTTGGGAGTGTTTAAATCCACAGTTTTGGTTCAGCCTAAAATAAAGATGGGAGCTCGGTGCAGAGCTCACATCTAGATCTAAACTGGTGCTCAGTTACTGAGGTGATGAGCTAAGAAAGAAAGAAACTAACTGCAGGATTGTCTGGAACTAGCGGTTCTGGTGCTGGCTCATCTTGAGTGATGAACCAAGAATGCAGCTTCTCTTTCAGATGTCAGGTTGAGTTTGCAATATAGAAAAAAACACATAGGGTCTTGCCAACAGAGCTGACTTGCTATGGAAGCCATTGAGAGGGAATTAATATGAAATCCCACAGAGTTACTTTTCGGAATACCAGCACACAGAGTGATTTCCAGCACAAGTACCTTTATCTCTGCTTCTTCTTTCATAAACCTCAGGCATGCACTAAAAGAGCCACTTAACCCCAAATTGGGACAGTACCTGCCTAAAAAGGGCTTACAGAAAGAGGGGCAGTTCCATCAGCATCTCATTGGTAACTTGGGGTCTAGTCTGTCTTTGGTATATAACTCCCATTAATATTAGTAAAGGCTACACACGGGAGGGGAAACAAAGTTCATCGCATCTGTGTTTTCATCCCCTGGCTGGCAAAAAGGAAAATTCTGTGGTAAAGAGGGGGTGGTGTAGTCAAGCTACTGGCACCAGATCTTTTCATGTTCTAACATCCATAATTCTCTGATTAACTGGTGTTGATAGAAGCAGCACAAACAGTGCAGCTAGTGAACTATAAGCCATTTGTATAGAGCAAAAGAGTTCATCAAAGGCCAACATTATACTTCTGTTTATAAAATCAGACAGTAAAATCTTTTGCACATCTAAGACAGAAATTTGCCTCCAGTGTATTAGATCCCTGCACTAAAGGCCTCTGTACTATCTCACATTTACCTTCCATTATTCCACCACAGTCAGGGTAAGACATAGGCATTGTAGGCCCATGCCTAGGATGCAGTTCTTGGAGTCACATGCAGGGCCGGCACAACCCATTAGGCGACCTAGGCGGTCGCCTAGGGCACTGCTATTTTGGGGGCGCCGGCGCCCCGGCCGGCCGTTCAATTTTGGGGGCGGGACCTTCCGCCGCCGCTGTTGGGGGCGGCATTTCGGGGGCGGGACCTTCCGCTGCCTAGGGCGCCGGAAGAGCTGGCGCCGCTACTGGTCACATGCAACTACAATGTCATCAGGGCTGTGGCATGGAGATGGACCCAGAGAAGACCCCATGTGGGTTAAGCCTAGGGCCCCAGATTGCTTTAATTTGTATTCCCTTTATTCCACTGATCCTATACCCAGAACCCTAGACAAGCATATGTCACATATTTTAGCAACTGGAGATCCTAAATTATGTTTGTTTGTTTTTACTACTACACAGTTGTTTGGGGCTTGTCTATACAGGGAATTAGGCCAGAATAGCTCCCCATGTGGACACTGTTCTGGAAAAAGAGGCACTTTAATATGGTAACTTTTATTCCAGAATACAGAGTCAACACAGGGAGCTAGGGGAAGTTATTCTGGAACAGCTATGGTAGAGGAGCTTATTCCAGCCAATTTCATCGTGTAGACAATCCTTTGGAGAAGGTGCTATGCCTTAAGGCCAAATTCTGCTCACAGTTACAGCAGTGTAAATCCAGAGCAACTCCATTGTGGAAAAGTACTGGGCGAATTGGTGCATGAGAAGGGAAACTGAATAAACAGAAAGTAAATTTGATCATTCATTTTACCCTCCGAGCAGACTGAAATGCCAAAGGGAAACAAACAGTATGAATGGTGACAAGTCAACAGATTTGCAATTTGGGGGTAGGGATAGCTCAGTGGTTTGCACATTAGCATGCTTAACCCAGGGTTGTGAGTTCAATCCTTGAGGGGGCCTCTTTGGGATCTGGGGCAAAATCAGTACTTGGCCCTGCTAGTGAAGGCAAGGGGCTGGACTCAATGACCTTTCAGGGTCTCTTCCAGTTCTATGAGATAGGTGTATATCTCCATATTTTTTAAAAAAAATTGTCCCTCCATCATAATAATCTAATAATGCTATTGGCAGCAAGGATAAGGAAAAAAAGCTAACTATAGAGGAAGACTTTTGGGAAACTCTGAATTTTATTTGAGCATCGTCTCCAAGAATCTGACTCACTGCACAAATGGAAACAAAGCTTAACTAACACCTGAGACAGTGATTGAGCAAATCAGCTGTTAACACAAAATGAAAAAGGCAAGGGAAGGCCAGAATGACCCCGATCAGCCAACCAGAATTGAAAGGCCTAAGGACATCAATGGAGGGGCTCTAATGGACATATACTAGTTGAAAGTTCCAACAACAAGGTCCATGCACCAAATAAGGACTGCCCTTCACTAATCCAGATGGAGGCTTGGGATGAAGAGCAAAGAACGGCTGATTTTAAATGTCTGGAGGAACATGGGACTGGAAGAAACCTCCAGGGTCATCAAGGCTAGTCTCCTGCTCTCTCAGGCAACTAGTTAGGTTGTTTGTCCCCACTACTCCTCTTGGGAGGTAGTTCCAGAACCTCATTCCTCTGATGGTTAGAAATCTTCTTCCAATTTACAGCCTGAATTTATTCACGAACAGTTTATCTCCATTTGTTCTTGTGCCAACACTGTCCGTTAGTTTAATAGCTCTTCTCCCTCCTTGGTGTTTCCCCGCTGCTGTATCTGTAGTGAGCAATCTTATCAGTCACAATCATAGAGGCGTTCACTCAAGTACTTTTGACTTAGCACTCAAGTAGGTATGTCCTTTAAATGTCTTTAATAGTCTTTAGTCACTTTTTAGCCTGATTTTGGATGCTACTTGTCTCCACCACCATCAAGATCATCAAAAATCTCTTTGAAGGGATAGGATTTTTTTTTAAACCAAACAAATGGGTGGACCAGCATCTTGCTGCACTCAGCAGCTACACATCAGGCCAGTAGGGGAACTGCACTCAGATCCCCAAGAGAGTGCCATGCCATCCAGTCCCCATTCAGTAGAATAGCAGTGGTATTGGGTGGTTAAAAAAGGGGGATGATCCTCAGGGCTTTTTGTGGGACCAAAAATACTTGTCTCTCCAATCCACGCAGCAAAAATCCCAAACAAACAAAAACTAGCTTGGCCACTAGCAACTCCAAATCCGAGATCAGATTCCAATGCAAAATTTTCAGCTGGTTCCAGTTGACCAACTTGAGTTTGGAAGAGCATAACTGGGCTATTGACTGTTGAAGGCTACTGACTTTAATGGGATTACTCACATGCTTAAAGTCAGGCATCTGCTTAGGTACCTTGCTGAGTGGGGGACTTAGAGACCAATGGAGACCCAGTAGAAATCAGGTAATGGATTTCAATACAGTCTGCAGGGATTTCCAATGGGGAAGCAACCAGAGGCTTTGTTATATCTCCATTCTAGGCTTAAGGCTGCAAGTTGAGCTGTGTGAACTCTCTTTGAAGTGTTCACTGCACCTTCTCCAAACGTAGCATGGCTTCTACACCAGGGTGTGCTCCCCTATAGCATCTCCATATCCCCCCACTTCCTGCCCCTTGAAATGCAGACTGTATGGTAAAAGCCAGAACAGAGCCCATAAACTTAGGATGGGAAGCTCTAAGGCCAGATTCTCATTTATGATCCATCCCCTTTGTGCCACTCAGGTGAGACAACGCTGGATGGAATCTGGCCATAGCTAGCCAGCAAGGAATTCCCCTGAAGGAAGAGGACTCTTCACCAGCACACAGCTGGCAGAGCCAGTTCTTTCACCAGGGCCACCCCCTCTTCCAGTTTAGGGAGCATGTTGGAGTTGGAAAGGGTTGTGTTAGGTCTCTGCTATGCTGATCTTCAGCTGGTGTATGACCCTACAGGACCTTATGCTGGTGGCCTGAACTAGAGCCACCTCATGTCAAATCTGGGACCAGCATAGACCAACCAGACCACAGGATCAGGGAGTGGTGTATCTGGTCCCCACTTTTTAAATCACTGACTTTCTCTACCCCCTGCTCTCCCCACCCTGCCAAAGACAATCAAGCCAGAGTACCCTGAGCCCGGAGGACCTTCTTTCAAAGAGACAGAAACTGGCTTCAAAAAGTTTTGACAGTTGGCATTATAATGAGCCCATTCCAACTGCAATGACCTCATTGCTGCTCATTTTTCCTGGCTACCAATCGGTTTATGAACCACTTTTAACATTCTGAAAAGTGTTAATGAATCAAGTGTTTACATATAATGTACTCCCAGAGCCTGTACATTCCAGCCCCGGCATCCTTTGAATTCACGTCCCACATTTCAAATGCCCACCTAGTACCCAGACACTGTGAGATGGGTGAATTTATTATCCACTAATATATATTTGGAGTTGCATGAAGCCTTGACTTATCAGCAACCAGCTACACTGTCAGTTGTGGCATAAGTGAGATGGGTGAGGAGGGCAGCAAAGCTACTGCAAGGAGAGAAAATAACTGGAGAACCAAGGAAACGTTTGTCCATCCAGAGGGGTGAACATTAAAGCAGGGGCACAAAGTGTTCAACTGGCCAATCTGCCTCATTCTCCCAGGGCTTGATCCTTCACAGCCTTATTCGGACAAGCAGCCCACGCTCAGGTGAGTTGCCCTGTTTATTGTCTTGTGTCTGTGTAAGAACAACTTCCTTGAACAAGCCTCGGCAGAACTGGACGTCTGGATTGTAAAGGCCTCTCCATCATCCATATACATTTTTGGGTCTGATCATATTTGTCCACTAACTTGGGGCCAGAAGTGATGCAGAAGCAGGCCTGATCCAGCAACCCTGACTCACACAGCCAGTCCTTACTCACGTGCGTAGTTCCATTGCCTTCAAACTCCAGTAGTCATCCTTCCATGGGAACCCCAGTAGAAAAGCTTCTGCAGGGCGTAATGGAGTTGGACGTACAATGCCATAGAAGCAGCATCTCCCCTCCACTTCCATTTGGGCAGCAGGAAAACCCTCTGTGCATGCTACTGCAGGGAACGCCCAGCTAATGGGACCCAATCCTGCCCATCCTTCTTTAGCCCAAGTTCCCACTAACCTCCCAATGGCCTGATTGTTAGAACAGGCTGCTAGCTAGCCCATCTCTACAGACACTTCATTCCCAGTTTTTGTGAGAGGAAATCCCTTAAGTGATGGAACGTGAAAGAAATGAAGGTGGAGGAATAGGAGAGAGAAACAGACAGGGAGGCAAGGGAAGATGAAAAGCAAGTAGGGGAACGACAGAGGAAAAAAGCTGGTGAATAATAGGGTGAATATGGAAAAGAAAAGAATCTCTACTTTTTTTCTTTCCTTTCTTCCCACTTGTTGCTTGCTCTCTTTCTTTCTCTTTTTTTGAACTCCCTCATTTTACGCTCTTTTCTTCTATTTCAGATCGGTTTATTTAATATTCTTGCATCCCGAAAGAGGAGACGGAGAAATGGGATGTACAAACGCTAGGAGGCTTCATTAAGGCTTTATCTGAACTAGGAAATGTGGTGTCAGAATGATGATAGGCTGTTGTTTAACCGCGCTAGCTGCTTATCTCACTCCTTTGATGGCTTGGAGTTTAGCTTGGGTTTAGGTAACACGGGTTAGCTAAGCCCAGCCTAAGACTGGGTGTCTTTCTAAGGAATATGCTCCAGCTCAACAAGGGGTTATGGGCTTGGAAGGTGAAATTCTGTGGCCTGAGTTATTCCGGAGATCAGACTACAGAATCACGGTCGTCCCTTCTGGCCTTAAAGTCTATTCCTTCAGGTATCTAAACTCAACCACTTTTCCTTGTCAATGCAAAACAGCCGCAAGTCAGCCAACAAAACAGCCAACAGCCAACAAAACAGCCGCAAGTCAGCGTAATCCTCAGCATTCCAACACCTGTTGCACCTGCAGTGCTTAGGGCTGACACATCCAGCTGAGAGTACAGACAAAACAGGAATGGCCCACAGTACACAGAACCTCTCGGAAAATCAGAACTCAAGTCCTGCCCCCAGTGAAGTCAATGGCAAAGCTCACCTTGCCATTAAGTGGCAGCGGATCTGGCCTTAAAGCCTCCTATATTAGAATTCAAGAGGAATTTTTATTAGCACCTTACCCAGTTATTTACATGTAAGTATCTATTTCTCCATGAATCCACTGAACTCTTGCTCCAATCTAAAGCACTGGCAGGCAGGAAAACAGCCTATTCAAACCTGCCCAGGCTCCAGTGCCTGGGAATCCATACCAGAAACCCCAAAATAATAGAAACAGTTATATATTATTTCAGCAATGACAACTAAGCTTTTCAGTACTTGACCCAACAACCTTCACCCCTCTCCACCCTCCAGGCACTGAGCCCACCCATTCAACTGGACTCGTAAGTTTCCATCATAAAGTTGAGTGGCAGCTGACAGATTGGAGTGGAAGCCTGTCTCACACTCATCTGAGGCACTTTTCCTTTCCCCAAGGCCTTAGCAGGGAGCTGTTGTAATTGAAGTATTCTAATACTCAAGGTCTCTAGCATTTCCAGTGAATATAGACAGGGCATGCTTTCCCTAAGTGTAACACTGAGCTCTTACTACATAAAAGCTGTTGTTTAACAATTAATTTGCATGGTTTCAGTTTGTAACCAAGGTCGTCCACTGCAAGAGAGGAAAATGAAACAGTTTCTAAGCAAAAATACATAGTACTGTGAAAAATAGAAGAGACTTACCTTCGCAAGTAGATATCGCCACTGATCTTGCCAAAACAGAAGAGAAAATCTGGTTTCCAGCTAGAAATCACATTCTGCTTTCATTTATACAGATACAAAATGCAGAATAATTGCCTTGGCTTCCATGGATTTACTCCAGAATTACACCAGCATAACCAAGAGCAGAATTTAGCTTGTTGTGTTATTATTTTCTAACCCAAACAACCTCTTAGTAAAATACATTTGCTGAAAGACTTACTGTAGGGGCCAGGGGCACCTGTCAAGTAAACGGCTTTTTCCGAACACCCAAAAAAAGTGAGTTACATTTTCAGCTAAAGTCGACACAATTTAAGTCTTTGGCTAAAATGCCAAAATATCTTCGATAACACATATACACACCTATAAAAACAAAAGTTCAGTCAGAAATTCCAATAAATGGGCCCAAGGTTGTATTAGAGGCATACAGCTGCGAAAACATAAAATATATCTGATAGATTTTTAAAGCAACAGCCTATGAAAAGTCTTGTACAAAAATTGGACTTGGCTTTTGTTTTGTTTTTTATTTCAATGCTTTACTTTAAAAAAAAATACAGATTTTTCAACTGTCGAGTCCAAACGACAGTACTATTCAAATGGGAACATGTCCTGTAAATCACAAGACATGATCAATGACCCTTCTGTAGTGCTGCAAATAAGGAGACAAAAGAAATAAAAGATGGAAAATAAGTGTGAGTGAGACTGAGCCAAGATCAGATCCTAATCTGGTGTAAATTGGCATCTATCGAAGTGAATGGAGCTACACAGATTTCCACCAGTTGAGGGATTTGTCTCGGTCTCATAGTGAAACCAGAAAAGATATCTGAGAAAGACTAAATGCCATCATGATACAAACATGTTGAGAAAATAAAAAAGGTAAACTGAAATAATTAGGGAAGTGGACTGTCAACATTAAACAAAGCCCTGTCATCCAGCCAATGAAATCCAAGTTAAATAATGGATTCCAAAGGAACTTATTAGGAGTAGAAAGATTTTCCTAACATTTACGCTCTCATTTTACTGGACAATGTACGGTCTGAGTTTCTATTAAGCCATTATTACATTTTGCAGATGTCATTTTGACACATTTTTGAACGGGCTTGAAACCCTTGTTTATTCAGCTTTCCCCTTGGGCACATCAAGAAGTTGTTCTCTTGTCATTCCAGTTCTCCTTCGGTTTGGTACACCTTTAACAGTCCTTGTTTTGTTATTAATGCAATGACTGACTGACAGAGGTGACTGGATTTTGAAACAGTGCCACAAAAGCCGCTCTCTCAATGCAGTGGTGACATAAAAGTCCATATAAGGGAAGTTCGAAGGGAACAAAAGACTTTTCAAATGCAAAAATGTGATTGCAAATGTGCTATGAAAAGAGAAAACAGCCATCTTTTTTCCAAGTCAACTCAGCCTAGTCTACGCTTAGCTTTTATTTGAAAGTACTGTAGTAGTAATCGTGGACGTTCTAGAATAGACAAAAGGTCTGTAGTCACAATTCTGTTATTAAAAACCATGTTGTCTAGGCCTGCTCTGGACAGTATAAGATGACTAAGCCCAGATCCTCAAACATATTTAGGTGCCTGATTCCCATTTTAAATGAATGGGACTTAGGCTTCTAAATACCTTTGAGGATCAGGGCTCTGGTGCTTAAAATTCTTACAGCCACCCAGAGCCTCTCTAAGCTAGCGCTCACCTCATTGCTACTATTGGTGGAGCTGTGTCCAGTTTTACTAGGGATGGGACTTTTTTTTTTTTTTTAGAAAAATGCCTAAATGTGTACAAGGCATTACAGATGAACCCACATCTCTGGACCTCTCACCGTCACCATTACCTTTCCCGGATGGTCTGTGGCACCAGATGGTCCCCTTCATGCCCTCCCTGGAGGGGTACCCCAGCCTGTCTTAGATCATCTGAGTGCACCTCTGATTTCTTCAGGTCAGCAGGAGAGAATTCTTGCTGCCAATACAATTTCAACACCTGCTGTTTCTTCCTTCAGTGGTGGGAATGGGCGAGCCAGAAGCTGGGAATGGGCAACAGGGGATGGATCACTTGATGATTACCTGTTCTGTTCATTCCCTCTGGGGCACCTGGCATTGGCCACTGTGGGAAGACAGGATACTGGGCTAGATGGACCTTGGTCTAACCCAGTATGGCCGTTCTTATGTTCTTATGGTCCCTAATTCCTGCTCCTGCCTCTCTTTTCACTATTTGTTTCCTAAAAAGACTACCAGACTCTTCTTTCTCTGGGCTTCTTCCTTCTATAGTACTTGCTTTTGATGCTGTTGGCACTTATGGCAATTCACACTGTCATATATCCCACATAGGCTGTCACCATATACGTGTCAGTTCAGGGCAACTGCATCTGTATTCCCCCTCCATCCATGGTCCACCAAGGGCACTTATCCATGGGCTTCCAGCTCCCCAGTCATCAATCCCTCGAGTGGAGACATGTGTCTCTCTTTCTCTCCTAACTGGACTTTTTCCAGGCTGCACAGCTCCGTGGCTGCACTGTGATATCCCCAGAAAGCCAGACTGCCCAAACAGGCCAGTATCTCTGCTTTGCTTTCTCTTTGAAGGCCACGAACACAGTAATTGCCCCTGGTATTAAGTTACCACCCAGCTTTTTTTCAGTAAGCACATTTATCCTTAAGGTAAAAGCATTACAGAGAAAACATATTTAAAACAACAAAAGAACCAACACACGCGCTAATAAACTTGCCAGAGATCACTCCCCAGTCCCGTCTCCACAAGGGCTCTGTTTGATGTCAGTCCTCCCAACCCTTCCCTCAGGATTGAGGACCTCCCTTTGGACAGAAGGTCCTGTCCGTTGGCTGTGTCAGAAAAAAGGCCATGAGTCAGTTTAAACACAGGTTATTTATCCAAATCCCTTTCTTTGTCCGTTGGCCTCTGGAGAATCCAGTTTGAGCTAGTATAGGCAAATCTCCACAAGAGGTGGTACCTCTCTGGAGGTGTCACAACCTGAGTGAATTTGCCTAATCACCCCTGTGACATTACATCCCATTTTCTTCATAGAAATATTGTTATGATATGAATATGGCATAACTAAGATATGTTTTATGCAAGATGGGTCATGTGAGGTATCATTGAAAAGGTTATGTTCTACTGTATGTGTTTATCCAATTTGCATGCATGTATCATTTCTGCATCTAAAGTTAGGAATATTGTCTATGTAACAATTACAATGGTGTGGGTATGTGCTTGGAAAATGCCCACCAGACAGTAAGCAATCAGCCTTAATGGGCCATTAGGAAAAGACAATGAGTCTTCGAAGATGTGGATCCCCCGTCTTCCCAGGAGATCCTTCCTGTGGACCTTGCAAATAAACCTTGTCTCATGGTTGCCCTGACACTGCAAGGTCATGTGATAATGTCACCTGGTACAAAATACCACCTTGGACACTGCTGGTACTTTTCCACTAGAAACAAAGGCTTCCCACCTTATGTAAATTCTATTTAAGGCTGGGAAGCAAGGCAATCTGGGCTCTCCATTTGCCTCCCCACCCAAGAAGGAAGACTGCTGAAATCTCCTGAAGAAACCAAGGAACTAAGCTAGGGGAAGGCAAGGACTGAGTCCAGGCTGAGAACAGGGGTCTAGCCTGTAAAGAGACATAACTGGAACTCTGAGCTGCAGAAACTCTACAAACTGCCTAAACAACATTTAGGGTGAGAAATTACTATGTATGACCCGTTTCTTTAGTGTATTAAACTTAGTTTGCGTGTTTTGTTTTATTTGCTCAGTAATCTGCTTTGTTCTGTTTGCTATCCCTTATAATCACTTAAAATTTACCTTTTGTAGTTAATAAACTTATTTCTTGTTTATAACATAATCCATTTTGTGCAATTCATATCGGGGGGGAAGGGGACAAGAAGCTGTGCATCTCTCTCTCCACATTGAGGGAGAGGGCGAACTTTTATGAGCTTGTGCTCTGCAGATCTTTCTATACAGTGCAAGACAATATAATTTTGGGTTTATACCCCACCCCAAAGGAGGTGTGAACATGAATGCTGGGCTATCTCTGAGCTGATTCCTCCCACACAGAGCTGATCTCAGTGTCTCTGTCTCCATTTGCAGCGGGGGGTGTGCCTACCTGTGTATGTGTGCTGGAGAAGGCTTGAGGACCTGGCACAGCAGAACAGGGTGAGAAAACCCAGGCTGGTGGAACGGGCGGAACCAGTGGGATCCCAGCACATCAGGTGGCATCCAGGAGCAGGGGTCCAACCCGTCACAACCCTGCACTGTCCTTAGTTCCTGGAGGGCTATGGTCACCATCCCCTATGGAATTATATGCAATCCCTGGCCTGCAATGATACATAAACTGAATTCAGTAAAATCTCCCAAAGATATTGCAGGAAATTGTCAGATCTGTCACTGGGCTGGACCAAACTCCCAGATCCAAGCACCCATAAAACTTTGTGTGGCTTGAGATCCAGAGTGAATTTGGAAGCTCTAATGTCAATATTTAAGGAAAGACTGGGTAATAGTTAGCATTATTGTTTACCTGATGCCAGCCAACTTATGGTATTAATGTTCACCTGATGTCTGCCAAAATATACATATCCCCCAGACAATACATAAGCTGAAACAGCACAACTCCTTCAATGAGTGTAATTAACCTTTTACTGTTTTTATGATCCTTTCCAACCAAATAGCACAGAGTTACTCGGTTGACTCCACGCAGGAGCTGGATGCTTCTAAAAGGGAAGGTACAGAACTGGCATTAGAGTTTCTGGCTACCTCTGCCACAGTCTTTGGGCCTGATTGTTATTTACACCAAGCCCCCTTTACACTGGTCTGGCAGTGTAAAAAGGCCTTCAAGTGGTTTTCAATGTACTGGGATATTCATCTCCTCCTCTAACAAATGGTGGGGAAAAAAGGAAGTCACCAGCCACTAAACTAGGATATTTCATGTCCCTCCTTGACTACTGAGCAATACTGGGCCCTAGTAGAAGATAATGGAGAATGAAATAGACTCTTATCACTTCTGTGTGTTGCAGGAGAAAGTTACGGATGTGGAAGTATATTGAACAGCCCACCTTCATTCTGGAATCAAGATAGAAAAACAAGGAAGGAAACAGAAAAATTAACATGCTGAAATCTGTTTAGTTTTCATAGAACCATAGAATCATACAAGATTAGGGTTGGAAAAGACCTCAGGACTTTTAAGGACTTCAAACCTGTTTCTCCCTCTTTCACAATGATGTAAATCAGCGTCCCTCCACTAAAGCCAATAGAGTTACACCTGTGTAATATTTGTGAAAGCCAGAGCACAATCAGGCACTTAGGGCACAATTCTGACCCTACCACTGAAGTCAATGGGAGTTTTGCTATTGTTTTCCATGCAGCCAAGATTTCACCCTGAGCTTCTTTTGAAGTATTTTAAGGTTTCGATTTTTTTTTCTTTGTACTGGTTGTAAAGAAAATGTAATGGTAACCGCTTACCTGTTTTTATGTCATCAATTTTATTATGTCATTTTTGAAAATGTGAAGGAGGGTAGGAGCCTTCATCCATTGGCTTAAAATATTTTAAGCTGAAATGACAGCTCTGTAATTGCTAAACCAGTCTTCCCATTGGGCCTAGAATGACACCAATCAAAGATGCTCTCTACCTTCTGTTCATGCGACCTTTCATTCCCTCAGCCATAAATAACATCCAAATGCATCACCCAGTCCAGAAAGCTTGTGTACAGTGTACTCCTCATACAAATCACTTCTCCCAGCTCCTGCATCTCCTGGACCTGTTTCCAGAGTTCTCCGACTATAAAAGCAACCAGGCAAAAGTGCATGAAATGTCATAGCATTTCTGCCCCTTCTCATTTTTTCAGCATGCAGCTCAACCTGGAGAACACACTCAGTATAATATTTGTGCATCTTGCTTTCTTTCAATATGGATAATATAGTCCAGGGATCGGCAACCTTTGACACGCAGCCCATCAGGGAAATCCGCTGGCGGGCCGGGACAGTTTGTTTACCTGCAGTGTCCGCAGGTTCGGCTGATCGCAGCTCCCACTGGCCGCGGTTCGCCATTCCAGGCCAATGGGGGCTGCGGGAAGCGGTGTGGGCCGAGGGATGTGCTGGACACCGCTTCCCGCCGCCCCCATTGGCCTGGGACAGCGAACCGTAGCCAGTGGGAGCTGCAATCGCCTGAACCTGCGGACGCTGCAGGTAAACAAACTGTCCCGGCCCGTCAGCGGATTTCCCTGATGGGCCACGGGCCACAGGTTGCCGATCCCTGATATAGTCAAACCTCCCCACTCTCTATCAGTCTATCTTAGGCTTTTATACTGCCGCCTATCTAAGTGGCTTCCATGTAATAGCGATACCAAAGTCCCTAGTGGATTTGATGAAGTCTCTGGCACTTCTCCCTTTTAAGGATACAATCTCTCCTTGGGATAAGATTTGGGGGGATTTTATTAATTTTCCTTTTTCAGGGGTGGAGGGATTTGGTAGGGGTTAGGGGTAGAAGGTGGTGTCAGTCTGTGAGTGACATTCTTATGGAAGAAAGGCCTTTTTGCAGAGGAAGATTTTGCAGCATTTCCTAAAGATAGGCCTCTGTCTTGGATGGTTTAGCCGCAACAAATCCTTCACTTTGGCCGGGGGGCTAGACTAGATGTCCCTTGCGGTCCTTTCGAACCCTATGATTCTATGATTCTAAGATGCTCAGACTCTGGATTTGCCTGATCTCCTCTGGGCGTTGGCTCCACAGCTGGACCCCTGCCACTGACAATGTTTTGTACCCAGCCCTCACACACTTCACCCTGGGCCTTGTGATCTGATCCTTTACATAAAATGTCAGAGAGGGCCAGATTCTGTACCTTTTGACGTACTGAGTAGTAGCTCGTGCTACAAGTAGTCCCACTGAGCTCAGTGGAGCTACTCAGGCAGGAAGGTGTTTCTCAGCGGAAGAAGAACCTGGCCCAGAAATGGAAACAGTAACCCCCAGCGATTACTTTATAGTGAGGTCACTCCTCGTGCTCACGGTGCCCTTAGAATAATTTACTTGGAACTAATATTGCGCAGACTGAGCCGCACCTTACTCCAGGAGTGCCCCAGTGAAATTAATGGGCAAGAGTCTGATATTCTGATTCATGCTGAATAGCTCCATGTTCCGTCAGTCTTCCCATTGATTGAAATGGAGCTGCTTGTAGAACAGAGAGAGTAAGAGTGACAGAGTTGGGCTCTTAGGCCCTGATTCAGCAAAGCCCTTATGCAAGTGCCTAATTTTAAGCACATGAATAATCCATTGCCCTCAGTGGCATGTACTAAAGCAGCGTGCTGACTCTGGGCCTTTGTGAGCATGATAACTCGGCACATCACTGAACACAGCTTTAAGAACACTGAGCTCTGATTTTAGGCTCTTTAGAGGGAATGGAAAAGGACTAGGCCAGCCATTAAGGAGTAACATGTATGCTATTTCTAAAGATAGGTGGTTTCAACTTACTGAGAGGATGTCCCAGTGGTCAGGGCACTAACTGGGGACTCTGCAGAGCCGGGTTCCATTCCCTGCTCTACCACGGACTTCTTGTGTGACCCTGGGCAAGTCATACAGACGATGTCTACGTGGCAATGAAAAGGCCAGAGCTGGCCCAGGCTGGGGGGCTATAAAATTGCAATGTAGATGTTTGGCCTCAGGTTGGAACTCAAGCTTTGAGGTGCTGCAAGGGGGGTAGGTCTCCACGGCTGAACATGTACACTGCTATTTTGAGCCCAAGTCAGCATACCCAGGCTCTGATACTCAGTGCCGTGGATTTTTATTGCGGTGTAGACATACCCACAGTCTCTGCCTCAGCTCTCCCTCTGTAAATTGGGGATAATGCCACTTCCCTACCTCCCGGGGTGTTGTGAGGATAAACATTAAAAGTTGGTAAGGTGCACAGATACTTGATGATGGCGGCTGTATAAATACCTTAGATTAGAGCAAAATGATTTTCTGATGGAAATACATCTACAAAATCCACATTTTCCACACACAAAAATTGATTTTGCTAAAAAATTCTGATTTTTCATCAAGAAAATCAAAATGACATATTTTAATTTAGGTTGACTCAACTCAAATTGGAATATTTCTTTTTTTTTAACCAACTTGAAATGTTTCATTTGAAAACAGTTCAACACACCATTAAACTGTATTTTCCTATCATGGTACATTGCCTTATGAGAGTTGTGGTTCCAGCCGCAATTCTCTCATATGGGCCAGGCTATCTGGAAGACTACATCTCCCATAAGGCAATGTGCTGATTTCACGCTGACTGCTTTGTGTGGTGCACCATGGGAGACACATGACTCTGGGTGTACTATGCGAAATATAACTCAGCCTGGATCCTGGCCCATAGGGGTCAATGGGGCTATCAGAATACAGTCACTATAAGACAATGCATCATGAGGAAATGTACTTTTTTAATTTTGAAATGACTCAAAATGAAGAATTTCAGGCAATTCCAACAAATCAAAATGAATCTCAACATGTTTCAGAAATATCAAAATGAAACATTTCAATATTTCCAAATTGAAATATTTTTGAATTTCCATTTTGTGGAAAAATTTCAGCTTTTCATTCCATTTTGGGATGAAAACAAATGGTGACATTTCCTGCAAGATGGAAATTCCAAATTTTGATCATCTCTACCTTAGCCAGATAATGAGCATCTACAGTAGAACCTTGATTTTATGAACACCAATCTTATGAACGACCAGTTATATTCCCAATGGGGGGGGATTGAAAAACAACACACACAACAAAATTCATGTGGATGAAGAACAAGTCAACATCCTTTCACATTCCAATACCTTTAGTGCACTGGAAGTCACTGGTTTGAAGGACAAGAAGAAAACAGGGAAGTGCACCATACTCAGGAGTGCCGCCAGCTTTTTCGGCGCCCTAGGCGGCAGAAGGTCCCGCCCCCGAAATGCCGCCCCCGACAGTGGCGGCGGAAGGTCCTGCCCCCAAAATTCCACTGACGACCGGTGCGCCGGTGCCCCCCAAATAGTAGTGCCCTAGGCGACCGCCTAGGTCGCCTAATGGGTTGCGCCGGCCCTGACCATACTGCTACTTATGCACCAGACTTATTGTAATTTTGAGAGTTCAATTATATGAACTTTGTGATTTTATGAACTCCTCATTCCCCAATTAGTTCATAAAAAGGGGTTCTGCTGTATATGTTTCAATCACCAGCTGTCTTTCCAATGGCACCTAATAAGTACTTACAAGGGCATCCCATGAGTAAATATTAAAGCACCATCAGGCTTTTCCAACCCTATGACAATCAGTAGACAAAGGGTTTGGACACTTGTCGCTCAACAAACTTACACTCAATAGTTGTTCATTATTACAGTTCATGACCTATCTATGGCTGATTTTCCTAGCATTCAGAAATTGCCATTCCTGTGGGATTCCTGGTTAGGCTGTGCAGGATACACACGTCCTCTTCAAGATGGGATCGCCAGTAACAACATCAAAATCCTTCCACTTAACAAAGAAATAATGTAACTTGTTGCACCACCCTGAACTGGAAGTAGGTGCAACTGTAATACTACATCCAGGCAAGGAGTGGCAAAAATAATTGAAACGTTTACCTCAGGGTGATCCCACATGGCTTCTCATATAATACAAGCAGTTACATCTCCTTATGCTTTCTCATGCATGAAGAAAATACTGAAACATTCGGGGAAAGCGGGGGGGGGGGGAGGTCACCCCACAGAATGAAAACTATTTGGGCCAAACAGTCTACTGATGTAACTTTATTAAGGTCAATGAAGTTATACCAAAAGATAATTTGGCCTAGGAACCCGAACATATGGCATTGTTCTGTTTTACTAGTAAAAATCACTACATATTATTACACTGAATCCACCGGGCCCTCACTAAAATGTTTAAAGAGAGATGTGATCAAAGGGTCTGAGCACAGGACTAGGAGCCAAGAGTTTTTCCATTCTAATCCTGGATCCAACATAAAACCTGTCTCTGGCTTTGGGTTAGTAAACTCCTCTGTCACAGCTTTACTAGCTGTAAAATGGGGACAATAGCTATCCATAGGTACAGAGGTGTTGTGGAGGCTAATCAGTTAATGTTTGTACAGCACTTTGAAGATGGAAAGCATTAAAGGGTCTCAGAATGACCATTGATACGTGTAGGACATTCAAATTGGGCAAGAGATTCTCAGCTCAGCATGCCCAAGGCTGCTCTGAACTGCACCACAGTCAATATAGAGCTGGTCCAAGAGTCGCAAGTGCTGCCTTGTGACCTAAGCCCTCCCACGGATACTGGGAGCAGTGGAGACTCCGTCCCTGTATATTTAAAAGGTTATGGTGGACAGTGTAAATCCAGAGTGACTGACAGTAGCATTTGGCCCTCCATGTTCCACTGGAGTTGAATATGATGGGATTTCTCTCCCCAGGCCTAGGCTGTGTTTCAGCTACAGCATGTTACTGACTGGCCACTGGGCCTGAAGATGGAGCAGGGATTTACTTATAAGTAACTGGGTAGATGTGCTGCTAGATTTCAGGAGAATCCCTTTATTCACTAGTCCTATTTGGGTTTGGAAGTCCATTCAGAAAAGGATATGGCTCTGTCTACACTAGCACTTTTGTCAGTAAAACTTTGGGCGGTCAAGGGTGTGAAAAAGCACACCCCTGACCAACGTAAGTTTCACCAACAAACGCTGGTGTGACCAGCGCTATGTCAGTGGGAGACGCCCTCCTGCCACAATAGCTACCGCTGCTCATTGGGGGTGGTTTAATTATGCCGACGGGTGAGCTCTCTCCCATTGACATAGTGCTACACGGGTACACGGGAGACCTTCCAGTGGCGTGGCGGCAGCGGTACAGCTGTGCCGCAGTAAGGTCTGTAATGTAGACATAGCCTAAGTCTATCCCTCGTAGTTCTCCAAGGCAACCTGCACCTCCCTAGTGGTGTTAACTTTGTGATCAGAAGAGAGAAGAAAATCTGGTTTGTCTCTGATTTCTTGGGGAAATCTGACACAAGGGCAGAATTTTCCTCCTGGTTACAATGGAGACTCCCACTGAAGCTAATGGGAGTTGCACCACTGTGACTGGGAGAAAAACGCTGACCCTACAACTTTTCAGCAATTCACTCACTAATTCTAATCATGCCTAGTTCATTAAATTAGTTGACTATAAGTTGAGGGCTTCAGACAGTCCTAAAGAAGTGCTTGCGATGATTTTCAATACAGTGAAGCCTAATCCAAAGCCCAATGAGGTCTATAGAAAGAGTCCCCTTGACATCAGTAAGCTTTGCAACAGACCGTTGGGGCGTAATCAAAACCATCATCCAATCAAGGTTTCAGATACATGGAGTACTCCATAAGAACATAAGAATTGCCATACTGAGTCAGATCGATGGTCCATCTAGCCCAGTGTCCTGTCTTCCAACAGTGGCCAGTGCCAGATGTTTCAGAGGGAGTGAAAAGAACAGGGCAATTTATCGAGTCATCCACCCCCTCTCATCCAGTCCCAGCTTCTAGCAGTCAGAGGTTCAGGGAGACCCAGAGCATGGGGTTGCATCCCTGACCATCTTCTCTAAGAGCCATTGATGGACCTATCCTTGATGAACCTACCTAATTCTTTTTTTTAATACAGTTATACTTTTGGATTTCACAACATCCCCTGGCAATGAGTTCCACAGGTTGATTGTGTGTTGTGTGAAAAGTACTTCCTTATGTTTGTTTTAAACCTGCTGCCTATGAATGCCATTGGGTGACTCCTAGTCATGTGTTATGTGAAAGGGTAAATAAAACTTGCCTATTCACTTTCTCCATACCATTCATAATTTTATAGACCTCTCTGATATACCCCCTTAATGGTCTCTTTTTCGAGCAGAAGCATCCCTGTCTTTTTAATCTCTCATCATACGGAAGCTGCTTCATACCCCTAATCATTTTTGTTGCCCTTCACTGTACCTTTTTCAATTCTAATATATATTTTTTTGAAATGGGGCAACCAGAACTGCATGCAGTATTCAAGATGTGGGTGTACCGTGAATGTGTATAGTGGCATTATAATATTTTCTGTCTTATTATCTATCCCTTTCCTAATGGTTCCCAACATTCTGTTAGCTTTTTTCACTGCTGCTGCACATGGATGGATGCTTTCCGAGAACTATCCATGATGACAGCTGCCCAAGCTGGCTTCCCAAAGCTGACTGCTCAGGAGAGAAGGATACCAGGGAGCTTCAATCCAGTGGAGCTCCAAAGCACTGCAGGAGCAGAGCTGCACCACTGCAGAAGTTAGGAGCTCCGTGGGAACAGACACTCAACCCTGCAGAGTTTAGGAGCTCCACAAGACTAAAGCTCCTGAACTGTCCTCTTCTACCCCTCTTCCGCTGAGCCAGCCAGCCTTGGGAAAGCCAAAGGACATAACAATTACACAGTTAGGGCTTGATCCAAAGCCCGCTGCAGTCAATGGGAGTCTTCTTGTTGACTTTGGATCAAGCTTTTAATTCACTGGAGCAATGCATGATAAAACCTGCAGTGTCTGTGGGCCACAAGCTCATTTTAATCATTAGGGAAGATTCAATTTGCTCCGTTTTAGTCAAAATACAGCCCCTGAGCACCTGGTAAAGTGCCAACTTGGCCCTGCACTCAGCACCCCTGCTCTATCTAGGGCACGTCTCGCCATGTAGTTACACTGCAGCAAACTGCCTGAAAAGTCTGCCTGGTCTTCCTACATGCTACTGTGCAACTTCTGGTCAAGCTGGTAGCTGCAGATGTGCTCTCCAGCTACACTCTGCTGCTTCCTGTGTTCCTAAGGGACTCTTCTCCCCTCTTTACAAGCTATCTTAGCAGGATCCTAACTGGTTATGTGATTGTGACATTCCCCTCTGGTGTTATCTGGATCGGTGATCTGCTAGGTCACTCCAATCCTTGACTCTGGGAGCCAGCCTTACCCTGCTCTGCTGAGAGAACCCTCACTCCTGGGCTGTTCACGCACAGCCTCTGGCATGTAATGTGCTCCTTGGACTGTGCAACCGAATGACACTAGCCAATATCCCAGACACAACCCTAGGAACCTCCATCTTGTAGTGTCCAGTTATGCCCGCTGGATGCTACAAGCTTATATGAGTTCGTCAATTTAATGAAGAAATTGATATGTACCAGGCTTGTTATCCCAAGGGAAATCTCTATCATACTTCAAACCAAATGCACTGCTTCAGGTAGAATAAACAAATGGATTTATTAACTATAAAGATAGATTTTAAGTGATTATAAGTCAAAACATAACAAGTCAGATTTGGTCAAATGAAATAAAAGCAAAACGCATTCTAAGCTGATCTTAACACTTTCAATGCCCTTACAAACTTAGATGCTTCTCAAGACAGGCAGGCTGGGTGCTCTTCAGCCAGGCTCTCCCCTTTGATCAGCGCTTCAGTCGATTGGTGTGGTGTCTGGAGATGGAGGTGGAAGAGAGAGAGAGAGAGAGCATGGCAAACGTTTCTCCCTTTTCTCATGTCCTTTCTTCCCTCTTGGCTTTGCCCCCCCTTCAGAGTCAGGTGAGCATTACCTCATCGCAGTTCCAAACTGACCAAAGGAAGGGGGGTGACTCTCTCGAGAGTCTAACAGATTATTTTGTTGCTGCCTAGGCCAGTGCCCTTTGTTCCTGTGAGGCTGGGCTGGGTTTGTCCCATACCTGCCCTGATGAGGTGTGAACTGCCTCTCTGCTCTTGGAGCGTTTTTGCCTGGGCTTATTTTAAGCCATAAGGATACATTTTCAGCCTCATAACTACATACATGAAATTATAACCTATAACATTACTGTAACAATTACTATAACATCACTATAACAACCATGCTCAGTGCATCATGAGCCTTCCGAAGACACCCAACATGACAAACTTTGCATTGGATACCAGACAATCATTTTATAAAGATGAACATGGGGGTGTAGGGTCTTCCCCCGAGGTACAGAGCGTCACAGTGATGGAAGGGTCTTTCTACTGCATTTGCTTTATACCACTCGGGTGACCTCATTTCCCTCAACTACCACATAGCCAGCTCATAATCAGGCTCAACGGGTAGTGATCAATGGCTCAATGTCTAGTTGGCAGTGTCAAGTGGAGTGCCCCCGGGGTCGGTCCTGGGGCTGGTTTTGGTCAACATCTTCATTAATGATCTGGATGATGGGATGGATTGCACCCACAGCAAGTTTACGGATGACACTAAGCTGGGGGGAGAGGTAGATATGCTGGAGGGTAGGGATAGGGTCCAGAGTGGCCTAGACAAATTGGAGGATTGGGCCAAAATAAATCTGATGAGGTTCAACAAGGACAAGTGCAGGGTCCTGCACTTAGGACGGAAGAATCCCATGCACTGCTACAGGCTGGGGACCAACTGGCTAAGCGGCAGTTCTGCAGAAAAGGACCTGGGGATTACAGTGAACGAGAAGCTGGATATGAGTCAACAGTGTGCCCTTGCTGCCAAGAAGGCCAATGGCATATTGGGCTGCATTAGTAGAAGCATTGCCAACAGATCGAAGGAAGTGATTATTCCCCTCTATTCAGCACTGGTGAGGCCACATCNTCTCTATCATACTTCAAACCAAATGCACTGCTTCAGGTAGAATAAACAAATGGATTTATTAACTATAAAGATAGATTTTAAGTGATTATAAGTCAAAACATAACAAGTCAGATTTGGTCAAATGAAATAAAAGCAAAACGCATTCTAAGCTGATCTTAACACTTTCAATGCCCTTACAAACTTAGATGCTTCTCAAGACAGGCAGGCTGGGTGCTCTTCAGCCAGGCTCTCCCCTTTGATCAGCGCTTCAGTCGATTGGTGTGGTGTCTGGAGATGGAGGTGGAAGAGAGAGAGAGAGAGAGCATGGCAAACGTTTCTCCCTTTTCTCATGTCCTTTCTTCCCTCTTGGCTTTGCCCCCCCTTCAGAGTCAGGTGAGCATTACCTCATCGCAGTTCCAAACTGACCAAAGGAAGGGGGGTGACTCTCTCGAGAGTCTAACAGATTCTTTTGTTGCTGCCTAGGCCAGTGCCCTTTGTTCCTGTGAGGCTGGGCTGGGTTTGTCCCATACCTGCCCTGATGAGGTGTGAACTGCCTCTCTGCTCTTGGAGCGTTTTTGCCTGGGCTTATTTTAAGCCATAAGGATACATTTTCAGCCTCATAACTACATACATGAAATTATAACCTATAACATTACTGTAACAATTACTATAACATCACTATAACAACCATGCTCAGTGCATCATGAGCCTTCCGAAGACACCCAACATGACAAACTTTGCATTGGATACCAGACAATCATTTTATAAAGATGAACATGGGGGTGTAGGGTCTTCCCCCGAGGTACAGAGCGTCACAGTGATGGAAGGGTCTTTCTACTGCATTTGCTTTATACCACTCGGGTGACCTCATTTCCCTCAACTACCCCATAGCCAGCTCATAATCAGGCTCAACGGGTAGTGATCAATGGCTCAATGTCTAGTTGGCAGTGTCAAGTGGAGTGCCCCAGGGGTCGGTCCTGGGGCTGGTTTTGGTCAACATCTTCATTAATGATCTGGATGATGGGATGGATTGCACCCACAGCAAGTTTACGGATGACACTAAGCTGGGGGGAGAGGTAGATATGCTGGAGGGTAGGGATAGGGTCCAGAGTGGCCTAGACAAATTGGCGGATTGGGCCAAAATAAATCTGATGAGGTTCAACAAGGACAAGTGCAGGGTCCTGCACTTAGGACGGAAGAATCCCATGCACTGCTACAGGCTGGGGACCAACTGGCTAAGCGGCAGTTCTGCAGAAAAGGACCTGGGGATTACAGTGAACAAGAAGCTGGATATGAGTCAACAGTGTGCCCTTGCTGCCAAGAAGGCCAATGGCATATTGGGCTGCATTAGTAGAAGCATTGCCAACAGATCGAAGGAAGTGATTATTCCCCTCTATTCAGCACTGGTGAGGCCACATCTGGAGTATTGCATCCAGTTTTGGGGGGCCCACTACAGAAAGGATGTGGACAAATTGGAGACAGTCCAGTGGAGAGCAACGAAAATTATTAGGGGGCTGTGGCACATGACTTACAAGGAGAGGCTGAGGGAACTGGGGTTTTTTAGTCTGCAGAAGAGAAGAGTGAGAGGGGATTTGATAGCAGCCTTCAACTACCTGAAGGGGGGTTCCAAAGAGGATGGAGCTAGGCTGTTCTCAGTGGTGGCAGATGACAGAACAAGGAGCAATGGTCTCAAGTTGCAGTGGGAGAGGTCTAGGTTGGATATTAGGGAAAACTTTTTTACTAGGAGGGTGGTGAAGCACTGGAATGGGTTACCTCGGGAGGTGGTGAAATCTCCATCCTTAGAGGTTTTTAAGGCCCGGCTTGACAAAGCCTTGGCTGGGATGATTTAGTTGGGGTTGGTCCTGCTTTGAGCAGGGGGTTGGTCTAGTTGACTTCCTGTGGTCTCTTCCAACCCTAATCTTCTATGATTCTATGAAAGCTGAACCCCTTGGATTCATTTTGGCTCTTGTGCGTGCTGCAGCCAAACAACATCTGCGCATCTGGATCGCTCAGAAAGTCCATGAGTCTCAGTGTCGCTGCCCTCAGGGAATTCCTGGGGATGGATGAGCTGCAATTTCTCTGCAAAGGACAACAGCAGCACACTGACCTTTCCATCGCTAAATCTCACTGGCATATGAACATGTCTTCTCCTCCCCAATCAGTCTCCTAATCTTCACTCCTTACTCATAAGAACGTAAGAACGGCCATACTGGGTCAGACCAAAGGTCCATCTAGCCCAGTATCCTGTCTTGGCCAACTTATTGAAGTCCATGGGAATTGTGCTTGAATAAGGGATCCAGGACCTGATTGATAGTTGGTTAATTGCTGTGGGAACCTTTGGAATGAAAGAAACTATAATTAGGTTGGATGAAGGATGCTGTATTATTATTACTATTGCTATTATTATTTTCCAGGTCTTAGTAGGCTTCATGAGAGGACTCGGAGATCCAGAAAGCCTGTCTAGCCTCCAACAATGTGAAACATGTAGGATCCCTTTGTTGTCTAAATTCTCTTAAGTAGAAATATGTTTTCTAACAGCACAGAAACTCTGCCCAAGGCTCTTGTAGTACCAGGTTAATCAACCATACATGACAGCAGAATTAAAGGTGCTGGTAGTTTATGTTCTGCATCTAAACGATGTTTCTTCGTGTGTACTTAACAGGCTTTAATTTTATAAAACATTGTGCAACAAGACACCTTGGGGAAGAGCAATTAACTCAGATTATGTTTTCATTTCAGTGAATACCAAATGAGAAACTGAAATACTGATTTATGTAGCCACAAAGTCAAATCACGCTCTTTAATGCTTACTGATTTCGGAATGTAGCCCTCTTTAGTCACAACCAGCCCTTTTCCCTCTGATACGTGCAATGACAAAGTTGCTTGAACTGAACTTTCCCTGAAAAACAGACTGGGTTATTTAACAATCAAAGTACAAACAACTAGCCTGCCCCTATTGACATTAATGGCAAAACTCCTTTTGACTTCAGTGAGAGCTGGAATAGACCTGCTGACTACATGTTGTATCTGTGCCTAGCACAGACAGTTGCATTGCACAGCATTTCAAAGAATAAAAGTATTGATTTACAGTCCAATCCAACTCTCCTTAAAGTCAATGGAAAGAGTCACATGGAGTACAAGGGGCAGCTGGATAAGGCCCATTGCGAGCAGAATAAGGCCTCGAAAGAGCCAAGGAACTCATGCATACTTTCTGAGCCTAATTTTCCACTAACACAAATAAATGCTGCATCATTATTCATTCAGAGGGCTTGATTCAGACACCTTGACTCACACTGAGCAGTATCTTACTACATGTGTCATCCTCTTGGAATCAATGTGTCTGTGTGCATGTGTGCATAATCAGTAGAGCTGTTCAGGAATTTTCTGTTGGAATTGATTTTCTGATGGGAAATGCCCTCTTTGTAGTAGATTGTGGTACTGTCTCTTTAAAATTCATCATGCATAATCACCAGAGGGCCTCCCAGATGAGGCAGACATACTTATGTCTAAAGGATCAAAGCCTGTAGATGCCATCTTGCCATGTAACTTTATGTCCCTGGCCACATTCGGGGTTCTCAGCAGCCTGACCACTTTGGAAAACCTGGCCCTTTTTGCAAAATCAAAATTTTCCATGGGAAAATTTCAACCTTGCCAAAAAAATTAAATTTCCTGTCAGGAAAATTGAAATGACTCATTTTGTCAATTTCACCTGACAGCCTGACAAGAGTTTTCCAGGAGGGCTCCTGCCCTGGGACTCCACCTCCCCAGCAGCCCAGCTGCTTCTGCCTTTCTGAGAGCCAGGCTATGGAGGAGGCAGAGCACCCAGCCTCTGGCAGTCTGCATGCAGGCAGAACGTGAAATTGGCAAGATCCTTTCAGGCAGGCAGCTACCAGGCATTCTGGTTCTCCTGAAATGGAATTTTCTGGAAATCCCTTCCCCTGAAAATGTTCACACTTTTGACTTTTCATCCCGCTTTGGGGTGACTTTTTCCCCCCCAAAAAATGGTGAAACTTTTCACAGGAAGGGATTTCTGTTTTCCAGCCTGCTTTAGTATAAGATGCTATTCAGTGTGACGAAGGCTAGCACCAGTGGGTTGTTAAGAAATTTCATATATTTAAATGCAATTTCTTGATTCTGTGAAAAGTTCATACAAATTAAATTTGGGAGCCACCAAATAAAACTGGAAATATTCTTTCATGACATTTTTCACAGAGACTTAATTCTTGTGTGGATCTACTCTGAAAAAACACTTCTTTATTCAATAAGCCGGTTCCAGATGTGTGGTCGTTGTCTTTTTCTGCCTGCTTCACTGAATAAAATATCTTTTTACTCCAATTAGCCCTGCCGACCCAATGAAACTCAGGAGAATGAGTTGGATTCTATTCTGCCTCATGTATCATCAACAGAATTCATAACTAAATTCCAGTTGCAGAACTCCTCTGTTAGTGAACCAGAAAGAACCCAGCTTGATTTTCAGATTCCAATCTGAGTCTACAAGGCTAGTATTTAGAAATAGCACCTTGATATTGATCAGTTTTGATCCTGCATCATTGGGAGACAATTGAAATGAGATCCCACCAAGCTGTTTTTAAAAAGTCACCTTTCAGAGTAGATCTGCACTTCAAAAGGTTACATTCTGCTGTTGGCTACAAATGTGCAGCCCCATGGGAGATATTCTCCCTTTGCATGGAAAATGAAGAGTTTGTTGGTTCTTCCAGCTCAGATCAACCAAGTGTGAAAGAGGGCTGCATCCCAAACATCTAGTACCACGTAACAGGATTCTAACAGTCAAGCAACTAACCCATCAGATAGCCGGACTTTCTCTCTGGAGGTTGGGAATCAAGATTCCTGTGGCCCTTTGTCACCATTGCTACCAGGAAAGCCAAGGAGAGCCTTCCACGCTTGCCAAGACAGTAGCAGGGCTGCTGCACTTGTCTCCAGTGGAAGTCACTCACAGCATATCCTACACACAGTCTGGGAATTAAAAGATAAGAAGCGTTTCCTTGAATCAATAAACTCTGAGTTGTCTTTGAAAATAAAGCCTGGCATTGCCGAGCCTACTGCTGGTGGCGGCATTCTTGCTTATACGAGGCTAAATTGTCACAGTCCTGACTCAGCCATGCACAGGAATAGGTAACAGGTCCAGCCTTAGGGAAAATGGCGCCCTGGGTGAACTTGTATTTTGGCACCCTTCCTTTGAGTCTGAGAACAGCAGCATGGGGCGCAGGGCGCAGAGACCACCTCCTGGCCCTGGAGCCCAGCCAGGGCCACAGGGAGGAGTTTCTGAGCCCGGAGGCTTCCCTGGCCATACATCCCCTCACCACCTAGCAAGAGCAGAGCTGGTGGGCAACCACCACCCGTGCCTGCAGGAAGGGGGGGACCCAGGACCTGGTCCATTGGCTCTGCAGGGTGAGCCCTGCTGCCTGGACCTCCTGATCAGGCTAGCGGCTCCTGGCAGTATTACCAGCCCCCGGCTGGCTGGCCAGGGGCTCCAGCCCTGGACTTCCATGCACTCACCCCCACTCTGACAGCCCAGGCCTGCCAGCTTGCTGCACTCGCACAACGTCACCTGACTATGGTGCCCTGGGCAGTCGCCCATGTCGCTCACCTGTAAGGCCGGCCCTGATAGGTAAGGCCCCTTCCCCCCCCCCCCCCCCCCCCCCCCCCCCCCCCCCCCCCCCCCCCCCCCCCCCNGCCCGGCTCACAGTGTTGCTCCAGTCACTATGAAGAGAACAAGGGCTACGTGGCTGATCAAATGGGCAAGAAGAGGTGGAAAGTGTGAGGAGCTCACTGGCCAGAGTCTCCAATAAGGGACAAGAAGGTCACTAAGGCGCTCCATGAAGAGGGGTGAATTAACTTACTCATTCCCCGAGCAAAAAGGGGAGCAGAGGAAAATGTAGGCGCTGACCATTCTGTTCCCTTGTCCCCTCCTAGGGTCTGTGCATCTACATGCAACACCCTACCCAGAGAAGCAGATTGTAAAACTACAGGCCAACCAAAAGTGAAACAATGTATTATACCAACCGCTTGAGAGCTCAGTTTAAGGAGTGTAGGGTTTACATCTCCCTGTGAGGGGGTGGTCCTGGCCCTTGCTGTTCCCTACAGCAGGCTCCTCAGTCCTGCTACACCGTGTCCCAGGAAGCAGCATAGTGACAGAAAAAAGAAGCAGTGAAGGTAGGTCCTCCAGGCCTGAGAGGCCTTATGGAAGCAGCCAATCAAAACCCAGCAGGCTCAGATAAAAGGAGCTGTAGGGTCTTAGCAGGACAGTTCCTGGCTGTGACCAGAGGGGGTGAGGAAGGGGGCTCGTCTCTTGCCGAAGGTGCTTGAGGGATAACCAGACTTTGGTTCTGGCTGTGTTGGCTTAAGCTGGGATTCCATGGAGAGAGAGAGAGAGGACCTAAGACCTTAACGCTGAGATAAGGGTGAAGCTACATGGTAGGAAGAAGCCCAGGGAAGAAGCAGCAGTGAACTGAAACCAAGCAGTGCGTAGGTGCTGTTCTTAGGATCCCTGGGCTGGAACCTGAGGCAGGGTGCAGGCCTGGGTTCACTTACTGGCCACAGTGGCATAAGCCCCAAGAACAGGGGTTCTCAAACTGGGGGTCGGGAACCCTCAGGGGGTTGTGAGGTTATTACATGGGGGTTGCGAGCTGTCAGTCTCCACCCCAACCCCCCAGCATTTATAATGGTGTTAAATATATAAACAAGTGTTTTTAATTTATAAGGGGGGTCGTACTCAGAGGCTTGCTGTATGAAAGGAGTCACCAATACAATAGTTTGAGAACCACTGCCCAAGAAGGAGACAGAGCTTGATTGAGAGCCTGAACAAATGGGGGGAATTTAAAGGGCCCAGAGCCAGAGCTGAAGACCCTAGTGAGGGCAATGGGAATATACATTTTTTGAACTCTTTACTACCCCAAAGAGGTTCATTTGGACTTTGTGACTTAGCTGGAAGGCCAAGCCATGGAAAACCCACCAAGGTCGACCTGCAGGGGTCTCTAGGGGTGAGGAAAGGGCTGCTGTACCACACCCAGCTGCTAGGAGGCGCTGAAGTGATGAGTGTCCACCCATTTCACTCCCTCTAATAGCTATCTAGATATTTCCCTTAAAACATGTCACTTGTGGAGCAGCTCGTACCTCCAAAATGAAAGGGGCTGGGTTCTGATCTGTTATGCCTCATTCATACCACGTCCCACTGTCAATAGTAAAATATTATTTAAAAGAGTCTCCAAGCTGATTTGATAACATCACTTAGGATTTGTTTAGAGCACTGTGCGCCCAAAGCTCGGCGTAAACACTAACTAATAACCATTTAACAAATGGAAGGAAAAAATTGTATTGCTGCACAAATGTTCATAATTCTAGAGCCAGATCCACAGCTGGTGTAAATCCTCACAGCTCCATTGGTGCTACATCAATTTACATCATCTGAGAATTTTGTTTTTTAAGCCTAAAGGGCTTGCTTCTCAGTTATTTTAGGGCACCCTTTATCCTTCCAGAGCTGTGGAAAGGGGCCTTAGTGTAGAGAATCAGACTTTTTCTGCGCCCCCACTTGGGCCTTGAACTCCTGGCCTTCCCCAGCGCATCAATCACCAATTCAAATCCCACAAACAAATCTATGGAAGCTAATGGGAGTTTTCCAACTGACTTAAATGGGAGCGGGACCCAGCTCTTAAGGTTTAATTGGCAGCACATGTGTAAACTTTCTTTAATGATGTTTACAATCCAGTCATAAAAACTTGCTCTCATCAAAAGCTAGAGATGAGCCCAAAGCAAAATCCTAGACTGGAAAATTTCCTAGAGCCAGTTGGAGCCGCAAGGCCCAGCCCTGAGCATGGGGAAGTGCAAAGTTGCTCCTATCCAGGAGAAGCTCTGAGAAGAAATTGTCTCTCAGAGAATCACACTTCCTCACACTTGCTTCAGAGGGGAAGTCATTTACTGCACCCCGCACCTTGCTTCCTGCCTCATTGTGGGGAGGGTGGGAGTGGAGCCTTTGATTAGCCAACTTCTCACCCTTCTCTATGCCCTCCCCTTCCACCTGCTTGCAGGGAAGGGAGTGTCAGGGATGCAGCCATTGTTCTCCCCCCACCCTCGATTTGGAATGCAGGGAGCCTCCATGTGGTCATGTGGGATAAGGTCATGTTAGGGCAAGTCACAGTCTGGCCATTCGCTTTGGAGGGGAGGGGAATTCACAGTTCAGTTCCAGCACTGAGTATCCAAAGAGTGCAATTATCCACACCATACAAATGGCCCAGATCCATGTAAAAGGCTGAACCAAAATCCCACGGTCAAATTTTAGAGTGTTTGAACTCTAGATCCTGATTCAAATTGTATAGCTTGAGTTTATCTCGGTCAATAATATGTACAGCCCAATCCTGCTCTGACACTGTCTCCACCTCTGCTATCTCATTGGCTGCCAGGGGGTTTCCTGGGTCTAACTGATGACAGTTAAAAAAAAGTTAACAAAAGGTTGTTACAAGCAGGAGAGTGAAAAATTGCTCTCCTTAACCTCTGAGGACAGGACAAGAAGCAATGGGCTTAAATTGCAGCAAGGGAGGTTTAGGTTGGACATTAGGAAAAACTGCCTAACTGTCAGGGTGGTTAAGTACTGGAATAAATTGCCTAGGGGGGTTGTGGAATCTCTGTCATTGGAGGTTTTTAAGAACAGGTTAGACAAACACCTGTCAGGAATGGTCTACTTACGTAGTCCCGCCTTGAGTGCAGGGGACTGGACTAGATGACCTATTGAGGTCCCTTCCCGTCCTACACTTCTATGATTCTATGGCAGATTTTGGCCAATACAGTCTCGACTCAGGAATAAATGATTGTTACCAAATGGTTCAAAAGGGAATCATTACATTTAAACTGATTTCTCCTCTGTTACATTCCATCCGAGGGGAAACTGTCTGGAGTCAGAACATCTCACTGCATCGGAGGAGTTTAACTGAAGTGACATCTTCTGAACCGCACAGACAAAGAATGCAGTGTGTTCCCAATTAAACAAAGAAAGGACCATGTTCAAGAAAGTAATCTTGTTACAGGGGGCAGATCAAATAGTAATGGTGAGCATGGCACAGTCATTGCCCACAAAACCACAATCCACAGTACTCGCCTTGTGAGAAGATCGCCAACAGACTTCCATTTATATGCACCATATGCTGCATCTCCACTTAGCATCTGGGTTTTGTATTGTTTATCAGTTTTAAATTCCTGCCATTCCTGACCAGTGGTGGGTTTTTTTGTCTGTGGTCTATCAATAGAAAAGATTCAGGAGAAGATCTTCAGAAATGGGTGCCTAATGTTACGTTCCCGGGGTTTGATTATCAAAAGAACTCAGCGCTGGTCTAACTCTGCTCCCACGGAAGTCAGTGGGCGTTTTGCCGTTGCCTTCAATGGGAGCAGTGCTCAGCCAGCACTCAGCGCTTTTAAAGTGTAGGGAGTAGGCTGAGAGGAGAATATGGACCCTCAGGCTCTCCCTAGAAAATTCACTGCATCCAAGACTTAGGTGATTTCTGTGGGAGCTGCTGGATGCTCTGTTTCAGGCCATTTATCTATGTCCAGATTTTTAAAAGTGCTCAGCACCGAGCAGCTCTCATGGAAAATACTGAGGACTTCTGAAAATCTGGCCATTAGTAAGTAACAATGGATTTAGGAACCTAACTGTCGACCCCCTTGTTTTTAAAATCCTGACTTAGGTGCCAGCAACAAGACACTCACTCGAGACACCCAGGTGGAAGGAGTAATGGCTGATCCAGCTGTGCCATCCTTATTCAGTGCCTAAACCAAAGCCTACTGGAGTAAACAGGAGTCTTTCCATTGACTTCAGTAGGCATTTGATCAGCCAATATATCCCATTGAATTGATGTCAAAGTAAGTCCTGCAGACCCTGCTCAGTGATACTCTCTAAGGACAGGTCTACACTAGAGCCGGGATCGATGCTCTGAGATCAATCCAACAGTGGTCGATTTAGCAGGTCTAGTAAAGACCCACCAAATCGACTGCAGATCGCTCTCCAGTCAATCCCTGTACTCTACCCCTGATGAGAAGAGTAAGGTAAGTTGATGGGAGATTTTCTCCCATCGACCCCCCGCAGTGTAGACCCCACGGTAACTTGACCTAAGGTACGTCGAATCCAGCTACGTTATTCACATAGCTGGAGTTGCGTAGCGTAGGTCGACTTACCACAGTAGTGTAGACATAGCCTAGGGCTCTGATTCAACAAGGTATTTAAGCACTGTCCTAACGTACATGAATATTCCCACTGACTAAATGAACGGCACGACTCGTGTGCTTGAAGTTCAGCACATGCTCAAGTATGTTGCTGAATTGGGCCATGTGTTTTTATGACATGAAGCCAAAGTGACCTTTGCCAATCTGAAACAGAGATGGTCACAACTGGAATCATTTATCCAACACTTCCTCCTTCCCCTGAGTTTTGGGGTGTTTCAATAAAACAGGACGTTGATCTCAACACCCTTTGGGTTCAATTCTAGCTTTGCAACAGGAAACCCAAGTGACAAGTGTAGAGACATGTTTGTAGAAGATTATAATTTAGAGACGCTCCCTCATAAGGGACAGTACTATGAACATAAGAGTTTGGAGATGTGCCCTGAAGGCGGGGGTTGGGAATACCGTGTGGTTGTGTGCAGCAGTTCACCAGAGACGCTCCCCAGTTTCTTTTATTAAAGTTTTATTCCTTTCTCATTCACTGGTTTGATATTTAATGAACCCCAAGATCGTTACGACAAGGTTATGAAAAAACAATATAACCCATGGATTTGCCCATCTCCCTGCCAACCCTGGGCTTGTGAATGGTAGACGGGAATTAGAGCAGCCCAAACTCGACTCAACCAAATGAAACTGAACGGGCTATTGTGGTCACTGACTAGTCCGCAGGTGATCTAAGTCTGGTGATCTAGGTCTTGTACCGCTGCCCTAAATGGGGCCACAGGGGGCTGAAGAAATATTCAACGGCTGCTCTCTCAATATGACAAAATGAGCAAAATCATTGGTGGTTATTTTCACAGCAACATCAGCATGGTCTCCTGAAGGGGAGAGGACAGTGACCTTCCTAAGACTTGCCACTACCAAATCGGTAATGGATGAGTTACACGGCAGGAGAATTTAGATGAGTCACCGCACTCAGAAATGATTTGCCATCCTGTGTCGTGGCTTCTTCCGGCCGATGTCTGCTGCAAGGCTGACTCAAAGACTCAAAGTGACACAGGTGTGGGCAGTTTCATAACAGCTTCATCCTGCCCTGGACTAGATGATCTCTCAAGGTCCCCTCTAGTCTTCTATGATTCTCTGAAAACTGGACACACGGCTGTAAGCGCAATGATTCCAGCCTGGAAGCTGGGCAGCTCAAATGTTGGTTGGGGTGAGTACTGCAGGCAACAAGCCGACATCAAGGAGATGGGAAGATTTCTCCCAAGGAAGCTGTCATTAAAAAGCTGTGTGTCTGCACACCACAAGGATAATGCCATTACACAGCGCACTGCTCTGGTTATGTCTGTGTCTGCCCAAGGGTCTGGCTGGGGTTCTCCTATCCATACCTCTTGCCAATGTTCTTTCTACGCTTATGCTAGGGGTGCTGGAACGGGGGGGGCCAAGGGGCCATGGTCCTCCCACTTTCGCCATGGGCCTGGCCCCCTGCCTCTCCGCTTCCCCCTGAGGCCCTGCCTCCCAGCCAGGCCAGGAGCTGGAGTCCAGCCTGGGCAAGAGCAGCCTGGGGAACCCGGGCAGCTGTGAGGAGGCGCCGATCCTCCACCTGCCCAGCGTGGGGGGGCCTGAGAGCAGTCCCTGGCCCATGTCCCTGTCCCCCGTGTTCCTGGCCCAGGCCAGATGGAGAGTCCATGGCTCCCCACGGCTGCCTGGGTGGCTCTTACCATGGCCCGGCTGTGGCTTTTCGTCCCCCAAGGCCCCGCCCCCATGCCAGGCCAGAAACCAGAGCTAAGTCGGGGTAAGAGCTGCGTGGGTCGCTGTGGGGAGCCACAGACCCTCCACCTGCCCTGGGCAGGGGGCCCGGGGACAGGGACATGAGCAAGGGGCTGCTCTCAGCCCCCCCACAACCCAGGCAGGTGGAGGGGCCCGGGCTCCCCAACCCAGCTCCAGCTTCCAGCTTGACCAGGAGCGGGGCCTCGGGGGGAAGAGGAGGGGCAGGGGCGGGGTTATGCCTCCCGACCCACTTTTAGGAAGAATCTTTCGCCCCTGGTTTATGCCCATATGTGGGTCTTATTTTAGTTGTATGTGTCCTGTTTTGCCTGTCCAATGTAAGACTGGCTTACTACATCTGTCTTTATTAGTCTTATAGACCTGCCTGGTAGCAAGAAGAGCTCAGTACTGATTTAGAATCCCAGGAGTGAGCCATATTTATCCCCGTAGTGTTAGCTTGATCTGCTGTGTCCTCCTGAAGACAGAAGATCGTGGCCATTGGAATATAGTGAAATGCCAGAACCAAACGCTTCAACCTTCCACTTAGCTGAGTTATTTCTTTGATTACAGAACGTTGTAAGCAGACCTGCTCCTGCCACAATATACAGAGTAATATAAACTAATTACAGGCTCCGTGAAAGATTATGGGTCGGGTCATCAGCTGATGTAAATACTGCACCCATATGCGCCAGCTGAGGCTCTATCCCCTATCACTAAGGAACAAGTCGCGCGTCAATTTTTGTTTCACTTCTGTTTCAGCAGGTATTTTGGAAATGTCGTGTGTGTCTCCTGCATCAGTCTGGGACATACTACACAGCATGTTGTCTGTGTCACAGACCTAGTATGCAGCTATTAAAGCACAACAATAAAAAGGGACCTGATTCTGCACTGCCTAGTGTAGCCATTTACACGGTGCACCGTGGGTGTAAATTGCCGTCGTTCTGACTCGGGAGTGTGTGACACCTACTTTGCACTGGTGTAAGTGACGACACAAAGTGAAGATTCGGGACGGATGGGACTAAGCCTGGGCTGCTCTACATGGAATGCTAGTGCACGGCAAGCCAGGGTGTGAATCTACAGCAACCCGCTGTTTGAAACAAACGTGAGTACGTCAAAGCACACTGTGGAACTTTTAGTGCGCTCTAGCGGGGTCCACCCAGGACGTTACTGCATGGCAAGCTAGCGCGCTGTAGATTCACTCCCTGGCTCGGCACACACGAACATCCTGTGTAGACAGGCCCTTTGTAAAAGGATTCCAGTTGATGGCAGCGAGTTTTTGGATCATAGAATCATAGAATATCAGGGTTGGAAGGGACCTCAGGAGGTCATCTAGTCCAACCCCCTGCTTAAAGCAGGACCAATTCCCAACTAAATCATCCCAGCCAGGGCTTTGTCAAGCCGGGCCTTAAAAACCTCTAAGGATGGAGATTCCACCACCTCCATAGGGAACACGTTCCAGTGCTTCACCACCCTCCTAGTGAAATAGTGTTTCCTAATATCCAACCTAAACCTCCCCCACTGCAACTTGAGACCGTTGCTCCTTGTTCTGTCATCTGCCACCACTGAGAACAGCCTAGCTCCATCCTCTATGGAAACCCCCTTCGGGTAGTTGAAGGCTGCTATCAAATCCCCCCTCACTCTTCTCTTCTGCAGACTAAATAACCCCAGTTCCCTCAGCTTCTCCTCGTAAGTCATGTACCCAGCCCCCTGATCAAGCTCTAAAGGTTTGATTTTTCAGAGGTGCTGAGCTCGTGCAGCTCATATTGACTCGAACGGAAAGTGTGAGTCTTCAGCGGCTCTGAAAAGGCCTTCGGTTGCTATTCTCTACTGCCAGGTGCTTGGTTAATAAACAAAGTGTTCAGTTAGCCACTCCCAGAAGCCCTGAGGTGCAAGTCATGGTGCCAGTGGGCTGAGGATTATGGTTTTCAAATTTCCAGCAAACGTGTTAAATTCTTGCCGCTTGAGCCCATCTGAGGAAGAGACATGACTTGCCAGGATGCTGCTGCACCGATTTGTTCATACAGAGAGACACAAGGGAATCCAAAAACATGTCCTGTGTTCATTTAACTCCCCTGATCTCACAGCCAGTGGGGTAGAGGGAGAGAGGAAAAGGGGTCTAGTGGTTAGAGCTGCTAGTCAGGACTCATATGCTGTGTTGTCAGTCCTCCCACTGATGCGTTGTGTGACCTTAGCTAAGTCATGTAACTTCTCTGCAGGGCTGAGAACGTCTCCAGACTCTTATCCAAGGTCTAGTAGCCTGAGTGAGGGTTTTGGAAGGATTGGAGGGCTGGGGGGAATTCATACTTCCCTTGACTCCTCTGCTCAACTGAGTAAAACAANGCAGACTAAATAACCCCAGTTCCCTCAGCTTCTCCTCGTAAGTCATGTACCCAGCCCCCTGATCAAGCTCTAAAGGTTTGATTTTTCAGAGGTGCTGAGCTCGTGCAGCTCATATTGACTCGAACGGAAAGTGTGAGTCTTCAGCGGCTCTGAAAAGGCCTTCGGTTGCTATTCTCTACTGCCAGGTGCTTGGTTAATAAACAAAGTGTTCAGTTAGCCACTCCCAGAAGCCCTGAGGTGCAAGTCATGGTGCCAGTGGGCTGAGGATTATGGTTTTCAAATTTCCAGCAAACGTGTTAAATTCTTGCCGCTTGAGCCCATCTGAGGAAGAGACATGACTTGCCAGGATGCTGCTGCACCGATTTGTTCATACAGAGAGACACAAGGGAATCCAAAAACATGTCCTGTGTTCATTTAACTCCCCTGATCTCACAGCCAGTGGGGTAGAGGGAGAGAGGAAAAGGGGTCTAGTGGTTAGAGCTGCTAGTCAGGACTCATATGCTGTGTTGTCAGTCCTCCCACTGATGCGTTGTGTGACCTTAGCTAAGTCATGTAACTTCTCTGCAGGGCTGAGAACGTCTCCAGACTCTTATCCAAGGTCTAGTAGCCTGAGTGAGGGTTTTGGAAGGATTGGAGGGCTGGGGGGAATTCATACTTCCCTTGACTCCTCTGCTCAACTGAGTAAAACAAGGGCACAATCTAGATCTTACAGATTCCCCCCCCCCAGAACTGCTCGGTACTGACATATCTCTTCTCTCATTGAAGGCAACGGTAAAACTCTCTTTAACTTCAGTGGGAGCAGAGTTAAGCCACTGCTGAGTGCTTTCAGAAATCCCCCACTTAATATTTGTAAAGTGCTTTGAGATCCTCAGGTGAAAAGGCATTGAGAAAGTGAAATGAATGAATAATCATTGGGGATTGTTAGGTACTCTGGGTCAGAGAACCCCCTCCATGGTCAGCAGCGCTTCCATTCCCAAAGCCAATCCCTTTAACCCCACTGGCCTGTTGTATCGAAAGATACAAGCCCCTATAGAAATGATTATGGCTTACTTTTGTGATTGATACAGTAGGTAGTCACACCTCAGGTACTCAGCTGGGCCCAATGCAGTCTTTACTCAGGCAAATCTCCCATTAAGTCAGCAGCAAAACTCCCATTGACATCAACAGGTTTTGAATCAGATCCTAGCTGAAGGACAGGTATTTTTAAAGCTAACCTTGAGTCAATTTCATACTCAAAAGTTTGATCAATTTAATCCTAATTTAGATGTTAGGGGGATGGATTTTCATTTGCGATAGTGTATGACAGTCACATCCAGAAACTTCATTTTCCAGTCTATACCCTAATTTGAGATTAATTTCTGAAAATATCCATAGAATTTCAGCTGCGAAACACAAAAAGGAAAAGAAATATATAACTGGCTTTTCCGTAATTCATAGGAAAAATACTTCTCACCATCTCCTGTCAGTATATATCTTTTAGGTTGAGCTCATACTGTAAGTCAAGCAGTTATTTGCGTCGGAGATTCTTATTGGCCTCCCGCGTGCTAGACCAAAGACTAGACTAAGCCAAAGGAGAACGCTTCCCAAAATGGAAGCTGCTGCTAACCTGCATTTTTAAAATAGGTGTGTATCCTTCGTAATAGAGCCTGCAAAAAACAAACCACTAGACAGTTACTCCCCTGCTCCCAGGTCTGGCCATATGTGTCTCTGTGCGTTACATTTGCATGTATTTTCTTAAACTTTGCATTCATTTTAACTAAGAATGGTCCTGATTCTGATCTCACACACACCAGTGTAACTCCATTGATTTCACTCTAGTTCAGCTTGATTTCCAAAGAGGGGAGATCAGAATCAGGCCCCAAACTTTATAATAGTGTGGCAATAGTTGCTCCCTGGTTCATTTTGAAGCGAGTTTCTCATGAGGACCCTGATTTTCAAACATCCCCTGCACACACAAATCTGGTAGGGCAGTAGGGCCTGATCCAGTATGATCTCCCATTGACTATAATGAGACAGGATCAAGCCCATAGTGAGTGATGGAGGATTATACTAAGGAACTAGTTGGATCCCTTAACTGTGTCATTTCTAACATATTCGTAAAGCATCTAGCACAATAGGGACCTGACCTGGTTGGCCCCTAGGTGCTATTGTAATGCAAATGTTAAGTACTTATAAGAATTCATGTTTTAAAGGTGTGGGATATTGTAAAGAGGGTGTGATATTGTTTTGTGAAAAGGAGCTGACCAGGCCTTTAATGATTTGGGGGGAGGGGGGGGGGATATTTGTATAGCATCATTTACATAGAAGGAGCCCAAAGTGCTTCTCAATTGTAGGCCCCAATCCTGCCATGGGATGTGTGCGCACAGTCTCCTGAGTCCACACAGAGGCCCCACTCTCTTCAGGGAAGCGCCGCATGGATGAAAGGAGTCTCTCCACATGCATCACATTATGGGCTTAGGGCCATGGTGCCTAATCCAGTGGAGTAAATGGGAGTTTTGCCATTGACTTCAGAAAAAGCAACTGCGCAGAATCGGTATGTGTTTGTCCATTTGCCCAGGGATGAGTATTTTGGGGCCTGAGGGACAAAAGATCTTGAAGCTATTTCATGCACAGAAATGTCTATTGACTCTGGATCAGACCTTAGTCAGGCAAACTCTCGGTAACCTACCTGAGTACGGAGCTAAGCGGTATTAGCGCTTAGTCGGGCCGTAAGAAAGGACAATGTGGATATTTCCTGATGAATAGAGAAATATAACTAGGGTCACATTTCAATGTCCTTTAGTCTCCCAGCTTGTGACCCCCAGGAAAAAAAAAGAAGCATGTCTCATTGAGGTGCCCTATTATCTGTCTCCACTCACTGGAATCATAGTAGCCAGGTGGCTTGGCTATCAAACAATCCCATCTTTCATTGCACCAGCTTCTGTTGCATCCTCTCCTCCCCCCCTCCATCCACTTGAAAACTGACCACAAAAATGTGAAGAGGAAATGTTTAAAAGTCTGCGCCTAGGTGACGAAGAACAACAAAGCAAAAGTATTGTCTGTCTGCGAAGGGTGGAAATTGAATTTGGAAAAAAAAAGAAAAAAAGCCTTGGACGTTCCTGCTGCAAACCGAATGAAATGAAAAATAAAATTGAATAAACTCGGAGTGATTAATTAATCTTGACTGCTTAGAGCAGCCTCCCGCTAACATTTAAAGTGCAGCTCTAACCAAAAAAAGAGACTCGGGGAAAAACAGCAGCTGCTTGCTTAGCTTGTTATTTACCTACATTGTATTGGTGCCTCAAGTGTCCTGTTCGTCATGGTGCTGTACAAACACATAGTACAGTGGCTGCCCCCCTCCCCCAGGAGTTTACAATTGAAATAGACATGACAGACTGACGATGGGAGAAATACAGCTGATGTGGCTTACCCATGTTCTCACAGCAGGTCTGTGTGCAGCTACAAACAGAACTTCAGTGGCTTGTGCCCCAAGCCACTGCCGGATCCACTAGACCAGGGTTCAACCCCGGATCTGGACCCAAAACTGGGTTGCCAGAATGTTTCAAAAGGTCACATGGCAGCTCGTGTGGCTCTTGTCCCATGGGGCTGGCTGGGCTCATCTCCCTGCTCCAGGCACTGCAACTTCTGGGGTGCCAGTGGCACTCAGGTTTGGCCTAGACCTCATGATGACAGGAGGCTGGGTAGGCCAAATTTGAGTGAGTGGCACTGGAACCCCATGAGCCAGGTCACAACTGCAGTCAACTCCACCCAAACCTGAGCAGGGCGGCAACCCCAGAGGTTGCAACACCCAGAGCAGAGACTCAAGCCCAGCCAGCCCCACAGCACAGGAGCTGCAGGAGCCGCCACTGTGGGGTGAGTGCCAGGCAGGACTCAACCCCCAGGGGGCAGGACTCAACCCCCTCGAGCACCCATGGGACCGAAACCACCCCAGGGCCTCCACCCCCAGACTATTTACTGAGAGGCCATAACATTGACAAATGGTTAACAAGCACTTCACTAGCCCACAGTGCCTCCCTGGTGGCCAGAGTTATAGCTGCCAGCTTTATTAATTAACAACAAGATTTTACTGCCATCAGCCTTGCAGGATCAGCACATCCAAGGGAGAGCAAGCTGGATTCTTTTCCTTCTTCCACACCACCTCCAGAAGTGATCCAAGCACACTGACGTCCAGGAAAGACACTCATTGGCTTCTGGCGGTGCTAGATCAAAACCTGGTGGCCCCATTCTCTCACCCTTACTCCCATCAAGTAGTACCTTACTACCTGAATAGGCTCATTCATGCCTGTTTTACATGTGCTTATGGTTACCATTCCTGCGAACCCTGCAGAATCAGTGTAGCCATAGGAGAGTGATTTCCATGGGGTTTTGTTGCTTGCTGGGTAAGGTACTACTCAGCAGGAGTAAAAGTGACAGAACCCTTACAGTAAAAGCTGTGTTATCCGGCACTTTACCAACCAGAAAGCTCTATAAACCGGCATTTCTGATCTTCATTGAAAGTCCAGTTTATAGTCTGGTTGGCATGGTGCTGGCAGGCTCCCTACCTGGCTCCACGTTGCTCCCCAGAAGCGGCGACATGTCCCTGCTGCTCCTAAGTGGAGGAACAGCTACAAGGGGTTCGGCGTGCGGGAGGAGGTGTGGGGCACAGGCTCTGGGAGGGAGTCTGGGTGCAGGAGGGGGCTCAGGGCAGGTGGTTGGGGCACGGGAAGGAGGGTGGGGTGACAGATCTGGGCGGCGCTCACCTCAGGTGGCTCCCCGCGAGTGGCGACATGTCCCTGCTGCTCCTAGGCAGAGGCACAGCTAGGCGGCTCTGCGCGCTGCCCCTGCCCCACCCTGCCCTGCCCTGAGCACTGGCTCTGCAACTCCTATTGGCTGGGAACCACAGCCAATTGGAGCCGCGGGGGTGGCGCCTGCGGGCGGAGGCAGCGCACAGAGCCGCCTAGCCGTGCATCCACCTAGGAGCAGTAGGGACATGTCGCCGCTCGCGGAGAGCCGCCCAAGGTTAGTACCGCCCAGATGCGGCACCCCGCACTTCCTCTGCACCCCAACCCCCTGCCCCGAGCCCCCTCCCGCACTCAAACTCCCTCCCTCTTAGTTAACATTCTGGATACCAAAGCTTTTACTGTACTGTATTGTTTAACTTTTGGCGGGAGTGATTGCCTGGTAAGATGAGGTAAATTTACCTTACTCCTCTACTTGGCCTAAGACAAGAGCCAGTCTAGGATATTTGACCAGAACTGACACGAAGAGAAGAGTGCTGCCTCTAGAGAGACCATCATCACATCCTACGCCACCTGGGGGGAAAAAATGTAAAAAAATTGTTTTTTCACTGAAAAATGTATTTTTCCAGGCCCAAAGCTACTTCCTGAATTTTGGTCAGACTTTACGAACTGTTTCAGCCGGGGGGCAGGGGGATTGTGAAAGAGTCAAAACGTTTCATTTAGAAAAAGTTGAAACGTTCTGTTTACACACCAAAAAAAGGGATGAAAAAAACCTCAAACAGCCAAAGTCAAAACAAAAAACTCAACAGAATAAAATTATTTTCAAGTGGCTCAAAACATTTTGCTTGAATTAACACAAACAACATTTGTGCCTTTTGATTTCATGAAAGAATTTGAAAAAATCCACTATTCACCCAGCTCTACCTGGGTTTTCTTTAAAATCCTCCCATTCAAGGACTAGCCACACCCCACTCTGCTTAGCTTACAAGAGCCCCCCAAAAAGTCACTGCCTGCAGTGGCAGGTAAGGTTTTATTTAGAGACTTTTTCACTCTTAAGCACTCCTCAGCAAAGCTGAACTCATTGGGCCAGATTGTGGCTATTTAAAAAAAAAAAAGGGAGGGGGGTAAGGGGTCCTTTGCATCACTGGTGGTTCAAGGAACAATAATTTGCCCTCAACATGCATCTGAGGATTCTGTGAAGTGGAGGAGCCTCCAGCTGATGTGACGCTAGTGTAACCAGTTCTCTGTCACCCAATCCCAACTCCTTCACAATCTTCCCCCTGCACAATCTCCAGCCAGCATAACAGCCCTTCAAGGGCCATTACAAACCAGTATGTGCTAGAACAGCCCTGAGGCTGCTCTTAATTTATTATGGGAGGAGGTCAAACTAGGCTCCAGCAGCCCCATTTATCAGGGGAGTACAAAAGTTGCTTTAAAGCATTCGTACCTCCCAACCTCCTCAGCTAAGCCATGAAGGGGTCTGGCACAGCTCAAAGTGTGTGTGCGTGCACCCACATGAACGCCTGTGAGTGTGTACCACAGCTCCAGGGGAGCAAATCGAGCCTCGTTACTCATCTAATTCCATGCCGCAGTTAGTCCTTTTATTCAGAGTTTTATTTTAATTTTAAATGTGGTGTGGTTGCAAACTCATTCCCTTGTATAATTATTCTGTCCAAGTTAATTACAAGATGCTCTAATTAATTATATTTAATGATTAACGTACAAAAATATAAGGAATGAACATAGCTTAGAGAACATTTGCTTTTAAGATAGGTCTAAACTAGTTTCACTTATCGGCAAAAGGTTGAGAAATGAGAACGAGAGAACACCGTTGGGCTTTGTCAAGAAAACAATTATGTCCAAACAAGAATGTATTTTCCTTCGGAGTTCAATCACCACCTTTCATTTTCTCTCACACCCAAGCTTTGATTACTTTTAATGGGACTCTGCTTGTGATTTACACTGTTGTGCATTTGTATAGTAATTAAGTTGAGGTGGTATATATTACATCAGAGTATATATGATGAAGTCACGCTGCAATTATATGGCCTACTTAAGAGCTCTTGGTTAAGAGCTGGCCTGGTATTCAGAAGACCTCGGGTTCTGCCACAGGCTTCCTTTATGACCTCAGGCAAGTCACTTAATCTCCCCATGCCTGTAAAATGGGGATAATATTTTCTTCTCCCCTCATACACATATTTTGTCCACACTACAGCAGCTACAGTGCTGCAGCTGCACTGCTGTAGTGTAGACATGTTCTTCATCTATGGAAGGAGTTTTTTCATCCATGTAGGTTGACAGAAGAATTCTTCCATTGACCTAGTGGCATCTACAATGGGAGTTAGGATCAACCTAACTATATTGTATGGGATGTGAAATTTTTCACAGCCCTGAGCAATTTAGCCAGGTGGATCTAATATTTAGATGTAGACCACACCTTAGTCTGTTCAGACTCCCAGGTCTATCTCTCACTATGGCTGTGTCTTCACTACAAAATTAACTCACATTATCTACACTCACGTCAACTCCTCTTGAGTTATCCTAGCTTGAGTGAGAGCAGCCACACTGCAAAATAACACTCGATCTGCACAGAGGGGTGAAAGCACCACCACACTCAAATTAAAGATGTTTGTCTGCAGACAGGAACAGGGGCAATACTCAAGTTAAAACCCAAGTTAACTCTGCGGTGAAGATAAGCCGTAAGGGTATGTCTTCATTGCGGAGTTAGCCTAGATTCTTACTCAGGTGTTCACACACACACACACACACACACACACACACACACACACACACACACCTCACCTGAGATTGGTGGTGTTTTCAGGCTGTGACCCGACTGGGGGTATGGGTTAGAGCCCCGGTTTCCCTTTCACTCGGGCCAGTAACTCACCCAGTTTGCAGTGAGGACACGGGCTAGATCACTCAAGTGCTGATAGTTCTCCAGGGCCTTCTCACAATTCCTGCTGTGTGCCCAGAAGGACAGACAAATTCTCCCACAATTCACAGAGAAGGAATCATAGGGCGGCTCAGCTTCCTGCAGCACAAAGAACCATGGGATGTGCTCCCTGAAGTCCTAGCCACACACACAGGGAGTGCAGCACCCCTGACTCGAGTGCAGCTTTACAATCTGGCTGCTCACACCCAGGCTAGGCTAACCTGGGCTCTCAGACCTGGATGCCGATCCTCCAAGCAAATGCTGCAGTGAAGACATAACCTTAGTGGGACCCTGATTTTGACTGGACTCTCCAGATGCTCTGGGGATACTACTACTAACAAGAAACATACATTCATATTCAGCGAAAATTAGCTTCTATCTGAGGGGAAATTGGCCTCTACTAAGCCAAAGATGTTTTTCAAAGTCAAGGTTCAAAAGCTGAAAGTTGAACTTTTGTTTCATTTCAGCAGCTGTATTGTAACATTTTGCCATTTATCTACCTCTGAGGGCCATGAAGCTGCCCACAATGCAAAAGGCAAAAATTGTCCAGAAGAAAAATTGTTCGTGGCTCTTAATTATAAGCACACTTGTGTTGTGGAGGATGTAATCAAAATGGGGGTCCCATTGTCTGAACAGTAGTAATGTTATTGTTATGACCTGGCAAAATCTAGTCAGGGATTGAGCTAAAACCCCATTGAGATTGGTGGGTGTGAACTCACCATTCAATTAACAGAACTGGAAGCAAAAGCCCCACCTAAGACAAAAAAGTGTGTGTGTGAACCCGCTCAGGAGCTTTTGGCTGTGTATTGTTTTGAGTAGGTGCGGGCTGGAAGGGAGAGAGAGATTTCACAGAAACTGTGGTCTGACAAGAACAGATGGAGTAAGAGAGGCAGTCTGATGAAGCAGCTAAAAGCACATGGCTGGTCCTGGAAGAAACATAGGGAGGGGCTTGAGGGCCAGGGGTGCAGACTGAATGGAGTGCTATTGGTGCTGTGAACAAAGGAAGGTGTTTCCTGCTATTTGATTCCTCCTGCAGGAAACGCAGGTCTTTGTACATTCTTCATAAATAAACAAAATTGCATCAAAGAAATACCTGACCAGCAGCGATTTCCACTCCCAAAGGCAGGGCCGGCTCCAGGCACCAGCGCAGAAAGCAGGTGCTTGGGGCAGCCAACGGAAAGGGGCGGCACGTCCGGGTCTTCAGCGGCAATTCGGCAGCGGGTCCCTCAGTCCCTCTCGGGGACTTTATCTTTTTTTTTTCTTCGCCGCTTGGGACGGCAAAAAAGCTGGAGCCGGCCCTGCCCAAAGGGAACACCCACCGGGCTACAAACTTTGACTAGCTGCTTGTATCAAAAAGGGACAACATATTACCATAGTGGCCATGGATCAGGACCCTATTATGCTAGGCTCTGTACAAACACAGTATAAAAAGACGGCCCGTTATTTGATCCAGCCGGCTAACTGCTGATGTATTTCAAAGTGCTGAGGGACATAGGTGCCGACTCTGTGGGTGCTCCGGGGCTAGAGCACCCATAGCGAAAAATTAGTGGGTGCTCTGCACCCACTGGCAGCCAAGCTCCCCTCACCCCTGCCCCCTCCACGTCCCCGCTCCTCCGTCTACCTCCCAGCGCTTCCTGCCTGGCCGCCGCCAAACAACTGGGGGGGGAGGAGCAGGAACATGGCGCTCTGAGGGGAGGAGGCGGGGAAGAGACAGGGCTGGGGCGGGGATTTGGGGAAGGAGTTGGAATAGGGGCAGGGAGGGGGTGGAGTTGGGGCAGGGACTTTGGAGAAGGGGTTGGAATGGAGGTGGGAAGGGGCAGGGCAGGGGCAGGGCCTCATGGAAGGGGTAGAATGGGGGCGGAGCCAGGGCGGGGGGGGGGTCGAGCACCCATGGGAAAGAGAAGTCAGCGCCTATGCTGAGGGATCCAAATATCTCAGTCTCTGACGCTGCCATTTTACGTTAAAAGAACATGCCAGAATCATGTACAAATTCTTATTTACATGAGCACAATCAGCTGCTGACGCATGATGGCCACCTTTCATTCAGCGGAGTGGAGAGCAGAGAGGAAGGGAAGTTATTTTCCACAAGGTCAGGATGGTGTCATCACGCCCATCTCAAAGCAACCTCAAGGTAGGCCATCAAACACACTGTTTCCATTAAAAACATTGACTCCACGGTAGCATTTAATATCTTTCACTAACTGCTTAATAGAGTTTTCCCCTCTTGAGACCCATTTCACCACTGAAGGATCTGAGTAAGTGACCACAAAAGTATTACAGAAAGCTAGGGAGAGCTACAGGGGAGGATGGGCAGAATGGAAAGGGTAAAACCTACACAGTGCTCCAGAAATGAAGATGAGCAAAGTGAACTTGTTGAAGGTAAAATAATTAAATAAATAATTTTTTAAAAATAAGTTTAAACCCCTGAATCTTTCAGAAATAGGAGCCTAAAGTTAGGGTCAGGCTGCTGGTGGGTGTGGTGGGGCTCCGAAGAGGAGGATTGAGCTGGGGGTAGGGAGGGAAAACTATGCCAGCCCTGCAACACACACACTTTAAAGGGTGCTCCACCGTGCCAGCTGAACCACTTCAATGAATGCTCTGATTTCCAAAACTGGTGCGAACCCAACACTTTCCATTGACTTCAGACCAACTGGAACATCAGACCACTGATTCAGTTGTCTCAACATGGATTTAGCAGCCTAAGTTGAGGCTCCTATTTTCTTTAAAACATTGGCCTCTATAAATAATGTTTAATATACCTTTCATTTCTGTAGCACCTTCCATGAAAGAGTGTCACAAAATCCTCTGGGATTGTCGTTATTGCTGTTCTACAGCTGAGGAAACTGAGGCATGGACAAACTCTGGGCAAAATTTCCAAATTTGGTTTGCCAACGTTAGGCACCTAAATAAAAGGCCTGGTTTTCAGAGGTGATGAGTGTCTGAGATTTTTGCCTCAAGTGTTATAGTTAAAAATAATGTAAGTGGTTTATTGTCTGTGGCAATAACACTATATTCATTCTGTCAATAGGTTACACATCAAATTCCATTTGCATCTCTTATTTTAACTGCCGTCCCAGTCTCATGAAACCAGAGCTATGCTCTTTCTGACCCTCACATCCTCCTGACTGGTAACAAGGATTCTGCAGCCGGAAGCTGGCTGACAGTTTTGTTGACGATGCGTGAGGTGGAATGGAATCCAGCTCACACTCCCATAGCACTTTGACTCCACAACGTTGCCAAGAGAACAAACTACAAAGAAGATATAACTCAAAGGCGCACAGGGATGTGCTAATGTAACCCATGTGTCAGTGTGTGTTCTGTATCCTACTCTGAGCCCAATCCACAGAGGACGTGAGTCTGCCACAGCCCCAGCTAGAGAGTCTAGATCAGGGATCGGCAACCTTTGGCACGCGGCCATCAGGGAAATCCGCTGACGGGCTGGGTTGGTTTGTTTACCTGCAGCGTCTGCAGGTTCGGCCGATTGCAGCTCCCACTGGCCGTGGTTCACTGTTCCAGGCCAATGGGGGCTGCGGGAAGCGGCACGGGCCGAGGGATGTGCTGGCCACCACTTCCCGCAGCCCCCATTGGCCTGGAACAGTGAACTGCGGCCAGTGCGAGCTGCAATCGGCCGAACCTGCGGACGCTGCAGGTAAACAAACCGTCCCGGCCCACCATCAGATTTCCCTGACGGGCCACGGGCCAAAGGTTGCCGATCCCTGGTCTAGATCTTTAGCGAAAGTCAATTTCAATGGGAGTTCGGTGCCTAAATTCTTTTAAGAATCTGGGTCTACATGACTTGCCCAAGGTCACACAGGGAGTAACTGGCAGAGCCAGGGCGTGAACCTAAGTCCTATCATAGTATCCTAACCACTGGACCAATGCTATATGCGCACTTCCTCGGATCTTATGTATTCTGCACTTTGAGGAGTCATTTACACCTCTGCAGAGTGAAGGTGGGAGTAAACTGCTGCTAAATCAGAATGGTAGTATTTTACACCTACGTTGCACTCACACTGCATGGTGTAAATGACAGCACAAGATGCAGGGCAATGGAGGATCAAGCCCAATGTCCCTAGGATAACAAGCAAATATTGCTCCTTTGGGTGGGAAACAGAAGAAAGGATTTCAGTTATCACAAATCAAATGGATGGGGGCATTCTCCTATCCCATTCATGTCAGCAATAGCTTGAGAAGAAAGGGACACACCTCAAAAACTCAGCCGACGTTCCACATCCTGCCAAAAAACACCTCATGCCAAATTCTCTCAGCAGATGTGTGCATGCCTCTGGAAATCAATGCAAGCCACATATTTGGAGGGCAGCATATTAGTCCCGGTGTCCAGTCCAAAACGAGGGACATGAAACTGATATCAGAGGGAGAGAGAGAGAGAGAGAGCAATAAAAATTAGTCTCATGCAGTTATTAGAACCAAAGACGCTAGTGTTGCATTGAAGAATCGTCCTGCAAGGCAGCAGTGAAATACAAGAAAGATGGAGGAGTGCGATCTGCATTCATAAAAGGAAGGAGAGCTGAAATAGAGAGTTTGACAGAAGCTGGGGACAGGGGGTTGGGTGGTTGTTGGTTTTTTAAATTATTATTAAAGAATCCTAAACTTGGGGGGGGGGGGATCAAAGGGAATAACGATTGGCTGTCAATCTCAGTAGATATATATATATTAAAAATAAAACTTTGCTTACTACTAATCCCACTGAAGCCTCTAAACTGGTGTTGTCTCAGCAAAACATATTCTATGAAGAACTTTGAAAGTAATTTTAGCACCTCTGAAGTGCTTTGTCTTTCATTGGCTCATCCGGTATTAAATCATCTGGCAACCAAAAAAAGCATTTAAAGTTAACTTACGCACAGAACAAATTCCTCTGGAAAACTCTTGTCATTCAGCCTGGTTTACCCAAGTCTGTTAGCACTGATTAGGCTTGGATTTGTTTTTTGTTTTTTGTTTTTTTTAATTAAAGGGAGTGCAACTAACTTCTTTGGACTTAGGCACATACGTAAAACTGAGCAGCCAGATGCTTGAGATCATAAGGACAGAGATAGGGTTAGCCTGGTGGCAGAGCTGTAAATCTGTACACAATCAGATTTTAAGTCTCAAACCCCTCTTCCGATGGCCAGTCGAAGCTAAGAGCATCATGCAGGTGATACTTGCAACTCTAAGGAAGCAAGGAACATCCATCCTAATGGTGAAAGCCCCATGGCTTGGGGGCTTTGAAACTGGTCTAGATAAAATATTAAACACAGTTGGAGATCAGAGATGGACTAGATGACCTAATAGATCTTTTCTATGACTGGACCCCCTCATGTGTCCCTAGTACATCCTGCCAGTGACATATCAGGTCTGCTCCAACTTCAAAACACTGAAGTGCTCCACACCCTTTGATGTTATAAGGGTGCTGCAAGAGTGACTCTTCAACCCGCTGGGGGGGCCCAACAGCTCCTCAGCATACACCCGCCTCCTGCTAGCGCACTGCTTCTGAAGCATGGTTGCACAGAGATGCAGCTCCTCGCCATGCAGACTGGCAGGCGCTGTGAGTTCTCATGAGGGGCCAGCATGGCTCCTCCTCAGGTCCACCTTGTTCTATCTGGTCCCCGAGTCTACTTGGCTCCCATGGCTTCTCCAACTACATTCCTCACCCTTCCTGCTGCCCCAAACCTCTGCCAGTGCTCCCTGCTCCCTCACCACTTGGCATCCTCTTCACCTGCCTGCTGGCTTCAGCCTCTACTGCCTCTTTTCCCCACAACCCCGACCTCCTCTGTCCTCTTTTCCTGCCCATTTCTGACCTGATTCCCTGCTCTTACCTCTACCATGCTAGTCCTCATCTCCTAGCCTCAGTCTTGGGAAGCCAACACCCCTCATCACACACCTAGCCACCTGTGTGATGCTGTACGTAGGGAGAAATTCCATCCCACCCCCTGAAGCAGCGGTGTATTATCGCCTAGGACAACAAGGCCTAGGCCTAGGGCGGCAAATTTGCGGGGGTGGCAAATTTGCTCGCTCCCCCCCCCCCCGGCCCCGCCCCAACTCCGCCCCTTCCTCAAATCCCCGGCCCGCCTCCTCCCCCGGGCGCGCCACACTTCCCTCCTTCCACCTCCCTCCCAGGCTTGCTGTGCGAAAGCGCTGGGAGGGAGGAGAAGCGAGTAGCGGTACGCTCAGAGGAGGAGGCGGAGCGGAGGTGAGCTGGGGCCGGCGGTCGCGGGGAGTAACCCGTGGGGGGAGGGCAGGGAATCGCTCCCCGCCCCAGCTCACCTCCGCTCCACCGCCGCCATCCCCCGAGCGCTCTCCTTCTCCCCCCTCCGTCCCAGGCTTGCCGCAGGGGAGCGGGGGGGGGGCGGCAATTTTTTCAGGGCCTAGGGGTGGCAAATTTGTTAATCCGCCCCTGCCCTGAAGGGGACCTGATTACACCCTATAACATATTTGAATTCCATTATCTTACCATTCGTTAGCTACAAGTACCACTAATGAGCATCTTATTCAGTTTCTTTATTAACCTAACAGCAGTATTTGATGCAATGACCACCTGATGCAGCTGTCTGATTCTGTGTGCCTGGTTGTTGTTGTTTATTACTATTATTATTATTATTATTTTTTAACTGAGAAAAATCAGGTGGGAGGGATAGCTCAGTGGTTTGAGCATTGGCCTGCTAAACCCAGGGTTGTGAGTTCAATCCTTGAGGGGGCCACTTAGGGATCTGGGGAAAAATTGGTCCTGCTAGTGAAGGCAGCGGGCTGGACTCAATGACCCTTCAGGGTCCCTTCTAGCTCTATGAGATAGGTATATCTCCATATATTATTATTATAAATCCTAGACTAATACAGTGAGGGAAATGGAAATATGGCAAGGAACAGACTTAGCACATCAGCCATACAAGCAAAGACAAGTTTTGCAAAGAGGCTGAGTTATACTGGACTTACAGGAAAATAAAAGCCCAGGGATCTAGCTCGCTAGCTAAATATTTTTAACACATTCTCTACTAGTGTTTGTGAGATATGTTTGAGTTGGAAAAAGTACAGAGAAGGGCAACAAAAATGATTAGGGGTATGGAACAGCTTCCATCTGAGGAGAGATTAAAAACGACTGGAACTGTTCATCTTAGACAAGAGATGACGAAGGGGGGATATGATAGGAGTCTATAAAATCATGAATGCTGTGGAGAAAATGAAAAAGGAAGTGCTATTTACCCCCTCACATAACAGAGGAAATAGGGGTCACCCAATGAAATTAATAGGCAGCAGGTTTAAAACTAACAGAAGGAAGTATTTCTTCACACAACGCATAGTCAACCTGTGGAACTTGTTGCCAGGGGGTGTTGTGAAGGCCAAAAGTATAACTGGGTTTAAAAAAATTAGATAAATTCATGGAGCACAGGTCCATCAATGGCTATTAACCAAGATGGTCAGGGATGCAACCCCATACTCTGGAATTTCCCTAAACCTCTGACTGCCAGAAGCTAGGACTGGACAACAGGGGATGGATCACTTGGTAATTCCCGTTCTGGTCATTCTCTCTGAAGCACCTGACACCGGCCACTGTCGGAAGTCAGGATACTGGGCTAGATGAACCATTGGTCTGACCCAGTATGGCCGTTCTTATGTTCTTATGAGTCCAGGGATCAAGTCTTAGGACTCGATACTGTAAATGCCCCATGTATAAAATTGCTTTTTACCCCAGTGGGAACTCCATATGCTGAGAGACACAAGACTAGGCTCTTAGTGAGAAATTTTGTTTTCTAAAGATTGTAAGAATATACAGAATGGTCGACTATGAAAGCCATTGCTGCCATTCAACCTAGGGACTGATCCAATGCCCTGTGACATCAATGAAAAAATTCCCATTGGCTTCAATGGGCCAGGCCCCTGGTGATCATATTGTTTTTATAGATCTCTCTGGCTATTATATCCTCCAGTCACCATATGTGCACATGAATATTGGTTAAAATATTTACAACAGTATTGAGGAAGACTATTACCATTTTTACTTGCGGTAGCTCACAACTCCACATAGGATCATGTGGCCTATATGGCTATTAATCTGTGAATTTCATGTCATGAGTGAGTTGTTGTTTCTTGCTCTGTGTTGAAATAGCAGTAATAGTAATTCCAAATAGTTGCCTAGGACTAACATTTGCTAGTATAAACCATGCCCCCTGATCACTCTTGCCCATTAAACCATCTTAGAGCGTTTTGCACAAGAGTTACCATATTTCCTGGCCAAATTCCAGCTTGGATACTTTACACTCTGACCTACCTACATTCTCCTTGTAGGTTCAGCTAGGGAAGCTGTTGCACTCTTCGCTTCCTAGGGTCTACCAATGTGATATATGCCCTCATGTGCCAGCAATGCCTCTCTGCCATGTACACTGGCCAAACCGGACAGTCTCTACGCAAAAGAATAAATGGACACAAATCTGACATCAGGAATCATAACATTCAAAAACCAGTAGGAGAACACTTCAACCTCTCTGGTCGCTCAGTAACAGACTTAAAGATGGCAATCTTGCAACAGAAAAGCTTCAAAAACAGACTCCAAAGAGAAACTGCTGAACTTGAATTAATATGCAAACTAGATACCATCAATTTAGGCTTGAATAGAGACTGGGAATGGCTGAGCCATTACACACATTGAATCTATTTCCCCATGTTAAGTATCCTCACACCTTCTTTTCATTATCACTACAAAGGTTTGTTTTCTCCTGCTGATAATTGCTCATCTTAATTAATTAGCCTCTTAGAGGCAACTCCCACCTTTTCATGTTCTCTGTATGTGTATATATATCTCCTTACTATATGTTCCATTCTATGCATCCAATGAAGTGGGCTGTAGCCCACGAAAGCTTATGCTCAGATACATTTGTTAGGGTACATCTATACTATCCGCCGGATCGGCGGGTAGTGTTTGATGTATCGGGGATTGATTTATTGCATCTCATCTAGACGCGATAAATCGATCCCCAAATCAATGCCCGTATTCCACCTCGGCAGGAGGAGTAAGCGGAGTCGACGGGGGAACCCCCAGTGTAGCCCAGGCCTTAGTCTCTAAGGTGCCACAAGTACTCCTGTTCTTCCTAGGGTCTGTCATGTCTGAGGATACAAAATGAACTCCACGGTCCACTCCACAAGTGTCTGCATTTCAGAGGTCCTATTTCTGGTCCATTTCAGAAGTACCTACCTGATAGGTACTCATGAATGTTTTGGGATCCTTCTGGGTAATTGTATACGGTGCCTATATTATCGTCAGCCTGTGATGAAGTTGTAAGTGCTTTGCGTGTATGCCAATGCATTTGAAAAGGTTTGCATGAGGGCCATTTTATTAATAATTCATGGCTGTGCAGAGGCAGATGAAGCATTGTCATACTAGAGACCGGGATTTGGGAGGTCAGGACCAGGCCCAGGGAGATTAGAGGCAACTCAGTTGGAGAGGTGGAGTCTGCTAATACAGATACTTTTCAGGTCCCCTGGCCTATCACTTCAGGAAGCAACACTAAGGAATCTATTATAATTCGTGCTGTAGATAAGCATAGGTAAACACTGGAAGCCTACCTGCTTGTCTGCAATGCACCTCATCTCCACCAGCCAGGACAGCAAACTCCCACATCTAGATATCTACTCCATCTCTCAATGTGTCACTGCACTGCCGAGTCAGCTTGCCATACACGCTTCATCACTAGAGCAAATGTTCGTTGTGTAACACTTTCAATAGCATTTGGAAAATGATCAAAGCAATTAAAACCTCATTAGAGATCATTATGCCTGAACTTGCCCTCCTGACTGAGGACACGGTCCCATGAATGGAATTTTGTTTGAATATGGACCGCTGGATCCGGCCCATTCTTTGTAAATACCTTACCCAGCTCAGCTCTCCTCCATCCTTATTTTCATTAGCGTCTGGTTTTGATCCCGTCTGAACATTTTTGAAGTGGATAAAATCTGCCAACCTAAGCAGAGCATGCCAAATTCAGAATAGGGTAACCAACGCCAAGTGAGTGACGCGCTGATTTTGAAAGCTATTGCTGTGCTCAGTGTCACAACGCCTTTAGCATTGGCCTGCTAAACCCAGGCTTGTGAGTTCAATCCTTGAGGGGGCCATTTAGGGATCTGGGGCAAAAATCTGTCTGGGGCTTGGGCCTGCTTTGAGCAGGGGGTTGGACTAGATGACCTCCTGAGGTCCCTTCCAACCCTGATATTCTATGATTCTATGTAGGAGCCTAAATCTCATTTTCAAGAGGGATTTAGGCCCTCCTCTATTCAAACACCTCCAATATGCAAACACCAAACTGCACTGACAACCTGTTCCACCAGCCATGCGCAGAACTTCCACTGGGAATTTCCATGCCTAGCGATGATGCTGGGCTCAAGGCCTCATGTCATCGGATTGCCCAGGTGGGTTTGTCCTGCCACGTGCTTGGTTTTTCTTCTTTTAGTTTAGCTATTACCTTTTGGAAAACTGGTGAGTCACTGCGCTTTGTAACAAGTTGATCAGGACATATTTCATATTACGCCGCAGCTTTCCTTCCACGGCATGTGCTGGAGGTGTTGTTTGTTTTAGTTTGGTTCGGTTTGGGGTTCTCTCGCATGCGATGGAGGTTGCGAAAACCAGAAACCAAATGGAACTACTACGTCTAAATCAATAAGAACTGTTGGAAAATTCCCAGTCACTTGCCATCCTACAAGCCAAAGTTGCCTGGGGAAAATGTAAGTCACACTCTGCCATTTAATGGAAATGCTAATGATTTCTCATTTGGAATATATTTTAGCTTCTAGTTTGAACAAGATGCATCTCTCCTCCAATCAATTCCACACCGCTTTTCTGCACACCCCTCAAGGGCAGAATTAAAAAATGATCACCTGGCTCCACCCAAAAGGAAAAAGGAGCAGAAAGCACACCTTCTTCTGTGTGCTGGGGGGGTAGGGTGGGGTGGGGGGGATGGAGAGGGCTTTTCATCATAGCAGTGAACCCGTTTGTGTCTGATCGTCTTAGAAAATCAAATTCTCAATGAAACTTCTTCATGACACAAAGCTGTACGGTCAGATCCTCAGCTGGTATGAATCAGCATAAAGTCAATGTGGTTGCGTTGCTTTGCACCATCCAAGGTTCTGGCCTGCAATGTGCAAGTCTCCTGTTACCAGTTTCTGGAGCTCCCTTCCTGAAGAATTAAAAGAAGAAATGAGAAAGAGAAAAGGAGAAAGTCAACATTTCCAAAATGGAACAGCCTGTCTGTCCTGCCTTGCCAAAAACTTAAAGGCTGTCATTCTAGCACCTCATACTTCCTCCTTCTCCCTAGACACACTGTGCTGGTGTTTCACTTGTAACAATACGTGAATTCAATAGCACGTCGACAGATTTGCATGCTCTGGCTCCCCAGCTTTTGACTCCTTTGTTGTATTTGTATATGTCTAAGCCTGTAACAACAACCAATAGTTTAAAAATAAAAGGAGCTTCCAAACTGGTTTCAAAAGCAAACAACCATGCTTATAGCCAGTGTGCTTGAAACTGCTAGACAACAGGCTTGAGGGTGCAGACACATGAAAGGGGATTTAGAAGACAAACACCTTTCCCTGAAACAAGAGCTGTTCAGAGAGGAGGAAAGAAACATATGCGCTTTGCATGGAGTGGATTTCTTGTAATGCTCAAAAGTGCATCCTCAGACTCAGCTTAATGTATAGGTGTTGTTTTAACCAAGTTACTAATTCTGTACCATTTTCCTTATGCACTGGATTTTAGATTAGCCTAGCACACGTTGCTAAAAAGCTTTGACTTAAAATAAACTTCTAACTGGGAAATCGTATACAATAAAGGCCTGATCTTCATCTGGTGTAAACTGGCATAACTCCATTGATTACAATGGAGCAGTGCTGACTTCTACCCGCTGAAGATCTAGACGATGGGTTCTCAGCATGGGGATGCCCACTCCCAGAGGGTTTGTGATCAGGTCCAGGTGGGTCACAACCATTTTCCCTTTCTTCTGATTAAATGGGAGAGCTATGGGAAGGGAGTCGTTAATTTTTTTCTCTCAATAAGGGGTCACGGTATGGAAAAAGTTCCGAACCGCTGATCCAGCCCAACATGCTTGTTCTCTTCTCGAGTATCTCTTGACTGACAAACTGAGACATAGAAGCACTTGGCCATGGACACATAAGTCAGCAATGGAGCTGACAATAGCACCCAGGAATTTTGATTGCAAGTCCCCTGCTCTAGCCACCGGGCTATCTTGTTTCCCACTAAACAAACATTCCCTCTAGGTTAGTTTAGGACACTGGTCCCATATATTGATGGGCTGAAGTTGGCCAAGAGCTTCCAAGAGCAGAGTACAAAGTCACACGACCCTCTCCACTGCCACATACAGTAGCTGGCCCACCATCATAGCACACTGTTGATGGCACTGAGTGTGCAGTAGATGATCAAAGCACAGGGAAAGAGATCTACATCACATTTAGGCCAGTAGCACCCCTGGGGCCATCATCATACTTTTTACTCTCATGTGGTCTTACTTATGTCTATGCCGGCACTCTGCAAACAGGCATTTCCAGGCTCTGGAACATGATGGTTGCAACCAGCTTTTTCAATACATACCTCTCTATGGGCTAAGAAGCTGCACCTGACCTAAGGATAAGAACTAGTTGATTTCCCTTCTCAGCTTTTACCCGTGCCATCCTCTTTCCCTTACAGTCAGGGTTTGTTTTTCCCATGAACAGCCAATATATGCAAAGCCTCCTCTTTGCCTTTCACCCACATAAGGAACATCAAGCACCATGCACATTACTGAGATGTGGGATCTGTCTGCAGCTACGTGCCTGCCTCTTGAAGTAGGTGCAACAGTTATGTATGGGCTCCATCCACTTCAGCTGACAATGGGATGGATCTTGTCTCCAACGCCATTTTGGTCACAAGTTTGTATTCTCACAATGCATGTTTGTTGTATGTTCTACCCATTTCAGACGAATGTCTCAAATGACTGGCGTTCTCCGGAGTTAGAGAGGGGAATTAACCAAAACCCTGTATTCAAACACTTTGAATGTTGGGGGAGTTCAGAGCTGGATCTGGACTTGAACTTCACAGTGTTGGCCCATTTCTGCCAGAAACCCAGAGTAATATATAGTGTTAGCCGTCATTTTGCCATCAACAAGAGCCCAGGGGGTCCATGTAATCATGGAAGTAGACGTTGAGGCTTTCGTGTTTTGGCATTGGCGTACCAGCAGCACGAGTGATCCAGTGTGGCACCACCATGGTGTGCTTCTCTCAGAAAGGGACACCCACACTTGAAATATTCTGAGGCCACCCATTTGAGGTGCATGGTGACTGCACACCTGTGACCCCAAAGAGGAACTAACAAGGATTCAAGGCCTGAATTCCTTACTCAGTCTTCACTCAATCCTTAATGAAGCAAAGTCCCTATTTAACATCCACTGAATGAGTAGCAGCAGTCAAAAAAGCTAACCAAATGTTGGGAACCATTAGGAAAGGGATATATAATAAGGCAGAAAATATAATGCTGCTGTATAAATGATTGATGCTCCCACACCTTGAATACCAGTGCAGTTCTGGTTGCCCCATCTCAAAAAAGATATATTAGAATTGGAAAAGGGACAGAGAAGGGCAACAAAAATGATTTGGGGTATGGAACAGCTTCCGTATGAGGAGCGATTAAAAAGACTGGGACTGTTCAGCTTAGAAAAGAGATGACTAAGGGGGGATATGATAGAGATCTATAAAATCATGAATGGTGTGGAGAAAGTGAATAAGGAAGTACTATTTACCCATTCACATAACACACAAACCTGGGGTCACCGATGAAATTAATAGGCAGTAGGTTTAAAACAAAAGGAATTATTTCTTCACACAATACACAGTCAACCTGTGGAACTCGTTGCCAGGGGATGTTGTGAAGGCCAAAAGTATAACTGGGTTCAAAAAAGAATTAGATAAGTTCATGGAGGACAGGTCCTTCAATGCTATTAGCCAAGATGGTCAGGGACACAACCCCATGCTCTCAGTGTCCCTAAACCTCTGACTGCTAGCAGCTGAGATTGGACAACAGGGGATGGATCACTCATTAATTGTCCAGTTCTGTTCATTCCCTCTTGAAGCATCTGACTCCGGCAACTATCAGAAGACAGGATACTGGGCTAGATGGACCATTGGTTTGACCCAATATGGCCGTTCTTATGTTCTTACATTGAATTCAGCGGCAATTTTGCCTAGATAAAGACTGGAAGCCCAATTCTGCAACCCTTAAATCAGTTGAGCAATGCCTTTCTCCATGAACAGCCCTACTGATTTGGTTTAAAACTTCTTATAGGGTGATGATGAAGATGATGTATCAATACAGCTCTATGGCCTGTGCAAAAAAATTAGATGAAATAAATGGGATTACTGATTTGCAGGAGGAGAGGCAACTCAACATGGGGAACTATGGCAAAAATTGGTCTTTAGGATTTGGTCCGACATGCCTTCATAACATCTCGTGACATCTCATGATCTTTCACTTGTGTAACCCTCTTCCTCTCATTGTTTATTCTCATCTCTTGCTGGGTTTGTCTCATTTAAACTCCAAACTCCTCGGGGCAGGGGCCTGCCACGTAATTTGCTTGTAAAAGACCTGACGCACCTACAAAGCTGTATTAATAATGAGGAACAGTATTAAGCAACCTGCAAGCAGATTTGACCCACCGTGAGAGATGTGTTAGGCAAGCGCTGTGCATATGACCACAGTGAGCACTCCTGCGTGGAATCAAGAGATTTCAGACATGTTTGTCTTAGGTGGGAGACCGACCAGTCCCAGGAATTCTCTTGTGGCTACATGCCTGTTTGTTCTGGGGAAGTGTCTATGTAATTCACCTCTTGTTTGGATTAACTTCTAACAATAAACGAATAGGGGTTTTTTTTTCCCTTTTGTTACCAGTCTCTGGAACTCCCTTTCCAAGGAATTGGAAGGAGGAAAAAAAAACAACTAGAGCATCCATGGCTGATTCTCTGCCACCTGTGTAAAACTGCCACCCTGATCTGCATTCATCTTGCACAAGTAAAAATGACTGCAGAGGGAGAAAGGCAGTGGACAATCGTGCACCACACATTAAACCTGTCTGGCTTCTCTTGCCAAAAACACATTGGCTTCCTCACAAGTGTAACACTGACAGACCCCAGATCCGGCAGGCAGGATTGAACCGGGGACCTCTGGAGCTTAGTGCATGAGCCTCTACAGCATGAGCTAAAAGCCAGCTTTGGGTTAGCTAAGGCTGTAGAGCAGACTCATTGTATCTCTCTCTCTAAGTGGTCTCGGTGCCACTAGATGGGACAGAACACCACACCCAGGAGGTGTGTGGGTTACACACAGTGGCGGCTCCAGGCACCAGCGCTCCAAGTGGGTGCCTGGGGCAGCAAGCCGCGGGGGGCGGCCTGCCAGTCCCTGCGAGGGTGGCAGTCAGGCCGCCTTCGGCAGCTTGCCTGCAGGAGGTCCGCCGGTCCCGCGGATTCGGTGGCAATTCGGCGGCGGGGACGCCAAAGTCGCGGGACCGGGGGCCTCCCTCAGGCATGCCGCCGAATCCGCGGGACCGGGGACCTCCCGCAGGCATGCCGCCGAATCCGCGGGACCGGGGACCTCCCGCAGGCGCGCCGCCGAATCCGCGGGACCGGGGACCTCCCGCAGGCATGCCGCCGAATCCGCGGGACCGGAGACCTCCCGCAGGCATGCCGCCGAATCCGCGGGACCGGGGACCTCCCGCAGGCGCGCCGCCGAATCCGCGGGACCGGGGACCTCCCGCAGGCATGCCGCCGAATCCGCGGGACCGGAGACCTCCCGCAGGCATGCCGCCGAATCCGCGGGACCGGGGACCTCCCGCAGGCGCGCCGCCGAATCCGCGGGACCGGGGACCTCCCGCAGGCATGCCGCCGAATCCGCGGGACCGGAGACCTCCCGCAGGCATGCCGCCGAATCCGCGGGACCGGGGACCTCCCGCAGGCGCGCCGCCGAATCCGCGGGACCGGGGACCTCCCGCAGGCATGCCGCCGAATCCGCGGGACCGGGGACCTCCCGCAGGTGTGCCGCCGAATCCGCGGGACCGGGGACCTCCCGCAGGCATGCCACCGAAGGCAGCCTGCCTGCCGTGCTTGGGGCGGCAAAAAAGCTAGAGCCACCCCTGGTTACACAAGGATTATTTGAGGGCCCTGCTCAGGTCAGACTTAATAGTCCACGTTTCTTTGCCTTTCCATTTCTCCAAAGGAGCCAATTGCAATAAAAATAGGGTCAGAACAATTTTCCTCACCCCACTTGACTCTCTGCTAAATAGGTCAGGGCGTGGAACCAGATTGCCAAACCTTTTTGCCTATCACAAAGGGCGTGAAAATGTATTTTGCTGGAAAGCACCTCCAAGAAAACAAACTAAAATGCCCCCTCGCACTGTATGTTTCTTCGGACATCTCCCAGTCTAAGGAAGAGGGAGTCCCTTACGGAGATACAGCGATAGTCACACAAAAAAGATTTGCTGGGAATAAAACTGAAGCCTATTAAAAAAAAACCTTAATGTTAAAATATTCCACATGGTCCTCTGGTGGGTGGTCCTCCCCATCTATGGAACGACTGAAGGTAGGGACAATCTGTCAAGGCAGAATGAGAACTATTACAGGTACTTACCAAGCAACCAAAAAAAAAAAAAAGGACAGAATCAATACACCACATAAAAAAACTCCAAAATGGTAAAAGAGGAAGGTGGACATGAGTTTCAGTGCATACAAAATTCATGTTGATTGCAGAGTAAATTCTAACAAAACGTTGCAAGGTTTTTCAAGCACCCCTGGGAATGACACTGCAGTTCTGGGGGGACATCAAGACTCGTGTATCATCTAGCTGGGCAGGTTTCACATGCTGTTATTCAATGAGAACAGGCACGCTAACCACAACATCACAACGCATTGCTCCTACCTCCTCCTCCCACCCCTGACTTGTTTGTGTGTTTCATCCACCTCTTGTGCCTTGTCGTTAATTCAGGCCTTGCTCCTGTAATCCGATGCATGTGGCTGGACCTTTAGTCCCACGTGGAGTGCCATTCAACTTGGAGAGGTCGGTGTGGGTCAGCCTGCAGGAACATTGTGAACTTTTTAGGACAAGGACTTTTTCCTTACACTGGCTCTTATCCTTGACTGGGGTCTCTAGGTGCTACTGTGAAAAATATAGTGGATCTGATCTCACAGGTCTTACTGAGGCAAACTTCCTGTTGAAATAAGCAGGAATCTCTAAAATACTGAGAAGGATCATCTTCATAGAAGCATGTAATTTACACAAAGTTGAGCCTCATCCTGCTAACCAGTGCTCATGTTAGTAGCCCTCCCCAGAAGAGTAGCCCCATTGACTTCAATATTTTGCAGGATCGGATCGTTGGCCATCTCCAGCTTTGGAGAACATTGTACGGACAAATCCATGTATTGCCAGTTGCAGTAAGTGAGTATTATTAAATAATAATATTCAATATTGCAGTTGCGCCTCAGAGCCCCAGTCATAAACCAGGACCCCGTTGTGCTGGGGGCTGTACAACCACGGAACAATATGGGTTTATAGACTCTTTTCAAGGGGTGAAGAGCAGGATGGGTGCTTAGAGAAAGGAAATGGAGGCCCGTGCTTCTGGCTTTTTATCCAAGCTCTGCCACACCAATCTGCAGTTTGACTTTGAACAAGTCACGTAACCTGTTTGTGCCTCACTTTTTTTTTAAATCAATCCATAAAATGGGTTTCAACCCATTTTCCTCACAGGGGTGTTGCAAAGCTATATTAATATGAGCCAGCCCCACATTTGCAGATAAATCTAACTATCCAGATAGTTATACCACACTCATCACTGTAGTAGCTGAACACTAAGGTACCTATAATAAAAGAGTACTATGAGAACAAAGCTTTGCACTTACTGTTCTTTTCTCACTGCATCATAATATCTTTGCAGTGGGTTGCATGAAAGTGAGAGTTTGCTGGGTGTGACATGAAGGAGTGCCTGGGTACTGCATTAGAGCAGTGATTTCTTGTGTTTCCCTGAATCAGGACTCTACATTTTTACCATGTGTTAATTACACCTTCCCTGGGCAACCAACTCTTCCCTCCAGCCCCTGCCTGCTTTCCACACATGAACCCTCTACAAGCTGACACAAGCTCCTATCACTTCTTATTATAATCTATGTGCAAACTCTGCACTCCCACTTTTCATGTTCAAAAAAAAAGGTAGGAAAGCCACTTTGCAAATCAGTGGAACAATCCTGTGCCTACAAATCGGGCCCGGGATGTTTGGAATTAGTCGTCCCACATTACAGATGTTGACTAAGCAACAGTGAACCCTATATTCTGAAGGCTACCTATTCCCCTCAACCTGCAGAGGAATTCCTACTCATCCCATTGTGACTGAAGCCAGGACCAGGCCCTGACTCTTCATGCTATGATTTCAGCTCTGTAGCTGTAGAGAGGGTTTACTTCAGATTTTAAAAGGGGGACATGATCATGAAACAACAGCCTCCATTCTGGCTTTTGTTGCAAGTGGTGCCATCAGAGAATACTAGAGAGTCACACCCTGGCTAGAGGTTGGATTAGGTGGCCTCATAGATCTATTGTCCATGAGAACAGGAACATGATCAGATGAATCAAAGAATGTCTACAGTTACCGGGGATCGACGCTGTGGCGATCGATGCACCTGGGTTGATTTAGCGGGTCTAATGAAGACCCGCTAAATCAAGCACAGATCGCTCTCCCGTCAACTCCGGTACTCCACCAGAATGAGATGAGTAAGGAAAGTTGACAGGAGAGCGTCTCCCGTCGATGCAGCGTGGTATAGACACCGCAGTAAGTCAACCTAAACTATGTCAACTCCAGCTACATTATTCACGTAGCTATAGTTGCGTAACTTAGGTCGACTTACTCCCGTAGTGTAGACAAGGCCTCTGAGATGGAAAAAGACCTTTTAGGTAAACTAGTACGGTGGCTCTCAACCTTTCTAGACTACTATACTTTCAGGAGTCCGATTTGTCTTGCATACCCCCAGGTTTCACTTCACTTAAACTACTTGTTTACAAAATCATATTATTACTGAAAAATTGCTTACTTTCTCATTTTATCACATAATTATAAAATAATATAAATATTATACTTACATTTCAGTGTATAGTATATAGAGCAGTAAAAACAAGTCATTGTCCGTATGAAATTTTAGTTTGTACTGACTTGGCTAGTGCTTTTTATGTATCCTGTTGTAAAACTAGGCAAATATCTAGATGAGTTGATGTATCCCCTGGAATACCTCTGTGTACCCCCAGGGGTACATGTACCCCTGGGTGAGAACCTCTGAACTAGTCCATCACCCTGCCAATGTAGGATTGTTCATGGCAGTACACTTCCTCGTGTACTGTCCACTCCTGTTGTAAATATGCCAAGCGGCTGAGTTTCCAAAACTTCCCGGCAAAGATTATTTCTCAGCCCAGTAGGTCTCATTGGTAGGAAGATTTTGCTGATATACAGTTTAATCTTGGCCTTAATTTTGCCTGATCAATCCTACTTTGTACTCATTACCATGGCATGGATGTGTGGTATCCCTTTACTCCTTGTTTTATACTTTGAGCCACCCTAAATAATCCCTTCTCCTTGCTATTTACAGAATCAAATATTGTTATCGTGTCTCTCCCTACCTTCAGGTGTGTCTTGGCCAAGCTAGATGTATTTAGCTCTTTTTCATCTTTCCTGATAAGTCATTCCCTCCAACCACATCTTACTGTTATGGAACTCTGAGTGTCAGAGGCACCCCCTGGGCCCAGTCTGCAGAGGCTATGAGTCTCTGACAGCCTTACCTATACAGCATTTGCTCAAGAAGGTGTAGCAGCAGATGCTTCTCATGCTGAAGGTCCCCCTGGTTCAGTTTCCCATGTATCAGCAAACAGGGCCGGCTCCAGGCACCAGCGCAGCAAGTTGGCACTTGGGGCGGCTAACGGAGAGGGGCGGCACCGCCAAAATGCCAGTGAAGAACGAAGCGGCGGCGGTACAGCTGCCGCCGAAGTGCCGCCAATCGCGGCTTTTTTTTCTTTTCTTTTTTTTCGCCGCTTGGGGCGGCAAAAATGCTGGAGCCGGCCCTGTCGGCAAAGATGATGGTTGTCATAGCTGCTCTTGTCTGAGCTGGCTCCATGTGTGTTCTAGACAACTGTGGGAGGAGACAAGATGGGCATGAGCAGGAGGCAACATTCCAAGTTTTGTGGAGGTGGTTTAGCAAAACCGGGAGCTCAAAAATCCCTAAAAATCAGTGGGTGCCAAGTCAGAGAAGCCTGTACGACACCCTCTGTTACTGCCATAGCTGGAGCAAACATTTTGGATTAATCAAGCCTTCAAAATTTGATCTATGCAGTAATTAGATCTATTAAATGGCTTGCAGGCCTCTGGAGTTCTTTTCTTGAGTGCATCAACAAGGCCTCAGTGTGGGTTTGGGTTTTCATGGAATTTTCAGAGCAGGTGTGTAGTCACGTCCGAGTCTCCCGTGCATTCTGGGTGCTGAGTTCTCCAAATGGGCACAGCAAGGGCATGGTTAAGGGGCTGTATGCTCAATGAGCATTTTCAAGAGCACTCACTGGTTCCTGCATGCTCAAACAGGTGCTTCTGCCTTAGCCATGTCAGAGTGCAATGAAGCAAGGAAGCGACTGATCTGGCTATGCATTGGTTGAGCTAGCCACACCCCCAGGAACCCTACTCTAAACACCTAAACACACAAGAAAGTATAGGTGGGACAGAGATTCAGACAGCCAGTAGGAGCAAGCAGTGACTAAAGGGTTTGTGGGGGGCCAAAGCAGAGGGCAAGAGAGATGCAGAGAACAGGACTGGGGCAGGCAGAGGATATTAGAGGGGGGTGCAGCTAGAGTATTGCAATTCAGGGAGACAGCTGCTGCATGACAACTGTGTGAGGGAGGTATACCACAAGATAAATGAAGAAAAGGAGAAGGGCAAAACTGGCCCTGAATCAAGATTAAGGAATCATCCAGATCACATCAAACAGGGTCCATGCACCAAGGACATTCCATGAGGCATAGGTTATCCAGAGCTATAGACCATCAAGGACTTCTTTGGTGAGCTGAGTGGGGAGCCAAAGGAGATATCATACAAAAGTCACACCCTCTGAGTCCCTGTCAGGGACACCAGAGCACTGGGTAATTAGCCACTGCTAGTCTTTTCAAAAGGTGTAACACACTGGCATTAATCAGTCTGCTTTTCCTCACTACTTCAAAGCTTATCTCAACATCAAGGTGATGAGAGCAATGCAGCGTCACCTCATCTATGTAAAGAAACAAACAATTGAATAGGCCACTTTCCCTCAGCGGTAAACATAGCATATGGGACATATATAATCCTGAGGTGGAAAACATTGCCTATGGAAATGGAAGACATGCATGCTCTACGAACATCTTTGTGAGAGGC